>JAMLFY010000014.1:18848600-19527922 GCA_030441495.1 Dalbergia oliveri | reverse complement strand
TTTGAATGAGTTAATAATACATTATAAGAGTTAAAATCATATCAAAGGTGCCTCTTCCTAGATCATTGGAAAACCGACCATTTTATATATATTCTTTTCCGAACATATAAGCAGTAAATTTGAACATAGATCAAATGAGACTGAGAGGCTGCTATTATAACAGTAACGTTGATATATATATATATATATATATCATCTTCTAGTACTCCCATACTTTAGACTTTGCAGACAATGATCAATGAACAACAGAAGAGAACAAAGTTGCTGATTTGTTATTAAAGATGTTCACAGGCAGTAAAATTATGCCCAAGAAAGGACAAACTGTTATAGCTGTCCGTAGAACATAGTGCGAAGATCTTATCAATATGCATTGATTGCTCTCTACTAATAGAGAACACAGTGACAGCAGCGAAGTGCTATGTATGGATTATGAAAGAAACCTAGCTAGCTATAGTTTTAGAGGCTACGGCTATTTGAACATCGCTTATGTGCACCGACCATTAGATATTTAGGGAATTACCGGTAAACTAAAGAGGCAAAGTGCATAAGACTCCCATTTGATGGTTCAGCGACAGTAAAATGTATGTGGTCTTACTCTCATAAACGGAGAGACTTTTCAAGATAGTATTAATCTTTCATTTGTGTCGGGACTCTTTCTATAAGAAATATTTACATGTAAAGATATATCGAATAATTTTTGCTGCATTTTTCGTGAATCTTTCTACAAAAGAGTATAGAAAACCATATGTTAAGGATTGTGCAGTTCAGTTCTCTGAAAGAATTTCGCCTTACCACATCTACTAAAACCATAACTAAATCTGAATTATTTATACATTCATCCCTAAATGTCCAAATGATGCTTATAAGTATAAATATGAAGACCAATGGACAGTGAGCCTTATTATCCTTCAAATGAAAACACTGGGTTGGAAAGTGGTGAAAAGGGAAATACAAGAGTAGACAGAGTGAAAGAAAAAAAAAATTGAACTTGTTACATGGTTTTGAGCTTAATATACCATAAACCCAGGACTATGCTCATTACCGCATGTTGGTACATACATACTTACAATCAAGTTCCTGCCACCGTTGTTTATATTATCTTGATAGATTATTATTGAATTGTCGCCAATGCAACATGTTTCTCTTTCTACCTGTCCACGAACAACAGAAGCACTTATCACTCAACACTATGCTCTAAATAAACTTTAATTTGTTTCCATTGTCACACATTGGCATGTGAATGTACTTTTCCAAAGTGCAACTCACGTGAGTTTTGCTAGCTAGCAAAGTCACAAGAATCCTAGAATACTAATATACGATATTACAAAAATCAATTATATATTTGGCGACCAAAGGGAAAATACACAGCTTAAAGATTACAGAACATAAAAATCAAGAGTACGTATATAATTTATTATATGATTTATAAAATAGGATGAATATTGGCTGGCATAATAATAATTGATTTTATTATCATTCGGATTGTTATTCATATCTACTGTATATATATAGTGTCTTCTAGCAAGGTGGATAAAATGCAGGCCCTGTGAAATACGTGAATCTGCAAGCAATTTCATTTTCATATAAAGAGACAAACAGATCAGATTCATTTTTCAAATAATTTGGAATGTCACGAGAAACTTTTCTGAATTGAGCAATAGAATTCGCTGAATAATTGGACTCTAAAATTTGTTTCCTGTTTTTGGTTTTATTCTGTGGGCATTTGGTCACATGATATTATACAAATGGACACCAAAGCTTACTATAATTACATATAATTTGCGAAATAATAAGGCTCGCTTTAATTTGTGTATATTAAGAAGCGTGACATAGTAACCAAACCAGCATATTATATGTATATAGATGCATAACACTCCAATCTACAAAAGCATTCCACCGTACATATCATATAATTCATCGATCAGGGAACATGCGTGAGAGTAAGAACAATCAAATCCAAGACAGAATCTTCTCAGTCTCCAACTTTATTGCAACCAACACAAGTCATCCAAATTTCTCCAAGGACACTACTTCTTACTTAGTGTTCCAGATATATATATATATATATATATATATATATATATATATATATATATATATAGGGGTTAGGCTCCTTCAATAAGGGGACATATGATCAAGGAGTCACACATCTTGCATTCTTCAAAGGACAGCATAATTAAATTGATCTCACTTGCTTATTCTTAAATAAACTTAACTAATTAATGAAGTTTCCCGTGTGCCTCACCAAGCATATGCATGAGTTTCTCTATTAGTTTAATTATGATCAGAAAAGTTATCTACTCAATTATTGATTTTTTTAAAACCAAAGCCTAGGAATATGGATGATTTTGATTGAAGTGAGCCTGCCCAATAATTATGCACATACTTTTAAGGTTGCTGGAATAAACTTAATATGTCATAGTAGGGTCCTCTGTGTCATGACAAACTATACTTACCTGTATAATTTTGTATTTTGTGCCACATTTTTATGATATCCTCAAATATATATTTGAGAATGACACAACTAGTCACACGCTTACTCAACTAATTATTGTTTGTTATGGTCAAATTTTCAATGATGTGTCATTCAGTACACATCTACCTTAGCAGTCCTTTATTATTATGAATTAGTAGTGTTTAGTCAATATATATATATATATGTCTCATCTAAATTAAATATCTTCATATTATATTATTCTTAAATAACTACAATGTATTAATTGGTATTAAAAATTAATTACTAAGAGACAGTGATATATAAATCATATGTTTTCTTTGTTTTTTTATGCGGCTTGTTAACAAACCAACTTTTGGGATAATATATGTCCACGAGATTTTCTTCGCCATCAGTTGGACGACTCATCCATTTAATTAGGATATAACCTTTAACAGACCCCCAAGATTAAGTAACAAACTATTTGAGTGAGTCCCCTTTGGGAATGTTGGGAAATTTAAATTAAAACTTCAATAATATCAAATCAGAACCTCAATCTTAAGAGTTTAGGTGTTAGGTAGAGGTTGGAAAATTATTTTCAAATAATTTTTTTATTCCATTTGGTAGACATTATTAAGAGAATACTACAATCCATAATATATGCGTTGGTAGGTCTACAATATATTTTGAGTCTCAAAATTTTTTTTCTTACTTTTATCTCTTTTTTCATGTGTCTTGTTAAGATATCTTTATTTAACATTCAAATAATAGAACTCTTATTTGTATCCATTCTTTGAAGGGAAAATTACATCGATATCTACTAAAGTTTGATAAAATTCATTGAGTTCTCCTAAATTTATCAGGGGGACAATAACCTCTTTTTAATGTATTGTTTAATGTGCAATAGAGTAAAATGTAATGCAATAATTTTAAAATTTAAGGGGAGATTGGTATAATAATTTCATAAATTCAGAAATCTTCAAAGCAAATTTTATAAATAGATGAGAGTTAGTTAAAATTTCACTAAATCCTAGAGAAAATCAATCTACTTTGCCCATTTTTAATCTGGACTATCAGCATCTAAAGTTTACTGAATTTGAAATAATTAATTTGACCCTAATCTTTTTTGAGCTCAGGAATAAAACTCATTCAGAGCTAGTTTTTCAATCACAAGACTCACTAAAAATCTTGTTTGATCTTGTGTTTGGTTTACCATTTGGGAGTGTTAGAATCAATGTAATTCTAACCTCCCAAAATTGATTTAGGTAATTTTATATGTTATTTGGTTATCAAGTTTCAAAATCAATTATGACCTCTAGAATTGATTCTAGATAAAGTGAATTTTTTTTGCTTTTTGTCATAATCAATTATAGTGAAATTATCAAAAATAAATTACTTTACTTTAAAATCAATTCTAAGTAAATTAATTATGACAAAATTAATTATTCTATTAAGAATCATTTTTATAAATGGAGAACCAAACACTCACCAAATAAAACACATGATGTAGCACTTGAATCAACCAAACCTTTGTGCTCTTATTTTTATCTATACAAAACTCATGACGTCTACGATTTGTTATCTTAAAAGGAAAATTTCATGTGCAGATGAATGAGTTATATTGTAGCATGAAGATATGAGGTGGACCAATTAGTGAAGTACATGTGTAAGTGGGGGTCAATAAAAAGTTGTAAACCTATGTGTAAATATTATAAACCTATGTGGATAATAGAAAAATTCTTAAACCTCTTAAGGAAGGTTAATATAAAAAAAGTGTAAACCTTGTGAAAAGTTATAAATCACTAAATAAAATATTGTAAACGTATGCTTAGAAGTTGTAAACCTCTGTGGACAATAAAAACATTCATAAATTACTGAGGTGATTACATAAAAAAAAAAAGATTATAAACCTTGTATGAAAAGTTGTAAACCATATATCTTCATCTTACAGATAACTTAGTTATCTGCACATGAGCAAGCACCTTCTTAAAAATGAGAATGTGGCCTATAGTCCATGAGTCATGACCAAGAAAATATTAATATAAATAAATTAATGAAAGATAGAGAGGAATCCCAGATTGATTGATATTATCAATCAATAATACAATTAACCAACCTAGAAGGAGAGATGGCTCCAAGAAAACATTGTGCTCGAGGTATTGTGGAGGGAAATTGGGGGAGTCACAGGTAAAACCTAGCTGAGCACTAATGGAATCTTAAAGACTCTAGGAGAGTTCAGAGCAACAAAATACTTTTATGGAAGGCAAGAGACAAGGTAGGAGCAGGATATGTGTATGGAGGATGTTGTTTTGTTGTGATGATTAATGGGCACGCATGTGAATATAGGTGGGTACGTGATTTGTCCTTGTGGAATGGTGACAATACTGGAAGGCGGAAGCAACAAGAAGCAACAGCTCCAAATACATTTGATATGATATATGATATGATCCGTGTCATTGTATGTGCATGTCTTGTACATTAATTTGAATCTATATATATATATATATATATATATATATATATATATATATATATATATATATGTGTGTGTGTGTGTGTATGTGTATGTGTGTGTACTAATTATGCAACGAATTATATTAATTTGTCAAAGAATTGATTTAAATAAGCGTATCTTGTGTTATTTGCCAATAAGGATATGCATCATTGACTAAGGTTTGACTCGTATATATTATACAAGAGCATTAGTTTGAATTCTCTATCGATATGAAGACTTCATTGGTGGAGCGATATATATAAATTAGAGGTTGGGAGTCTTTTTCTAACCTTGAAGGATATCAACACTCACCCCGCCTAAACTTTCATGTGCCAAAAATTTGTCCAGTGTTGTTTTTGTTTAGTTTGTGCTTAGCAGAGAAGTAACAATAAGTAAAAACCGATGACCATTTATCGAAGCACTAGCATTATGTAAAGTTGGACACGAATTTGTCAGTTTCCACACGCCTTTCACAGTTCATTTCTATCCCTGCTATAACACCGTATTGTGTTTACAGTGTCTTTTTGGTTTTTCAACAGAAAAAAACATTTGAATTGGAAGCATGGAAAAAGCCATAAACAGCAATAGGCTTCTAAGTTTGAAAGGGTGGTAAATTAGGTTATGGGGAAAAGAAACTAATCTATATAGAATCATTATCAGGCTAGAGTTTCTGTTTCCTTGTATGGCATCCTCAGTGATTTTAAGTTGTTTGTGTAGAAATCCACATCCTCATGTGAGCATCCGCATCATACAGCTTGAGATTTATTAGATCAAAATCCTTTCTCATTTTCTACTCCCTTCCTTCTCCTTTTAATGAAAAACATCTTCTATATGTTTTCTCTCAAATTAAATATTTCAAATAACATCAAATTTTTATTGGAGAATATATAAAAAAAAAAACAGAAAAATGATAGGGATTCAGATCCAATAAAATATATGTTACTCTAAACTATTGGTGAAGTTTACTGGACCATAACTAATTTAGCTTGAGCTAGGTCAACCCACTATGATATGTAATACAGCTCTCTTAACACCAATTTTTTTCCCATTTACAATACTCGAACTCGAAATTTACTAGTAGTTAGTTATGACAATTGATGTGGTTCCTATAGCTTTTGGACGCAGATCTGTTCATTGGAACTTCATGGTGTCTAGCCAGCTAGCATATGTAAACCATAACGTGCACCTTAAAGAAATTAAATGTACATAAATCATTGCATTTAAATTTTATTTTCAAGAGGGAAATAAAAATAAAATGAAAATCAGTTTGGATGTCTCATACGATGAGAAGGGTATAGGATGGCACGTGTGGTGAGAGAGGGAGAAAGAGGACAAAAGTTTGATTGCTGGTGTGAGAAGAGATCGAGAGTGGAGGAGAGCTTAACAAAGCCCCCGTGAGGAGTATTTGGAGGCATTCCAAAATCACAACTAAACATCCTTTTGTTGCTTCTCCTTCACTTCTTTCGATGGCCAAATTTCACGATATCACGAGTTCATGATTCCCTTCGCCCATTCCCCTCCAACTCAAAACTTATGCCAGAGATATTCCATTTTCCCCAATATATCCCTTCGTTTTGCATAACTAGCATTTTCCTTAGTTTACAAAACAGTAAGAAATAGTTCCTATTTTGTGGCTTGGTTAAATCTATACAATTAAATTAGAAAAAATATATAGTACTAAATATATACAAACCCAATTGAATCAACAATTGTTCAATGCAGTGGTAACCGAGTTATATTCACAAGAAGAGGATCACAATTTAAATTCTAAAAAAGACAATTATTGAGAGAGTGTCTGAATCAAGATAAAATTCAAACATAAAAAATACTTTAGGGTATGTTTGGATTGGTGAAGTTAGCGAAATGGAGTGAAGGAGAAATAATTACTCATTCCACCCAATTTGAGAGAGGGGAAGAAAGTTGAGAGGAATAGATAGAATTAGAAGAATAAAATCCATCAATCTCTGCTCCATTCCATTAAAGTTTAGTAAATTCAACAATGGAGCAAATTAAAATATCGCTTCACCCAATTTCATCAATTCAAACATATCCTTAAAGATTGAAAAACAAAAAATAAACTAATTCATCGAATGCTCTCTAAACATGTGTTATGTCAGTGAAAAATGAAAGGTGAATAATAATAATAATAATAGGCAATGGGAAATTAGTTGGGTTTTAGAAGAAAATTTTCAATTTTTATCCATAGTTTTCATTATTTCTTTTATAAAATTATGAAAATATAGAAAACTAACTAAAACTATAAAATGAAAACTGAAAATAAATTTATAAAACCAAGCATATTCTAAATACTCTAACAAAAGGGTATTTTGGTAAGTTTAGCCAAGATCTATATAGTATTTCTTTGTGAGGAAATGAGACAGCCATGTGGGAAGAAAGCACATGAGATCATATAGATTTGAGAGCTCATCCCCTCTTTTAAATGACCACATAACGCTGCAGAGTTGATAGCAAGAGAAAGAGGAACACCACTAGAGAAAAAGAAAGCCAAGAACGATCATAAAAGGAGGCAGAGAGAGATACAGAGAGAGCACGCAAAATGGTTTCTAGAGAGCAAAAGAGAGCAGCACTGCATGAGAAGCTGCAACTTCTTCGTTCTATTACTAACTCTCATGCTGTAATTCCCTGAATTATCTTCTGATGCCTTTCTTTTCATTGGATTTCTCCATCAATGCTCTCAAGCAAATCAGCCAATTCCCTAAAAGAATGTTCAGTTAGATATATAGTATTGTACACATATATCCTTCCCTTTGCTATTTCCTTTTCCTAGCCAATTTGATTCGATTTTTGTTAAAGGAATCATATGCGCGATTTCCTAATTATTTTCTATTTCTTGATTATTAATTGAATCTTTCAATGCTGTAATTTCGTTCTTTCTTCTTGTCCAAATCCATGTTCATTCTTTCTGCATCTTTGACTCTATCATTCACATATATATATTTGAGAAGAAAAATGAAACATAGAAAAATAAGATGGCTTATGATTATTGATGAATAGTATTGAATTCAATATCTAAAATATCCCCTTAATGAGTAGAGGTACATGAATAATTTTTAATGTGGTGAATATTATTTGAGATAGTGAATTATCTAATATATAACTCTTGCCCCTTTATGCATGGTTGGTGGCAGCTGAACAAAACCTCGATCATAATCGACGCATCAAAGTATATTGAAGAGCTGAAACAAAAGGTGGACAGACTTAATCAAGAAATAGCCTCAGCAGAAACTTCAAATGACCACAATCCCCTGCCTATGGTATTTTGATAAATTTTCTTGATGGAGAAAAGTTAACAACAACAATTCTTTAATTATTTTCGAAGATCTTGATAACAAACAATTTGATATATAGGAACCACATTTTCTGGATGGACTTGTGCAGGTTACAGTAGAAACCCTAGAACAGGGATTTCTCATAAATGTCTATTCTACACAAAGCCGCCAAGGTCTACTTGTTTCAATACTGGAGGCCTTTGAAGAGATGGGTCTTACAGTGCTGGAAGCTAGGGTTTCTTGTACGGACACTTTTCGATTTCAAGCGGTTGGAGGAGATGTAAGATACATTAATTATGTACAAAACTTATTACAATTGCTTCTTATTATTAATTACTTCAACACGCACATATCAAAATATTATTGATCAATCACTCTCTTACCTTCTCTGTTGCTCCATATACTTTTGGAAGTCACATGTTGTCCTTTTACAAAACGTTCCTCTCTCTTGGGGGACGTGAAAAAAAAACGGGGTCTAGTTGCTGTAAATTGATGATCATGCATATACATAATATATATAGAGTTAGATCTTAATTAATAATCTTCATATTGTTTACTACGTATGGAGAAGCTAGCTAGCCTTCTCAATGACTAATATTTTTCTCTCCTTCTCAATAACTAATATTTTTCTCTCCTATATATATACACGTTTCATGCATAAGAATGACGGCAAAATAATGTAACTTTTGTAGAATGAAGAACAAGGTGAGACTATTGATGCTCAAGCTGTGAAACAAGCAGTGGGAAGAGCAATAAGGAACTGGAGTAAAGTGCTGATCAAGATTAAATCAGTAATCATGAGTCTGCCTTTATATATGTGTGTGTGTGTATATGGTGGGTCGCGTGTCGTCAATTTTTGTTTCTTTTTTCAATTTTTCATAATATTAGTTATGTGTTGGCTAATTGCCAATTTTGTTTATGAGGGAATGAATCTCCGTAAAAGACAGCTTCCAGTCTTGCTTCCATTCCTGCGACCCAAATGAAAACATATGCATGTTTAGTAGAAGAGAAAAGAAAAAGAGTGATCAAATTTATACAAATATATCAACCAACAAACCTAATATTTATATGGATTTAATTTCTATGTATTGGTAATATAAATTTTTTTACAAAATCAATCAATTATATATTGCCACAATAGTTAATTTTGACACTATTACTTGAAAGTAATCCAAATGAAATATTTTGATTAAATAATAATATAAAATAATTATACACTTTGAATATTTAAAAATTAAACACACACTCTTTCTATATATATTCATATAAATACTTATATTGATAGAACAATGTTATTTAAACATTTGAAATTGGATATTAGAAAGCTTAATTTTAAATTTTCAAATAACTTTATTGAGATTGATATATGATGAGTTGGAAGTTTTAAATTAGTTAACCCCCCTCAGTGTAGTGGATGAATGTAAATCATCAATTTTGAAATTTCTGTTTAATCATTCAAATGGGTCCCTGCGGAATAATCTAAGTGTCACGTGTAAAACCTGAAATGGTACTGCACGGCAATTAAACAATAAGGAAAATGATATAACATGAACTACACGCTCGAAGGGTAAAATTAACCAAGTACGGAAAAATATAACATGAACGTGGCGCCTACTGGAGCACAAACACTGGAAGTTGACACTCGTTACGATGAATAGAAGTATAGAACAAGTTACATCTCCTAACAAGATTTTAGGCATAATTATGATAAATTGAAGCCTTTCCTCCCTTCAGCAAAAAGGGTCAAGATGACACTACGTATAAATTAAGAGCTGAATTCTGCTCATATATTGAATAATAGAATGATATTTTAATATATTGTTAACTTATATTTTTAACTAAAATGTAATTATGTTATAAAATAGAGTACAATTCAACTAGAACTTCATAAGTATGGAGTAATTTATCAAATAACTGATGGGCATATTAAAGCCAACTTTTTTTTTTTTCAAGTATCTCCCACCCTATTGATGAGCAACAACTTATCTCTTAATTATTGTTAGATTAATAAGCAAAAACCTCTTTCAATTATATATATTAATTGAAAGATAGGTTTTCACTTATATGCCTGACAATATATCTTACTAGTATGTTAAAGTCAACTTTGGAACCAAGTAATAGTAAAATAGCTATTTTGGCATATATAGTACATATATTAATCCATTTTTAACTTTTAATATTAAAAAATAAGTTTATAAACAACAATTATATTATTAACATGAAGCATTTCATATAATATAGGTAGAATAATTGAAAATTTTAAAATTATAAATAATTTTGTTCATAATAAAATCAAAGTATAGTAGAAATTATAATACATAATATGTGTATACTAAAATCCTTTATTTGACATAAACGCACGAAATAATTTAGATTATAGAGAGAAAAAAAGAACCTTATTGTTAAATTTTATGACAGCACCCTAGCGTTCATTTATTAAGGAATAGAAACATAAGACAGAACATAAATCTGTTTGGTGATGGAGACGGACGGGCAGAAAAACATAAAATTTTTATACATCCAAAATGGGGAAGGAGGAGATTGGAGATATAAATTTAATATTTTTATCTTCCAATAATACCCTATACGTATTTATTATTTATGTCTCAATCTCTATTGTCTCCATTATGCCTGTATTTCTGTCTTTGTCTCTGCTATTTGGTGTCTTATGACAATAAATAAATGCTACCTAAGAAATACACACATCCAAACAACCTTCCCTACCCCAACCTTTTTTTTTCCCAATCGAACAATAGCTTAGACCACTCAAAGTAAGGGAAGAAAAGTTCAAGTACAAGTGTCACGACCCAACTTAGGTTATGATGGGCGCATGGGGAACACCTTCCTTAACAAGCCTTAACATACATTATTTTACAGAAAAATAGGTAGAGTATCCTCTGTTTTTTCCCAAATTTAGGAATACAACCTGTATGAAAATAAGGATAAAATATATAATTGGGCTTCAACCATTCTAGAATGCGGGCAGGTAACAGAATAATCAACTCATCAAAATTTAAAAAAATATATGTCTAACCATAACTAGGAGTATAGTTTAAAATATAATTCTAAACTTAGTTTACAAATCCTTTCTATTATATAGTCTATATATATCAAAGTCTTAACTATACATGCTTAAGCTCAAATATATACATAAACACAAAACTAATCCGAGGACCTCTGTGACATATGGAGCATTAAAACAATTCTAATATGATAAAACTCAAAAAAATTAGGTTCCAATATGCTAAGAGACCTTCTTAGGAAGGCCCACCAACTCAGACAATCAGCTACTAAGGAGCCTCAAAATTGGAACCTGAACTGTACCTATCTGGAAAAGAGAAACAACGGAGCGAGTTTTGTAACTCGTGGTAGGTAGGATGTCTATAACTCACATGAGACAATATATAATCCATAAGTAAAACAATAATAGCTTAATAGTTTATATAAATTCAACAAATCCTTTTATTTAGAAAAAAGATTCTTGAAAACAACACACTTTATATAAAATAATAGGGAATCATCAAATTCAGGATAAATAGAAGGATTCACACTTAGACGGTTATTTCTTTGTGTGATCCTGAAATAGAACGTTCTACCCATGCGAGTAGCCATAGAACGGAATGATCCACTGTATAGTCCTAAAATTATAGTCAAGGTGCACCAAGGCTAACGCCTACTATCGTTAGCTACAAATCCTCAGAAATTCTTCCCAAAACATATAATTATTTTATACAAATTAATAAAAAGGGACCATGCCCACTATCCATAAATCATTTTCAAATCCATATCAGGGGTCGATAGCTTTCAATTAGTTCAATCTATGAAATTTAATATTTTTTTATTAAATTTCCAAATTTTAAAGTCATGTCATATTGTCTCATGTGTAAATTTTCAAATAAAACATAAGCTATCTGCATTAGATCTATTTTCATCAAATTTATATAACATAGCCAAATAATTATTTCTCAACCTTTAATTTACTAAAATACATTTTTAACTAATTTAGAGTAATTAAAAATAATTATAGACATAATGTCTACTCACAAATTAGTTTAAAGAATTAAATATCAACTTCCAAGTGCCACCAATCCAACAGTTAATGCTCAATTGCTCTATAACTCTAGAAATAATATAAATACAATATTAGTAAGCTAACAATACCACCAATTTATACAAATTATCCCAAATCACTAAAATCCCTAATTTATAGGGTAAAAAAATAATATTAATCCTAAATTAATAGGAAATTTGATAAATAAAATAGAGTAGTGTAGAAGTTTATTTACCACTTGAAGAGTAGAATTAGTGAAAAAAATACTCCAATTTATTGTAAAAGTTTCAAGCTCTCTAATGGAGTTTAAAGAGAGAAAATGAAGGTAGAGGAGAGAGAATGGTGGAAGGTGTTGAAGAGGAGGAGGAGATGATGATGATGGAAGTGGTGGTGATATTTTTTCTCTTTTTGTTTTTCAAGATAAGAAGATTGAAGGAGGGAATAGTGGGAGAAGAGAATAAGAAATAATGAAAAAGGGAAGAGGAGGCTCTCTGGAAATGTTACGAGAGAAGAGGAGAAGAAAGGTTAAAGAGAGAAAGAAAATTCTATGGTGATTTATACCACTTAAGGTGCACGGTGGTTCTCACCTTTTTTTGTGGTTACTACAACAAGACAAACACATAGGGGGCATATGAGGCGTGTATCAGATGCTTGTATCATTTGCTTTGGTAAAGTGTGCCCGATTTAGCCAACCAAAAAAAAAAAAAAGAAAGAGACAAACACATAGGGAAAAAAAAAAAGAAAGAGCAAAGACAATCCACATAGGTAAACACCTCGTGTAATAACTTTCCAATGGCAAAATTGTGGTTGTTTACATGGGAGTGAATGATCCACCAATCTTGCTTGCATATATGAAAGTAAGATTCACTCATCCTTTGCTAACCTTGTCATTATCATCAAGGTAAAAAAAAAAAAAAAAAGAAGATGAAAAGCTCATGCATAAAAGTAGGGTAAGCGATTAGGTGATCGATGTAATAAACCCAACAATTTAAACCTAACCTTACCAATGGAGTTGGTTCGATTTGATTTGAATAGTTTGTTTGTTCTAAGTTGAAATTAATCCAAACAAATTATTATTGGTTCAGTTTTAGATATATGATTTTTCAATTGAATTCCAAACACCTATTCAAATTTCCAGCTCAAATCAACTATTATCTTTTATTTACTTCTAAATTTTCAAAATATTGCACTTAAGCTTTTAGTAATAGAGTTAATTTTTAATGTGTTTGTTTACACTTAGCATGTTTAAAGAATTTATCTGCTTGCACTGGTACTAAGTATATTATAGTTATAACCAATTCTATAATATTGTTAATTATTATAAGGATAAAATTTTTAAGATGTACAATCCTTTACTTTTTACTTTAACCCGATGATCCAAATTAAATTTATCGAATTTTGATAAGATTAGTTTGGTTCGAATTTGTTAAAATACATTAACTAGATTTTACCAATGCAATTAAATTTGGTAGGTTCTGATTTATTTTTCACTCTAATATGATCAAACCAACCCATTTACATCCTAGTTGATCTTGATGTTTTCAACTTTTTCTTTTTTTCAATATTGCTCCGTCGAATAAATGATTTCGGACTGTGACAGATGTACTTTTTTTTTTTTTGGGTCAGGGTGACAGATATACTTTGACTGAAGGTTTTTTTTTTAATGGGTACAAAACCGGGGCAGTTTAGCAGTTTGTGTTTTTGGCCCGGGGTCAACTTTAGCTGAAGACTTGTTAATTTGTGATGGAACTTGGAACACAGTGGCCGGTTTTAATTTGGACATTTTCTCAAATTTTTGGGTTAGAACTTTTGCTAAATGTTGAAGAAGGCTTCATCCTGCATGGGCTTTTACAAGTTAGTTTCGGATCAGTCCCTGTTGAACATGGCCACCATCGGAATAAAACATTTCTAGCTATGACCAAAACAACATATCTAGCTGGCCAAAAATATGAAAATAAAAATAAAACGTATCTATAGGTTATGGTGTGCAAAATTGAAACGATTGATGACTCAAAGGTAACTTAGGGTCAAAAGTGGTCATAAAACTCTTTTTTTTTAAAATAATGATAATAATTTTAATAGTGAGCCAGAATGATATCGTGGTTTCAGTAAAGACTGTTACCCATCTGCAGTAATAATATTTAGATATAAAATAAAGCACAATGTTTGACAACACTGTAAATTATAGATAAAAAAAAGACCAGCACTGTAAATTACTAAAAATGTCGTTATCTCATAAATCCATCAATAAATATATGTTCTGTTTAATTTGCAATATTTATATTGCACAAATGCGTCTCATGTGATGGTCACGGGGATTTTAGTTGCGGAGACAAAGCATAACAATTATTTGCTATCATGATGGCCAAAGCATAACAGGCATTGAAGGATCAAGTTTCTTAACATATACAGCATTACTGTTCATCAAATAGTATTAGTTTTACAAGTTTGATTGATTCAATTAATATGCGTGATATTAGATCCACACAATTAACCAATATTTTCTCTAAAAATAAAACTAAATGCTATAATATACTAATTGAGAGGAAAAATGTTCTTCTTTTACTAGATCACAAGCACAACATCCATATATTTCCTTTCTTATAGACTACAAGCCTTAAATAAAACAAAAACTTCAACAACTACATTTAATGCAAAAGCAAGCATGTCAAAACAAATATTAATGATAGTGTTGACAATATAATATTAATAAATACTAGCATGTAATCCTTGGTTTAATTTTTTCCAAGTAAAATCTGGAATTCGACTTTTACGAATAGAAAATAATTGACCCTAAGGACCAGCTCAAATTTTATTAATGCAGTTCAGTGAAAAATCAATTAAAAGGCCAATGAATTTCAAATAGCCTTTTTCATTTTTCATTCTAGCTATATGGAACTAAAGAATTCAATAAGAAACCTTTTCAAGTCGATCAGTGTTTAATCATTTATACCATTACAATTGAGAAGCTTTTCCCTTACATCAATAGAGACAACAACTGGTAGCATTCTCAATTTCCCACTTTTTCTTGGGTCTGATGACTAATAAAAATGCAATTGCAATAAGTGATACAGATCATTATCCAAAATAACAAATATACAATGCCTATATTGATCTTCCTTTTTATTTTATTTTATTTTATTTTTAATTTCAGAAAGGACTGAGGACGAGCTCCCATTCGTGGGCCACACTGTCACTGGGTGCAGCACTCTCCGGCTGTGGTTTTGTCTCAGCAGCGTGTTTCTCATAGTAGTGATAAGCCGCAGCACCGGACAGCACTGCCAGTGTTAATGCCTGGGCATGCATTCTGCAAACCAACACACAAATTCATCACAACACTATATATATATATATATATATATATATATATATTTATTATTTCATACTTTAAAAATAGATGATATTAAAAAAAATATCATTCAATCAAATGGTTTTATTTGTAAGATATATAAAGTAATAAATAATTGAGTCAAACAATTTTACTGATATGATAATATATAATTAATTCTTAGTATAAAACATTTTCATACACAATACACGAAAATTAATATATAAATAGTACACTTATGGTATTTATTTTTAATATATAAATAACATTATTAGTCAAAATAAAAGGGGAAAAGCTGCACCCTCAAAGGAACAATATTGCGTATAGTAAAGCAAGAAATGTAGTAATGTACCTGGCATGAATAAGCTTAAGGCTTGGCTTCATTGTAGACCTGGTCCGTGAATAAGCCAAAAGTGATGCTCCAATTCCGGAGGCCCATAATCCACCTGTAATCAAATTCATCACAACATTGATCACCAACTTCAAAATTTTGTGACATTAGAGAAAAGCAAGTTGATTTGGTAGAACTTACCAATTGTGGCTAGCTTGTGCTGTGAAACCCAGGACTGAATTGACTCCATGCTGATCTCTATATCTTGCTGAGTGTCTTGTCTCTTGTGTAATTAGGAAAAATGCAAGGCGTGGTGAAGTGTGAAGGGCAGGGAAGGGTGGGTATTTATAGGTGAGTGGTCGAGGGTGAGATAGAAATTATAATTATTAGTGCATCTTTGTGTGGCCCCTGGGTTTGTTTTATACCGGGTGAGTGTGTTCCCTCTCAGTCTTGTTTGTTGGAACACCGGATGAGTTAAACTGGAGGCTAGCTTAAGCTGGTTTTGGGGTGTGTGTGTGTGTTTGTGTGGGCTTTTTGTTAATCAATTGCTTTGATTTTTTGACATGTAGCAGGTGAAGTGAGAAAATGGATTGTTACCGATTTTGATGGCTGATTATTTGCTTAAGAAAACTATAAAGAATAAACTTCACCTGTTTACTTTATCACTCCATGTTTATATGTATGATTCTTTTTTTCCCCGGTGAATGTGTATATAGAAAAATATGTTTACGCACATGCTGTTGCCAGGACAAGATATGCTCTATGGAATATGGATCATTGGTGTCCATAGAGTCAACATTCAACATTGCAAGGGTCAATTTTTTTTTTTTAGTTCTTTATTGACTAAATATTCTATAGAAGTTTCTTTTTTTTTTTTTGAAGTTTGTCGATATTCAACTTAAATTAAATTAATTAAAGTTTAATAAGTTATGAATAGTAATGGCTTAAAAAATTACTAGATTCACTATAATTACTATCTAAGCTTGAATTGTAAGGTTTTAGCATTACTGTTCGGTGTTGGCACGCTAATAAGGGCTGGACACAGTGTTAAATGAACTGCACTAAAGATATTTAAAGAATAAAAGAACTTTATTACTGCACTAATGATAATGGAATAAAATATTATGTATACCACACAAATAATAAATATTATTAAACTATCACTTTTAACCTACAATGCGTGAACCATTCATTAAAAAAGAAAAATAATCCAAATAAGCCGTTTGATATTTTGGGAAGCTCAAAACAATATTGTTGGAATAGTTTTGGCTTACCGACTTGTCAAAATTGATGTGCCCCCCTATGCCATGAATATGATCCATTTCCCCCCTTTACTTTTTCCCATAAAATTTACGACCCCTTTCTTATGTTCCCATGTGCAAGTAGACTTATACAGTGACCATAAAAGTGGCTTTGAAGCCGTGACTGTGTGCTGCAAGAAGCAAAGAGTACATATAATGAAACCATCATGTTGGGAGTTGGGCGTGAGAACATTTTAATAATGCATCAATGTTAAAGGCAAAAGGGGCACCACTATATCCAATACTCATCCGCTGTTAACAATTGTTAATTGCGTTTATGAATACTTCATGTGCGGCTCAACATTTCGGATTAGCCACCGTCCATGGATTCATTGAACCATAAGTGCGGACTTTAATTTTTTCATGTGTTCAATTTGCTCTTTAAATTTAGAGGAATATTAGGTGTATGTACAATTTTTTTTTACAACAATCTTACATCTTAAAATACGACACAAAGAGTATTGTGGGCCATTATGGAGCCCAAAAAAAAAGGGCCACAATGTTGTTTGTATATTATACTTTAAGGTGTATGATTGTTGTTAAAAAATGTTATATACCAAATATTTTTTTTAAATTTAAAACTCTTGTAAACCACCTTTTCCAGCAGCAAGCCGTTTTCTTCAATTAATACTTCATGTTTTGCCTATTTATCATTACTCTAAATTCTAAATACACTTAAGTAATATATATAAAGCTTAATTAATAATTAACTCAACATATTCATTTATTTAAGATCTTCTTAATTCATTAAGAGTATAATTTTAATGTATTAATAATATATATTTTATTATTATAATTCAATTAAATTTTTTCATTTTTATGATCATTTAAGTAGTAGATACAAGATTCAATCATATTTATTGATGTTATAATATATAATTCAATGACAATTTTAAATTTTTTTTATACTGTAATATATTAAAATTAAATTTATTTGTTACTAACAATAGCATATACTTAGTAATATTTTACTTGTCCATTAACATATGTAATTAGTTAATCTATGATTAAATTACATAAAATCAATGATTTTATATTATAATATATTTTATTTTTATTTTAATTCTATGATTTTTATCTATTAATTTGGCTATTTAAAGTTGTTTTAAAATAAATTAATTCACTATCCAAATTTAACATAAAACAAAATACATAGATAGGATATTCTCATATAATATTACCCGCAATGAGCTATTATTAAATTTAAAATTAAAGAGTCTATCAAATAATCAATTAAAATTTACAAAAAATTAAAAATTCTTTTAAAGTATGTGGTGTTAATTTACAAAAATACACAAAAAAATAAGAATCCTATCTGCTTTATTGAGTAAACAATTGATTTTTTTTTTAATATAAGTAATCATTTTGTTTTTGGGTAAAATAAATAATTTTTTTTTTTGCGCTCAAACTATAAGTTTAGTTTTTACAATTTATAGATTGGGCCATATTTTTAAAGCCCATATTCTTTATATGGGCGTAAAGTGACACAACAATCAGTTTTTGTTGAGGCTTCACTTGCAAGCTTTGATTGGGCCTTCTTCTTCTTCTTCCTCTTATCCTCTACCCTTCAACGAAAAATTCCCGCTACTGAGAGATTACAGAATAGAACAGAAGCAGCAGCTTCTTCATTCATCTTCCAGTTCCGCGCAACACTTTCTTCCACTCCACAAAACCTTGGTCCTTATTCATTTGCATTCACCCACGCGCGTTCACTCACGCGCTCAACCTTCAATCTTTTAATGGGAACCGGAGTCCCCTAAGAAGAACTAACAATGGAGGAAGCTGAGGGAACAAGACGAGTTCTCACTCGCAGCAGAAAGCCGCTCTCCGATCTCACCAACACTTCTCACAATTCTCCTCTCCCCCTCCGAAACCCTAACAAACCAAACCTCCCTTCTTCTTCTTCTTCTTCCTGTTCTCCTAAATCCGCCGCCAAACGCGCCTCCACTACCATCGACAACGTTTCTTCGAACCCTAGCACTCCTCCACCTTCCGTTTTTCCTGAGCCTTCGTCACCGAAAACCTCGTCTCTTCACGGTAATTCAGTTATTCTGAGTTCAATTTGCAGTTATAGTTTCCTCTCTGGTTCCGGTTTTTAATTTTTCAATTCGCGCGATTATGGATTCTCCAATTGCAATTTTTTTTTTTCATTTCACGTGTTCTTTCGTCGTACTGGTTTAATGCGAGCGTAACAATGATGTAACTGTGATTATTAGCAATAAATTAGGGTCGATGTTTTTGAGTTCAGGGACTGTTGTTGATCTTGAAGGTTCTGAGCCTATTTCAGTAGTGTACAGCCGAAGGAGTGCTCTGAATAGAAGAAGTGCTCGGAATAAAAGGAAGGATAGAGGGAAGGCTGTGGCTTTTGCTTTCAGCAGCGCACCCACGTTGAAGATATCTGATAGTCGGTAATGATCCCCCTCTGTTGTACTCTCTGTGGCTGATAGTGTTGCTTTTAGAAGTTGCATTAAGTGTAGCTGTGTAAGAAACGATGGCACATGTAGAGAAAATAGGACAGGGATGTTGGAAATTCATGGAATAGTGGAAATGAGAAAAGAAAAATGCTAACCTTATGATGGGTTGGATATTAACAAAAAGTATAGCACTTATATATTATGAAGTGTTTCAATATGAAAAGATATGAAATAGGGTAATCAAACACAAGAAAAAGGGGAACCAAACAAGGTGGATGATATACAATAAGACGTTTTGTGATATTTAGCATTTTTTTTCAAAATGGTATCAGTGATTGGAAGAAGTTCTTTAAGATATGCTGATGGATGTTGTGCGCTATGTGGATTTGCTAAATTACGTGTGTTGGTCTTGATTGAATACTTGAAAAGTCTATCTTTGTCTATCATAGTACATGTGATGCTTTCAGAAAGTGCTTAGTGATTTAGAATTTCTCCCTTCTTGTTTTACCCTATTCTCTGCTGTCATTAGAATGCGTCGTACGGTACCCTTAAACTTCATGTATTTCCTTCATTCCTTTGCTGATATGTGTTATAGTGGGATAGACCCATAATATCTCTGGGCTTAATTGAGGGAACCAAGTTTCTTTGTCACTTTTATTGTCTCTTGTAGCCTTTTGTAAAAGGTATGCCATATAATTATTTGTCGTATATGTTCTTTTTTCATGCAAAACAGGCAGAAGAGTGACGGGGTTGAAGGTTCAAATCCACCTAAGGCCAAGGCAGTGACAGTTCCCTGTAGAAAGGTATATAAGTTGACAAATATGTTCCTGAGTTTGTGGTTTGATTTGGAACTTCAAACTCCTATGTATATCTATGTTGATTTGGTTATTTTATAAGCTTTTGATCTTTACTGAGATTGTAAATGCTTAAATATTGCAATAAGCCTTTTTCCTTGTATTGCATTTGTACTGGTAAAGATGAAAGTATTCCTGCTTTTTTCTAGTGGCTCTTCAGGTTTCTCTTTAAAGCTATGTTCATGAGTTTTGAAGGAAAGGTATCAAAGGGAAAGGAAGGAAGGGTTTTAAAAGGTTTCCGCCAATCTTGTGTCTAAATTATTGAGACTGCCAAAAATTTAGAATTTTTTGAGTCATTACTCACTGGCCTAGGGAAAAGTTTTGAAATAGTTCATGGTTGAAGTAGAATGTGACAATCCATAGTAAATCTTTGAAATACTTTATCCACAAATGCCATTGATTTTGCATGTTTGTTATTTCTCAATTCAAGAGTCAATCATGTCTTAATAGATATTATGCAGAAGTGTTTGATTCATTTTGCTGAATTTTTAGAAGCGGCATGTTGTGTCATCTGAACAAGATATGTTCAAGTATCCCGCTGGATCATCTGAACAAGATATTTTCAAGGATCCCCTGCTGCAAGATTACATCGAAAAACAGAAAGCCTACTTTAAAATGATTGATGAATTTACACTGTCAGAGGAGGAGGTTGAAAGAGTTGATGAGCTGGATTAAGTGGAGGAGTCGTAATACATGTATAACTTGCAGCTTGAAACTCATATGTTTTGGTTGGTTGTATAGTTATGATATAATTAGTTTTCTCAATGATGTAGCTTCCATCTCTCTAACGAAATATATAAATGTATGTTCTTGATAGTCTTTGTAATAGTCAAATGGGAACGATCAAATGTAAAATTTATCTTACACTAACACGTTAGTTGTCCTCTGATTTTTTTTCCCCTGTAAACTTCTGGTTGGAGTGTCGTACAGTTCATGAATTCGTGATTCTAAATGCCTTGATTTGTTTAACAATTCAGATTCTTCAGAAACCTTATTGAACCTATGCGAAGTGATACAGATTTTCTGGATATATAGCTTGATAATTATTAAGCTTTACAGGATCACTGTAACCAAACTGACGTAACAAACAGATTTTGAACTTAGATAGGTGTTAATATTCTTAGTTTGTGTCACTTTTCGTTATTCATGCAGGCTCGGATATGTCTGCTGGTTCTGCTGATTTCATAAATCAGCAAGGATAATGAGAATGAGCATGGCAAAATCACATGCACATTCATAAAAAACGAGGTAGTTTATTGATTGCAAACTAGGTCGTTTGACAGAAGGTTCATGGATAATTGAATATACATTATACATATACACCACTTGCTGATGTTTAGTTCACTTTGGCACAATTGATTCTGATCTGCCCCTTGGTTCCTGTGAGAGGCTTGATGTTGCTCATTTTGACCATGCCCTTGGCAAAGTCTTTAAAGAATGCAGCTGTATCGGTGGCGTATTTAGCCACCAGATTGTCAGTGTCGCTGCCATTGAACAGCTCCTGGTCGGAATGAAGAAGAACCTTTTTTTCACCAGATTCTTGAAGTATAGATTATCGAAATGGATCGGGGTTTGGTGGTCAAGGGTTCGAGTAAATTGTCATTTCCTCCACTTCTGGGGCACTTGCCCTGCAGGAACTTGGCATAGGAGGCATCGATGTTGGAATCATTGTAGATGTGTGCTCGGAAATTTCTGCATTGAGCCAGGCCAATGGTATGTGCCCCTGTTATTGAAAGTTATCCGAGTGAGTTGAATTTTGTTATACGTAGCATGCTAAAATTGATTCGAATCCTCTAAAAATTGTGACAATGTTATATGTTCTGTGAACTAGTAATGAGTGTATTGTGCTTCAGTATTTTTCTTTCACACAATATGACAGATTGACAGTGTCATTTTCTTCAGAAAAAGTGATGGCCAATACAACAATGTTATATTAATACTCACAAAATCCGAAACACCCAAAACACATAGGATCCATCACTTTATTTTTTTTCCCTCAAACTATTCTCTCCAACTTCTCTCTCAGGTGTATAGAGTGTTCAAAAAATGGGGTTCAAATATCTTTATGTTTCATGTATTAGCATTATTATCATAGTACCTGAAAGAGCCACCAAGTCTTTCTCTGAGAGCCCTTGGTTAGCGAAATTCTGTTTGAGAGCACTTAGACTGAGGAAAGGCGCAGGAATGGAGTTATTAGCAGCACTTCTGCTTGCTGTAGTAGAGTCTCTTCTTCCTAAGCCTACTTCCCACGAAGGACCCCCTAACTGCAAAGTTTTGTTATTTTTTCCCCATAGAATATATAATAATTACTATGTCGTTCAATCTAAAGAAGGACCATAATTGATAGGATAGAATACATTACATAAACCACGGAATCTCGAGCAGCCAGTGCAAGAATATCGGCACAAGACACCACCCCAGGGCATTCTTTCTCCACATTGACTTTAATATCATTAATCACGTTGAACCCTCTTGCTGATTTATTGTTAGCTGCTGCCGTTTGCTCTCCTATGAAGTTGCTTTTATCTACCAACAGTATCGATGCATCACACCCCTGATATCATTAAGGCAACTTAGAATGTTGCTTGAGTAGCAAGGGAGAAACAAAAACTATTATGCAACCATCTCTTTTAAAAGCTTAAGTTGATGGGTAAAAGCACATGAATAATTTTATACTCTAACAAACTCAATATATGTATCGTACTTACATTTACAAAGCAGTCGTGGAAATGCAGTCGGAGTAAGGAAGCTCCTATGCGAGCTTCCTTCTGAATGGCTTTTATGACTCCATTCTTCACTATATGCAATAGGTTCCGGCAGCTGCAGGAGTAAAAGTCTGTAGATAGCTGCCCATCTGCTTCAGAAACTGTAGCTGCACTGGCAACAAGAACAAACAAGAGGAAGTAGTAAGAAGCCATCTGAAATGTTTCACACAGGACAGAG
The DNA here is from genome assembly GCA_030441495.1 of Dalbergia oliveri. Lineage (NCBI taxonomy): Eukaryota > Viridiplantae > Streptophyta > Magnoliopsida > Fabales > Fabaceae > Dalbergia > Dalbergia oliveri. The sequence goes on along the minus strand of JAMLFY010000014.1, from coordinate 19,504,482 downwards.
AAACCAATTGCTTTCTCTTATAATCACAAAGGTTGGACCAAAATGATTAGGTAATTGAACCAATTGAAACCATATCCACACATATTTGGTTTATTTGAATTACGTAGGAGACTAATTTTTGTTTCATTGCAGAAACGTGTATAATGTAATGAAAAAAAAAAATACACTTTATCCCTTAATGATTTGCTATGTGGACTTGTCTTCCATAATTTAAAAAAGTGTAACTCGACCTTACAACTTTCTCGAATGTGTATGTTAATATATAATAATTGGACTTCATGAATTAGTTCATGTGCGAATCAATACTCTAAACTAAAAAAACAATGAGCAATTTGATAACCTCACTTTTGTTGAACGCGTGCTACTTACGTTAATAATAGATGAGAAAAATTAAAAGAAAGGTTAAATGTATTTTATCCTCATAAATTTTAGGTTATGTGTATTTTAGAATTTGACTTTTCAAAACATACATAAAAATATTTTAAACTTTTCAAATAATGCAAAACACCATTAAACTTTTTAAATAGTGCAAGATTTTAGGTCATAACGGATGAATCTAGTTGCACAAATAAAAAAATCGAAAAAGTTAAGAGCATATGAGAATTCACAAATAAGATGTTGTTAACAAATTAGAACATTAAGAAAATTAAGTGCATATAAATCATATATTTACCAGTTGTCAAATTATATTTTGAAATATTTTGTATCGTTTAAAAAATTTGAAATATTAAAATGTACATTTTGAAAAATTAATGTATAAATTACATATGAATTAAAGTTTAGAAGGTAAAATATATATTTTACCCTTGAAAGAATCACCGATTTGGATGGCTAGAAAATGTTAGGGTTGATTTACACATTTTGAAAATTCTAGCGGTAAAACGCACATGATTGATAGTTTAGCAGGGGGTGAAGTGCTATTTTCCCACTGAGTAGTGCTTTTAGAAAAGTTGCTTTACTGTAATTCAAATACAAAATTTCATTTTGCTGGGTCAAAGTCACTTATTACTTCAATCGACCTTTTCCAGATGATATCTTCTTATTTTAAACTATATTAATGTAATGGGTTTACTTTTTTGGCAGGAAAATATTAATAGAATGCTTATTTAATAAAAATAAATGTTTTTAGTATATCAAAAATAGGCCCAGACACATAAATATAATTAAAGGTTATAATGAATTCACACCATGAAATTGAACTCACAGTATTGAATTTCAATGTGAGAATATAGTGTCTGATGGGATCATGAGATAGAATGATTCTTTGTGAAATAAATTTATCAGTCTTTAACATCTACTCTAAAAATGCCACCATGAAAGTTTTGTGAGAAAGCTTACAAGCTTTCACAGGTGTCGTAAACTTTCACGGGATTTGCTAGAGATATATATAGAAATTGTTTTATATATATATATATATATATATATATATATATATATATATATATATATATATATATATATATATATATATATATATATATATCGGTTGGAAGTTTAATGCTCTTGAGCTTTTTTAACAAATATTTATCGAAGGGTTTTGTTATTTACGCATAGCTAAGTTAAATTTCACGAGTTCAAATGACCCGTTTCACGTTTTCTTTATTCTTCTCTATCACTTTGTCGTCACAAATCATTACTTCATATTTCGAACATTTTCGGTATAAAGCAACTGTCGTACTTTGATAATAATTCTACTTGAGTAACCACGAACTGAGGTGAGATATTAAGAACTCTTTCTTTAATTATGTATAGAGTGTTCAATTCTCACCTTAAGAATAAAGAACCTTTAAAATCCATACCATCTATCCTTAAATGAGTTTAGTATCCAAAGAGATTAGTACATTATCTAAAGGTGGATACCATGGAAACCTAAAAAAAAAAAAAATTCTACATGAGTCTCATAAAAAAAAATAAAAATAATAACTCTACATGAGTTTTCTTATTTTATTGGACATTATTTGAGAGGTTTTTGAATAGACATAAATCTAATACATTATATTTAAATATACTCACAATAAAAATAAATTCAATCAATTTTATTAAATATATACTCATTAATTTATGAATCCACTTACTATTTCTTCGGTGTATCTAAGAATCTATTCTTAAATTTGTATCTATAGAACAATTTTTCTATAATCCCGAATATAAACAAACTTTCGCACTTTTCAACTTTTGTTTTTATGTTGGGAAGTGTATGGATTTAATTTTTTCAACATGTATAACATTATTCAAAGGGTACAATTATTGCCTCATGACTTGACATTTTAGAAGTATCGTTCTTCCAATGGGGTGTACCATCATAATTGTTTCGCTTTTACCGTGCATGGATTGCTCGTATGGCGCTCAGTCAACGTTGTTTGGTGACACCGACACCAAGGGTCCCTTGGATAGAAGGAAAAACCTTTGCTGGGGATAAGAAACCTTGAAAATTAACTTTATAATAAACATATCATAGAGAAATTAGATATGAAAAAACCATAATAACTACATTAAGTGTCAACTGAATAAGCTAATTAATCATTTCTCTGAATTTTCGGATCTTGTTGCGATGATGAGTCATGAAAGCAGAATCAGGCCGGTGTGAAAGTCAAGCTTTTTTTAATTTTTTTTTTTTTTTTGGATATTGCTCATGGGCCTCGTTATAGCAAAATAACTGTTGAGGATTTCGACGTCCTTCTTGTCTTGTTAATTATTGTGCTTAACGCCCGGTTATGTTGGCTTTATTTGGTTGGTCGATGCTTTTTGTTTGTAAGCAGCTGAAGTGATTGAGTTAGAATCAATGAAAACTTTGGAAATTATTAAAGGAATAAATAAGTAATACTTTCATCTTAATTACTGTATGCATGTCAAATACTACAAATTTTAGTCATGTTCTATGTCGGAGTATATTTCGGCACGAGAAATCTTATTTCAACCCATATTTGAAGAAATTAAAATAATAAAAAATATTAACACAGATTTGAGTTTACGGTCAACTAGAAAGTAATTTTATATTATATTTATAATTTAAAATTATATTTTAAATAGATAATATCTTACCAAGTACATAAGTTTCACTGTAAATTCAAAAGTGATAAACTAAAGTACCATGACCCTAAAATAACATCTACAGTAGCTAGGATTCAAGAAAAATAATAATAATAACCCTACTGTTTCCTTGTCGTGAAGACGTGCGAATTATTCATTTCTCTTTTGGAACCGTAACCTTTTTCATTGCCGATCCACGCATGCCATATATGCACGGGCAGATTCACTTTTGTGCAACGACGGATTTTACAGCTGCGAGGCATTCTGTCGCCAAATATAGCTTCATACGTTGCATGTTAATAGTTCAAGATTCTGTGAGCGAAGATTGTCTTTCGATTCTGTAATTATGGGCCTCATGTTCATCTGACAGCTGTAATGGGTGCGGAGTTTTGCTGTTTGTGATTGCAACCACTCTTAGGATTTTTTTTTTTCCATATCGAGAAATAGTAAACTTAATCATGAGCTCCAATAGTAAAAACCTTCAACCAGACTGGAAAAAAAAAAAGCCTTCTACTATTCCAAAATGGAGATTTGCACAAAGCACCATGCTAAAATCAAAACGCAAGCAAGACAATGCTGATCAATGTTCCTATGTGAAGGGAAAGAGCTGCTTTGCACGTCGGTCGACATTGACATGAGAAATACGTAGTCCACGATAATAGCAAGAAGAGAAAGTCTTATGGTGTAAAGGAGCAAAAATAAGCATTACTGGATTTTATAATTTACCTCTTATTATTTTTATTCATTATGAATCCCTTATTATTAGTTATTAGATCAAATAATTCAATAAAAATAATATTTATCCAATGATTAAATAAAAAATTCATAATGAACCTAAAAATTTGATTACCATATAATTTGTCTTACTATTAAGACATCTAGAAGTAGGTATTTATTTGGGTCCATCAAATTCAATGATAAAGAAAGTAGATGAATGAGTGAGTGGGGACAAGAAATCCAATAATGATAAATTAAATATTAAATTGAAACACTAACTTTTAAATGAATAAATGTCAAAGAAATAATATTAGGAGCGCTTGCCTCAATCCACATCATTCAGATGTTGGTATCCTTGTGTAGTTGTATATTCAACTATTATAATTTAATCATTGATTTTATGAATTTTATCATTTTGAGTTAGAGGAACTTTGATTTATTCTTAACCACAATAACTAAAAGGTATTGATATATTTAAATTTTATAGGAGTATCAGAAAAAATCCCTTATATATATGTGTGTGATTAATTAGATTAATAATAATAATAATAACAATAATAAAGTAAAGTAAGCTGCTATTTACAACGACATAAATAACCACATTAACCTACCTCATTGAGTGAGGTCAAGTAGGTTACTGTTCAGTACTTTAATAAAGAATAAATAAAGCAATTAATAAGTGCACCGTTATTATTTAGAGTAATGTCTATCCTTTTCTTATTTTGGTCAGGGTGTAAATGTCAATCCTGATTACTTTCATTTTTATGGTCTTCAATCCTGATCACTGAATCTTTTTTTAATTGGTCGAAATCCTCATTACTGATTCGAATGATGTGCATCCTATGGCTTGGAATGTTTCGTGGCATAACCGGTGGCCTTTTTGTTGCTAATGAATCATTAAGTAGTGCGCAAAGCCTAGTTAGTTGCCCAACTTATTTTGGGCCTAACCAAACTTCACACCTCAAAGGTAACCAAAGTAAATGAGTTGGAGACCGGCATGGCCTGTCCAAGGAATAATTAGTGTGTAAAGTGAGCGTCCAAAAACTAGAAGACCAGACGAAAAGACTCAAAAATGCACTCTTTACAGTTAAAATTTGATTTTTATTAGCCAAACAAAGATAAGAGTTCAACCAATTATCAATATTTTAATTTTTTTTATTAGATATGAGTATAGATTATAGGCACCAAACATTATTTTCAACCGATTGAAAATTCTATGTAACCTCACATAATGTTTTTCTATGGGTTGGATACTTTATTTCTTCAACATTTCAAACTTTGACTTCAAGAATTTAATTGGCCTATTTCTCTGCCCTCTTATGCTATCTTAGCTTTCACAGGAATAATTAAGATAGAGAAAAAAGAAAAGAAAAAAACAACATGCGCCTAAATCAAGTTCAAGAACGCGCATCAGTTCTACACATACTTTAATCTCATTATTTTATTTTGTTCTTTTGTGGATTCATGTTTTTTTCATTTTCTTTTTTAGGTTGACAATGACAAGTTAAATTACCATCTTGCAGCACACCACAAAAAAAAAAAAAAAAAGAAGCATCTTGCATACCCTTGTAACAAGTAAATAATAATAATAAAGATGGTCACATCTTGCTCATCCGCGTGCGCGCTCACACACAAAAAGTCTTGTAGCCTTCCTTCTTTTTTTTTCTTTGTATACAATCATAGTTATCAAGCTCGATTTGGTGATTGACTTGGTCATACTGATTCTTTGAATCACTTATTGAATCAGATTTAATTAAATCAATATATGAAAATATTTGTCTACCTGGTTCATCGGTTTGACTAAAATTTGATCGGTTTAGTGATAATCCAATTTGATTAAAGAACCAAACCAAACCTATGGCCGGTTCATTCATTTATGGCTCGAATCGACTGATTCGCTTTCGATAACTATGTATATATACAACACACATTATGCTAACTTTTTTGTCCATGTGACTAAGTGGGTAGCTCTCATAGGCATTGTTATTGCCTTAACTTCTCGGAGATTATTGTGATTAGATGACCTTTTTAAAGTCACTAAAGCATAGAATAATGGTGAGGGAATTGAACAGTTTCAATATATAAAGTCGTGAGTTCAAATTTTATTGTCACTTATATACTAAAAAACATTAAAAGACTTTTCTAATAATTATTTTTTTCAATATTTTAGCCTTGGCAGCTGTGAGTGCACCCCTGCATTTCAATCCTTGTTGGTACACATAGTACATACATAAGCTGACTATATATATATATATATATATAGAAGTGCATGCACCTATAATATGATGTCATGTCATGTTATATATAAATTCAAATACCTTCCTCTTCTTGCAACTTTAATAACCACACTCTCAAATCCTCAATTTAATTGATCAGAGAGTTGACCATATAAGTATAACAGCTCTATAATTGGCAGACAAGAGGAAGACGAAGACACTGATCTTTTCAATTAAAATTTTACTGTATATACTACTCGAACCAATTAGAATAATGCATGGAAGAATATATTTGGTAGAGCTAGTATACCTACTGCCTAGTATTCTCTGATTCACTGGGAGCCAGGAACTGAACCAGCAAAGCTCACAAACATGAGAAAGTAAGGGCAATCATCATAAAACGCTGGCCGGTGCTGACCTACTTTTTCTATATGGCATTCGTATAGCACTAACTAGACTAAGGTTGGTTGACCTAGTAATTAACACCATTTGCATATTGGTGTATGCACTTTTTTTTTCTTTTATTGGATTAATTTCTCATCAATACTGTGCCAAGTAACACTGGTATATTTGGATGTCAAATACATAGGTACGTAGCTAATAACAAACAAAATGCAAGTGGTCACCATTCTTATCTCTAACTAATTACTAGTCAGTCATCCATCCTGCAAGTTGCAGATGATGCTGATGGTACGTAGTTAGCTGTGCTGTATGATAATATATATTATGTCTGTGTTACCCATTTTTTTTTTATGGATAATGATTTTCTTACCAACTGGATGGAGAGGAAAACAAGCATACGCATCCAAAATGATTGGCAGCACAAATGGGGTCGAAAACACAGTTGCGGTTTTAATGTTTGACAATCACTATACAGGGAACTCTTCAAAGCTAGAAAGTTAGACAGTGGATTATCACGGTCTAAATAAGTGTAGATTTTAAATATGTGTCCAATCAAAATATTACCTTTAATATTAGAAATACGGTGATTATAATTTAAATAAGTACGAATTTAACCTATGAATCTATCGAGTTGAGGTATATACTAACTTTATGTACATCTCATTATAAATTAATAATATCAAGTTTAACATTTACATAACTTAAATCTTCATTTAATTGAACTTCAATCTCCGAATGTCGACTAGAGTACGTGTCTTACTCACTAGGTATGGACAATAGTTTCCTGAATCACCACATAAATACTATTATCTTCATCCATGGCTACACTTTGAACAAACTAATATATTAAAAAGTTAAATGTACTAGTTTGTTTGAAGTGTTAGTTATTTGTGGATGAAGGCAGTACTCCTCTAATTTAAAATATAAGTCATTTTTAAATTTTTTATTTTATCTAAAATATAAGTCATTTTCATATTTTAAGAAATTATTAATTATTTTTTACATATTTTACCTAAATATTTATTATGAGTGAGAATAAATGAATATGAGTATGATTATTTAATGAGAGATATAATTTATGACAAGTAATAAAAGGAATTTTCATTTTTACTTTTATTTTTTAAAAAAGATTAATGAAATCCAATCAACACCTTACCTGTGTATAACTTTAAAAGATTTATATTACAAATCAAATAGAATATTAATTACAGAAAGCGCAGTTTAAAATGAATTAGTTTATTAAACTTCAAAAGTGGGATATGGGATTAAAATTTCATACAGCAACCAATGATCCAATAGCCGGTTGCTTTAAATATATAATTAGGAACTTTATTGGAAATTTCTTTGTTGCCATAGTTAGCATCGGTGAAGGATTGCTTAGCTTGTCACCCTCTAACTCTAACGCCTCATAAAATGAAACCTCACTGTAAAGGAACAAGTCAGTGATGGTATATGGTCTCTCTTGTCTATAGGGATCATTATGATGAGTGGGAGCTAAAAAGGTATGGATGACCTTTTCAGCCAACTTAAAATTAAAGGTGGGGCTTAAAAGCGTGTACTGTGTTTTTGTCTGGCGCTCCTATGTTGTAAGTAAGACACAGCACTAGTTGCTTTCGGTCTCTTTCTGCATTTCCACTGTCTTGAGGGCATGTATAGTGTACTAACTAATTAGTTCTTGGACAAGAACTTTAAAGCGGTCCACAATGCTATGCAATAGGGGAGAGGATAGTTTCTTACGCAGAATAGCTGCAGTATATAATAGCTGCGGTTCCGTGCAATATAGATGATAGTTATAAATAATTAAATATTGATGTCAACACTATATGGAGCTGGTAAAATAATTGAGTTCGTACAATAATATTTACAACATTCATAATATTTTATTTTTTAATGAGAGTAGATATTGATGCATTAAAAGATAAAGAATATTATGAGTATTGATATAATATTATTATACACTAAATATTATTCAAGATTGATAGTAGCAATGCACTAGAGAAGGGGAGATTGAATCAAGTGTTTTTTAAATATTTCTGACACTTAATAAACTAATCAGATAGCTCACACAATATCTCCTTCAATTTTAGGAGATATTCAATTGATGTTTTCTAAAATTTAGAGGACAGATTTAGAATATAGTAAGTAAAAAGAAATGCTATCTCAAAATAGTTTTACTAGTATCTATAAAGAAATATTAAGTTAAGATGTTCATATAGATATCTATATGTGAAATAAAAAGAATGGTTAAGAAGAATGCACCACAATATTTATACTGGTTCAATCTCAATATGAAATCTACATCCAGTCCCACCCAAGGTTGAGACTTTCACTAATTCCAAGTTTCCAAATATAAAACAAAACTTAACACTCAACACAAGTGTAAGCTAAATCAAAACAAAGCTTTTCAAATTACAAACAAGAGTAGTCTTTAGCAAAAGCCTCTCCAAGCTCACCCCCAAGAGTAGTGTTTTATAATAGTCTCTCCAAGCTCACACAAGATTCACTCACAAAGCCTCAATAAATTTCCTTTTTACAATGATTTTCTGTTTTCTCATAAATAAAAGGAACCAAGTTCCTTGACCAAAAGCTCTCACAAATTTGACTTTTATCATTCACAATAAAAACCTCACAAATAAATCTGCCTTTTATGGAGATTTCTAATATGCTCAATACACTCAAAGCTCTCAAACTTTTTACAAAAATAACACTTGACAGTGCTCGAACAATATGCAGCAATGTGAAGGGAGAAAAAGAGGAAGATGACAATTTTTTGTTCTTAAAAAATGATATGCAACAATGGGCTCTCTTTTTTTATTTTGCTTGGAGCCTTAAACGCTTCTTTATATAGAGGAAGTTGCAGACCGTTGCAAGGATATGGATTGGATTGTGCAACGGTAACAATCTTTTTAGAGGAGAGGAAGATAAGTCAAAGGAAGCCCTTTTTCTTAGATAAATTTCAGCTACATGTACTTTTAAATGAAGCAAGATTTTGACCATTGCATGGTCTATTACTTTTTCCTTATCTTTTTTTTCTATATACTAAAATATGACAGTGATAATTGTGTAGAAGTTTGTTTTTAGCTATTTTTCTCATTCTTAACTTTTATAGCTCTTGATAAACCCATTTTTTCTTTCTTTAATATATCTTCTAATTGATAACTAAAATACTAACACACACATTAGAACATTCAATAACAAATGTTTGTCATCATTCAAAGATTCTAAAGCTAACAAAGATAAACTAGGTGACTCATCATGAGAGAGAAATGCAAAAAGACGTCCCTTCCACTTTCCAGTTTAATAAGCAACACGAAGGGAAACAGAAGATCACGAAGAATCAATATGAGAATATATAGCTTTGACTTGTGAGATTCCTTGATATCTATTGAGCATTTGTTGGGACGAAACCAAAACAAAAACAAAAATGAAATAATTAGCACACAAAATTTAACGTGACTACTACCATACAATGGTTCTCATATTTTGAGGATAACTAAACCCAAGTTAATGTCCAAAATACTGGCAAGGACTTTTTTCCTTGACGTGGGAGTTTAGGTTAAATCTAAATACCATTTCAGTAGCAATATCACCTTCAACAACTTTTTCACATGATGTGGTCCATTGCCTTTGCCTCTGCCTTAAGACATATAATTGAGTGGCAAGTCTGATTGGTATGTAGATACTACTATTCATTGGGGTTTTAGACTATAATTGCGGTGTACGGATAGTCGATATAGTCGGTTATCATAGTTCATGGCTAAATCACTATACGCATTGTGACTATTGTGGATTTGTGGCCACTTTTTTAAAAAAAAATAATGTGGATTTATGGCTATCATTATACGCATTGCAATGGGAGAAAATGGAAGTGGGGGAGGTCATTACTCGCGGATTCAATTCTTTTGTCCCCACTTTCTATTTCATTTTCTCACTTAATCAAGTTTTGTCATGTGCCCAAATCATGGGTAGTTGAAAAATATTGATTAGATAAAAGATCATGGATGATGTCATTATTATACACACTTCAAAATTTTATTGATAGGAGAGAGAGTGGGACAGAAAGGCAATAAAAGATTTGCTTCCACTACTCGCACTCATTCGGCTTCTCTCCGAGTGCTCACCTGCTCAAGCACTCTTTCTTCTTCCTAGACGAGCCCAAGTCTTGAGAATGACACCACCACTCCCACAGTTGTCAAAAGACTCAAAATTGATAGTGGTACCTTGATGAGGTAGAAGAAGAGCAAATAGAGGTGTTAAAACGCCTGATCCACCCGCTAATAACATGCCTAAAATGGACGGAGTGACCAGCCTCCCAAAATTAAAAACGGGTTGAAATAGCCAACCCACCTTTAGCGGGTTGGTATGGGCCAGCCACCAACGGCTTGGAAAGAAAAATACTTTGATTCAATATAGAGTTCAATATATGCACAAGCAACTTCAGTGCAATAGTTAAAAAAATTCCAATATGTCTGTCTCTGGGTTTTTTGGACGTTAATGTTTATCTATGTTTACTTATTTAGTGTTTTTTTCTTTTTTGGTCATGTCTCCATGGTTTGGTATCAGTGTTAGAGGGTTATGGAGAGTGTGGGTTGTGTGGAATGGGGTGGTAAATGTAATATATCAGTATTGCAATTTCTTGTTTTTTTAATAAAAAAAGGATAGGATTCTAGCCATCGGGGTGAGTTAAATAGGTTAAATTATTTAGATGGGTTTTAAAGTTCAACCCACCCACCATTTTTTATGGGTTAACAGTCAACCGATAGGTAAAGTTCATTTTAACATCTCTAAAAATAGAATTATGGAGATAGAATTAATAATTTAAAGAATTTATTGTTTAAAGTGGAGGCCCATATTAATTTTTCAAAACTGAACTACAATAATAATAATAATAATAATTTTAACTATAGTTAGTTTATGTAGAGCTAAGAGGTATAAAATACAAGGTGTAGCATGCGAGTTTGATTCCTAATTATGTATAAAAAAAAGGTCTCATAGTAAAAGGTTTATTTTTTTAAGGGGAGTTCCATGTCTCAAAAAACTTAATTCCCACTACTGACATAGGATATCCTGAAAAACAAATTTCTCGGGTCTTATTAAGGTTGTGTTGCCACCAATTTTCGCGATTAAGAGTCACATTATAAATGTGGTGTGAGTTAATTTAGTTGTCAACCACTGCAATTGCAATATTGTGAGCGATCATTACTGTAACGAATAAAGAACAATGTCTGTTGTGACTGAAGTCCATGAAGAGACCCCGATTAAATTACTAAGTGAGAGTTTCAAGACTTTAATTTCTTTTTTATATAATTATCAAAAAAGGCTGGATACCCAAATCAAGGCAAATTTTGACTCGTATTTTATTAACACTTGTCAATACTTATATTTATTATTCGATTGTATATAGACCTCATTCAGTTTTAGTCCCACCCCCAATAATAGATATAAATATGTGTTGATACGATATCCATAAAATATAGTCAAAATAATATTACTCATCAAGAAAGAATTTGTCACTTATTTCGTCCACTTTTTTTATCAAAATATCATGTTCCTTTTTATTTCCGTCACTCACGCACACCCACAGGAAGAGGGCAGGGGCTATGCGGTCCCTGCAGCTTCAAGCCTATCAACCTTTTTCTGGGTAAATTGAATTAAATTAAGATTATGGTTTATCAAATTAGTGTTTTAAGAGCATTGTTTAAAAAATTAAAAAGGAAAACTTTGGTATTGGTAAAATTAGTTTTTATATTTTCAAAGTATGAGACCCATTAAAAATAGAAGTTGCTTATTTTAATACCCTTAACCATTGCTTTTAGGGTATTGGTTAATAAAATCTTTATTTACGAGTTTGATTTCAAGAGAAAGTGAAGGGAAGGAAAGGTTTTTGGAATTTTACTATATTCATGAGTTTTATATTTTAAAAGGGAAAGACATTTAAGAGTTTTATTAACTCTTCAAAACCTTCAAAAACCCTATTTTAAGGCTCCTCCAAATTGGGGATTTGATGAGATTATGATTTAATTTATTTTATTATCCTATTAAACAAATTAAAAAACCATTTTTAGTAATTTCAACTTCAAATGAAATTGAAATTTTGAATATGAAACTAAAATTTTGAAATTTTGTATCTCATCCCTATAGATAAAAAAAAATGAAGTTATTATAATTGATCTAGTGATAAGGAGGTTGGGTAGTATGCATGAATCCCAAGTTTAAACCTCATAACAATTAATGTAATTCTGTAAATATAAAAAAATTACATACAAGTTAATTGTTAGCCTATGTTCTCATCAAAAAGAGTTTGCATACGTGACCAAGTATTTTTATAAACAAAAAATTAGACTTTTATAAACTTAGAGAAAATTTATTTTCTGGCGTACAGAATTCTAAGGAGACAAATGTTAAAAAAAAAACAATATTTTTAGGATTTATAAAATGTAAAATATTTTCTATAATTTCTAAAATTTAATATTAAAATAAGTCACATTAATTTTAAAAAATATTAACCATATTAAATTTATTTAATTAAAGAGTAGAATTTTAAATATATGTATTACAAGTCCTCTATTTCTTTTTCTTTATTTCCCTTTCATGTCTCTTTCTTTTCTTTTCTTTTCTTTTCTTTCCTTCCAAACTCGGGAACATACTCGGATAATATCAAGCGAGTACTTTATAAAAAATGTGCTTAAAATCGCTATCGAAAAAGAAAAATGTGCTGACAATCTCTTTATTGCTAATGTGGCAACCAGCTTTACGTACGGAGAACTGAAACTGATCCAGATTACAGAGCACACGGATGAATTCAGGAACAACGAATCGGTCAAGAAATTTGTTTCAAATGCACACTTATCACGTGTTCGTTTTTTGATAGTATAAATTAAAGATATATAATAGAAGAATCGTCTTGGATATTTTTTTTATTTTTTGGTTAGAGGTTAAAATTGGAGAAATTTTTTTTATACATAAAATTTATATATAAAATTATACATAAATAAAATAATATTAAATAACATAAAGAATTGGGAATGAGAGAGAATTGTGTTTTTACCTTTCGAAGATATAGTGAGATTTAGGATTAGAAATTGGGAATAGAAGGTGAAGATAATTTGGTTCATAAAATTAATAAATGGTGCATTTTGCACCATTTGAAAAGCACATGATGTCAATATGCATATTTTTAAATGTTAGGAGTTAAAGGGCACCTTCCCTAAAGTACAAGAAGGTTAATTGTATTTTTTTCTTTATTATTATTTTATAATTAAAATACACCTCTAAATTGGAGGAAATTAATGACCAAATCCATTATTATTAATATTTAAAATAAAAATGGAATTAGAAATTTTATATATATATATAATATTTTGAGCGATTTGAGCTACTATTGGAAGGGCCGAACTACATGATTTTTATTGTCGAAATAATTACAATTTATATTTATAGATTATAAAAATAATGAAGAAGTACTATAAAAGATAGTATTGTATCCGCAGAGTGGTAGAGCTTGCTAGGGATTATTCGCATCATTTAAATCGGGTTTCAGCAGCAATGGACAGGTTTTCGAGTAGGATTGCTAACAATGTCAAGTGGATATCTTTATGACAAACGTAGTTGCATCATTTAAATCGGGTTTCAGCAGCAATGGCTAGGATATAGTCCAGAGACAACAAAAAATTGCTAGCCACTTAACAAAAAGGATTTAGGACATATTCTAGCCAGAAAACAATTTCTAATGTGCATGTTTTGCTACGAGTAATATTATTTTGACTTATATTTTGGAAATACTGACACACTCACATCTATATTAAATTGTGAACCTTAATTTGGCTCACACTTCATCCAATAATAATGAGAGTATATCAACTGCTCACAAATTGAGTCAATAATATTTCTCTTTTGCTACACTTTCTTCTAGTGCTAGGATGTTTGTTCTTGACTAATTCTCATCCTCCCCACATGGTTGGATTAAAATTTATGGTTAGAATATGATTTCTTGCTCATTTCAATGCTTACATAAGTACTCAACTGACAAATCACCTACTAATGGTGAAGACCTAAATATCAAAACATGACAGATGGATTTGAATAAATAAAGAAATTTTATTATTGGATCAATAAAATTAGAAATGAGACATTTTACGTTATTATTTCAAAGATAAAATTTCTTACTTCATTTTCTAAAATAGGATCCTTATTTTAGAACATCCAAATATCTGATAAGAAATAAGCAAGGGTTCCACCAGCTGAGCCAATACCCAGGGTAAAACATAATATTGTATGAAGGTTAACTTTTTTAACCATTTATTAAGAGAAATATTATTTGGACTCATCATTTGGAGTACACCATGCATATATTTATCCACCATTGGATGAGGTGTGGATTTCACTTTGTTTGAATCCACATTTTATCCAATAATAAATAAGAATGTAACAATATTTATAATATATGGACAAATAATATTACTCATTAGTTAAACTCACATTGTTTAATTAAGGCGAAATGTGATCACGACGGTTACGTTGTCATAATTACTTCGCCGGCCCATTCATTATTTCTTGAGCTGGCCAGCTTTTGCAATAGAATTAGATTAGATCCGTAATCTTAGAATGGTATTAACATTTATTTTGTGATTGATATTGGGTATTAGATAAGTAATACAATAATGTATTTTTTTTTAATTTTTTCATCAACATTAAAATTATATACTTTACAATCTAAAGTCCGTCATGCATACCAAAGAAGTCAATTTCTTTTAAATACTCTAAATTAATTTAACTAATAAAAAAATAATTTTGTGTAGTCTTAAATATATTTGTTGTTGAACCACTAGGGAGGCCGACTTTCTTAATGTGAAAATGACTGTTTGTCCTGACAGCCTAAGAAGTTGTGCGCTATATATATGGCCTCCAACTCCTCTTTCGTCATATCAGTGATCTCTTTCTCACTTTAATTATTTATTGCTTTCTTCTTTAATATCAACAATCTCTGCTTTAATTTCCGTTAAGCTTATATTCCTAAATATCTGATCTAATGGAAGCCAAATCAGATTATACCCAAGATGGTACTGTTGACTTCCGTGGCCAGGCTGCGGTTTCTTCTAAAACTGGCAAATGGAAGGCTTGTGCTTTTCTTGTTGGTGAGCATATCTTTTCTTGCAATCTCTGCATTCATTCTTCAACCTTCACTATCTTCAGTCTTGAAATTTTTGGTTCTACGGAGAAAAGGATAAAAAATTGGTGAACGGAAGGATTTGTTTTGCTCGTTGACTCCCATTCATGTTTTGCTCTATTTTCTGATGAAAAATGGCACTATAAATTTAAGTATATTGTGAATTTTCCATTGACGATCTTAATGAGTGTTTTAAAATATTTATATGTTTTTAACTTGAAATTATACTTTGAAGATTAATATGTCGTGGGTTAATTATTACCTTAGATTATATTATTATTACTCTTTTATTTTTGGTAAGTTTAATTTGAGAGTAGAAGTAACATGTCAACTTATGAGTCTTTCTTGAATATATGTGCATCACATTGAATAAATAAGCAAATTTAATTGGAAAATACTATATATCTTGAATTTTTGCCAAAATGACATAACATAATTGATAATCTTTGAATGAATAGGTGGTTCTACTAAAATATTTAATTCAATAATTACTATATATTATGTATAAAATATTATTATATTATTCTAGCTGTGTAGCATTATTCAATTTAATCTGGTACCTAGACTATAAAATTATCTCATTCAATGAACTAACCTTTTAAGGTTAACTCCTTTCACGGGCTTAAGTCACAACTATTGTTGTATACATTGAGAGTCAAGCTATAAAAATGCTACAAAATGGGTGGATTAGCATGCAATAGTAATATTGTGTCGAATACGGATAGATGAGTTTCTAAGAGGAGAATTGACTACCACCAAGTCAGTCTCGATAGACTGAAGTCGTGAGCGGCGGCTCTTAAGGGAGTGACAATACTATGAGTATCGTGTAAATAAACAAACTCAATATGATGATACTTAAGCCATGAAACTTTCTCATTCAATGAATTACTCTCTTGAATTTCTTTATGTAAGTGCGTTAATAAGACTTTCTTTTGCTTGTAAAAGTACTAATGGTGATAGCTGTGTACGTATAGTTAATTATTGTAACATAATAAAGAAAAAATCCCTTTCATTAACGTGATTATATGGCATAATAATGTTGCAGGCTATGAAGCATTTGAACGGATGGCCTTCTATGGAGTTGCTTCCAACTTAGTCAACTACCTTACAACCCAACTTCACGAAGATACAGTTTCATCTGTGAGGAATGTGAATAACTGGTCAGGATCTGTGTGGCTAACGCCAATTATTGGGGCCTACATAGCTGATTCTTACTTGGGCCGCTTCTGGACATTTACTATATCATCACTGATTTATGTCTTGGTAAGCTAAGATCTAACTAATATCATAACCAAGATATAAAGCTCATTCATATGCCTCTACTCATAGCTATAAGCTTTTGAGAGAGATGGTTTATGACATGATATCAGCAAGATTTTGGAAAATATAATTTATGATAAAATAAACCACTTGTTTGAATATACTGTGTATGTTATCTATTCCCATCAAAAGGCCCAACAATTCCATTGTATGTTGTGCTTCTATTTAAACTTCTCCTTCAACGAAACTATGTATATAATTGGAGGATATTATTAAAGAATGTAGAGCTTGGAAAATCTGACTCCTCTGTCCAACATGATATGAGATGATCTCTTTAATAAAATGGAAATTGAAAACAACGAAGTCATATATAAGGAGATCCATGAAGAATAGGGAAATACTTTTTTGTGCTGGTTTATAAAAGTCAGGAAGAAACAATATTATACACTAAAAAAATTATATATATATATATATATATATATAGAATAGTATGATCAAATGTGATATTTGTGAGTCTCATCAACTTTATTGTGAGTGTGTGTAAGAATGAGATTATAAACTTATACTTATCCCAAAATTTTCCAACATAAAATACTATAATGAAGTCCCGCACCACTATATCTCACATTTGTTGTTTGTAACTGTAAGTATTTCATTAGATATCCTTATTTTGGATCAAAGTCACAGGCTCTATTTTTATTACTTTTATATGTACATGTACTTGGCAAATAAAACCACCTCATGCACTAGTGCCTCTACTCATGACAGGGGATGATTCTTCTCAGTGTAGCTGTATCACTCAAGAACTTGAGGCCAACATGCACCAATGGAATTTGCAACAAGGCTTCCACCTCACAAATCACCTTTTTCTACACAGCTCTCTACATCGTGGCTGTTGGGGCTGGTGGGACAAAGCCCAACATCTCAACCTTTGGTGCTGACCAATTTGATGATTTCAATCCAATTGAGAAAGAGGCCAAGGCCTCCTTCTTTAACTGGTGGATGTTCACCGCATTCTTAGGTGCTTTGGTAGCCACTTTAGGCCTAGTCTACATTCAAGAGAATTTGGGGTGGGGACTAGGATATGGTATCCCAACGGTAGGTCTCCTATTGTCCCTTGCTGTGTTTTACATAGGGACCCCAATATATCGCCACAAAGTTAGGACAACCAAATGTCCTGCTAGAGACCTAATTTGTGTCCCAATTGCTGCCTTCAGGAATAGAAAACTCCAACTCCCTAATGACCCCTCAGAACTTTATGAGCACGAGCTAACCCATTACATTCGTAGTGGAAAACGTCAAATTGATCACACTCCAGCTTTGAGGTAAGCACACTTCTTCCTCTTTTTTACATATAAAGAAAGGAAAACATTAATGTGAGTATATATAGATACATATGTATTTAGATGAGATATTGTATATTTATGTAAAGAAAGTGTTGGATTGTGGTGTGTGTGTGTGTGTGTATGTGTGTGTTTTGGGGGGGGGGGGATAAAGAATTCATAAAGAAAACATTTAATATGGAGCACAGAATTTCATGAAGATGATTGTGCATACAAATTAAAGTGGTAGGCGGCTGATTTGCATGACTCACAATTAGTTCATGCTACTGATAGTGGTGGCCTATTGGTGGGGTAATGTTGTACATTAAAATTGGGAAACATAGAATGCACTTTCCATCTTTACCAAACACATTCACAATCTTTGAATGAATACATGGACTCTACCACTTTACATCATTCAAATGTCATCATAATTTTTGTCAAAAATTTGGCGGTTATAGTATTATGATTGTGTAACATAAGCAAATTGTTGATATATTAAGCTAGTCCAATTTTTGTATTCAGATTTTTGGACAAGGCTACAATTAAAGAAGGCAGTAACGTTTCCTCGAAACCACCATTGACAGTAACCCAAGTGGAAAGAGCCAAGCTAGTCTTTGGTATGGTCCTAATATGGCTAGTCACACTGATTCCCAGCACCATTTGGGCACAAATCAACACCCTCTTTGTAAAACAAGGCATCACCTTGGACCGAAAGCTTGGTCCTGATTTCCAAATCCCAGCAGCCTCTCTTGGGAGCTTCGTGACGCTCTCCATGCTCCTCTTCGTGCCAATATATGACCGGTTTTTTGTGTCATTGATGCGCCGCAAAACTGGCAATCCTAGAGGAATCACATTACTTCAGAGGCTTGGAATTGGATTCTCAATCCAGATCATAGCAATTGCAATTGCTTGTGTAGTTGAAGTTAGAAGAATGCATGTCATAAGATTAAATCACATAGTTGGTCCTAAAGATATTGTTCCTATGAGTATATTTTGGCTTTTGCCTCAACACGTTCTAATTGGGATAGCAGATGTGTTCAATGCAATTGGGTTGCTAGAATTATTTTATGATCAATCCCCTGAAGACATGCAGAGCCTTGGAACGACGTTCTTCACTAGTGGGATCGGTGTCGGGAACTTCTTGAATAGTTTTCTAGTAACAATGGTTGATAATATTACAAGTAAGGGTGGGAGAAGGAGCTGGATAGGTAACAACCTTAATGATTGTCACCTGGATTATTATTATGGGTTTTTGTTGGTCCTATCAATTGTCAATTTAGGGGCATTTATTTGGGCATCGACAAGATACATTTACAAGACGGAGACTATAAGGGTCATGGACAGCGTTTTTGTTCAAATGAAGGGAAACCAAACTTTGGACACCTCTCTAGGTTTACAAGTTTGAAAAACAGGGGTTGTAAGACATGTTAAATCATTAGATATATAAAAGGAGTTATGTTATTTGTACGTAATATTAATTTGCAATTATATAATTCATGTAAGGAATTGTGTGCCATTGATATTAATGATGAATAATAAGGGTGGAGAGAAAGAGAAATGAATGGTGATAAGGATGAGGAGAAGGAAAAAGAGAAATGAATGGTGATAATGTGAACTATGTAAGGAACTATTGTTTTTTTAATACATTGGATTTTGAATGTATTGAAGTTTCAACCTATTATGTCTCTTACCACTAACCAAACTCTAGTAGTGGCTTGAAACATTTTATATTTAAGTGACACTATTACATATACATAAGTTTATTGAATTTAATTCGGTCAAAATAATATCACATACGTATTTATAAAAGAAAATTAGTATAATTGACTAATTGTCATTAATTCACCTTGATAATTTTGTAATTTATGTTTTGCAATGAATATTGTTCAATTATTTTCCTAGTGAATTTCATTTGAAAATATTTTTCAATCTTCTTTTGGATCTTTCATGCTTATATATTTTCACTTTCTAACTAGCAGAAATATTGTATTCTCAGTTGCTCGTATACATGGTACAGGGGCAACCTTTCTTATTAATTATATTTCGAATATTAACTTATATTCCTTTATAATTCATTTCTCGATTATATGAATCTCTCTCTCTCTCAGTTAAATGCTATCAACATTAATCTGCAATACAATCTCTCTAGTTTATTGATGGAACTGGACTGCAATTCGATCTTCACTCCTCTAGTTTTTTCTTTTTTCATAAACTCTTCTCTAGATTTTTTTTTTCAAAAAAACTGGATTTATATATTCACTTAACAGGTGTATAAAGATTAGTGTTTAAACATAATCCATAGTTAGCTGAGGCACAATGGCCCAACAAACATATAAGCTAAGTGATAAAGGAACACTAACTTCACCATTAACTTCATTATATGCCTTTAATCCAGTAGAAGAAAAAGATGCACATATGTTAATATGCTCTGTAGAACCCTATAAGTTTTCGTGTGGTTAATCTTCCATAATAGATCAACTTTTTTTGTTTGAAATTGCAGGAAACTTGACTATACACACAACTAGTTCAAACAAACAAGAAAGCAAGACACATATATAACTAGAAACATAACATAGACAATAAAAAAAAAACCAGAAACATAACATAGACATAAGAAGATACAAAACTTAAGCTCTACAACCTTTGAAATTGTGCAAGCACCGCAAAGACAATAAAAAACAAACATGACCCAATCACACACCCACCAGTTGAGACATATATATCACCTGACATCATCAAGTCCTTTGATCCAGCTAATTTACAACCACCACTAGAATTACATTCCTTCAAAGTCTAGATATTGCTACCACCAAGAAACTTGAGAGTGAGATGTCAGCATACCCTTATTGTAATGAAAATGGTTGGAAAACAAACAGATAAAAGACAAAAAAAAAAAAAAACTAAAAAGCAAAAAAGGGATTAAGGAAAACCATAATGGAGGGGCTAATCATGAGAACAGCTCCCCCTTCAAAGAGGAAATATATAGATGGGGTTAAAGGAATTTGTGAGGGAGGAGATCTGCGGCGCTTCTTTATTAAACTTACCTAGACTAGATTAATTTTAGGGAAACACCTTTGTGTTTTATTTTTTATTTTTACATTTTTGGTCTGAACAGCTTCGTGTTGAAATTCCAAAAATTGCATCAAGTCCGAAGGCAAAAGCCCAATACAACTACTGAAAAGAGAGGCCGCATTCCAGAAGCCCATTCACGACAAAAAACGAAAACGTAGCCCATTTTAGTTATTAACTTTTAATCCTTAGGATATATTTGGTTAGTGGGTAAAAATAAAGTGTAAATT
Organism: Dalbergia oliveri; assembly: GCA_030441495.1. NCBI lineage: Eukaryota > Viridiplantae > Streptophyta > Magnoliopsida > Fabales > Fabaceae > Dalbergia > Dalbergia oliveri. The sequence continues at coordinate 19,483,067 of JAMLFY010000014.1, read as the reverse complement.
TTTATGAATGAGTTTCATATATAAAATTATACATGAACCTAATTTATGAAAAATTTATCCCTATTTTTACTGTTAACCAAACATATCCTTAGAGTATATTTGGTTGGATAGGATAAAAATTACATAAAAAAATTTAGATATAAAACACATTCATGTAATTTTTATCTTATTATTACCCCACAACCAAATACACCCTTAAAAGTAACCAATTTCACCCTGAATCTCTAATTTCACAGTTTCATATAGAGGTGTTTAAGCCCAATCTAACTTGAAAACCACACAAAATGCAAAAATTTGGATTGGATTTTTAATTTTTACAAACCACTTGTAGGATTTAAAATCTATTTTTCAAAACTGATCAAGTCCAATCCAAACTGCATAATGATATTATATATATTGTTGTTAATTTTATATTTTTACTAAATAAATTCTTAATATATTACTTTTTTTTTTGTTATATATTACCCTTCCTTTCAGATATCCATTCACTTTAAAAAAGTCATCTTTCAAAATATTTATCAATTTCAAATTCTAATAAAGTAGATTTTTTTTCGTTCCAATAGTATTCTTGAGGATTAATGACCATCAATGTAACTTTCATTTTCAACCATTGATGTGCTTCATAATTAATAACTATTAAAATATATTAGTCCATATACCATTATTTTGTATAAGAATACTCTCTTATCATATTATTTTTTACCTTTCTTAATATCCTTATTTGTTTAAATTTGACAAATATTTTGCAGGGAAGAAAGTATAATTTTATACCTTTTGTCCTATAATAAAATTAAGGTTTAATTAATCTGCAGTCATAATTTCACTAAATTTTTAATTTGATCCTTACATTTTAAAAGTTTTTAATTAGATTCCTATGAAAAATAAATGTTTAATTAATCCTTAATAATTCACTCAATTACAAATTAAAAATGTAAGTTAAAGAATATCCTAGAATATTCTTTTACTATAATTTTATATTAAAAAAATCTCACATATGTCAACTTATTATGTCCTAAGACGTAATGGCACTCAAAGGATTAATTTAAAAACTTATGACTCAACAGAAATTTCACCTCAATCAGGCGAGCCTCCTAGAATAGTAGATTTTTTTTAATACAAAATTATAATAAAAGAATATTCTAAAATATTTTAAGTCTTATTTTTGTAATGGGTGATGGGGTAAACCAATTAAATATTTATTTTAGTATAGCCACCAATTAAAACTTGTAAAAATTGAAAATTGAAAATTTTAGTGAAATGATATAGACTTGATAATTAATTAAACTTAAAAACTTTTATTTTTATTTATTTATTTATTTTATTAACTTAAGTCACTCATACTTTATATTATTTTAAAATAAATTTGATTTAGTCAAAAAGCACAAACTGATCCATTACAAATCGATAAAGATTGGATCAAATTGGATTTGATTCAAAACTAGAATTAAACCGATTCAATCTGAGCTGTATTAGAATACATTTTTTTGAATCAAATTGATTTTCATTCAAAACCGATTCAAACTGCACCTTTGCATCAGATCCGTTGCCTATCAATCTCATGGATTACTGTCTACCGTTCCTGTTCAACAGCTCCTCCTCCTCTTCATCGAGCCCCTTGCAGCTCAATCTCCCCTATGACATAAACGACTCTTGCAATTTTTCTGTAAAGTCTTGCCACGGCATTCTATGTCTCACCATGGACCGTAGTACTCCCCTTTGAGGAACCCCTCTACACGAAAGTTCAAGAACTTACCGTCTCTTAAATGGCCAGACCATGCACGGATGGAGTGTGGGTTTGGCTATGATCATGGTGGTAGCAGTTTTTATTATTAAGAAGACTTTTACACTGACGTCATGGTTCATACTCTGGGCACCGATTCTTGGAGGAAACTGATTCAGAACTTTCCCGCTCATAATCTCCCGATGGGTTTATCTGGAAAATTTGTGAATGGCACTTAATTGGTTGTGTTTTCATAAATCTTACTTGCATTGGGGGTCATGCCTGTTATTGTTTCTCTTGATTTGGGAACCGAGACATATCAACAACTGTTGCTTCCTCATTTTATAGCTGCTGTAGCGGGGTTTCGCTTGGCCCCTGCTGCTTGTGCATCCTTGCTCGTTGTAACAAGTATGCAGTGGATGTTTGGGTTATGAAGGATTATGGAAATAACGAGTCTTGGACTAAATTGTTCAGCGTCCCAACAATACCCCTAGCTTGTTCAGTTCCAGGGCCACTTTGGATTTCTGATGGGGATGATGACATACTGTTGAACTATGATTCAAACTTGGTTGTTTACAATTCCAAACGTGGAACTTCTGAGTCTCATTGTGTTTCCAAGTTCGATCAGTGCATGCTTGTTGCAGTCTACTCTGAGAGTTTGATATTACCTTAGTTTTTAAATTTAATAATATATATTAGGATAGGATGTGGTTGCCATGACATTTCTGTGCTTTTGTGTGTTTTTATTATTAAGTCTGCTTTATTACTTTGACTTCATTCTGTATTAGATTTTAATGTAATCCACAACCATCCCATTGCATGAGATGGTTATTGGTTTAGTCATTTGATATTGGAATTGGGATTTAGATGATAATAAGCCATGTCAATGTTATGTTAAAATGTCTACTAACTGCTGCACAAAGTTCACAAGGTTTGCTTCAAACTTGTTAGTTATGAAATGGGAACAGGCTGATGTGAAATGTGCCACGGATGACTGCAGGTTTGTCAGGGATTTTGCTCATGACGATGTTGCAAACAATCGTTACACGATTTTTGAACGATCAGAATCATGTGAAATATAGCATCATCCTGGCATGAAAACTGATGATAACAACGACAAGCTAAGTGTACAAACTAGAGTTCTTTCCTGTTGATATGGATAGTTGAATGTTCTTATTGAAGTACAATAAAGTTTTCCTAAAATCTTTCAGTTGGATATTCTGTGTACTATGTAGCAGGGAGTTTTACCTGCATAAATTAATTGATATAATTTCTAAACAGTATATCTTACGTACGTAGCTTCATAAGGGAATCAATTAAATAAGTTGTTTAATCGTTTCTTGCTTTTGGCCATTCTTGTCAACCTGTTTCTAAGCAGACTGAAGTCTGTGATCCTTGACTCGTTTTTCTCTCAAGCAACAAAGATCCTTGAGTTTTTTCACAAATGTTTTCTTTGTGTGAAAAGTATGAAAGTATGTTAAAATGTTCATTGCTGCATCATTCCGACTTGTACTTTCTTAAGGCATTAGGATTCTGTCAGGCACTCAGGCTGTTTGTCTAGATTGAAGTTGATTGCATTTTTTCCTTTTGAGATTTAATTATTTTCGGAGTTTTTCACATGTTATCCAAGAATGAATACACTTAAGCTAGACTGCTGGAAGAGCTTCCGATATATATAAGAAGGATTGTGTTAAAAAATAAAGGGACCAAATGCTTGTGATTAGTATCCAACTACTAAGTATGCACAAGTGTCAAATCTGTGCTGTAAATATGTTAGTAACTACCCAAAAAGTATTCCAAGAATTTTCTGTATTTCTGTTTTAACAAATGGATAAATTGGATCAAAACCTCAACTATTTTTGCTACTAGATGAAGAACTAGTCATTGTTCATGAATCTAGTTGTGATGACAATTAATACAACTTTAGAACTACCTCACATGGTCCCATAAATTAGGTCAGTATTCAAGAATTTCTGGAAGCCAAAAACATACATGTAGCATGTCAAATAATTTCATACTGGAATTTGGCTGTGTCTGGATGGGGCACGAATGTACCTGCAATGAAGAAAGAGTCTGGAACTAGGATAATGAAGCAATCATTGTCATTAATATGTCATGAGCAAAAGAAATTGAAGGTGCTATGTCTGTACCTTTATGACATATGCTATCATTTCATACTGTATATAATTTGTTGTTACATTATGTTACATTACAAAGGAGTTGTTAGAACATCATCATTGATGGATGAGGCTATCAATTTGAGCTGAGACCAAAATATGGGATGCTCCAACACTCTGTTTGATCATGTTTATATACAAGATACAATTCCAGAGAGGAAGGTTTTGTCCTTCTGCAATAACGCCCATGGGAAGTGCCACCCACACCAAGCCAGGACTAAACTGCTTGCTGAAGTTGCTCTTCCTAAATTGAGGAAAAACAGAAGACAATCTTGTTTTAATTTGTTGTCCTCATAGCTGCCATAAATGCTTCTTGGATTTTAGTGTTTCATTCTATTATCCTGGATCATATGCTTCTTAGATGGGTTATTATCCGCCACTACTCCTTCCGTCCACTTTTAACTTCTTTGGGAATAGGAAAAGTAAATGAGTTTTATGCAAACTTTTACTAATTTCCCTATAAAATAATTAAAAGTAGATGGAGATAATATTGAAAACAAAACACCTCAAAACCCAAAAACAAAAGAAAGAAATGACAAAAAGAATTAACATAACACCAATACACCATGCTCATTACATCACATTTTGAGTATCTAGAGTAAACCACAAAAGAGTAATTATATTCCATCACCCAAAATGTGGTGTCTATTACTACACTTATTTTATAAGGATTTAATGTGATAAATGTTAAGAATAATAAGACTTCATTATATCCAATAGTTATAAAATGAGTATCCCAACAAACATTCACTTTTTTGGTTGAACCACAAAAATAGCACTAGGTGCTTACAAGAAAGATTCCCTTTAGTTTGTACTCGTACATGTTTATCTCTAATCACATATTAGATTAAATTGTTTGTATTAATAAAAATATATCGATTTTAATATGTTAATAGTATAAAAAAAATTTATAATGTTATCCAATTAAGTTATTCTATTTACATGATTTTTAAGTAGAAAATGTGAAAATCAATTTTATTAATTAATTTATATAGTAATATATAATTAAATAATATTAATATATCAAAATTAAATTTTAACGTAATAAACAATTGTTCGGGTAATTTTAGTTCGCGAGCCTACTTATTATGCCACTTGAATGAGTTAGATTACCCGATATCATTGTCGGCGCCAACAAAAAAATAATAACTTTTTGACTTTCTTTGATTTTATGATGTCAGAAATTTTCTCCATCAACATGCTGCGTGATGTGATCCGAACTTAGACGGTTCAAACAAGAGCAATGTGAACCCATCAAGAAGTTTGAAATGCTCCTTCTGTACTTCAGCTAGCAGACAATTAGGTAAAATAAAATTAATATTCGCGACCCTTGACCATATTAAATTGAAATGGCGTTATAACACCGCCGTTATTACCGGCCCCAAAAAATAAGAAATATCATTCACCTTCTTTGAGAATGACAGCCATTGAGGCGTGGAAAATCTTTCTCACAAAGAAATTAAATTTCAACGGCTTATATTACTATTTTTACTGTAACTTTGATCCTGCCAAAAGTCCTAAAAAATAATTGGATAAAAATTCTATTTCCGTCTCCAGTTTTATAGTGATATTTGTTGGAATAATTTTACGGACCAACGTAAATTAATGTTAATTTAATTTAAATCTAAATTAATTGGATATCAAATAATTATAGTTTATTATTTAACCCCAATAATTTGTGATCATTGTTACTCTTGGGCTAATTATTATTGAGTACTATTTATTGGGTATGTTTATGATTCTAATATGTGACTTTCTTGATAGTGTAGCCACACTTTTAATGACATAAGAGGCTTCCTCCTAGCTAATATAGGGTTTTTGGTTACCATTGATACCATGAATAGAAAACCTATTATGTAATAGAATTAGTAAATATCCTAAAATCCCTTATTGGAGTATTATCTGATTCTTGTGTTTGTGTTTTATTGTCAGGTTAAGAGATCATTATGGATGAATTGTACTTGTCCTCATCCATTTCAAGTAACTCGATCTAACCCAATCTTTTGTTATTATACATGTCTTAAATTGGTTTTTGGGAGATAGGAATTTCTTTGTTGGTTATATCATATGGTATATTTAAAATTCCTTCAATATTTTGGTTTGGTTCTAGAAAATTTTCTTTTATTTCAATTTTAATTTGTCTCTAATATTCTGATAAAGTTTCAATATTTTGATAGGATCAAGCAGGAACTTCAACCTAGATGAGTGGAATTCCAAAGTTTAGGTCTTTACTGCACTTATCTTGGAACCCATACTCAGGAATTGTCCGTAGCATACTCTCTTCAGTAAATGGTAGTATAAGTTTTAATGATGAGTTGGACCGAAGAAAAAAAAAGTTTTAATGATGAGCTTATAATTATCTTAATTAAAAGCAGTGCAGGGCTGTAAGAGATAGCCTATACATTTAATCAACAATTTTGATATTCTAACATTTAATATTATCAAATATCCAAACACTCAACTCACAAAAAATATGGGTCTTACCACTTACTTTTTTCTCAATGTATTCTCTCTTCATCACTCCTCTTACATACACATGTGTTGGTGTTGAAATATAATTACCCTTAATCAAACCTCTAATAGTCCATCCAAAATGGGCAAATTTTCTTGCATGGCTCACTTTCCGCGATGGTCAAAAGACAAACCAACCTATCATAATGATCACAAGCAAACAATTCCAAACCTAAAACCTCCTAATTTCCGAAGGACACCACTCAAGGGCCTGCAGCACGCCGATTTAATTACTTTATTTAATTTGGAAGAGGCTACCATATACTAGAGCATCGACCGTGAACATGGAAGTCCACCATTGCCAACGGTCACATTATAAGGGAGCTAGGGAACAAAACCCCAACAAAGTCATTTGACTTGATCATACATGTGGAAATCTTTTTGTAATATTTCTCCTCATGTATAGTTTGCTTACTTTAATTTGCTGTAATCCACTATTGCCAACCTCGCATCAAAGGGGCTATATCCGGCTAGGTATTGGAACAAAGTCCCAACAAAGTCATTTGACCTTAATCATGCAAGTTTTATTGAATTAATTTTATTATAAACACTCACTCAAAGCCTCACTTAGAAGAAGTCACTTATAATACATTTTTATTGGGGACACACTATATCTTAAGTGTATATATTTCTTTTTTTTCTTTGACTAAATATCCTCTTTTTCTAATTAAAAATATTGTATATGGGACTTTGAAATCCAATAGACTAATTTATCCATAAATATATTTCTGAGAACTAAAATATATTTAGTCCTCTTATTATGGTTGAAACCAAAATATCCTCCTACTACATTTCCAAGATCAAATCTGAAACTTCTGGTTAAGGTAGAACAATCCCTATGAATTGATCTCGTGGGCTTAAGTGTATTTTCTTTTTCTTTTTTTTTTGAAAAAAGTTTAGAATTTACACCTGTCATAGCAAGGTCCCTAGGCTCTATAAACATTTACAGTAACTTACTTAAATCATCTATCAAAAAAGTCCTCATGATAATAGTAAAAATCAAACTTACATTCTTGTAGGATGCAAGTTTGTTCCTTATCTCTTGGGTCAACCATCATTTCCCGCTTACTCAATTATTAATTAGCTATGATTATTATGTTAAAAATTAAATCAATCTGTGTAATTAAATAAGTCCTTATTTGGGAAGCCTTTGATTAGAGCAGTCAAACTTTTGCATTTTTCTCTGTTATCCTGTTGTATCGATCGAATCACACATCAAATCAAATCGTTATACTATGGGACCCTCAGTGAGGGAAATAGTTTACCAACTACTTGCATACACTTTGACAAGGAGCATTGTTATTTTAAGGATGGGATGAGGTTTGATGGTAAAAACTTTTTCTTTTATTAATTAAGTATTGAGGTTATATTCTTACATTAGAAATAGAATAATTTTAAAAATTATGATCAATCTCTATCCCTTAAATAGATATCTACCTATTTATTATCACTAATACTAATAAATTGAATATCTTAATTAAATATTTATTTTTAAATGTTAAAATAATATTTTCTTTGGAAAATCATGGCATGCTCACGCCGCGTAAGTCTTTGGTTCAAAGCTCAAGCTAAGCTGATTCGCTTTGTCATCTTTGAATTGATCAATCCAATAAACATGGCAATACGTACCCAATTTTAATGTTTTATGTACTTTCACACATTTCACATCTCACAAATTTATTTATTTATTTTGCTTTCGTTGTCTCATTTCTATTTTTCAATTAGTTTATTTTACTAAAATTATTGTTACACAATAATCTTAATTTTAACACTTTTCTTCACACACTACTATTTGTTTGACAAAAAAAAGATTATATTATATATAGATATATTTCTTTTATTTTATTATTTATACTATCTATATATATATATATATATATATATATATGATAAAATAGTATGAAATTACCATTATTATTCCGTCTTCTAATTAATTACATTTACCTAGAGTAAATAACTATTTGGGTCATAACACTTTCAATTTGACATCAATTTAATCCTAACAATTTTTTATATTAATTTAGTTATAATATTTTTAATTTTGACATTAGATTAGTTATTTTGTTGGATTTTCACTTAGATGAAATGACTAAATTGATATTGAAATAAAAAATGTTAAAATTAAATTGATGTCAAAACAAAAAAAATGGCAATACTAAATTGATGTCAAAAATTGTTAAGATCAAATTGATATAAAAATTTTTATTAGGAGTAAATTGATGTCAAATTGAAAATATTAGGAAGGGATTGTTTAGTATTCTTAAGTTTAATTAAGAAACTCATGTCCACAAGTAATTTCAGAAAGCAACGTTCAATAAAGATGGATGGCTACAACACTTTTTCAAACACCAAATAATGGCCAATTTAAATACAATACCCCTTGAACTGCACTTTGCGACTGACTGACTTAGTTATGGTCTACGTGTTAGGTTTGGTTACCTGCAGAGACAGCACCTTGAGATTTATCTTAGCTTAATTAATAAGCCTTGCTAATAATGGACGCAATGGCCATATCTGTATTACAACTATATATAGAGGGCCCTTTCCACAGTTCCACACACCACACTCTCTTAGGCACAAACAAAAAACATATACAGCCTGATCACTTATATTCTTTTAGTTAGGTATGGCTTCATCATTTTGTTCTAGCTTAACGATGATTCGTTTGGCCCTCTTTGTCCTTGTGTTGGGGAGTGCCAATGCATCACTTTCTACAAATTTCTACTACAGTTCCTGTCCAAAACTCTTTGACACTGTGAAATGCACAGTGGAATCCGCTATATCAAAGGAGGCCCGAATGGGTGCTTCTATCCTGCGTCTGTTCTTCCACGATTGCTTTGTTAATGTAATTTACATGCTCTCTCTCTCTCTCTCTCTCTCTCTCTCTCTCACACACACACACACACCACCCACCCACCCACTGACCCACCACATGCAAGCTAGCTTCATGCTTTTACCTCTATTCATGCATAAACTAAATTAGCTAATGAAAGAGTCATGATGCACGTATACCCTTCTTAAGTTTCACATCGAGTAAATACTAAAATGCACAAGCTCATCTGTAATCATGAAGTGATGAAACATTAATTATCTCTCAATACTTTAGCTTTTTAGATCACACTCTCTTCATGGTTTAATTCATAACATACAATAACTATAAGCACTATTTAGGATAATATTGTAATTATAAATGTCATGATGGAACCACCCCTCCATAAGCTTAAGCTAATGTACAGAAGCAAATAAATGATTTTATATCTAACATGTATTTTCATATGAATGTCTATTTTTGTACTTGAGTATAGATATATTGTTTTTTACGATGGGGATACTTAACAAGGATAGAATCTATTCGGTTATGAAGATTTGATATTATGTCATGAAATCATTTCTCCTAAAAAATTTAGAGTGTGTTTGTTTGTGATTTTTTTGGATGATAATCACTTTTTTGCCCAAAAAAATTTACTTTTCATATATTTGAATAATTTTTAAAAAATAATAAAAATTTTAAAAAATCAATTTTTAGCTTTTTTAATTTGTAAAAGTTAAAATTAGTAGCTTTTGAAAAAAAATCAATTTTTAACTTTTTTAATTATATATAATAATCACTTTTTTAAAATTTAAAACAAACGCACATTTAAACTGATGGATAGAGGTGCATAAATACTTTCATATCTAACAATAAATTTCTTTGTTTTATTTTAACTCTTAGAAGTTCCATCATTGCCACAACTACTATGAAATCTACATACAGTTCAATACAAAAAAAAGTAAAATAAATTAAAATAGAATTGTACACCGTAAAATGTGTAACATAAACAGGAGAAATGCTTGTTTAGGCATTGATAGTGCTTGAAAGAGAAATGCTATATATACTAATTTTATTTGGGACACTATTGACTCATTCTTTATTTAAATATTTTGTGATTATTTTTAATGATAGATGATAAATGAGTTGAAGTAGTATCTTAGATGAAATGAGTGCAAATAACACTAACACTATTTAGAAAAACCGCACTCGCATAGATTAAGATTATTACTGCCAAGTCTTGCAACTTGTATAGTGAGCTCTATCCTATTTAATTATATTGTTAGATATAAAATCATTTATATACCTTTATCCTTCAATTTAAACTTTTAGAAGAGATTATTCATGATATGGTATTAAAGCTACCATAATCATGCAATAATTAAACTTTTAATTTGGTTAAGATGATTGATGACAAATTAATTAAATACGTCCATATTGTGCCTCTTAAAGAAATATCCGAGTAAACCCAAGTACATTGTTTCTTTATTCAAGTTTGTTGACTTACATATGTGAAGGAACAATAAATAATCAACAATGCATTTAAAAATTTGAGTAAATAAACATTACAGGGATGTGATGGTTCAATCCTACTGGATGACACATCAAGCTTCAAAGGAGAGAAGGGTGCAGGTCCCAACAAGAACTCCGCCCGTGGATTCGAAGTAATCGACAGCATCAAGTCAGCCGTGGAGAAAGTGTGCCCTGGCGTCGTCTCCTGCGCTGATATCCTTGCCATCGCTGCCAGAGACTCCGTTAAGATCGTAAGCAATTAATTAATTAACACCAAAAATCCCACCATAACAACATTCATCATGTTCATATATGTATAATTGCATATTCATAATGGTACTGCGTCCGTACAGGAAATAACTGATATTTTGGACAAATGGTAGCCAAATACATATTGTCTTTTTAATGAATTATATTATTTGTATTTATTTGTTAGCATACCTGTCAATTCACATTATATTTATTATTGATAGAGTATTGATCTATTCAAGACCTTACAATTCAATAGGAAAAGGTTTAATTATATAATATATATAATGAATATAGAACATTTTTTTTTTTAATATATTAATTTGTCTAAAATATTGATTATTTCTGGACGAAGGTAGCAGTACTAACTAAAGTGAATAATATTAATCTTGTGCAATTTAATTTGATCATCAGCTTGGAGGCCCAACTTGGAATGTGAAACTTGGAAGGAGAGACGCTAAGACAGCAAGCCTATCTGCTGCCAACAAAGGCATCCCGGCACCCACTTCAAACCTCAACCAACTCATCTCTAGGTTCGGTGCTCTTGGACTTTCCACCAAGGACTTGGTCGCATTGTCTGGTATGATAATATAGTAATAAAAGTGACTTATTGCACTCATGATTAGCTAGACGGCCATTTTCTTTACCAGTGTACTCGAGTTCAAATTTTGGATACGAAGTAATCAATGCTGAACGGCTTATATACCCATAGAATCTGAAATGCTTAAATACAATTGCAATAAAAGAATACTTGTGAAAGACCTAAAAGAAAACACCTATGCTACCCTTATATTGGAATAAATAATAGCTTAGAAACAATGTATTATTCCAAGAGAAGTTTTTAATGGTTTATTTGGATGTAAAGAAAAAAAATTAGGGAAAAAAAATAAAGAAAAAATTAGAAATATATTAAAATATAAAAATCTAAGTTATAATAAAAAGATGTATATGTATTTATTATAATAAAAATAAATGTTATTTTAATTTAATTTCTAACCAACTTTTGTAAATTAAATACATATAATTTTATATTAATAAGAAATTTAGTTTATTATTTTTAAAATTAAATTTTTTAAATTATTTTTTAATTAAAATTAATTAATACATTTTTAGATTAAATAAATTAATATATTAATTTTCAACATTTTCAATCCTTTTGAGAGCATAAATATTATTTGAACTATTGTTTCCGTGTCTCCAATTTTCTACGACCTATAGAGGAAAGAAAATTTTGATATGGGCCCACAATTTTTTTCTTCCTTCTATTTTCCATTGTTACCAAACGAAAGATAATGCAGTAACTGCTTTTCTGTTTTTTTTTCCTATCCTTCTCCTCTTTTTCGTTGAAACAAGCAGAGGGTAAGTGTTGTTAGAGTTTGAAATACAATATGCTATAATTATTCTGTATCATTTAATGCTTGACAGTACAATTTTTACATTGCGAAAGACAAAATTGATCTATAAAGCTATGGTGATGAACATTAAATAGCAAGTAACAATTTTTCTTTAGTACTAAGATTATTTTTTGTTAATAGTACTCATTGGATCGCATTTTGGTTTTAAAACTACACTAGGGGTCACACTATTGGACAAGCAAGGTGCACAACCTTTAGAGCCCACATCTACAACGAGTCCAACATAGTAACCTCTTTTGCTCGCACAAGGCAATCTAACTGCCCCAGAGCATCAGGGATAGGGACAACAATCTTTCACCCCTTGATCTTGAGACACCAACAACCTTCGACAACCACTACTTCAACGACCTCATCCAGAAGAAGGGCCTCCTCCACTCTGACCAGCAGCTCTTCAATGGCGGCGCCACCGACTCCTTAGTGCGCGGCTACGGCACAAACCCTAGCTCTTTTTTCGCCGATTTTGCCAATGCCATGATCAAGATGGGTGACATAAGTCCCCTCACTGGCTCCAACGGACAGATAAGAAAGAATTGCAGGAGAGTGAACTAGTTAAATCAAGAGTCCTACACATATGTTGTCTTTTGGGAACTGAAAAATGCATATATAAATATATGCAATAAGTTACTTGTTAAACTAGCTAGTTTTGCTAGTATTTTGCGTTGTGTGCTTCCAAGTGTAACTGCTGTGTGCGCCTGTTTCAGTGTTTCCTTGCTCTTTTGTTTTACTCCCAACTGCAAGTGTTAAAGTTGATTGGGAAAAAAATGCTTTGTCAAGACTCAAGAAGGAGGTTTATTTGATGTGCAAGTTCGTTTGTGACTTTTGTCTTGTAATTCAAATTTGATGGTTCCTTTCCTTCTTAAATTAATATTCCATTGGGCCTTAGTTTTTCCTTTCTTTAATTTTTTCATGTCAATTTTCCGTTTTTAATTTCTTGTGTGTGTGTGTGTGTGTATATATATATATGCTTTTTCATCTATATATTAGTTATTTCTAAACTTCTGCAGTTCTAGTTTTAAATTTGGGCCAAACTGCAAATATGTTGTTTCAATTTTGACATTCTCAATAATTCATGAAACTTTCAATTTTAGCAATGATCAGTATTTTGATAAATGGATACTTCATCTGCGATGAAAAACTTAAAACATACGAGCTGAAATTAATAAGATTATTTAAAATGATAAATTAATTAACATGAAGTTCACTTCAGTAGTCTGTACATTTGTTAAATCAAATATATGCACTAAAATCAGTTGACTTCCCTTTTTTTCTTCTGTTTTAATGTTTTTATCTTACTGAATAGTTGAGCTAAAATGTAGATGTGTAGATAAAAAAAAAAGCTATTTAAAGTTGAATTAAGTTAAGATACTCGTAAATTAATTTGTGTTCTCAAATTTCTTTATAGTGATTGATGGAAGATGATTAAAATATTAGGGGGCAAATAATATGCATAGCGATAATATATTTTTTAACCATCAACCTAACAAATTTTCTAATTTGAAATTGCACTTAGAATGACAAGTATTTTACACAAAATTCAATGACTATGTTAGTACATAGATAATTTTTTTATAATATCATCTAATCAAATTTAATATATATATATATATATATATATATATATATATATATATATATATATATGTGATTAAAAAAATGTGAGGCAACTCAAAGAAGTTTCACTGCGTGCTGTTTATATGATGTCCGTGAGTTTGATTTTAGAAGAAAAAGAAATATATATCGAAAAATTTCAGGCGGAACAGTCGGCTGTCGGTTTTGTGTTGAATGGTGAGGACAAATACCAATCAATTGTACTGGCTCCTAACTGCATGACTTTGGAGATATAATTGTTGACTCTATGCTGATACGTATGGATAAGGACTGGCTTCGTCAATATTATATAATATATATGCCCATTTCCCTTGGTTTATTGCTCGACTATCAAAGTTCAATTACGTACATGCCGTAAAATTGAGATCGTTGAATCTATTACTTGCTAAATGCAAATATATTTGAGTGTTCTAGTGTTTTAGCAAGATCCATCGAAAAATGGGACGAGTTCAATGGATAAGTCTGAATAACTGGAAAAAAAGATGTGGATCTGAGAAATTGAAATTAAAAATAGTTTAATTTAGCCCGATCCAATTTAATCCAAGGCAAATATGTCCCGTTTGCTTTCGACCGAATAAGCCCAATGGCCCAAACACTGGTTCTTGGGCTTTTGTTGTTACGTCCATAAATATGCATATGATTGTTCGTTTATGATAGCAAAAAAACACCTCCTCTTTTATCTCCATAACCAAAAAGAGTTTTTGACAAATGAAAAAGATATATAACTAAACTAAATTAGTATTTATATTTTTTGAAACCAAAGCTTCATTTACTTATTCATTTGAGTTAAACTGATCACGTCAATTTGATTCTTAAAAGAATAAGTTTCATTTCAAATTAACCTAATGTTAATCTCCATGAAAAAATCACTAACTAATGTATGATGTGATGTGTTATGTGATAATAATATTTCGTATATGTAATATGTTGGTTGGAATGAAACCCAATTTGGTCATCAAAATAGTTGTAAAAAATCAATTTTAATTTGATCCTCAAAAGAAATAAAAGTTAATCTTTCAAGAATCAAATTCATAATTTGCAACTTTTTCTAGGGTTAATATGAGATTCATTTTAATAGGTGACATGACACATCATCACATAGCATCACATATCATATATGAATTGACGTTTTCTTCACAACAATTAACATTTTAACTAAAGTAAAATTAAAATTAATTGTCCAATAATCAAATTGATACACAGTTATTTTGAGGACTAAATTAATGTTTCATAATTTTTCCAATGACCAATTTAAGAATTTTACTAAAGATTTAATTTTATTCTTCTAATGAATTCTCCCTATAGCTAATAAATAAGAAAAATATTGATATGCTTTGCAAACGCATTTAGTAACTTGGAAAATAAATATTAAAAGTATTCGATATTTTTTTGGTTTAACAGTTAATTAGAAAGATGCTTTGGAGGATAGCAAAGCTCAATAAATTTTAAGCAATATAATGTTTCAGGGTTTAAGATTTATGGTTAAGACAAGTTTTTATTGAAAAATGTTAGGATTATTTGATTTTAAAAAATAATTTTCAAGTTTTATTTTTTATTTTCACTTTTTGTTCATGTTTTGATGATTTTGTGAAGAAAACAGTGAAACTAATAATTTATTTGATTTGAGTTTTCAATATTTGTTTTCATTTTCTATATTATTATGTTTTTAAAATTTTATGAAAAAAATAGTGAAAACAATAAAATCTAATTTTTGTTTTCATTTTTTATATTTATTATTTTCTTCATAAAATTTTAAAAATAAAAAAGGCTGAAAATAAAAGTAGAAAATAAAAACTAAAATCAAACATACTCTAGAAAATCCAGTTTTAGTTTTCAATATTTTCTTTAAAATATTGTAATCTAGGAAATTCATTAAAAAATTTATAAACTTCTTTAAGTTTTTAATCTATGGAACCTATTAAAAAATTTACAAACTTCTTTTTTTTTTGTTTATGCTAACCGATGTCTTAGAGAAGTGGTAAGGTTTTAAAAAAAGTAAGTATATAGTATTGAAAATTGTTATTGTTATATTTTTAAAATGTATAATTCATCAGAAAACTTTTAAACTTACCTATTATATAAACATTAACCGTTGTCCTTTGGGCACCAAAGTTAGACAAACCCTTTTTTATATCCTTTAATCACCAACTAGACACTAGTTAGAAAAATCCTATACACGAACTTGTAATAATTTCTCCATAAATAAGATCACTCGATGCCGGTTGATGAAATCAATGTAATATTAGTGGGCTTTATATGTCGGCAATTGCAAGGGGGTTGAGTGAGATCCAAGTGCTCTGGGAATATCTTGAACCTTGGAGTCTCCTCTATCACATGGACTGATTATAAATTCGAGAACTATGGGAATAAATGATACAGCGAAATCTTACTCAACTCATGATCAAAGTATCAAACGATTAACTTGGAAATGTATTCAACATTGAGTTTTTCTTCTTCGATCTCTTAGTTTACCAAGGCACACATAGGAGGTCAAAAATTATCTTAATTATGTATGCGTGGTTTCAAAAAACCAAAAAAAAAAAACGAAAAACGATGACCACGGATTCGTTCGAAGAAAAGGAACGGTGGTTAGGTTCCATGTCAACACAAGGAAGATGACACGAGTTTCAAGCAATCATGACATGGGACCAATACATAAAACATCTACTATGAGGGTTCTAGAGTCTTTGGTGGTAATTAAGAGTATGGAAATTAATTCTTTGTTGACTATAAAAGTAAACGCTGCTACTACAATATTATTAAGGGAGACACGTAAAATTTTGAACTCACCCATCATATCATCAGTGCTAAATATTGGGTTTTGGTCACGAGTATCCTACAACTACTCTTTAAGAATTCTAAAATGAAGATTTGCTTCATAGAAAAATAAAACTTTTAAATTTTCAATATATTGAATATAAAGACTTCAAAAGTGCCCTAAAATACTTGTTTGTAAAATCCTGAAATAATTTTCGCCACATATATGCGTAATTTATTTTGGGTTTTTTTCTAATGGCTAGAAAAACCCATTCATTTAATTATTTTTTTCATTTTGATGTGCCAATTAGTCTGGTCACCTCTTCGTATAGGAACTAGGAAGTGCCACACTGATGAATAGTAGTGCTGCAAAATACAAAAAGAAGGGCAAGTCCTTTTCTTATATTTCTTGCTTAAACAGCTAAGACTTCATCTTTGAGGCACACCATCTGGCTGAAATCCTCAATCATCTGGCTGAAATCCTCAGTCCAAGGAAACCCCTTCTTGAGAAATTAATTAAAATAGCTGGCAATGGAGCATGACCATCCAACTAATACGCTACACGTGTCTACTCTCACCCACAAATAATGCATATGAGCTAGCTTGCTTGCTTCCTTTCTATCCCTATGTTTTCCAACTAATCACACTATGCTACCCGTCTCTATTGATAGTGCTCTCAAATGCATAACACAAGCATCAACAATACAAGAACCATGTATGCTTCTGTTTCTTGATCAAAAGATGCTGTTCAATAAATCATAAATTATATATAGTTGCCCCAAACATCGAATATGAATTAGCTCTGCTAGGATACTTCATGGGTCTGAGTTAGTAGCTGATTTCTTTGGGATCAGTGTTAGATCCCTTTGTTTTTGTTTTCTCTCCCAATTATAAAAACGATCTATTCAGTCACGGGAAAGGAGAATATTTGCAACAATAATGATGACGAGTAGATGAAAATAATAGTATCTTGAAGTCGGCAGGGGGAGAATTTCATTGTGAATGATGCTATTTATCATCATTTTCTAGATTTATTGTAAACTTATAATGAAAGAGAAAAACACGAAATAGAAAGGATTGAATAAAAACAACAATGATATTTGTACCATTAAAGATGGGTGTTCAATTAGTATATCCATACCATTATCATTAAGGATATGTTTGGTTGGGGAGTAAAAATAAGAGTAAATTTTTCAATGAATGAGATTTATGTATAATTTTACACATAGAGTTCATCCATAAAATGCACACCATATATATTTTTATTTTATAATCAAACCTACCCTAAATATGATGGAAAAGTGAGATGATTCGGGATTTGAGACTATTATTACATTTAATGGTAATGATATAAGTACCAATTGAATTATTTTAATTTAGTGGTGCAAATAGCATTTTTGTTAAAAAAAATATATATATGGACCCGTCACTTTGTCCCTTTTTTTCACTTTAAATTTACAATAAATCTAGAAAATAAGTAATAACATTATATTACTCTTTTATTATGCTACACACCTCAAAATTGCATGGTCAATTATTCGTAAGGCAATTTTAAAAAAAGAAAAAAAATAGTGTGAACTGTACGTAGAAGACTCAGCTTCCACCAAAAATACCAGAGACAAAGGATATGGTTAATTATACTATAGTATGACTTCATATATACAAACTGGTAGTTTGAGAAATATATATATATATATTAACCAATCTTATCAAATATAATGTTTAATACTGACCCACCTTAATTGGTGAAGACCACAAGCATACCTTTTTGTCTCTCGCAACTTCAGACAGCAACTCCGATGCTTCAGTGACACTGATTAACATGTTTAAGTATAGTGACCATATATATATATATATATAGAGTCATGAACAACAGATTGCACGTTCAAATTTAATGCCATAAGCCCGACCATTCCAGGAGGGATTCCCCTTCAATTCTCCCAATCTTCTTTCAAACACAAGCAAGTTTTTTTTTCCTTTATTTTCCTTTGCTTCATAAAATTAAGAGGAGAAAATTGGCATATACCTATGTTACTTACTTAATTTAGAATAGAAGCTGTACTTGAGACTAATAGGAGTTTGCAACTAATTATTTCAGTTATGAAGTCTGTTTTGAGTTAGTTATTAGTTAGTCCTGTTATCACATGTATATGATGCCCTTTTTACAGATTTACTCAACACAAGCATATTGAATCAATCTCATTCGCAATATGAATCAATATCATTCATTACTTTCATCTTAACAGAGACTAGGGAAAGAAATGTAGTTAATCAAAGGAACAAGGAGCATTTCCAATATGAAGGAGGTTTTTCAGCATGAAAGGAGTAGATTAAGAAACTAACATTGAACAAATCATATCCGGGGAACAAAATTTCGGCCATCAATCATGACAAAAATTAACAAAAAGAGGAGCATATATATATATATATATAGTGATTTTATACGAGCTTAGATTAGGAAATTTTGATCATTTGAATCTTGCATATAAATGGTCAGGATTAAACCATAAAGTCATATGACTTTTTTAAGTGATCATATAACCTTCTAATAATGTTTAATTCTACCATTTATATATGATTATATCCCTAATCTAATCATTTCACTCTCATACAAAATCACTTCTCTCACTAATACATTTATATATATATACAGCCCAGCTCACAACATATCCAATACTAGTATTATCCTTTTCTTGATTTATTGCTTTTCCTCCATAACATTGCTTTGACAGAATTATATAAATGGAATTGCTTTTATTTAGGGTATAAGTTTGGTATAAAAGTGAAAACAAAGAGAGAGAAAATATGATATATTAGATTTATAAATAAAATTGTAGGTTAGACTAGCTAATTCAGGAAATTTTCACTCCCGTATTTTTACATTTACACCAAACTCACCGTTAGCTAGTCTTCAAATTCAACCAAAATAGGAAACATTATCGCTTGAAATTGTGCTATAGTTGGAAGGATCTGTCTGTTGGGTGTAAATAATGGAAGAAGAGGAAGAAGTACTCGTAGGAGGAAGAGGAGGAGGAAGGATAGGTAGTGGTGTTGGTGGAACAGCAATTGATACAATCTCAGAGGAAGGGAGCATTACTTGAGAAGAGGAAGGTAGCATGTTAGCTTCCCTGAGTTTGTACTTGAGAATTTCTGCTCTCACAGCATTAAGTTCAGCTAGTAGAGATTGGACTTGTTGTTGCAAAGAAGAGATTGCACCCATGCATCCATAAACTGGGTCTCTTAGCCTTACATTAGCCTCATAAACTAGACTATTTGCAGCATCGGCTCTTTGATTCTCTGGTACCTCCTAAAAAAACATGACACAACACCAGAGTAGAAATCATTATTTACCACTCTCTTCATATCCATAAAAGTTATGTAAAATGTGATTTATGCATCAATTTTATTTGGACATCTTTTATTTGTATATAAAACGTTTTTGAAGAAAGTCCCATGATATGTTCACTAAGGAGAGTTCAAATAATAGCACTCAAAATTATTCTTTTCTTTGATTCTTTTCAAAGAAATATAATACATGTGAATGAATGATTATAATTTTTAAGTATAATCAATTAGCTAGGGTTTATGTATATATGTATACCATTAGCATCTTTGAGACGTTGCTGGCACCAAAGACTTTGTGAACAGAAGCAAACTTTTGGGCTCGTGGGGAGAGAAATATGGAGAAAAGGGGCATTCTTGGGCACATCTTCTTCGCAAGAGCTTACATGCAGCACAAGGGGTAATGGTATTTAGGGTTCCAGGGGGGCCCAACATGTGTCTCCTTCCCTTTTGGGCAGAAACATCTCCTTCCCTCCTGATCTTCTTGCCTATCTCATCAAACCTCTCCCTGTAATTGGAAGCATGAAATTTAGCAGCAGCACACAACAAATTATCTTATAATTATTAGTTTGTTATTAGTTTGTTATGCTTATGGGATGAAAAGGCTAATTGAACTTTGATCGCCATATTGATTTCTTACATTCAGTCTAGTACTAATAAGTTAAAAAAATTTCATAAGTGTGTGTAACAAAGAAGAAACTTTGTCTTTGAGCATCTACTATTGTTAAAAAAAAAAAAAATCAAATTGATTGTAGAAGTTGCTAGGAGCTAGGAAGATTTCTTTCTTACCTTTCTCTAGACATTCAGGCATGCTCTCTGAGTATGAAGTAGGACTCACTTATGAAGAGAATAGACAGAGAGGTGATAGGAAGTCCCAAAGAGTAGAAGAAAGAAAATATGGGTAGAAGATGAGTGTACTTAAAAGGCAAGGTACTCAAGGACAAACCAGTACTCCAGCTATATATTTATTTTTAAAGAAATAGAAAAAATAGTGCTATATATAATTTATATAGAGAGAGAAATATAGAAAGAAAGAGAGAGAACAGTGACATGGGAAAAGAAGGGTAAGAGTGTTGGTTGGTACTGTTTGAATTGGACCTCTGCTACATACAAGGATTTCAGGAATTATGGTTAACTATCAAGAAAAGTTTGCACCAGTGTGGCAAGTTCATGAAGAAATTGAGAGAGAGAGAGAGAGGGAGCCAAGAGAATATATTTATGCTGTACAAATGCCAGCTCTATGACTGCTTGCTCACGTGTGGATTCTTAAATGTGCTTTGACTTTCTTAATCCAACTTTCTGATTCCATTGCCGCCATGCATGTGGTTCTTGCTTCACATCAAGGGCAGGCCTATTAATATATTATCAAAACATTGACCGAACTCGTCTGTGCTTTGATATATGTATAACCTTACTGAGAGGGAAAAAAAAAATTAAGAAAGTATTAAACAGTGATAAAGCCAATTGTACTTCCACAATATAGAATGTTTAGTATCATGTCAAATTCAAAAGAATATCCACTTTGATTTCGGAAAGGCTATATCTGGGGTCTAGCTTCTGTAGAAAATTAAGGAATTGGTAATATCATAGCTAGCATGCATCTAGTCACCGATTAGAAATAAAAAGCAAGCTGTACTTTGAAAATTAATATGACCAAATGCAGAACAGTCTTCCTGACGATTTATATAGAATATAGAATATAATGTTCAACTGATATTTGTTTATATCATTGCTATTCATATGTTTGGGCAGGTTTCAATTAATTCCTTTGCTCTATGCTCTTAATATCAATTCTGAAGTGTTTTCACAAAATATATAGCATGTACACCGGTCCAAATACTAACAAGGAATTGGCTATATTAATAAGTGAAAGTGCATCTTTATATCTAGGTTCAAACCTCGAAGAATGCCGATGAAAGAACCTCTTAATTTTACTAGTATGTGAAAGTAGAAATACCATGAAAAGACCAAAATATCCATCCAAATCTTCTATCTTTTTTTTATGTCTCTTTTCCTATCTCTCAATGCAAATTTGACAAACAAACAGTTTGTATCTGCCTATGTATAAATTTAATATTAAACTTACATGTTATGGTTAAGCTTTTAAACATGTTGGTCCTCAATTGGTGCTCACAACTGCTCACACATCATTAAACGCAGACATTCAAGACAAAACTAAAACAACGAAAGATGTGTAACAATCGTCAGGTACATTAAGAAATACACAATAATTCATTCTTGTTGTTCATGATTATGAAATTGCTTCCAAACTTTTAAGCCAGTTGAAAAGGACTCTTAATATTATGTGTCACTCACTGCAATAGGCAAAAAAGATTGGACACCTTTCACGATAAGTTGAAAATCTCTTGCGGAAAATGACTTTTGTTGCGTGATGCATAGTTGAGACTTGCAGAGAGATAGAGGAATGCTGATATGTGACATCCCACCCAAGCTTTCCATACGAGAATATCCATGTAAGAATCTATAACAGTTACTTGATTTCAAAAACTCTCTGATTTTGCATTTAGTTCCTTTGGAAGGCACTATACTGAGACATAGTTAGCAACTTAACTATATTTATCATTAATCAACAAATTATTAGTGCCGTTACTTTCCATTGTAGCACAGCTTAACTTAGTATGAAGAAAACAAAAGCTTTACAATGCATATATGTGATGTGAAAAATTGAATCATAACACAGCTTAAGATCATATATGAACTGGAAAAACTATTGGGTCCTAAGAGTAGTTTAATTTTGTATTTTGTCAGAAAAAATCATTAATTAGGTCATGCAGAAATCATTAATTTTATTTGTGCATAAATTATATAAGCTGTGTTAACTTACACTTGTATCCATTTAATAGTGAATGAAGTGCAAGATATATCTTCAATGGAGGGACATCAATTTGAACCCTACCATTGTCATATTATATTTATGTGATAAAAAGTAAATAGGAATTAAGAGTGTCCTTCTTCTCTCCAATAAAAGGGACTAAGTTTAGTCTATATTTTAATCCCACATGTTTCATTTTACTTTAGTTCTCCAATTTTTTAAATTAAAAAATACACCCCTCTAATGACACTTAACAAGTCACAGTTGGCCTTTCTTGGTCCATATTCACAGAGACATGGCTTTATAAGGACAAAAGGTCCATCACTCGCACACCCACTCCATTGCAATATCTTTGGTCCCTTGTCTCTCATGTTTGAACAGGAACACACAAAAGGAGTACATTAGAGATGCTCTAAGTCCTACACTTGTCATATATATACAACATATATACAAATAACATAATTTATAAGTCCTAAAATGAATTGCTAAAAGTACTGTTTCTTTACCCTTTGCCTTTTTTCATTTGGGGCTTAGGATCTTGAGGAGTGTTGTGTCAAAGTGGGTGGTGAAAGAGAGGGAAGGGGAGACAAAGAATGAGTGCATTTGGAGGGGTAGCATCAAACTGCGTAAAAGGGGATCCTTAGACTCTAAGGAAATGGCACCATCTATTCTTGTTTGACCCGTATTTTGAGGCTAACAAGTCGCACCGTTGTCCTCTCATCACCAACCTAACTTCCCAATACTTCAAGACTCAGTCCTCGCTCCTTCTGCACGAGTGCACCAAATCCCAGGATCCACCACACCACCATATATACATAATTTCAACTGCTTTAGTTTTCAGATTGGCCAAATTGTGTTTAGAGAACTCTCCACTCTTTATTAGTTGTCCTAATTGAATATCAGCCCCTGAATGCTATTATTATTTCCACTGTTTTAAAATACCAAACAAACATTCGTTTCAAGATGTATACACATGTTAAAAGGGTCGGTCAATAAACATATGAAAGCAGTCTTCATTGTCAAAAGACTACTTCCATTAGCCTTAATATATGCTTCTTCAATTAATTTTAACTGTCTTGGTAACATTAGAAACTCAATATATCCATATAGTATTACCTTAATTACTTCTATCCCTTGGCCAATTAAGGAGGCTCTTACGGTTAAAAATAAATAAATAAATAGAGTATTGTTATAGATACCTTTAGCAATTCAAGCATCACTTTCGCAGGTTATTATGCGAGAAATATTTGGTGTATTAAAATAAGAGATAATATTTACTCTGATCTATTTATTGATTGACAGAAATTTTGCAAGGTCATTATTATCTATCACATCTCCTACATTTTCAATACAATAACTAATGATTTGTCAATCATTAAATGGATCAAAGTAAATGTTTTGTTTTGCTAAGAGTACCTAAAAATTTCTCATTATTATACTCTCCTATTTTATAACATTTTTAATGTAATAGCTACCGTATTGAATAGTAAATGACATATAACACTATCTTTTTCCTTTGCTTTAAAATATTTAAGAATTTTTTTTATCCATAAAATTCTATTTTATATATGGTCTGGCTTGTATTTGTTTTGACTTGACCTATTAAAGATTAAGGTCAAACTTGGGTGGATTTGGTAATACTCTTTTATTGGGTGTTCTAGCTTATGAAAAGCTTAAGCCAATTTGTTTTGTTTGATAAAACAAAAATATGAGGTATTTTTACTCCCAACTTTTAAAATCCAAGAGTACTTTTGAGAGCACCTTATGGATGAGAGCTAGCTTCTATTGTTTGAAATTAAAAAAAAATTCAAAAAACTAATACAACCCTTGAATTTTAATAAAAATCTAATGTTATCTTTCAATTAATTATGACTTTTAGCTTTATATTTTTCCCACAAATATTTATGCTAATTATAATTATTATATATTTTGAGAGCAACTTTATAATATATTTACTAAATACTATTTCAATTGCTTTTGCTTATTAAGAGCAATTTCTATATTATTTTGCCAAATGGTGCTACTATGACTTTTTGAGATACACAATAATATCAAATTTAGTCTCAGACCTATTTAGAAGTCTATTTATCTTAAGAAGCCAGATTTGGACTCATTGTAAAGCCAATTGAGTCTAATAAGTCAACTTGAGACTATTTTGAAGCCTGTTACCAAAGCTCGCTTGTGTTTGATGTGTTTATAGGCCTACGCCTCTTTGTGAATAAAAACCTGAGTTTGGCCTGTTTAATATCTCAACATGTGGCTTGTTTGAAAATTTTAGAATTATAGACTTCATAAATAATAGACTTTAGGTAGGGCCAAGCTAATGAATTAAACAAGTCAAGTATGGCCTAAACAATCTCCTATTGCATGCCACATGCTAGACTCATATCTCATTTGGATAAATGACTTATTTAAGTGTTTATAGAAAAGTAACTTTTAAAAAGTAACTTATGAATAAGTTATTTTACATTCAAATATATAATAATAAAAGTACTTGTTTTTAGTGTTTTAGAAAGTATTTTTTAAGAAGCTAAATATTTTAACTTCTCAAAAAGCACTAAAATAATTTTTATAGAAGTGATAAGTTGTATAGCCAAAGAACAAAAAATAAAGATATAACTTTTAACTTCTAGAAAGTAAAAAAAATCATAAGTTGTACTATCTAAACAGGTCTTCAATGAATAGTTGTAATACATATCTTGCTGGTTAGAGTTGGTATATGAGTCACAATCCATGGACCAACCCGTTTAACTCACAACCCACCAAAATAGACCAGAAAATTTTTACCCGTCAACCCGCAGACTTTTGTGATCCGCTCTCGCCTGGGCTAACCAGGCCACCCGGACCAACCGCCTGCCCACATAAAATGATGAAATTTCCAGTCCAGCCACACTCCACACCACATTGACTAGCCTAAGCCAAGGTTTCAGTGGCCCAATATTCATAACCCTTGTAGACTTGTAGTTTGAGAGTAAAGACTAAGACACATTACTTACACTAGGGCTCTCTAGCCTTTCATTCTCACCTCTAAGTTTCAGTTGCATCTCTCAACTCACCTGCGCCCGCCATCTCTCACTCTCGCAGCTCACATCCAAGGGACTCCACCACAGCCTCGCCAACCGGCCTCGCCCCTCACGGCCTCTAATCTGCCCCTCACGGCCTTGCAGACGCGACCTCCCCCGCCTCATGGATCGCGCCTCACCACCTCCTCCAGCGGTGGCATCTCCGTTTGTCAACTCTCTAGCTATCTCACTCAAGAGACTTCGCCACCGTCACTCATCCCTCCCCCTCGCCCTCAGAAGCCAGACTCACTTCCGCTGCCGCTTGCTCACCGTTCGGCGCCGCCATCGTCTCGTCATCATCCTTAAGTGTCCGTCCGTTCACCGTCTCATCTCGCCTCCGTGAGCCTCACGGTGGTGCCGCCGTTCATGCCTCGCTTGCGTCGTTCGCCTCCGCCTCATCTTTCGTGCTGGTGCTTCACGCCTCTACGCTTGTCTTTCGCGGTGCCACACCGCAGTCCCAACCCTTCTCATTGCTTCACCGCCACGATGCCCACGTCACCAAAAAATGGCTGATGCAAGCCATTCAGAGGTGGTGACACTGGTGAGTATTGATGGTGTTAAGGACATGTGACCAATAAATAATTAAGAGAGGTGTGTAATATTAGAATTTAAAGGGAGTTAGTATAATATTGGAAGATATCAGCAAAGTTCCTATGATTTGGGATTTATTTTTAAGCTTTTAGCTTCTTTGTTAATTGGTGTGGTGTGGGTTTTGCTTTTGATTTTGATTCTTAAACTGAAACTAAATTGAAACTAGAAATTCAGGCTTTTTCTGAAGCTTTCAGTTTATTTTGGGATTTCTCATGAAACTGAAATTTTAATTATGAAGAAAAAGCTGGTCCGTGGGCCCATCCAATTGGTTCGCGATTTGATGCGCGGGCTTCTTGTTAGGCCAAAATGCGACCGCTCGACTTGCGGGCTTAGGCAGGTGGACGCAAAGCAAAAGGCCAGTCCATTTATGAAGCTGACCAGCTCAGCTTTAATGTTGGTCCGGTTCGACGGACCGGGCCTATATTGGCCTTTATTGCTGGTTATGAGAAAAACTTGGTGTTTTCATCCCAGTAACGTATAATAAATTGACACATATTTCATTAAATGATATGTATCTTCTGGATGAAGTGCATATGCTCAATTGCATTTCTTTTCGTCGCTGTGGATGCTTGCATTCTTTGTGCTTCATTTGCTTGAGACGATTAAGCTTCAAGTCTAAATCGGATTAGTACCAGCTTTTGGAATGATCTTCAAATTGGATTTGAGTGGTGCTTATGGATATACTTTTTCATTGGCTCTCTACTCGCTGCATCATTTTCTTTGTTGGCGAAATTTATTATTTATTCTTTGTTTTTTATTCACATTACATAGGTGATCAAGACCCAACCTAACCCGCCCGTTACTAGTCAAGCTCAAGCTTATTGGTTAGGTTTGGGTCATTAAAATTGACTCTGTGCACTTTTCAGGTTTGATTCAAATCATATTTTGGTTTAACCTCCTTTAGATCAAAAAATTTTTTTATAGTTTTTTTTATAATAATTAGAAATAAATTAAAAGATTTTTTACTTTAATTAATATATTTTAGATAACTTATTTTTTTTTTACAATTACATTATTTGTTTTGAAATATGTATCTCAAAATATCTCTTGAATTTTATTTCTTACTTATAAAATTTTATAACTTTGTTATATACAATGTCAAAATCTTTATATATTGTTTAAAAGGTTTAACCAATTTGATCAGATCATTTATTAAGTCATTATCAAATTGAATTTGAATTAAAAAAAATAGCCTAGTCTAAAATTCGTGCTGAGTTCAAATTTGATTAAACCCAACCCAACGCATCCCTTGTATACAGGGCCTTCTTTTTGCTGCTGTTATTAGCATGGGTGTAGTACGTGGGTGGTCTTTGCTGGGATTTTAGTTATCTCTATGTTAAACCTTGCTGCTTCCCTCTTGATTTTCAGTGGTTTGAGCAGTCTATATATTATTTTCGTCGATTAAATTTACTTTTATTATTTTATCTCAAAAGAATTATTTCGAATAGTTAAAATATGGTGCAGTTTTTGATAAACTAAACCGGACCACCGTCTTCCCATGGAGCCCAACTTTACCTACCACTTATCCAACTGGTCCTCTCCCCGCTGAAAACGCTAGAGATAAGTAATTACGTTGCTTGACCGAAAAAAAAATGTAATTACGTTGCAGGCAGAGCTAAATTAAAAGGGCTAAGTACCTAAAGATGGCCCTATAAAAAACATTTCTGATATTTTCTTCGGGGTTAGTTTTTCTTTTGTAAGACTCTAGAAACAATTGTATTTAGGTTAAAAGAGAATTTTGAAAAAAATTGGAATTCTGAATTAATTATTAATTACAATAATGTTATTTATATATTTAAAAGCAAGTGTTTTATATTGAAACACCCATTCTATTACACTTGAATGTGATGATGAAGTGAGAGTGAGTAAGGGTATCATCATATCCATTAGTGATATAGTAGTCCCAATAAATACCTATTTTTAAGGGCACAAATAACATTATTACTCCTTTCTGCACAATGGCCCCCAAAGCACACAAAACACATATCAGCACAACACAAGTGTGATTAATTATACAAGTCAATATTTTTTAACGGAGTATGTAACATTTTTCAGATAACACGGACGTACAACATATTTAAAAAATGTTGTCTATCCGTACATAATTAACACTTATTTTTAGGCCTTCCCAAAAACTGATCATGTAGAACACAGACATGACACGAGACATGTGCAGCACATTGACGCATGCATACTGGCCAAGCTCATGTATAGCTGTAAATGTGAACTAGATGAAGACAATATCAGCATGCATGTAGATACTAATAATACTAGGACTAGCATATGCCAACCACGAAGGCCTGGCCGTATTTGTTTGTGTCGACAAGTTAGGAAACCAGAAGGCGAGTGCTTAATTGGAAAGCACAGAACCGATTCAAACCTCATCTCACTGCTATATTGCTGAGAATGTTTTAGGTGTTTTAATAAGAATAAGAATCAAATAGTGCTTTATTACATTCACGGTTCAACCCTATTAAAATTACGATAAAAAATGAGAAAATATTAAATTATAAATAAAACAAAACACCACTTTTTCTTACTTTTACTAGTGCTTGGGAATTTCTTTAGTCTGCTTAGGTGAAATTTGAAAAGGGAAACTTGGCCAGTATACCTGCCCCTCCCATTATTATATAAGCCCTTCATCTATGCGCGCTACTATTTTTTGGTAAAAGATTCTGCGCATACGTGGTTTCACCGTATGTTGTCAACCTTCAAAATTTGTTCCCAAAGGGCAAAAACAGGAATGCAAATAATACATTTTCAGGGCTTTCTAGTTTCTTCGTATGGTTTTCTTAACTATGTTTGGATTGGTGATAAGAGGAGTGGATCAGAGTGGAGTGAAATTTATCATTATAATGGAATGAGTTCCGTTGTTTGGATTGGTAAATTTATCATGGTGTGGAGTGGCTCATGATAAAATGGATTCCATGCATCCTATTTCACCAAATCCTTTTATTTTTTTTTTTTTCTTTGGATATATTTGGTTTGAGAGTAAAATTGGAGGTAAAATTTACCTAGATGAGTTTCATATGTAAAATAACACATACAACTCATCTACGTAATTTTTATTTCTATTTTTACTCACCTATCAAACACACCCTTAAAGGAAATGTGATGGAATCTTATTTTAATCTATTTATTAATGAACAATGATAAAAAAATAACTAATTATTTATTTACTCATTTTGAAAAGACTGGGTCATCTTAGAGTATTTAATACAATGGTATTATAGAAAAAAAAAAAGAGAAATGGTGTTTCGATATTCATGACAGAATAAGTAATGAATACGAGAGAAATTAAGTTATTGCCTATAATAGAGAAGATGGTAGATTAATCTTGCCTCAGGTGATTTGGGCATGTCTGAAGGAGACTTATAGAGACTTCAATAAGGAGAGTAACCAAATGAAGAATAGTACAATGAAAAGAAATAGAAGAAGACCAAGAAAATTATGGAGGAAATAATAAAAAATGACTTAAATGTCAATGATGTTAATATGAACATGATATATTAAAATAGACCTTTATGACGCCTTGATTCATGTGGTTGACTTCATTTAATGGTACAAAGCTTAGTTGTTGTTATTTTTTTCGTTTTAAGAAAAATAAATGTTTATGAATGGTAGATTTCACAATGAGTGGAGGTTGTGAGTCAAGTCCATGCATTCATATAGCATCACTCATAAAAAAATTTGTGATTATCATTATTAAAATATTTCATTTTATTCCATTATAATATCCATTTCTAAAATATCTAAAGAATAGAGTGAAATAATTATGTCACTTCACTCCATTTTATTTTATTAATTTCCACTCAATTGCTTACCATTAATCCAAACATAGCCTCAAACTTTATAAAAAAATATATAGATTTAATTTTTATACACTGAGAGTGTAAATAATTTTACACAGTCATCCTATCTTGTATATTATGATAATTGACTCTTCTACTTACTACTTGAAAAGACATGTAAATGAAAGATTTTAATTAGATAATAGTATAAATATGTTTAATATCGTCAATCATCAAAATTAAACTCAAAATATATTTTTTTGTTTATTTCTCAAACCAACCTGATACAGATGCTCTCTTCACAAAAAAGAAAAAAAAATTATTTCACACTGTTCAAACTATAACTATATCTCTAGGCGGTTACAATTCCAATTAGGCGCATATATAAATTAGCCACTATATATATATATATATATATATATATATATATATATATATATGGTATGAATATCTAGTTATACATATGAGACTGGTTGTTTGGAATGTCAGTTTTGTCATTTTTGCAGCAAGTGGAAATAGGTGTTTTGAATCTGGTTGAAAAGGTCTATTGCATTTTGGTTGTGATGTATTGTGTACTTAACCTCTAACCATTTTCAGGCTGATGAGCTTGCTATTAACTATCGAAAAAAATAAATAAAATAAAAACTAGAAGACAGATTTATACTAACGTCTATAGATAATACTAAAGGGGAAGGGTTAAAATTAAATGGATTCTAATTCAAAGCATATACATCGTTAACCTTGATATCATGAGATATGAAATCAATGTCTGACTCATTAATCCAAGCCCACACAATGGCTCACCAAATTAATAAGCAACTAAAAGTTTTCAAAGATTAATTTACTGCAAATCCTGTGGAAAATTAATTTCTAACAAAGTTTACCTTCATGATTACTTAGACTGCTTCATGGCTTAAAATTGCATTCTTCATGCTCCCACCAAAAGGATAGCAGCCCCTAATAAATCCACTTGAAGCCTTCTGCTTGGAGAAAGAGCCAACAGTAGCTCCTAAAAGGCTTCCTTGATGATGATCTTTGTCTCTGCTGGAACATGAGGAAGATGGATGCACTAATGACCATGAAGATGAAGATGATGATGTTGATGATAATGATGATGATGACCAAGATGATGATGGTGACATATGTGTAGAAGTCTTCCTGGACCGTCCTCCTGCCACAACAAACCTTGGCAAAATACATGAAAATTTAAATATGCTATTGCCTTTTGAACTTCTTATTCTTTTGTGATTGGACTTGGAATTGGTGTAATAGGAGGGTGGGTGTAAGGGGTGGCAATGAGGTCTCAGATAAAGGGTGTTTTGGGGTCCCTGGCTGTGCCTCCCAAACAAAAGGAACAGCAACTGAAGTTTCACCATAATAGAACACCCTTGAAGAAGTGTTTGCCATTGAGGTCTCCTTGGACATTAGCCTTGAGAAGAACTTGTCATCCTGTTTTATTCTGAAGGACTTCTCAACTGAAAGATGATTAGCGCCATCATTGAACATTTTGAGATATATATTGAACGGAAAACTTAACTCAGATATGTGTATCCTAGCTAATTAGACTCAGATCTAATATGCCTCAAGCTCTGAAAATGGAGCTAAGGACACTAGACAGCAGAGTATGCTCTCTTCTGCTTTGATGTCTAGAGCCTTGACATTTGTCCTTGTGGTTTCTAGTACCTTACACTAAGTTAAAACATATAAATATAATAATAAAGGGTGCATGTTGTACATTTAGTTTACCAAAGAATTGGTTTAATTTGGGAATTAATTATTTAAGCATTTGTTTTGAAGGCCACCAAAATATAGTTGTGGGGCGAAATTTAATGCCTGATATATGGTTGATAAACTATATTAACTATGGAATCTTGGATGGATGTAGTGGTAGCTGTTCAATTATTTTTTGAAGTATGTGGACCATTGATTAATAGAGATTGACGTAGTTTACATGATAGTTCGTTTATAAATAAATCATTGGTGACTAGATACAGTTGAGGGGAAAAGGAATTTGGTTATAGGTGAACACTGTAATAAATGAAACACGCCGGGGTCCATGATTCCATGAATGAAAAGTAGAAGCTTGTTATCAATATTGCCAGCGGGGGCAATGAATGTATAATTATACGCATAAAGATACACATATAGCACAGTTGCTTTCTTGTGAAAGTCTAGAGTCAAGGCAGATTTTATATATACTTTATCCATATGATTGGTCATCTGCTAGTAATCAAATAAATCCATTCATTATTATTTGAGCACAAAATAATTAGCACCGATAAGGTTATTGCGAAGGTCTTAAAAGTCTAATTCTCTTACAAGTCCTCCACAATTAATCAAGGCCATGTGTATTATCATCTACTGATTCACAAAGCTTTTTTTTTTTTTTAATTTTTAATGCGGAAAAGAGTTATGAGAATTAATCGGGACTCGTAAAAGTAAAGGTCCAAGGTGACAAGATTTTACAAATGTTTTCAAGAGCTTCTTCCAGGGACGGATCCAAGAAAAGTATAAAGGAGAGACTGAAAAATTATATTAACGAATAAATATTATAGTATGTACCGTCGAAAATTTGTAGTAGTGCAAATATTTATATATGTGTGATAGATGTATTTAGAGTAAATAACTTTTTTGGTCCTAACATTTTTAATTTGACACAAATTTAATTCTAACAAAATTTTTAACATTAATTTCATCCTAACAAAAAATTTTACATCAATTTAGTCTTAATTTTTTTATTTTTAACAGCAATTTAGTTATAATTTTTTTTTATTGTGACATTAATTTAGTCCTTACATCAAAATGGATATCTAACAAAATGACTCAATTGATTTTGAAATTAAAAATATTAAGACTAAATTGATATAAAATTTTTTGTTAGGACTAAATTGTTGTCAAAGTGAAAATATTAGGATTAAAAAGGTTATTTACTCATATATTTATTGAAGTTGAGCACAACATTCCTTTAAATAATTAAAATGGATGATTTTTTAAGTAAGAATCTAATTATCATGTATGAAAGTGTAAAATATCATATAGGCTATTATAAGATCATATCTAATTCAAATTTTAAGAAATTGTATAAAATGGATGAGTTGTCAAGCAACCTTTTATTAGTTGACAATATATAAGTACTATAAATAAGATAAGATTAATAAGTGAAAAATGATTTGAATATCTCGTTTTAAGTTCTTTTATCTAATTATAGATGTACATATATCTTATATATTATACATATAACAAAAAATTGCACGTTTCCAAAGGGATGCCAGGGTCCCTGGTCGCCCTCCCTTAGATCCATATCTGGCTCCTTCCATGCTGACTAAGTTTGGATTAGTGAGGGTAAATTAGTCCATGGCCCCTCTATTATTATTATTTTTCATTTCTTAACACGTGAAAGTGCAAATACGAAGCAATTCTAAACAATTAGTGATGAGAAGACCAAATTGGTTGTCTTGAATCCTTGCATTTGAGAGACCTGGAAAACCTCTGATCTACATTATCGCTTTCAATTATGATGTCCAAAAAGCAGCATTTCATCACAAAGTTATGTACCAAAAAGCAGCTTATCTTTATATCTTCTTAACCAAACAATGAAATAAATAAACCCATCTAATTATGTACCAAAAGAAAAAGTGTTGATATGTGATTTGATTGCTGAATATGGCATGCATTTTTGCTCCATGGCATCCTCCTACCCACGGATTCGGATGCTAACAGTTCATCCTCATTAAATTGCAGGAAGAAATAAATAAATATATTGGCCTACTCAGGCCTCACGGACGGAGACATTTCACACAGCCATAACAGAGAGAACGGTATTAGCAATTAATTGTGCCATCTGTGGGCTGAGCTGTATGGTCAGGAGAGCCCCCAGATTTTTTTTTCTCCATTGGAGATTTGCTGCCATAATGCTGCCATAAACGTTGATATTGTCAATATGATCCTTTATACACTTTTTGAGCAGCCTTAACTTCTCGGATTTAATGATTTGAACCCACCCCACATCAGCTTGCTTTGAATGCAGTCCAATTAAAGATAATATACAATCGCGAAGGATTCGTATTTTCCTGATATCTCAATAAAATTTAAGATTGTTAATATTTTTTAATTTTTAAATTAAAAAATAGCAATATATATAACTTAAATTATTAAAATTTATAATTCAATCGCAGTCGTTGAATATAAAAAATATATTTAACTTTGGGTACCGGATATCCCATACTTTTATTATCAACCAACTCACTCATTGGATGTTCTTTGAAGAGTAAGATAATAACTAGGTATTGGAAAAATGAACATTTTCAACGGCATTTTCAACAATTTTCATCAATAAAAATATTGTTAAGAAAAGTAATTTCGAACATAAGTGACTTTTAAAATACATATAAATTTTTATTGATAATTAGTATATATAAAAAATACCCAAAAGATATATTTTCGACATGTACTAATTGTAAAAGTTTATAAGTATTTAACGGTAACTTTATATCAAAATTACTTTTCTTAATAATATTTTTATTGACAATTATTATAGAAACCATTGAAAATATTCAATTTTCATGTAGTGATAATAGCCCACTGCTAGGAAAAATTGCAGAATGTGTATTATATTGGTATCTATGACTATTACCAGTTATTTTGCAATGCATGTCCGGACCAAGCCTGCAATGCCACTGGATTTGGTCCACTACTACTAGAAAAGGAATTTGATGCAGGCATTTGTTCTGCTTCTTCTTCTTCTTCCCTGGGTCAAATGCAGTAAATGGTTAAATGATAAAATATTAATTAAACGATGGCAAGCATTAATTTTATGTCAATTATAATTTAAAAGCGTTGTTTACTAAATCCGAAAGTTCTGAGTAGTTGTTACTCCACTCAAAGTGCCATGTTATAATCCGGATTCCACGGAAAATCACGTGATGAGAATACCCTTAATCACTTGCTTTTATTCTAAATAGCAAATCATATATATATAGAATAGAATGGAGTTCACTGACTCTCATTGTTCTGTGTGTATGCAGTGTGCTCTATATACCATATGGGTTCAAAACAAATTAATTTTGATCTAAAATGAACTTGGCTTGGTTTGTTCAATTATCACGAAGAATAGTCAAGATTGGAGAATTGCAATTGCAAATTCATGTGGTGGTCAATACCAGGAATAAATTATATTTATTGAAGAAACTAAAAGCTTGCCGAATTACTGTGAAAAGGATTAAATATTTAAAAAGGTTAGCATAATTAATAAAGCAAGTTTGGAAATTTTGTAATTTGGTAAACTGAGATCTTCGTATTGCAAACTTCGCGACATCAAATGGAATTACAAAACGGGCTTCGATCGTGATGTTAAGAAAAACTAAATATTGATTAGCATAACACCACGTGCGCACGTGGGTATGTAGATTCCTTATTGGCCTAAATAATTTGGAACTGCAAGCAACTATCAAATTGAGCCCACCAGAAAATACAATTATTTTGTGCATGTGATAGAAACGCTGATGGAGTGGCTGAGAAATGAATAATTTTAGTTAAAAATCTTAACTCGATATATATAATGATACAATATTGCATGTTATATGGATAATATATCAAAATTAAATTGAAAAAAACATTATGTGAGCGTAAAACATTACTCAAAGTTATGCTGGAACACCCAGAAGATCCCATAGATACACTGGCATTGAGGGAGAAAAAAAAATAATGGAGAGATGCTTTCATTTAAATCCCACAAAGGTCATAAATACATCACGTACACGCGTACTACGCATTCTTAGGGAAAACAACGGTAAAAGACAGCAAGCAATTCGACAATGACGATTCTTCGTTCAGTGCACACAGTCCTCCCAGTGATGAGGCCTGCGACTTCGTCTCTTGGGCCTTCCTTTCCGCAATACACTCTTCGGGCTCGTTGGGCTCAAGTGATGGATCCCGTAATGGGCTATCATAGTTCAACACAACAGATGGGATTGAAACCCCTCTATTTTTCAATAGCTTCACAAAACCAAAATAAAATGTAGCTGTCCCACCCCTCTCCAACTCTTTCTTTCCTCTCCTGTCTTCATTGTCGTGGACTCAGCTTCAGCTAAGGGGGAGCCACCCATAGAGGTGGTTCATCCCATCTATGGTGGTTGGTTACCCATTTTCCTTCTAGGATTAGTTTTTTTTTCTTTTCATTTTTTTTTGTCCATCTCTCACTTATTTTATGGTGTGTTTGATCGTCATATCTAATGAGTTGTCTTGATAGTAGGTGTCTAGATTAAGATTTGGTTTTAAAGTCTTGCCAGTTACCTCTTAGGTTGAATAGTTATGCTTATGACAATGACAACCTCTGCTAGTAAATGTTAGTTGGGGATTTTTCTAGAGTAGGCCTCTTTTTACAATATATGATTGCCTTTGGAGGCTTTGTTGATCTGATATGTATTACGAAGTTAGCTATTGAGACATAGACTTAGCTACCACAATATTTGATAAACTCACATACTATTGTGTTTAGATGCTCAACTCTAAGAAGTCACTATTATATTGTGCGTTCATGTATATGGCATATAAATAAGAGATTTGACTTGTTTGCCTTTACGTTCATGAGGATATATAGTGTGAAGTGGTATAGTTGCCATTAGTTAATTTTCTAGGTTTAGGGTTTTGGTGTCATGGAAATGATATTTCGTATCAAGATTTTTACTTAACATTTTGTATTAGGCTTAGGCCTTTGTTTATTAAGGAATGAAACTTTTTTAACCAAAAAAAGATGGAGAAAAAAAATCTCCAAATTGAACTCTAATACTATTTTCAACATGTTCTTCAACGGTGTAACAAAGTGGTGAGTTGGAATGAAGTTACCTGGGGATTCCGTGACCATGAGGTAGCAGCTCATCTTCTCCGGAGTGTGTGCGAGAATGTGGTGAGGGGTGCACCTTCAAGCACTCCAATGCTTAAGTTAGCATAGTGTTCAAGTAATTTTGTGTAAATATGAAACATTGTGCACCTTTTTTCATAGTATTTCCCCGTTATATAGATAGATTTTCCTCCAGTTGGCACTTCCCACGATCCCAGGGCAACCATATGGAGGTTGGTAGTGTCCCACCCTCATCCGTATTATTGGCATTGCGTGGTTACATGCATGATGCTCACGTCCTCAGCGTTACTCCTCGCCTTGCCCGGTTTGGAGGTCGGGTCGGGTCTCTTCCGAATTTGGGCCTTATTGGGCCATCGCTATTGGATCCATAAGTGATAGGGACGTGTAGCCTCATTTCGCGGATTAGGCCATTTGGGCCGCTTCATTCCATGCTTGGCCCCATGGAAATTATCGTAACGAACACTAATGCGATATGTTTTTATAGAAAAATAAAATAAAACGACAATAGTGGCGGAAATTATTAATTGTTGACGTAATTTATTGAATTGATTTGACGGTACACTAAAGTTTTACTTTAGAATTATGTCACTTTTTTCTCTGGGCAAATAAAGATGTCATATGTCGAAGAGTGAAGCCTTCTTTTTGGCCCACTTCTTTTTTTTTTTTTTTATAAATTCAGTACTACAACAATTATTGATTTTTTTCAAAATTACTACTATTGTTAAATTTTTGTACCACTTCATTTTACGCAAAATACCCAAATGTCCCTAAAAAATTATATTAGAAGACAAGTTAATCCCTCAAAATTTAAAAGTCACAAATTAGTTTCTTACATTTCATAAAAGAAACAATTGGCCCATTTGCACAATTTCATACAATGTGTTTTTTAATTGTACGAATCTGTATAGAAAGATTAATTTATTTTCTTTTTTGAAATGTGTGAGGCTAATTTAGAATTTTTAAAATCTAAATAACTAATTTGTCTCTTATATTTTTTAAGAACCAATTTAGGTATTTAGCCTTCATTTTATTTAATTGTCTCTTACTTTATTTCTTTATTCTTTCTTATCAGGGTTTCTTACTTCATTTCTTATTTTTAGGGTATATTTGGTTGAGGAAAATTTACATATAGAACTTATTCATGCTTTTTTTTTAACTTCCAATTATACTTTCCAACTAAATACACAAAATTCTCACGTAATTTTCGTTAGAGATCATAGCTAAATTAAACATTCTTTAAAATAATTCACTTAGTTATAGTTAATTTGCACTGCAGCTATTTCTTACTTTATTTGATAATACGTTATATTAATATGTACGGTTTTGATTTGAACAGGCAGCAAATTTTGCAAACTTTAGAGATTTCTTATTATTATAATTTTTTTTCACTTCTTTGCCTTCATCAAGGCTTGCGTCTCACTTTGTGAGCCTTTGTGGCTTTTGTAACAAGAATTATAATTCATCTAACTCTCTTTTTCTGTTTGTACATTGATATTTTGAGAATTTCTTTTTGTTCATGTACTTCTTTTCCTATTATTGATCGATCATTATTGTTTGCATATTAGTAATAGCTGCATTGTTTGCCGGATTTGTAACTTCTAATTTCTTAAATCATGGAATCCCAAACTTTTATACAAAGTATTGCCTCGTTGCTTTTTTGTTTTTTCTACTCTCGGAAAAGGAAAAGCAGAAATCTTTGCTGCAAAGTCTGTCATAAAGTGTAACCAAAAAAGTCTGCCATAAAGGCCTCACCACCTCGGCGAATAGGTGCCGTGGTATTTATATGCATATGATGTCCCAAGGGAAAAAAAATAAATGGTGCCGTGATATTTTCCCTCACATGTATTCGCAATCATAATTAAGCATTTGAGATTTTATAGCTCTCCCAATATTGATTTATTTCATACTTACAACTCGAGTTTGAGACACTGATCAAGAAGACGAGTATGTATTACTCCAGTGACTATGTATTCCTAATTGAGAAGTGTGGGCGGAGGGACAGCGGGTGAAGATAACGGCAAGAACGGGGTATAGGGATTGGGATTGGAGATGAAGATGAGAGTGAGGTGGGATGGAATGGGATGGGACAAAAGATGAAAGTCGGGGTGAGGGTTAAAGGTCCAAAGGGCAAAAGTGGGGACTGAAATATCTTTTTAGTGTTTTATTTGGATGATTTTTCACTATATAAAAACTTGTCTAGAATTTAAAATATATATGAAGGATTGTGGGACATATTTTTTGTTAGAGACCATCATGACCAACTTATTCGAAAAATAAGAGTGTTTGGGATTTTTTTTTTTTTCCAATGGCAAGGAATGTTCAATAATAGAACAAAATAGAAAAGAAACGAAGAAAATGGATATATACATGTCACATCTTTAATTTGTTTAAGAATTTATATTATAATTTGTTTAAGAATTTATATTATAAGTGAGTAGAATGAAAATATATATAAATTTTATTTTTTACTTTTATCCCTTTATTTTATAAGTATAGTTTTTATATATGAAAGGCAAAATAAGAGACATTAGCCTTGCTCTTCTCACTTTCCAATTTAGGATTATTGAATTTATTGTTTAGAAACCTCAAGATAATCACAAGGTGTGACATGGTGGTAACTCATCTTATCCTTTAACCATGTGGTTGGGGATTTAATTCTCACTCATAAGAATGAAATGTATTTTGTGGTCAGTTATTTGCCCTCTTTAGAGAGTTCTTACGACGAAAATTAATCATTATTACTTCCTGGATATGATTTCAATCAAAAAGAAGGCTTGGCGAGTTGGAGGTGCTGACTCTAGTTTGCCTATCATTCCTTCCACTAATCACTCCTAAATATACATGAAATCAAAATTCAGTTGTCAATCCCTAGCATACTCTCCCCCGTCTTTTTGGTACATACACCCCCTCTTTGACCCGTCCCAAACATACCCTAACCAGCGAATAATTGATTTATGAGGTTACTCTTCTATTTATACATATTTGCACTTTGATCTTGTTGCTTTATATATAAATATGAGATGAGATGTTTGATAACGATATAGAACAAATATTTCCTAATTTTGACTAAAAACGAAAGGAAAATATTGTGACAACATTAAACAGACTTCATGGATTGAGTTGTAACTGTTTTCAAAATAAAATTAACTTACGTCAATATTTAATTTGATGTAAGTATGCATTGATATGGATCGATACAATTTTCATGCATTGATGATTAGGAAAATATCTTTCTATCTATCAATTTTCGCACCTAATTGAAGCACACACGGTTTCATAATTTATTGGCCTTCCTAACCTCCAATCTTCCATGCATTTGTCGTTTATCCGCTAAAAGAGCTAATCATGACAACTTATGATTCATATAATCTTTAATAATGTTAACTTCTTTCATTTTGGTACACACATTGCCCCTTTAAATTATAGTCTCTTCCTTAACTTAATTATTTTCTTTCATAAAGTGAAAAGACATGGAAAAAAAGTGATTAGAGAATACTCGCTTCACTTGCAGCCACTCTAGAACTACTTCAGTGATTTTTTTTGGTTACAGAACTACTTCAGTGATAAAAGAGTTTACAAAAACTGTAGGGAGAGAAAAAAAAAAAAAAACTTTCATGTGTTATAATATATCAGGAAAAAGAAAATGATACAGAAAATTCTTACATGTTCATTTGTTACCACTATTTTAATATAAGATTTAGGATTTTTACACTCATTACATAAACTATTCATGCATATACAAAATAAAATAAAGCAACGCTGCAAAACAAAATAAAGCTGGCATGTACGTATAAAAACAAATTGTTGGCTTGAAAACTTTTAAATGATGACAAATATAATTTAATATATTTGCTAAAGTGTTTTTCATATTTACATTAGACAGTAAAAATCTCCTGCATTTCAGGAGATATCCTGTTTTAAATATCATGTATTACACTTGAGCTAAGATGATGTATGCAAAAACTGAGGACAAGCAATGTAATGTCAATAAAAGTTACTTTGAAAGCTTTAGGTCTCTATAAAGTTATGTCCGATCCCAGAGGAGAGAGAAAAGTATACTAGCAAGTCACAAAGTATGGAGCTAACTTGTGACTATAGCCAAAAGGTCAAAGGCACTTTTCTATCATATGATAGCTCACAGTAAAAAAAAAAAGGACTACAGAAAGAGCCTTGTGAATAGGTTTTCAAACGATTAAGACTTTACACAAGCTTAGCAACTTTTTTGTTAAAACCATTTCTGCATCACAAAGAAAGAACCTCTTGGTCCATCATTCAAAATGGAAATGCTCTTTCTCGATGCTTCAAACTCGTATGCTTGCTGAAAAATGAACGTTCAGCAAGCTTCCAAGCCTTCTCACGTCTTCTCTCTCTCATGGCTGAGGGCGCTCATATAAGTTTAAGAAGAACCATCTTCATCACCACTAAGACTTATCTAAAAAAGCAAATATTCTCGTTCTTAGTGTTCAAAGTGATATTCTGTGAGAAATATATTATGAGTGGGTTAGTGTTTAACTTTTGGAAATTTGTCTTGGTCCTTATTAGAATATTGGGATTGTATTTGTGAGGATTTAGTTGGTTTGTTACCAACTTTGGTTTGAGTTTGAATCTATTTGATTGGGAAATCAGTGAAACTCTCATCATCATTGGTGACTAGTAGACTTCACATTGAAGTTAACCAGGATAAAACTCTTAGTGCATTCTCTTCAACTCTACTCTTTTCTATTCATTTATATCCAACAAGCTTATAATTTTTATATTTGAAATACATTTATATTGTTGACACATTACTTGAAGAGAAAAACAGCATTTAAAATTCTGCATCTCAAGTTTAGACACAAAACACACACTGTTACACAATATCTCCTGCATTTACAGGAGATATTTGGGTGAATTTTACCCGTTAAGTGTAGAAAATTTTAAAGAATCCTTGATTCAAACCCCTTTCTCAAGTGATCTGATACCATCACAAACAAATCATATAAAGTATATTCACAAATTGAGTTTTTTTATATGGTACGAAACGAAACATACATAGCTTCAACTAATCATTGTAAATGAGAGAAAATTTACGAAAAACATTTACAAAAAAGAGAGTATAAGAGTGGAGAACAATTCACCAATCAAAATTGGCATATTGTAATAATATATATAAATTAAAAAATTTAAGGACTGTTTTACGCCTTTTAAAATTAAAACCTATGTTGCACATGAGCCATAGTTGAATTGGCGTTTTCTAGACTTTTTCCTATAATCAATAACCACCCACGTTGTATCGTATTCGTATGGGCTGTGGCAAAGGTTGAAAAGATTGCAGCCCAGTGAGAAGGAAAAATACTTGTATCCACCCGGAGGAAATGCTTTTTCTTCCTCCGTTTCAACCACAAATACAAGTGAGATGAGAGAAAAGATATAATAAAAAAAAAGTTGGATGCGTGGTTGTATGATTACGTGGAGGAAGAATACATTTGCTCTGGGAGGAGGAAAGAACTACTCGTGAGAAGGGCAGATGGGCTCACAATACGCCGACGTTTCAGTGCATCGTCTTCACTGTTCGAAACTTTCAGAAAGCACTTTTCACGAAACCGCAAATCACGCTCCCAATCAAGGAAGAATGATACGACACACGCCAGGCAACCTCGCCCTCACTCCTCATTCCTCACACCTAAAAAAGAGATTTTAAAAAAAGTCAATGACGTGTCATCTTTTCATTGGATACACTGCACAGTAAGTAACTAACATAACCTTTGACTTTTCCATTCACCAACCAACCACATCAAAAACACACACCATAACTCCCATATGACCAGCCCCCACCCCATAACCAACCGCCAAAAGCAGCCAAAAAAAAAAAAAGGCACTCACTCAATAACCGCTTTCCGCTGCCGCGCCCTCTTTCGTTCTCTTTTTCCCTCTCTTTCTTGCTGCTTTATTTTCTCCGTTTTCGCCCGAAGCAGCATCGTGGACCCGATTCCCTGACTCGCCACCCTTTATTTTTTCGACTGAGTTGGCGACTCGGCCCCGCGACACCATCATTCATCACTCTCTTTATTGCCATAAATTGTGAGAATGGGCGCGTCACTGAAGTCAAAGCGCTCCAAAGCTTTTTATTTTGTGGTTCTCGGAAGCCCGCGTTTGCGGTCTCTGTGGCAGCAATGGCTGAAACATTTGGAGCCGGGTCGGGTGGGAACCCGGGTCAGGGGATAAGGAGGGTGGGTTTGAGAGCTGAAATTGATACCACGGCGCCGTTTGGGTCTGTTAAGGAGGCGGTTACCCGTTTTGGAGGAAGCGGCCCTTGGATACCCGAGGTTCATGTAAGTTTTTCACTTCTCAGTGTTTTCTATTTTTTTTTTCGAGTGTGGAGCTATGAATGTGAGTTTTTTTTTTTCCTTTGGGGACGGGGCTGAGCAATGCTGTGATTCTAAGAACTGAAATTGAACAATGTTGCAAGTTCACTCGAAAGGAAAGAGAAAAAGCAAACGCAATTTTAGGATGAAATTTTGCACGTGAGCTACAATTTTAGGATGAATTTGGGTGCTTGATGCAATGTTTGGGTTTTGTCAAGGCCGAGACTAAGCATCACTGACAATGACATCTTGTTTCATGAACTAATGGGATTTGAATTTAAGAAATGTTATTTGAACCCCAATGCCTTGCACCCGTGCCAACACATAATCTATCGTCATTGAATTTTATGTGGTCTTCACTTAAAGGGAAAATCTCTTGCTTTTCACACTTAGATTTGAGTAGGTGTTGATGAACACCTTAATTTTGGTGGTGCAAATAACACCTCTTTAAATTTCTCAATTTATATTGAAATTTTTTATATATATATATTTGCATGGTTTAATTTTGATGAACTGACTCTATAAAAAAAAAAAAATTACATTATCATCCAATCAAATCTCTTCATTGAATTACTTTTCAAATAGTGGGGTGGAAGTTAACCATATTTGCTGATATGACATTATATGATTGGATAACTGTAAAACAATTTTACATTGTTAGTGCATTAAAATTGAATCCTATTTGCATTGGCACAAACACAATGTCATATATTTCTGATCATATTTTTCTTTCCTGAAGTATTTGATAAGCATTGTAGGTGATGACAAACAGAGATGTTATTGGTTCTTAATAACCATGCTATCAGAATGTAGTTTTTCCTAGGCTTGCTATCTGTATGTACTATGTAGTTATTGAAGAGTAAGCTAAGATATCAAATGTGAAGTCAAGGACATGATAGTTAAAAGGCTTCACTCCACTAGAAGATGAAAACTGTCCTTGGAAATTTTGGTGCTGCCCATGCTTCTGTTCTTTCTAGCACAGCATATTTATTTCCTTTATGCGTTTTTGTGTTTGTTTTACCTCTGATGTTGAAGATTGTCATTAGCAGAATAGCGTTGAAGACTTCGACATAAAGAAGGTGGAGGAACAAGCAGCCAAGTTGGAGAAGGATTTGATTGTGAAAGAACTCAAACACTCGATGTGCTTGAAGAACTGGCAGCTACCAAAAGGATTGTCGAGGGTTAAAACAGCAGATACAAACTGAAGCATTGAAATATTCTGCAAATCCAGATGTGAAATCCAATGAGCAGGTTGGAACTCCTGTTGTTAAGGAGATGAATCAGGAAAATTGTCGAAATATCACCGGCAGTGCAGAACAAAGATTGCAATGTCCAACCCCCAGCTCTACTTCATCACCTGATCAGTTCTTCATGGAGTTAGAACAAGCTAAAATG
Organism: Dalbergia oliveri; assembly: GCA_030441495.1. Lineage (NCBI taxonomy): Eukaryota > Viridiplantae > Streptophyta > Magnoliopsida > Fabales > Fabaceae > Dalbergia > Dalbergia oliveri. The sequence continues at coordinate 19,438,092 of JAMLFY010000014.1, read as the reverse complement.
AACCTTAGTAAAACTATAAATGATCTTGGGGCAATTCAATCTTCCGTTGAATCTTTGAATAAGAAGATGAAGAAGGAGAGACTTTTTCTCGAGAGGACACGTGAGAAGCTTGCATCAAAGTTTGCGGCTGTCTCTGCTCAAGAGAGGGCCCAAGAAGAACCAATATCAAATCCATCGTCGGCTCCTGCAGAAAGAAGTTGCATTTCTGATAACCCCGTCAATGTTTTGGGAGTTTCAAATCTGATGCCGTGCAGCACGATAGAGTGGTTGAAATAAGAAGATCTGAAGTTTCAAAGTCCTTACCATTTGAAGAGAATGGACTTAGTATTAAGACTGCTGAGATGAGGTGGTTTGCAGCTAAAAAGATGGAGGAAGCTGCAAAGGCGGCCGAAGCCATTGCTCTTGCTGAAATCAAGGCTCTATCTGGTGCTGAGACATCAGGATTTGCTCTACCAGAAACTCGGAAAGTGACTTTTGCCTTAGGAGAACGCCGTCCTCCAAACCCTGCAGTTCAAATACCTGAAGAGTCTACCTTGAAGAAGGTAATAGATTCCAAGCTTCAAATTGATGAAATAAATAATTCTAAACTGAATATTCTGAAAAAGTTGGAGGAGGCAACTGAAGAAGTTCTTCTCAGCAAACAACGCTTGACGGAGGCTTTGAACAGTGTTGAAACTGCAAACAGGAAGCAACATGCTGCAAAAGAGGCTCTGCGGAGATGGATGCCTGAGGATGATATGAAGAGGCAAGCAGTGTATAACTCTTTCAAGCACAAGTTCAATCAAATGCGAAATTGTCAGGGTTCTCTTCTACCGGATGCAAACAGGTCAATGACAGTTAACAATGATCGAAAACCTGTCTTAAAGACCACGGTTTCCATGCGTGATGTACTTAGCAGAAAGCAAGTTCCTGAAGAATACACTGCATCGAAGGAGATGGAAGAGCATGCCGAAAGACAGAAGGTGGCATTGAGTCAAATGCTCCAAGCATTGAGGGAAGATCTTACTCTGCCTTCTAATCCTGAAAAAGATGGGAGCCATCAAAAGCAGTTCACAGCTCAGAGGAAGAAATTTGGATTCATCCAAATATCTCTTCCCTTGGGAAAGCCAAGTAAGAAAAGGGCATGAGTTTAATCCTAATGCCTATGCATGGAAATATAACCACAACTCATGCATTAATTAATATCTTGAATTTCTTGTCATTCTTTATTGATTTATGTTGTCTTCTTAGTCAAGTGGAAGTTTGTGTGTGTCTGATTTTGTAAAATATGTTGTTTGTTCTTGAGTGATTGGCTTACAATTGCAACTACCCAGCTTTGACAGGGCTAGTAGATGTTACTGTTCTTGTGTTGATTGTTAGAGTTGATCCCCCATCCCCATCCCCCCAGGTCGTGTTGTATATTTTGTTTGGAACACCAGCATTGTACGTGTCTCTTTTATGTTCCTTCTTTACAATTTCAAATCTCATATGGATTCTTTGTAATTGAATTTGCAATATTGTTCTGATGCAATTGAATATGTAAATTTTTTTTTTCACATTTTATTCTCTCTAACACAATGTCATATATTTCTGATCATATTCTTATTCTAAAATATTTGACTTGTTAACGACGATAGACAGGTTTTATTGGTCTTGTTACAAGTAACAACCAGGTTATTGTATAGTAAGGGCATGAAATGTGAAGGACTATATACTTTAAAGGTTTCACCGTACTAGTGCATCTTTAAGCCTTAAATTTTCTTCGAAATTAATTCGGCCATTCATTTTGAGGTCGCTATTTATTTATTTTCAAAGTTCTTTGAGTGAGTTCTATAATATTTATCAATTGTTGGTTATATTTAATGCATTTTTAAACATTAACAATGGTGAAATGAGTAATTGATAAGTATTTTACATCTCTTCCTAAATACGATGCAGGGAATTTTTCCGGAAATAAAACTGCAATCTTTAAAGTTGTCTTAATTTATACTAATTCATGGTCTCTAAATTCAAATTAATCAAAGCTCCTTTGATAATAATTCATACATTCTATAAGTTCTATATTACATAAAACATAGTCTATGCACGGAGGCTATATATTTTCCGTCACTCAAGCATAATAATGTTTTTCTCTTCAAATTCTTAGTTGGTTGACGCAACTGTGTTCTTAATCTTAAATAGTAAATTAAAATCTAATTCGAATTCAAATCATAATTGTCTTAATTAAATTAAAGTTTAGTTTCGACACATTATTAATATAAAAAATTTGTATACTATCAGTAAATATAAATTAAATCCATTTAATTAAAGGGATATTATTTTTATGAAAAATGGATTATATTAACACTGCTCGAATGACCTTGCACATTGTTTCATGTTGGATCCATAAGACCCAATGAAAATAAAACTTGTACATCTCCGATGGAGTAGCTGCTACACGCTTGATTCTTGTAATTTTGATGAAGTTTTTTTATTGCCTCCAGGATTTAATTTTTATGAAATAACGGCTATTTAATTATTTCTTATTTTAATAATTATGATTCTATTTTATGTTTACTGTTTTTTAATCAATTAGATAATATTGTGTTATATTAATACGTCAAAATTAAACTCTATTTTTTATGTTTTTGATAATTGGTGAAATATCTCTAGAACATTATTATTTTCCTAAAATTTCAATCAATTACACAATTATTTCTCTTAATTTCTCGGGTGTATTAATTCTTTTCTCCTAGTAAAAAATATTTACATATTTATCATTATTATATGATTATATATTTGTATATGTCTTCTGCACTATAAAAAATTATAATCACATAATAATTAAGTAATAATTTAAAACTATTTTAAATTAATTCAACATAATCAATTTAAAGGCTTGCATCTCTAATGATATCTCTTGCAGTGCAGGACATGTGTTACACTGTAGTTTTTTATTTTTTATTTTTAACAAATACGGGTCCCGTCACGTTTTGGCTCTAAATTAGCAGACAAAAAGTAGGTCTTTTGCCCCTAAATTTTGGTTACAGCGGGAAAAGTCTTTACACCTTTTATATTATTTAGTTTTTACATGTAATAAAAATAATAAAAAATTACAAATAAGAGTTTTCAAATGAGATTTAAATTTATGGTCTAATATGAATTATCCAAATCCTTCAGTCTATTCTTAATACTTTAAGAAAACTTTTAAATATCATTATCATTTATATTTTATATTTGAGCAAGCAATATTTAATTATCTTAATCATCAATAATTAATAAGTTTAATTTTAATAAACTAATTATATAAAAAAAAATTTATATTGTTATTAAATCAAACTTCTATTTTAACATGTTTTCTCAAGTAATGTGGTGAAAATTAATTACATTTATTGATATGACGATAATGTATAAATAATTGTGTAAAATTCTTTTATATGATCAGTATATTGAAATTAATTCTATATTTAATAATGAATATATTGACAATTTTTTCAATGTTAATTTACTAATAATAATAATATTATTATTATGTCCACATTAATAAAAATAATAATAATAATATGTCCATAAAATATAATAATAATGAAGATAATAACTTTTTAAGAGAAAAGAAAAAGTACAACGTGGCGGGTATTGGAGGGTGGCGAGTGAAATTTCGCAGATACGGCACAGGGTATAGGCGCGCCATTCTGCGAAACCCGTAACTGTTGAGTGCTGAGTTGAGTTGGGAAAAATGCTGATTAATTGATGCTGATGCTGATGATGACGGTGCCACTGAAATGCGCAAGCTCGAACCTTGCACAGCCCACAACAACAGCAACCTAGTCCACTCAAACACAACATTAACAACAACAGTGCATGTCGTAACGCCCCTCCATCTCTATGTCGACCAGACCAAGAGCCAGGAAAAGGGTATTCGCCCTCCGTCGTGCCCCGGATGGAAGCGCCTTCCAGAAATGGTAAACACATAAAATCTCATTTACTCTTTTTTTTTATTATTACTACTTTTCATTTAGATTCCTGTTTCTTAAGGTGGCACCTGGTTTCCTTGTATGTCTGTTTCCCACTTTTAAGGTTTCTTTTCTTCATTCATGCTTTTGGGACTTGATAGAGTGTTGTTATTCTTCTATTCATTCATTATATATATGTATGTATGTGTAGTGGCATATGTGGGGTTTCTGTGGCTATAGCAGTGGCTGATATTCACGAGTGTGAGCACAAGATGGAGGCCAAGAAGTTCAGGAGAACTACTGGAGTACGAGGACTCCCCAAATCCAAGCCACGTCTTATAGACCAGCCCGCCTCGCCTTTCCGTTTGTTTATGTAGCCTTTGTCACCTTCTCTTACTCTCACTGTCAATTTTTAAGGTTTTTCGTTTTTTTTTTTATCCCATGTTGTTTGTTTAATGGAGTACTATTGAACCATAAAATAAGATGTAGTTGTTTTTAGAAAATAGTTTTCAGTTACTTCTATGTTTTTTAGGATTTTGTGAAAGAATTGTCTGAAAACATAACTCTTATTTCTTAGGATATGGTTGGTACAAGGTAAAAAATGAGGCCATAGATGAGTTTCATATGTAAAATTACACATGGAATAAGTCACTAGGATTGGTCTAGTTTTGAGGGTTCTAGATAATATGTATTGGGTCCTAGATTTAAAGCTTATTGAGATCAATGTAATTTCAGAAGTATAAAAAAAAATAAAATTACACCTGAAATGTTTGCATATCTTTACATGCACATGTGCATATCTTTATGGAGTGAAAAATGCTTCACGACCCAAAAATTCACCTCATTTTATTCCACCCACAATTTGTCACGTGAGCCTGAATGATTTATCTAACAAATTATGGAGTGTAGCATCACTGTTTCTGGAGTGTTGTGTTTTATCTTGGTGTTTGTAAATGTGATTCTTGTTCATACTTGTTGTCAATTGAGGTTCTGCTATGTGTAGCCATGTTTTCATTTTAAAGATATGATCTTGGAGATGTTTATTTTTTTCTTGTCTGTGTTCAATTACTACAGCCTTTGTTTTTTATTGAATGGTGGTTTTCATGCTTCATTTGTGGCGAAAATCATGTTATGCTGATTAGCTTTCTTTCACAGGGTATGGTTTGCGAGGGATCATGAGAGGGAAGAGTTGATTGAAGTTGAAAGGATGGGGTATGAGAAGTGGCAAAAAATGTCTGAGAATGTAAAAGCCTGAACCTTTTTAACTAGTATCTTAAAAGTGAAGGTTGTGTTCCTTTGAAGAATAATTTGCCTTTCTCTACAGGATAGGTATCCGTATGTTTTTCATGCTAAAATGGTGGACTCTTATCACCAAGACATTTTGGATAGGGAGGCTGAGGAGATTGTAAAGGTAACTGGACAATGCGGATACTGCAAAAGTTTGTCAATGATTGAAACTTATTCCTTTATTCTAGCTTGATGATTTTTGGATCCTGAGAAACTATTCATTGAAGTTTACACTATGGTTCCACTTGGGCATTTTTGAACCCTTTACAAAAAATTTATCACATTGAACCAAAAGTTGCATTTGTGAATCCATTCTAATAGGAGCTTTTGTTATTCTTCAGCTTCTTAGATTCATGACTTGGTTTTGTTGCATGCTTTGCATTAATATTATCCAATTTCAATGCTCACAAGGATGTTAAGGGCATGGAGCGAAGCTTCTCATTTTTCTGACTTGCACAATATTACATCATGTCCACTTCCTGTTCTCGATTATGGATGTCAACAAATTGACTTGAATAACATGCAAAAATTAGGAAAGATGTGGAAATGGGACCTGGCTTTGTGAAATTCTTTTTATTCTTAGCCATTGTCATATGCTCATGTGATCCTCAATTCCTCATGCCATTGTTGGTTATAGACGAATGAAATTGATGGTATTCTTTCTTTCGAATTTATGGTTCATACTATATCCATAACAAGATGATTCGATTTAGGTGGATGATGAGGCTGACTCAGCATCGGTTAAAAAGAGGGTTAGGAAGTTTGGGGAGAAGGTTGCTGAGGTTTGCCTTCTTCCAAGACTCGATGGATATTCTGGTTTTCACAATCTGGTTGTGCAGTTACTTTTACACACACTTCATTTTCAGTTGTTGCTTGTTTGAATTGTTTACAGACCAAAATGATCTCTGTGGAATCTTCATGTTCGGAGAACTAAGAAAACTGTACCAGTGATGCATGACTGGTTTTACAATGATGGTACAAATATTTTTCTCCCATTCTCCTTGTGTCTAAATGCCCTTTTTTGGTCAAATTGACCTTATCATTATTTTTTGTACAATTCAACTCATCATTTGATTATAAGTTTCAATCCCATTCAGTCTATTTTTAACTTTTTTTTTTACTCGCTCTCTTTAAAATCTCTGGCTATTATCTCTTACCTGCTTATAATCTTCTCACTGTTCTCATGTGAATTGAACAATCATTTCCCTCACCGCATTATTAACTTAATATTTGGATATTGGGATCATGAATATCTAAGGATGCCTAATAAATAAACCTTGAGACTGAATTCTATTGCTCCCATTTTATGTTGAATGTTGTGTTTAATGGGGCCATCATGTTAATAATGATGAAAAAGTAGTTACTCGCAGTTTCTAAAAGCAAGTCATTTGGCTGTTGTGCAGGAACCATAGTGGTCTGGAATTTTGTAGTTCTGCATCAATGAAGGCCTTCATTGCATCATGGAGCTTGAAGAATACAGTTTCTGCTGTCTTTTATTTTATCTTTTTGCTGAATTGTAATTCAAGATAAAGTATGCTGATTATATCAGTTCATATATTTTGGTGAAATGTTGGCCCAGATACATTTGCATTTAGCCAATCTAAATGTTGCTTTTTGTAATGAATTCAAATATTTGATGGAAATGAGTCAAACGCCTATGTTCTTGCTGGCTGAAAAGGTGATGCAGCAGGTTTCTATTATGCACAATATATTGTGACTGAATTCAGAACAAGTTTCTCATGTTTCTCTGCAGTAATTGTGGAGGTTCTCAGCCCTTAAAAATGATTTATTTGCATAATTTTTAAAAGTAAACTTATTTTAAATTTTTAATGAACACTTAAACCCTTGGACTCTGAACTTCACCTCTTGCAATTCTTTTTGGAAGTGCAGAGGAGAGGATCCAATTCCATTTCTCACCTTCCTACAAACGAAAGGAAAAACGTAGTCTATGATGTGTCACGTTCTTTCACTAGGTTTTCAAGCTTATATCCTTTGTGGGTTTTTTCTGCGGCATCATAAAGAGTTTTTATTGATAGTTTTCAAATAGCATATCTTGCTGAATCTTCGAATGTTCACCAGTTATAACTCGAAAAATGTGTAATTCTATATTTGCGAAAGGATAAGGAGTGGAAAAGGAAATAAAGGACGGATTCGTTTACCTTCATTTTAAAAGAAAGAAAAAAACCGAAACCTCCCACTTGTACGAGAAGTAATTAAAAACTATATTTTAAGTAGAGGTAATGAATGACCTATTAAACTAGATTTTCAGCTATAAAGTTATGAAATTAGATTTGTTAGCTCAAATTAGATTGAAAGATATAAAGAACGGACTAAATGGGAAAATTACACAAGTGAGTTTAAAATTATATTTTGACCCAATACTTTAAAACGGTAGGTTTATCAATCCTTCCATTTCTATATTATACAATCTTTATTTAGATCATTCTTAACCAATATAAAATTTTACTTCTTGTACTTGAAATTCCAACATTATTGAGCATTGGTATATGTGATCACAGGAACACGATCTACTTCAAGTTAGTTTGGTCTGCGGAATATTTTGAAAACAAATTAAATTTTATGGTCTATATAAACTTTACAAATTTAATCAAATTGTGTGTTTTTATGAATAGAGTCAAATCCAGTCACGATTCATGGTTTGGTGCAGCTTCAAACCAAAAGGTCAAGCAGGCATTGCCGTTTCAATGGTTATCTTTTTCTGTTTTAACTTTGGTCGTCATTTCAAATTTCGAATTGTTTATCACTGTTTTCAATTTTTTTTCTTTTCTGTTAAGGTTTAAGGCTTACTGTATAACTTTGCAGTTGAGTTTGATTGTAAGGTTCATAACTTCATATATACCTTGCTTCCCCAAACATGGTATAGTGACTAGCTATAGTCATATGGTTTATATAACAAACTATATTTGATCTTGGATTGTACTTAAAAACCAGAAGATTTAGTACCATAAAGAAAAACACCTGGAGATCTTATTTCTTTTCAGGTTACCACTGCCAATTATTATATACTTAATATATACGGTTAGTTGAATTGTGAGTCTACCAGTCTTATGATAGATGTGGATCACAACACAGGATCCATAATAAAATTTCTTTAAAGCTGACCAGCAAATTAGTTTTCCTGTAATCTGAAATTGAAGGTTATAAGAAGAGAATTTTATCTTTTTACGAAGACATGGGTTGATTGGATTGCTGTTTTAGTGTAATAATTTCCTCTCCATGTTTTCTAGAGATATCATAACATTACTGGTACATTACATTTTTATGAAGATGGCATCATATATACTCAAACATGGTAAAGTTGGACTACCATTATTTTTGCTTTTCTTCCAAATAATTATTGCTGCTAAATTGTCTTGCCTTAGTTATAGATCACTTTAAATGCCAAAGGCCTAAACACCAATAGCAAGAGAGTTGTTTGGATGCGGTTTACATTGAATGGATCTTGGTTCTGCAACTGATATACTATGCAAATCTGTTATGTTTTGGGTCATCGAATCACTATTTTGGTTTTAGTTTGCTTTGGAGACTAAATAAACTCTCATTCTTTCTACAATATCCTGTCAGGCATGTATGCATGCATGCACTAACACTCTTTTCAAGTACATGAATACATGATACAATACATAGAATGCCATATGTATGAATTAAAACAACTAATCACGTAATCCCTTAAAACCTAATTAATTTCCGGCTGATACTTGTAAATTAGGGACCTGAGGGTTTTATGATTTGAAAAATTACATCTTAGAGGGTTATTTGAATTTTGCTTTAAGTAATTCATCCACATGATATCTCACATATTTATTTAGAGAAACATCTTCCGTTAACTTGCCACATCAATTGCAATTAGTTCACTTTTTAATAGTAAATGAAGGAGGGCAAATTAGGTGGCATTTTCAATCTTTCATTGATGGATAATTTGTAACTATATTTGTAACTACTCAATAAACTTAAAAATATATCTTGACCTTATATTAGAATGAATATTTTTCGTAGTCTAAACTTTTAACTTGTAGCAAATATGACTTCTAAATCTTCATTCCTATCTATTCTGCATGATAACGCATAAAAATAGATCTCTTTCCTTTTTCCAAAACATTCATGAACAATGCTTTAAGGGTACATGTTACTTTCATCCCAAAAGAGGAGTATATCTTACTTACACAATAAAAGGAGAGCTCGATTTTGACACATTATTAGACTTAGTGTATTTTATATTATAATCGTGTTTTTATACTAATATATGATTTAACTAGTTAAATATATTACCAAATATATAGGAGATTCAACTCAATAGACAACAGGTTATTAGACAAAAGAAGCGCTACTTGAACAGAGTAATTTTGCCTAAATAAATTGTGATAGAAATCACACGAGAAACTCGATATAATAATAAAGTAATAAACTTACTTATTTATTTAAAAATTGATAATATATCACATTATTTTCACAACTAAACCAAAAATATGTGTCTTTCCAACTTTGTTTTTCTGATTAGATAATAATGTAGTTTTTGTAAAATCAAAAGAGAACCAACAAATTCACTTTCAATTTGGTGGGTAATTGTTTATCAAAAAAAAAAAAAAAATGGTGGGTAATTTCCAGTTTGTGCTGTGGGAGAGTGCTGACATGGCAAAAGTCAATGTCTACTGGATTCTTGCAAGGATCAGATTAGGTTCCTGATTTCCCCCTTTTTATCTTTCCTTTCGCCACACAGGCTCCGAAGAAACCAAGCTAAGCTCCACCTTCAACCATGTCCTGCATCAACACCACCTTCACTTCCATTATTCCCTCTCCCAATGCTCCTTCCTCAACACCCAGAAGATCAAGTTTCAATTTTCCCGTCAAATCTAGACACCCAATTACTTGTTCCATTGGAGGTAATCTTTCCTGTACCCTATGACCCTCTTCTTAATTGCTTATGCTTCCTCAAAGCCCCCTCTTCTATCATTTATGTCCTTCATAAACCTGCCTTCTTGTTTTTGTATCTGAATTCTTGAAAATAACATCTAGGAACAGTTGCTGAACCAAAGATCACAGCTGCTGCCGAACCACTTTTGCTTAATGCAGTTCGTGGCGTAGATGTTGAAAGACCTCCGGTTTGGCTCATGAGGCAAGCAGGGAGGTACATGAAGGCAGGTTTATGCAGCTAATGGTTCTGATTGTGTTAATAGACTTAGTGTTTGGGAATTCATACGACAAGACCAACTTTATTGTATTTTGAGAACATCGGAGTTTAATATTTTCAATTTCCTTACATTCCCTAGAAATTATTGTTGCAAATAACCTGGTGTGGGGGTCTGGTTACTCATTCAGCTTTGTTTCTTTGTCACTTGTAAATTTAAATTTTTTAATATACCCTTAAAGAGTGAAATTTGCATCAATGAAATTATTTGTTCATTGCTGTTTTGAGTACCACTTAACATTATTAAGTATGCTCTGCTCTGCAATGTTGGCTGGGTTTTCATCCGGCATGAATTGTGAGAGGCTATTTTGCTTTCTGATTCTTGTGGCTTGCAAAGTCAATGGCTATAGTCTGACATATGACTGTGATATGAGTATGTTTTGTTTACTGAAAATGGATCTAATTTGATGAACTTTATTAACCAGAGTTACCAAGTCATCTGTGAGAAATATCCTTCATTTCGAGAAAGATCTGAAAATGTTGATCTTGTAGTGGAAATTTCATTGCAACCATGGAATGTTTTCAAGCCTGATGGGGTAAGATAACTCTCTAACCCTTATTTATATATTTATGCTATTGTGTGACGGTTTTGTTAGTCTACTTTTTGTTCTATGATTCTGATTTTATTTCATTAATATTTATAATAATAATTTGCTTTGTATTAATTCTGTGACAGGTGATCTTATTTTCAGACATTCTTACCCCACTGTCTGGAATGAATATACCCTTTGATATTGTGAAGGGTAAGGGTCCTATTATATTTGATCCTATTCGATCAGCTGCCCAGGTTGATCAAGTGAGGGAGTTTGTTCCTGAAGATTCAGTTCCTTATGTTGGTGAAGCACTGACAATTTTGAGGAAAGAGGTGTGACTGGTCCTATGTCCCTTTGAGTTTCCATCTTTCAATATATGCTTTTGTTCATTCACACCTCATTTCCTTTTACAGCTATATCCTTTCAGTATGGTCAAGTGCCATATAACAGGAAATTTTTTATGTTAATTACAGGCACACTGTGCATTTTATGAATGACCATTCGCTGCGTATCTTTGTAATGACATAAAAAATGTGTTGAAGTCGAATGTCATTTGGTACCTGAATGAATGTATAATCTTGAAAACTTAAAAGAACAATTCTTCCAAGCTGTCCGTCTGCATATGGCTATTAAGATCATATGAGTTGATATTTATTCTTATGTTACTAAATCGTTGTTTCTATATTTATTCTTATGTTACTAAATAGTTGTTTCTATGTTTTTACTGGATGTCCAAAATAATGCTCAATGCCCTTATTGAATATAAAAGCTGTATGGTAATTGCAGGTGGATAATAAAGCAGCAGTCCTTGGTTTTGTTGGGGCTCCATTCACCTTGGCATCATATGTGGTTGAAGGCGGTTCATCAAAACACTTCTTAAAATAAAGAGATTGGCTTTCTCTGAATCCAAGGTAAATAGTTACTTTGATAAGTTGCTGGAAGTTTTCAGCTCTCTTATGATGTCTACACTTAACCTCGACCCTTTTCAAATAAAATCTTAATATAGAATACTAAAATAAGATAGAGAGTTCAACCTTGAACATAGAAATTTCTGTATTTTAGAGTTCCATTAAGGGTTGGTAAATGACTAGTTTTGCTTGAAGGGTCCATATCTATGATTGAAGTTTGAACTGTGATTCTTCCATAGGTCCTCCACTCACTACTGCAGAAATTCACAACATCAATGGCAAGATACATTCAATACCAAGCTGACAATGGAGCTCAAGCCGTTCAAATCTTTGACTCATGGGCAACAGAACTGAGTCCAGTGGATTTTGAAGAGTTCAGTTTGCCATATTTGAAGCAGATTGTAGATACTGTGAAGAAAAGCCATCCGGAACTCCCTTTAATCCTCTATGCAAGTGGCTCAGGAGGGTTGCTTGAGAGGCTAGTTTTGACAGGTGTCGATGTAGTTAGTTTGGATTGGACGGTTGATATGGCTGATGGCAGGAGAAGGTTGGGAGCAAACATAGCCGTGCAGGGTAATGTGGATCCTGGTGTTCTTTTTGGTTCAAAAGAGTTCATCACAGAGAGAATAAATGATACTGTGAGAAAAGCTGGTAGAGGGAAACATATATTGAATCTTGGTCATGGCATTGTAGTAGGAACGCCTGAGGAGAATGTTGCACATTTTTTTGAGGTTGCCAAAGGAATCAGATACTAGAAAGCTAGCTTTGGCTGATTCATTTTTTTGTAATTTTTAGTGTATTTTATTTAAATTCTTATGAGAAAGGTGTGTGTGACAAATTTATTTATTCTGTTTAAACTTAAAAACAAAATCGTATTCTAAGTTTCTAACACGTTAGATTATGAAGTTCCGTGGTGAGCTTTTTAGAAATATATTCACTTTTTGGATAGTTTATTTGCAATCTCTAGTAGCACTAAAGATATTGAACAGCATCAAACAAAAATTGTTGAATTTGGTTCATGCTGATAGTGTTTTACAGGTAGGTTATTTAAATAATGGATTATTGAAATGAGTTTAATCTTACAACTTTTCCATATTACTCGGTTAGAGGTGTAAGTGGATTAGACTAATCAATGAATCCAAACAAATCCAATTAGATTGGTCTAGTTTAATCAGGTCATTGGGTCAATTGATTTAGATTCAATTAGAATTAATCACATATTGATTTGATTATTAGATTTACATCCTCAGTTTAAATTCAACACGAACCAATCATATAATATTCTTGTTATATATAAAGATGACGCTTCTATTTTTTTAGGTTATTACTTATGTTATATGTCCTAAGTCGATGCCAAAATAAAAATTTTTTTCTAAAAAAATTGCAGGAAGTAAATGAATCACATATTGGTTTGATCATTGGATTTACATCCCTAGTTCAAAATTCAACACAAACCAATCATATAATATTCTTGTTATATATCAAGATAACACTTCTATTTTTTAGGTCATTACTTATGTCATATGTCCTAAGTTGATGCCAAAATAAAATGTTTTTTTTTTAAATTGCAGGAAGTAGATGAAGTGCTCAAAATTGAAAATTGGATTTAGAAATGACAAGCTTATTTTATATCTCTTTGAATATCTTCAATTTATAATGTGTTTGAGGCTATATAGACATGTAATATGAATTGCGTTATTTAATGTTTTGAATTTGAAATTTATTAGAATTGTGTTGTTTAGGTACTATGTTGTGATAATTTGACATTTAGAAACGTCAAGTTTGAATTTGAATGTTATGATATTAGTATCGTGTTATTTGAGCACTATGTTCTAGGTTTCTAGCCTATGGATATTAGACTGTCATATTTATTATTTTCTTGCAACAATTGAAACTAAAAAATAATCAAGTAAATCAAATGACTCAATCCGAACCAATATGAATTTGATCGGATCAATTGAATCGAATTTTGCAGGAAAAAATATGAACCCAAGTCAATCCTTACAAATTAAAAAGTGAATGGCTCGAATGTGTTTTTCCTTCAATTCTTCAAATACAATCTGACCCAAACCGTTTATACTCTACACTCTTGTAATATCTATGAATCTTTGGAATGAGTTTATAAATGTCATATTCTTAGAATGGGACAATTTTTGCTTGTGAAAGACGGTGCCTATTTGGTGCATTGAATTGAGTATGAAATTGGAGCTTGGAATTGAAATTGGATGACTCAATTCCAAATTTTATATTTAATAGCCTTTTAGAATTAGAATCTAATTCCACATAACAATTTAATGGAATTGAAAAATAACTAGCTCAAGTCATTTCCAATTTTTAACTCATCTTAAAAATTGTCAATTCCAAGTCTCATACTTTTTATTGTTCTCTAATTGAGACCGCCCTCGTCAACTCACCACCATCATTGGCTGACAATCCACCACTGATGGCTAATCATCCACCGCTGGCTCGCCCATCATTGGTGGCGACAGCCCTCTGCCAATGACCGCTAGTCATCGACTGGTTCTAGCATCCATTGCCAGTTGTCCGCTTGCCGCAAACTTAATATATACGTGAAATATTTTCACATTATAGATCATATATACAAGTAATAAAAATGGAATTAAATTTATAAGTCTAGTTCTAGATCGTAATTCTTTGTAAGAACCGAACATAAAATTTAAGATTATAAGCTAATGGAATTGAATTTAAAATTCTGAACTCCAATTCCAATTCCACATGCAAAATGAGCCCTAAAAGACATTTATAAACGGATGAAAATTGATACTTATCCACAAATCTCTTTTCAACACCTAATATGTAATCTAAACTACAAATATCCAAAATCTATTAAATTCTAGTTAATTTTGACTCAAATCACAAGGAATCCATGTGCCACAAAATGATATTATTGAGTTGAATATTATTTCTAAACACACATAATTTATTTTGGCACAATTTTGATGCTAAGAAGAGTTCGATGATTTAGTATAACAAAAAGGGATAAGAGAGCAGATCAAGTACTCTATCAAAATCTGTTATCTCAACTCTCAATATCTTAAGAAACATTGGTAGCTTCAACTCAAAGAGACATCTTTGCCAAAGAGACTGCTGATTCCTTTACCAGGATCACTTTGTTTTACAATAGACTCTCCAACCAAAACCTGCCAAAAAATACATCAACATTTTATGATGACACATTTGTTGGCAAACAAATGGGTTGCTGAAATTCAATAACTATACTGCTCAATTTAGATATGAATAAAGAAGGCACAAGAAAATATCATGATTGCAAATGATTTGGTGGTAGATGATGAGATTTGGCTGATCCCCCACCAAATTATTAGGCCAGTCAAACTTTACCAATGCTAAAGCCTCATGGATGTATCAAGTTCAATGTAATTGACCAAAATATATGGGACCGAGGATTGTCACTGAGGCTACTACTGTTGGATTTAGGAAGAAGTATGCGTATTATCATTTTGAAGATGTTAATCAGATTTTACAGTGTAGAAATGAAATTTCCAATACTCACGGCTTTAACACCCGCTTCTTGTACATAGGCAATATCATCAGGAGTGAACAGACCTGATTCCCCTACCATCTGAACAAGCAATATAATCATTAGCAGGATTTCAAAATAAAATAACATCTCTCATCTAACTCTAGATTAACAAAGAAAATAAAACTTACAATTATGTTTTTCTCATGGACTATTTTGCCTCGCTCTCCTTCAAGAAGCCCTTTTGTGATGGCTATATCCACCTCAAATGTTTCTGCAGGCCCAAATAGAAAAGGCACAAATAATGATCCATAGCCTTAAGTTTAAATATTCACACATTGACACAAAAGGATAAAAGACACAGAGAGAGAGAGAGAATGAGAATGATAAGCCATACCAAGATTACGGTTGTTGATACCAATGAGCTCAACTCCCTCAATTCCAAGAACACGATCAAATTCCCTCTCATCGTGCACCTAGAAGAAAACAAAATTTTCAAAACACAAAGATTTCTTTTTATAAAAGATTCAGCACACAGTTGACCTAGGACTAGGAGGAAATCACAAACAACAACATGCAACACAGATTGAGAGATCGAAGAAAATTATATTGACAACTTTTGCATCACAATATAAGGACTAAAGATAAAGCACAAGTATCACAATCATCAAATCATTTGATTAAAGCTGACTTGGTTTCTTTCTAGTTCCAATTTAATCTATACTTTAAATTTAATACAATCAAATTCTTACCTTCAAGAACAGAATCATCGTGTTAAAGAATTTCATTGCATATATACACTTCACAACTCAAATTGGCCCACTCTAGGACTGAGTTTACACTATAAATAGGCTAGGTTAAAAACTTGGGTTCAGGAATAAACTCATATTAAACATCAGATATCAGTATGCTTACAGAGTTTCAGTACCGTTGGATGCTATATCAAATTATGGGAACAGAACAAAGAGGCACCATCCTTACCTCAACAAGTGCGGCCAATCCAAGTAACTTGCAAATCTTAATCATATATTTGATGTCAAGATCAGGCAATACAGCAGCAATTAAAAGAACTGCATCTGCACCTTTAGTTCGAGCATAATAAAGTTGCCATGCATCTATGATGAATTCTTTGCACAGCAAAGGACACTGCATGTTTATTTCCAGAGTCAACAACGTGGCCTACATAAAGCGTGAAACTGTAGAATAAAACCCTATATGAAGGATTAACAGAATTCAGAAAGCAAACCTTTACTCCAGCCTTTCTTATTAGCTCGAGATTTTCAAAGCTTCCCTGGATCAAAAAAACCAAGATCAAAAGTTAGTTATCATTTAGTTGCAACTTCTCAATTGACCAAGTATTACCTAGCAGCACTCCAAGTGGTAACAAGTTTCTAACGAATTCCTAGTTGCTTACCTTAAAATACTTTTCATCTGTCAGAACACTTAGACATGCTGCTCCACCTCTCTCGTACGCTTGAGCAACTTCAACCTATCACATAGAAACTTTAAAATAGTGGCATATACCATGAAGAGAAGAAATATAAGGTAACAACAGCGTTGGAGAAGATAATTGAATGGCTTGCTAGGTGATAAAATGCTCATGAGAAAACATGTCCTCTTCCTATTTTGAAGCAATACTTCTTTCCAAACAATGAACAATCCAAGAGAAGTATTTCATATTTTACAGAGGCTGAAATTTTTAAGTATTTAGTACTTATTTGGTCAATGGTTATCTTGGTCATGTGGTATGGTACAAAAAATCCAAGCACACTTAAATAATTTTGTATTTACATTTAACTGGGGTAAATGGAAGCAGGAAAAATTTAAGAATAACAGAATTAACTTTATAAATGCAATAATGGAAAAAGCAAACTGAGAGCTTATAGTAGATGAGGTAAGAAGCAATTTATTTTGATGGGCATCACACAGGGAGAAAAAAAATATAATTAATAGGGTGAGAAGGTACGCTTAAGATGCTCAAAAGAACAAATTGATATAGCATGAAATAATTTACAATCTATCTTTGCAAATATGACTCAAGTCAAGCACTTATGCTGTAACAAGTGGATTCAGGGAAGCCAAGTGAAAAATACATAGTTTAATAGTCTAACCAACAAGATGCAATGGTGGTGCCAACTAGTTGAAGCTGACTAAAACTTTTCCAACATTACATCAATAACAACTTCAGAACTGTTAAAAAGAACTAGAAAGAAATTGATCTAGTTGTAAAAATGATGGCCTAAAAAAACAAGACAGACTTACTGGATCAAAGTTCTCTCTCAAGACACCTCTACTTGGTGACGCCTTCTTCACTTCAGCTATCAGTCCAGGCAGTCCAGTTCGCTCATTGGCAGCCCTTAGAGCACCAATAAAATCCCTAGCGGGAGGAGCATCGCAAGGTCCTTCTTCAGCACACTGAGGGGCTTCCTTTCTTTAAGCTGAAAATCAAACAGAACCAAGCATTACAGGCAGCCTATTTCGCGAAAAAATACAATATATCAATAATAATAGAGCAAAAAGCAAATCAACCATAGTACCTGTGAGACTTCCGTGTCCTTGTTCCACACAATCTCTTCCAAAATGTTGCGGGGTGTATTGCCCTCGTTCTGCAACCGGAACTCAAATGGGCCTACATAATGCAAAGGGGGACCTGTTGGTGGCCTCCTCCTTATCCTTATACCCTGGCTAGCAGCAATTTCATCTTGGAACATTCCCACTTCCCACTCCTTAACTTTGAGTGCCTCAGACACAGATTCACTAGATGTTGCAATTGCAGCAGAACCCTCAGTAGACTCCACCTAATCAAAACACCCACAAAAAAAAAAAACCTGGGGTTCCTCAAAAATATTAAATTCTTCATTCTACACTCCAATTGAACCCAAATTCTACTTGTTCAACATATATCAACATTCACAGTGAACCACCATTACTTCAACTAAAAAAAAAAAATCAATATACAGAAAGACCCAGATAAAATTCTTCATTCTACAACCCAATTGAACCCAAATTCCACTTCTTCATCATATGTTAACATTCACAGTGAACCACAAGTAATCCAACTCCAAAAAAAAAAAAAAAATCAATATGCAGAAAGACCCAGATAAAATTCTTCATTCTACACTCCAATTGAATCCAAATTCTACTTCTCCAACATATATCAACATTCACAATGAACCACCACTAATCCAACTCCAAAAAACAATTAATAATAATAATAGTAAAAACAAAAATCAATATACAAAAAGACCAATATAAAATTATTCATTCTACACTCCAATTCAACCAAAATTCCACTTCTCTATCATATGTTAACATTCACAGTGAACCACAACTAACCCAACTTAAAAAAAAAATATATAAATACATACAAAAAATAACAGATACCCAGATAAATGCACAACGAAACACAACAAAAGCTAACAAAAAGATAGAAAATTTGTGAAAAAAAAGATCACCTGTGCACGAACAGAGAAAGTGAAAAAGGGTTTCTTCTAGAAACATTGACTTGGGTTGGGAAAATCCAGCTCTGGGTCTGGAAGAGGAAGAAGGGAAGGCCTGAAAGGGTACCTTGAGAGATGCCAAAGCTTCCATTTTTCCAGAATGGAACGACAGCAAGAATGAAACAGAGGAAGAGGGTGCGTTTTACAAACGTAGGACTAATCGAGCTGTCGTAAGAGGGAACAGAGGTTTTTCTTCTGACTTATTTTTTATATTGAACCATACAACACGTGCACACCCATTCCTCCAGGTGCAAAAACCTGTTGATGTGTTTCCTCAGTTTCTGGGTGATACATGGTATTTGGCTGGGGATTGGATTGGAACATAAAAGCGAAAGAAGTGAAAGAAAAAGAAATATGAATAGAAATTTATTTATTTCTATTATTTTATATTTGTTATAACTTATAAGCATTATCAGTTACCAGTTTTGAATAATTTCTTTTCTTTTTCCTTTTCACTGTAATCATAAGAAAGGAAAATGTTCCCGTAAAAAAAAAAATAAAAAAAGAATGGAAATTATTAAATATTTATAATTTTGACATTTAATTTAATAAATCATCAATAATTTGTATTATAATTATCTTAAAAATTTTATAATAAATAAACTACAATTAGTTGACGAGATAAAACATTTTATATTAATAATGTATCTAAATTAATCTTATTTTTTATTAGGATTTTCATATCTGGATGAATGTATGAATATTTGTTATCATTTTGACTTATCATTTTGAATATTTGTTAAACTTTTGGAAAAAAAATCAATTATAGTTGTTTAAACTTCTTCTTTTTTTTTGAAAAAAATGCTTTGATATAAATACCTTATTGGAGTCTTTGGTATTATAAACTTAAAAAAACGAAATATACAGGCAACATCTAAAATGGGATTTGATTTTAAATAAATAATGATTGGTAACTAACAAAATCTTTTAAAATTGTTTTTTTTTTTTATCTAAATGGCCTTTAGCCCAGAACTAGTTCAAAAAGAAAAATCAATAAGTCATTTTAACTTAGTTTCATCCAATCTCATTTTTTTTCTCTTTATCTATTATCCTTTTCCAACATTTGAGAAACTGATCAGAATAATTTTATATTAGTTTCAAATCCAATATTAATTAATTATAAACTAGTTCATTTTTGTTCAAGTTGACATAACTAATTCTATTCTATACCATAGTAAATTAGTTTTTAAATTTGAATAGCCCCTATACAAACTATCCAACACCTTGGGGCGGCGTGATCAGATAAAGGTTACATCCCCAAAATCCCAGCATTAATATCATAACTTTTTTCTGGTAAACAAATATCGTACATTATTCACCATTTTAAACATGATTCGAAGGTGGGAATTGGGATGTTCAGAACGTTGGATTGTTATACGGGCATGGCTCTATTTGTTGGCGGCATGGGATATTCCTTGTCCAAATCATGCAACGGGGAACGTTCGGCCTCGCTCCATGTAGTTACCGGAAAAAATTGTGGTGTATATATGCTTTTTTTTTTGGTATTTATGGAATTATATTAATTGGTATTAGGCTTAACCCTAAAATCTCATATATACTACTTAAACTCTTCATCACTAGACCAATCCTAGTGGCTCATAGTGTATATATATATATATATATATATATGCTTGTCATTGATTAATCAATATCAATATATATCTATATATACTTTTTGATGTGCAGATGTGTAATTTTCAAAATGCGGTGGCTGTTTTAAGTGTAGAGAAGAAAAAAGAACGGAGTAACACTAATGCTAAACCTTTGGTTATTTGTCTTACATGTTCCGCGAGCGTATGAATTATTATCCTCGAATTTCTTGGGTAGGCTTGGAGTCACCAAGTCTCGAATTGCTTTCACTAATGATTTGTCACCAAGTAAACCTTTAGACTAGCGAGCCAGGCATAATTTAAGTTCTTTTATTTGTAAAACGAAAGATAACTTGTTGAATACCTAAGCATTCTTTTATTTTGTTAAAAGAAACACCCGAGTGAGCTTTTGTAACATGGATTTGATCATAAACGAAACAAGAAAGCAAACAAAGACTCAACGCAAAACTGCAATTCCTCAACTATTTCTCCTCCGTAATCCTAAATCAAAACAATGTGTCTAAGGTCCAACACAAGGATAAATTAAATTTTATATTTAAATCAAAAAAGGGTAATGTTCCCAGAGATAAGAAGGAAGGAAAAACAAAAATTAAAATACAGCAGAACTACGATTAAGTACATTGAATCATCTATTGAATTGGGAACTCTTTCTGCCTCCATTTGATTGACAACTTGAATTCCTTAGGTGATTGCAGTTCCCATCATCCTGCAGAGATAACCAACAGTTATTCAGAAGCTAGACATCCTATTAAAAGCTTTCAAAGAATGTTGAAATTTCAAGAAAAAAATCGAAGAAAAAAGCAAAGGTCCTTCACATAAGTTGCTATCTTAAATAATCATCACAGAAATAGGTAGTCATTACTCAGTACACAGGCCCCTGAGGACATATGTAGGAAATAATTATAGATCATCTCTTACATATGTAACAATGCAGAAAATGTTCTCTGAGATGTCTGTGTATACCAATTACAAATGGAGGGTTATCATTTGATAAATCATACTAACTTGTTCTCAAATATGTTTAGGTACATATGGCTGCAGGAGATTTTATCCTAAAAAACCACTTCATAATCAAATCAATTCAAGCATCAACTTATCAACATTTTGAAAAATTCTAAATCAAAAGCTACACCATTCAACATAAGCAACGGCAACACAGATCACACATACCACATTTAAGATAAGAAGTCACCATCAAGCAAAAATCTTGCAAAGTTATAATACCACCACAAAAGTCAATAGAGAAACAATAAAGTTCACTGTTATGCTGCACAGATACCAGTACGAGTATTTGGGTGCAACACAAGCACAAGGATCCAGTATAAATCATATCATAAACATGTAAGATATAATTAAAACCATCTACAAGTATAGGAATATCTGATACGGTACGTATGGTATAGGTATGTTTACTATTTTGAAGTATTCGTGCATCATTGGGGTCTAATATCTGTTAAGAAGAATGCTGAGCTAGATGATCTACAATCCTCTTTCATCATCACATCTCAAGAATGATCTCATAAGAGCACACAACAGTAACTCCGGAAAAAAAAAAAAAAAACTTGATCTTAATTTTGCATAATTCACAGCCATCGAGGTTCTCTCTACTCAATCATCAAATTCAATCGAACAAAAATCTCAAACAAGCCAATCCGTTATGCTTGAACCAGTCACAAAATTAACCAAATTATTCACCCCTAAAAAGAATTCTAACTGATTCTCACTTTATAAATCCATTATTCATACAAAAACCCTCACATCAAATTGTTGCAGCGCACAGCTATAGAAAGCAACAGAATTGTGAAAAAAAAAAGTATAAAAAAAAAACCTCACAAGAAAATCCAAATCCAAATCACGATCTCCCAAGTGTTC
This sequence comes from Dalbergia oliveri, assembly GCA_030441495.1. Taxonomy (NCBI): domain Eukaryota; kingdom Viridiplantae; phylum Streptophyta; class Magnoliopsida; order Fabales; family Fabaceae; genus Dalbergia; species Dalbergia oliveri. Next base: position 19,415,766 of record JAMLFY010000014.1, on the reverse strand, counting down.
AGTGCAGAGACAAATCAGAGAGATCCGCGAAGCCAAAAAGAGGAACAGAGAAAATAATTAAAAATAAATTAAAACTATATATTCCTAACCAGATCCGACGATGATGTTGTTAATTGGAATGAAGATGAGCTTCACGAAGAAGCCTACGAATCCCATCACCACGAATCCGATGGCGGTACGCACAGCAACCTTCGAGAATTCTACAAAAACCAAAAAAAAAAAAATGATTCCACAGCACAAGACAATGATTTCAAATCAGAAATTAATTAATTGGTATTAGGGTTGGAACCTTTGCGATCAGGTTTATGACAACGCTTCACGAGCCTGACGCTGTCCTTGGCGAACTCTCTGAGGGGATCGAAGACGGAATCAATGGCGTCCATTCTCTCTCTTCTTCTTCTTTCTGCAGTTTCTGATTTCTCTGTTGTGCGTTTGGTTCTGAGAATCAAATAGATGCTGATTTTTATGAGGGAGTTTCACTCTTTTTACTTTTCCTTTCTTTTTTTTTTTTGGTTTAAAAATACAAAAAACAAAATGAATAGAAGAATTTGAAATACACGTTTGATGGGCCAATGGCACGTTGACATGCTGGATTATTCACGTCGACTTGGAACTCTCCCTTTTTTATTTTTTTTATTTTTGGTCGAAACTGTTTTTAGTTTGACCTTGTTTGTTTTTTAATGGGCTTTTTCTGGCACGTTTTATGGGCTTACTACCTTGTTTTTCATTCATTTATGGGTTCTCATCATGCTATAGATTGGGCCTTTTCTAGCGGGCCGGTTTTCTGTACATACTTCTGGTCTGCAGTTTAGTTGGGCTGCTGGGCTTCTTGTCCCTTTGTATCTCGGACAACAAAAATTTAGTTCTTAAAATATTTTTAAAAATTTATAATCTAGTCTTTTAATTTTATTATTATATATGAGTTATTTTTATATTTTTATTTTGAATTTAATTTGTATATACTAACTATATGAAACTTTACATTGTCAATCAGTATAATTTCATCGAAGTGGATTAGCAAATGATCAAAGAGAACTACTTACTATTATAGAATTTTACATACAAAGATCATTCATTAAAAAATTTCCTCGTATTTTATCCGTTAACTAAATATACCCAATTACCCATAGTACGAATAACTTATTAGATGCATCTTATTGTTAGATGGGATACTATTTGAAAACCGAGAAAAGCAGGTAGGCTTGGATTCAGGAAGGCCACCCACTCGAATCATGTATTCATGATGAAATTAGCATGGCAGCTGATTCAAAGGAGGGACACTTTATGAGTCAACATGCTGCGTTCAGGGTATGGTTGCAGTGAAGAGGTTATTATTCCAACCATGAAAAAAGCGAAAAAAAAAATTGATCTAATGTTTGGCTGGGAATTATTATACCGTGGCAGGATGTTCAGAATAATATCATTTGGTTAGGAATTGGAAGAAAGACTCGTTTTTGGTGTGACCATTGGTTCCCTGGTTTTCACTCCCTTAAAAGACTTTGCCATTGTTGATGTTCATGAAGACGTGATGGAGGATAAGGTTGCTTCTTATGTGTATGAGAATGGGGATTGGTATGCTTGGCCATTTGCTTCGTGTTAATATCTTTGAGGATATGTTTGTGAGTCCTGGATTTTGGAGGGAAAGAAGGAGAGAAAAACTTATAATATAATTTTACATTATAAATACTTTACTTCCCTCCCTTTCTTTTCAAAATTTCAAATTCACAAATAAACCCTAAATTGTTTGTGGTGATGAAACCTGCCTTTGTTGGTCTTGACGAGGATGGTATTGTTTGGCTTCCCCATAACAATGCACCATTTTATAAATTTAATTTTTATATATTCATGGTGTAAAACAATTTCACACTTATAATCAATAGAATTTCACTTCACCGAAGTGATAAATCATATAAAATAACTATCTACCATTGTAACCACTTGCCATCACATCCTCTTTTTTTTTAGGACTTAATTTAAATACATTGATAGTGTAAATTTTTCTTACTTTATTATCTAATCAAATATAATCCTTCATATGCATGATTTTTTATGTTGTGGGATGAAACTCAAATCATTTGTGCTAATGTGGCAACTTAACTGTATAAAATTTTTGTACACTATTAGTGAATCAAAGTTAAACTCTTTTTCTTGAACAAATAAAGTATATAATATATAATTTAATTTAGTTACAAATAGTCAAAATTTAATCATATATAGTCAACAATCATATGTGACAAGAACTAAAACCAATCAATTTTTTTTTTTAGAATATCTATCAGGAATAAGTGACTAAGACATTTGTGTATGGTATAGTAGACTCATTTAAAGAGTAAACATTGTCCACATGTTTTAAAGTTACTCTATTCCTATAGCGAGAATTGAACACTTAATATTTGATTAAAAAAAGAGAGAAACTCTTGCTTTTTAAGATAAAACCGGTGAATTTTCACAAATCAAGATAAAACTTGTTCACAAATCAGGATAAAACATTTTTTTTTCCCGAATACAAAACATATTTAACCCTTTGAGTTTTGTTTTTCTGTGCTAATAGTATTTCTCGAGAGCATCACGTTCTTCCGTAGTCTCTTGTTTAACTGTTTGAACGAGTCAGCAAGTTAGGCATCCAAGAAACCCTCACTTTGGATTCAAAAATGTTCAGGTCAATTACCTCTGAATTCAAGAAACAAGCATACACGTGCACATGGACAGAGAGACAGAGACAGACAAAATTGTTAAATCCCTGTGTGAAAGGGTGGAGCACAATGTCAAAATTAAACAAAATTCAGTTTAACAAGCATTAATCGAGTACAAAATTCCAGGCAATTGTGTCGGTCAATGTCTAAAGTCTTATTTTCCCAATCCCAAAAACTCAAAAGTTAAACCAAAATCAATTTAACAAATCGCAATGTATTAGTCCCTTTTTTGGCAATATAGGTTATTTTGGATTTTTTTTTAAATATAGGTTATTTTCTTATTTTAATGATTCATTAATTATTTTATATGCATGTTTTACCATTCTATTTAATTGGAGAGAGTCATTAGAGATTGAGTGATGGAAGAAAATTTGCGCCCTTTATTTTATTTTTTAGAAAATTAATAAAATTCAATTATATTATTATCTTAATTATTATGCATAACCCATATAAATTATAAGGCCGGATTTGTATTACAAAAGCGAAAATTCGTCCAACCAAACAAGCTCGATATGTGAGAAATAAAATTTTGCGGTTTAAAGTTTTTGACTTTTAGTAAATGATTTCAGTTTGATCCCAATCTTACATGGAGTTCATGAAAACTCTTTCACAATGAGTGAAGCCTCGGCGGAAATAAGTGGAATTTTTTTTTATCAGAATACAAATTGCATAAAAGAAAACAAAAAGCAAGTGTAATAAGAGACGACCACTAGTAGTATAAGAAAATCGATATAAGAAAATCAACAGAGAAAATGTAAGTCAACAACTCTTCCTCGGGCGTAATGTATGCCGTCTATTTTGAATATGGTTGGCCTCTTCCACGCCTTCCACCAAGAACAAGAATTTATATATACATTAAATATCAAAACCTTAATGCAACATTAATTACCAGTGGCAATTAATAAAAGAATTTAACAATATCGTGATAATAGAAAAGAGCATTATATAACCAACTCAATAGATTAGCTCAGTGTCGAAAATAGGTTGAACTCTGGACAAGCTTTATATTTACAATTCTAGGTCCTATAAGACTTAGAATTTCCTATCTAATCTTTACACATTAAAAGAAGAAGAAGAAGAAGAGTGTTATATGAAATCATGCGCCATGATGGTGATATATGTACATGGACAATAATTAAGATGGTAAGACAAATACCTTTTACTCATAAGGGATTAATTGAGTGGAACTTAATAGGGTCTTATATCTGATTGGTCACAAGTTTGAACCATACCTTTTAAGTATCATTTAGGATTTTCACATAAAGATTAAGCATCATTGGATTGACATAAATATAGAAAAAAAAAAAAGCTTATTTAAACAAACTATTTTTCTTCTTATTTTTTTCATTTGTACACTATTTTTTGTTCTTTTGATTACATGTTTTTCCTCACTGTATTAAAGGGAATAAGAGTAAATTTTTTAAAAAATAATTAATATCTTTTTTAAATTCTCAAATGACATATAATATAATTTGAAATGATTTTAAACAAAAATTAAAAATACATGGAAAGATAGCATGAAAGTTAAAGGCGAAGGTTAAAAATATAAAGGAAATCAAGTTTGGTGACGGTGACGATAGTTGTTCCAATGTCAAATATCAAAGATGTGGCCCTAGGCCACCAAATTCTATAATGAGGTAGTATGCGTTTTTGTCTTTAATTAGAGCATTAATTCATAATAATTATTCTTTTTGAGTATTTTGGCTTCTGATTGCCGTGTCAAATTCACGGGTTTAATCATTCTACCTAACATAGAACACAACAAAAATGTATTAGCTCATTTGATGAATTATGATGAAAATTGCTAACTCTCTGTCTAGAGAGTATAAACTGTTTATCTATCTTTTTTTTTCATGTGATCTGTTCATTCATCTTTTGCAATTTGAATGAACTAATTTTCACATACATCAACTGAGATAAAAAAATTTCTTTGGACAATTTTTTTTTCAAAAAATCTGAATAACTATGACAAAGAGTGCAGTTCCTCCACCGGTAGGCAATTTCTTGTTTTTGTTTCTACAAATAATTTGCGTATTTTTTCAAGTTAATTTTGAAGTTAACTGGGATTGTTTTCTCTGGACACAATTCTAAAAGTGCATTCCTATATCAATTTCGTTCACATTTGGAGTATGAATTATTGTAAGTATTGGCAAAAGATTCAAATATGAGTAATCATGCATTATATGCGTGCAAGAAGCATACGTCTGTCAAAACTACACCAACCTGGCCCTGGGTTAATTATCCCACTGATTAATTTAAGGTGCCTTGTTCTTAATACACATGCAAAGTTAGGTAGGTAGGGGTTTTGAAAATATATTTTAAGGCCACGTTAGATGAATCATCAAAATATGAGAAATTGGTGTCAAATGATTTGCCGTGTTACCTACAAACTAATGCAGGAAAATTAATTAAGTAGCACGTCACGAAAACGGAAGGTCAGCCTTTTAGCAGAAACGGTTAAGTATTACTACTTCCTAATTATATATAATTTTTCGTCAAGAAGATCGACTTGCCAATGAGTCAGAAACTTAGAATTATTATTATCTGAAAATATTTTAGGGATAAATACATTTTAATCTATTGAACTTTAGTCATATATAATTTACATCATGATTTTATAAAGTGTGCATCGCGATATCTTAAACTTTCCAAATGTGAAACACCCTCAGTATATTTTTGGTAATTAATAAATGTAAAATTTATGTGCACTTAACTCTTTAATGTTCTGATTTGTACAACTCAATAACTTGTCTGAATATTATATGCAATTAACTCCCCTGATTTTTTATTGTGTACAACCCTATCCAGATATGACTTAAAATTTTGCACTATTTGAAAAGTAAGATTTTTTGCACATTTTAAAAGTTTAGAATGTCGTAATGCATATTTTGAAAAGTTAGAAATTAAATTATGATTAAAATTAGAAGAGTAAAATATATTTACCCTAATATTTTATTACATATTAATCATGTAATGTCAAGTCAATTAAAATGTTTGACCCAATCCTCTACTACCTTAAAAATTGCAAATAGAAACATGAAATTGAATGATAATCTACAGCTCTTTTACACATTTACTTAGTGTTAGTGTATTAAAATAAAAAAAAATTCATCAATTTTCACTCTCACCGTTCAATATGCAGAAACATAAAAGACATAAATAATCTGCATTCTTTATGCATAAAATCTCTATTTTGGACACGAGAAATATGAGAAAGAGAGAGATTGAACATGCAAATGAACAGCGATCGGAAAACCAGCCAAAAAATTTATTTCACTACTTTAATTTGATGACCATGATCGATGTCCTAAAAACCGTTTACAAATTACCTTGTATAACTATTTCTGGCTATATCTAACCCCCATATTTAAACCAACAAATAATTATAAGGGTGAATTAATTGCAACAAAAAAAAGGAAAAAAAAAAAAGAAGATGAAGAATAGATTAAGTTGATGGAAGGGTGAAGAAATGCCTGGCTTTCCCATGTACGCCGCTACTTAATCTTCACACTGGTGAATTCTCCACCAGAAAACTGAGCTCCTCTTCCTCAAAACCATATCTTGCAGCACCAAACGCGACATAAAACATCACCACCACATGGTTGAAAAAAGAACCTCCGCAGGCTCCACATGAATTGCAATGACAGCATTTTTCTCATAAGGAAGATTGCCGCATCCATGAATTTCTTCTTCCTTTTCTTCATGTTCATGGCTATGAAATTACCATAGCATATATATTTGGCTCCAAAGAGGGTGTTTTCTAGAAAGGGCGTCACTTTGTTTGTGTTTATAAGTCAGAGACAGAGGGAAAAGGGAGAGGGTATGGAGAGAAGAAGGGTGTTCCCAAGAAGAAGACGAGCATTTCCCGTTGATGTTGTTTTCAAAGAGTGTATGTTTAATTTCCTTGCGGTGGGCCAGGAAAGAAGGCATTTTATTTTTGTTTCACACGTTGGGGTGGTTCTCTTTGTCTTCCCCCTCAAACAGCAGTCAATGGTTTTAGCTTAGCTTAACCCTCTGTCAATGACCAAACCACTTAATATATTGTTTCTTTTGTTGAGTTTTGTTTATACTACTTCTCCTAAAACATCTTCCTAATTTATTTATTAAAAGACAATAATTTTAAATAAATGTAAAAGTTTTATATTATCATCTAATCACTTTTTAATTATTTGTAATAAAGGAGATTAAAAGAGATTAATTTTTAATATTATCAATGTAAAAATATCCTCCTAAAAACATCTTTTATTTATAACACTTTTAAAGTAGTGCCTAATTAACCTTCATTTTTGTTGATTAACAATACATGGTTGAGTGTCTATGTAATTTTTTTTATGGTGACAATATATTTAAATTAAATTCTTATCAAAATATTAAATAAAGATGGAAATATATTTAGAGATTAATTTTGATGGACTTACATTGTAAAGGAGAATTACATACGGTCAATTATGCTTTTACTTGTAACACTATTATAGTGGATAACTGAATCAAATTTTTTACTAATATTATACATGATTGGATGTTTATATAATACTCTTTTACATGTAAATGCATATGCGTGTAAATTAAATCCATATATTTAAGGTGCTAGAAACATAAGGATATTTAATGTCATCTTAATTTAATGATTAAAGAGATTATGGAATTAAAGATTGACTAAAATTAAATGATATAAAATTATTGTTTATTCTTATACTGACTTCTGTTTCTTTCTATTTTTTCTTTTCCTATACCTTACCAGCTATGGTAGCTTCTAGGTAGGGAACAATGTACCTCCAAAAGGGCTGAAAAAAGTAACTAAGGATTTGATTCAAGGGCAATTATTTGTCAGGGAAAATTGAAATTTTTTATATACAGCTGATTGGATTTTGGGATTAGCATTAGATTAAATCTACCGGGTTTTGTGACACTTGTCTCTACTACCGTTTTATTAGCCTTGCACTGACCTGCCCCTCCATTGCCGGAACAACTGGAATGTGTATTAACAATACCGATTATGGAGTGGTAGATTACTGTTGTTTTAAGCAACTAGTAGTCTTGCTGGGTGTAAATATACTCTCCTGAGGGGACTAGATTCGTTCTTATCGTCTTGTTTGAAGCATGGAATATCAATAATCGAGCAAAATAATTAGTGTATGTGACCGCTGGTCACTTCATGTGATACCATTACATTCATGTGATGCCATTACTATCAATGTTGATGGGGTTGTGCTTCCATTTCACGTACATGTGGAAAGCAGAGTATATGGGATTAATATTATAGTATTGGTGCAACAAATTTGATTAAGCATGGTGTGGGTTTTTTTTTTTAATTTTACCTTTCTCTTCAAGTAATTTTTGTTTAATGATGGTTGTTAATATGTTTTGGTAAAGTATTTCAACATTAGTTTATTGGGCCAATACTTTATTTTTAATTTTAATTGTGGTTATTACTATAAATGTTCTGGTAAAATATTTCAAGCTTAGTTTATTGGCCCAATACTTGATTTTAATTTCTGAGAATTTAGGGAAAAGAAGTTGGTCCAATAAAAGTAGATCACAATCTCAAACGATTATATACAATGTCAAAAATTAAATTTGCACTACGGGCCAGACAGATGATTATAACCACGCCTTTGCATGAAGTGTGCATGAGATAGTGGTAGGATCGCGAGTTTGATCTATGGAGTCAGAGTTCCCCCCCCCCAACCTGACCAAAAAAAGAAAGAATTAAATTCGATGCAAAATTTTAGTCCTTGGTTATGTGAAATCTTTCCATGTTTGTTAAAAGTTTAACCGTTGTCTTTTTTTTTTTTTTATCTTTTTTGAGGAAACTACAACCCCTTGTCTTGAGGATTTAAAGAATGTGGTAATTCAAACTTCTCTAATAATACCAGTTCGCTCCAATATTGACCTAATTCCTACTCAATTAAAGTCACTCTAGAAATAATGAGCTGTAGTTCACATGATAATATTTTTGGTCCAAGTGACTAAAGAGGTTTTATTGGTATTGGATTAGGAGCTCTATCCACATTTACTCATCTTCTTCTCTATTTCTCCTTAGCTTTGTTAGGAGCTCCCTAAAATCTCAAAAAAAAAAAAAACTTGAGAATCGTGCTTTATTTATGTCTCACTTGACAATTTGGGAATGCGGTGCGACTCACAAGGTAATGTGATCCCTTTTCTGGTCTAACATGGATGTTGTAACACAAAAATGAATGGACGATTATATATTTTGATGAGTAAATGATGGAGCATTTGCATATACAGGTTTTCAAATAGATTCTATTGGTATAGGAATAGGATGCACATCTTGATTGTCTTTGATGGTTAAAATCCCATTCTTTATTTGATTAACCGATTTATTGACAAAATCTAGATAGAGAATTTTGCTTAAAGACGGTTATTTCATTAGTGAGATACCTCATGGCATACTTTGCTTAATAAAATTTGAAATTAGATTAACAATCTAAGGAAAATAAATCAAAACGTATATGAGAAAAAGATTCATCATTTGATATAACTTCTTTAACCTTTCATTATTACTGCTATTTATTATTCACATACATGAAGTAATTTTTTTAGATTATCATGTAATTATTTAACCCAAAAAAAACTAAACTGTTGTAGAATTATTTTTGTAATTGAATAATAAATGATACAAAATATTCTTATTCTTAAAATATTCAAAAACTTCTCAATAGTAAGGTGTCGCCATAAAACCGACATCAAAATATACCCATTTCAAGTCTAATTGATCTCATTCATTACATCTAAAAGCCCTTTGAAGAACAAAAGTTATTCTAATATATAGATTCACAATATACTTTTGGATTTTGCCAGTGTGTATCCTTAGGGTGTCCGTGTATTGGATTGGTGGGTTGAGATATTTTTTGACCTAATTTGCTCATAACCCCTTAAAACAACGGATTTGATTTGGTTGAGCAAATATTTTCTTTCGACGCAATCTTACCCAATTGACTAATGAATTGATTGAGTTGGGTCAAATCAAAAATGATATATATTTAAAAAATTAACTTGTGAAAACATGCTAAAAATATTTAATCAAATATAATAAATCTAAATATATATAGCATCATTTCAAATGTAAATATAATATATTTTAACAAGCACGTCAAGTCTAGATCTTAATATGCTTAATTAAATTTAAGAAGACATCCACAATTCATAGGAATTTTTTAAGCAAAAAACACATTTTAAGCTCAAACCAACAAAAAAAAAATTAAGCATACATAAGTCATAAAAGTAAGGATGTGCGTATAAAAGAAAGACACACATCTAATATTTGTTTTAATATGATATTAAATTATTTACTTGGTGGAATTAGCCACTTTCATATGAAATTTGGACTTTTATGAAATTATTAAAATTAATTGTAATTTGATGATTTTCAGCTAAATTTGATGGCTTGGAAACTTAGTTTTAATCAATTTTGCAAGAAATATTTTTGAAGCTAAGTAGAAAGTTTTTGAGCTAATTTGAAAAAATGTCTAGAGAATGCTACAGTAAAAATTTGCATATTTTTCTATAGAGATTGGATTTGAACAAATAAAAATGTTTTGAAAAGTTGAAGAAGTACTCTACAAATTTGATGTTAAGCTTGAAACCTAGTTCTAAGATTTTCTTGCTGAAAATCCAGTTACAAGATTGAAGGTTGTTGTTATCCTGATGTTGTTTAATATGATCTTTACCTCATATTTTGCCAATATCTCGAGCAATAGAAATTCAATTGAGGTAATTCTTGTAACGTTGGAAAGTTAATTCAATCATCTACAACTTTGTTCTCATAGTATAAGGCTAATTCCAACTATAGAGACCATTATAAAGCTTACAAAGTGACGGTCCAAATTTGCCCTTGCACCAAAACGCGAATTAGCCCAATCCTAAGTCTAGGGGAGCACAAAATCAAATGTTTTAGGCTCAATCTATGTCATTAAGGCTTATGAAACCCTAAAACAAAATGGAAGCTATAAATACATCATCTTAAGAATAGTGAAAGAGGGTCTTTTGACGACTTTGGGGTATTTGGTTGGCCTCTTGATCTCTCTTTTTGCCAATTTGAGAGATATCAAGGAGGAGTTATGGGTTTGGTAGCTACATCAAGGAAGAAGAGGCGTAAGATTGAGATTCATTTTTCATGTCTTTTCTCTCTTTTATTTAAGTTTGGCATATACATTCTATTTATATATTTGTATTTGTTAAATATGTTACTTGGCTAAATAACTTGTGCTAAGATGATGAAGTAACTTATGTTATGACTATGATTGTTTGAAATTTCCAAACTTTAGGAATTCTTTCTTATTCAATTGAGTTTCTATGATCTGTACTTAATATTATTTATGGATTCGCGACCCATAGATTGATCATAGAGCTATGCAAACGTAGAGGAATCTAGATACATAATTGAGATAATAAAATAGAAACCTTAATGCCTAATTGTCTAGGGATAGAGGTTAGAAAAATTTTGTGGGGCTTTGTAAGTGATTCACAAATCGTCAATGCTTTTAGTTTTAAAGTTCAAGTTGAGGAATTAATTGAGTTCTAAAATCTAGGGGGGCTAGTATGCAAAGAATTGAGTATCAATTAGATTACGAATCTCTCTCTATCAATGGCTAAGTTATATATTCATTAGACTATGAACTCAACCATCATAGGAACAACTATGTGAAATCTGATCACTAATGCTTTTTCCTTTGTGATCTTTCATTTTTTTTTTTTTTTTATTTTATTTATTTTTCTTTATATTATTTTCTCTATTCAAAAATCCAAAATATTAGGAAAATGTAATTGGTTGAATTAATTTTCATGGAAACGATACTCTACTCTTTTATTACTTGTAGGATCTAGTGCACTTATTGGAGAGCCGCATCAAGTAATAATATGATTTTTGTTCTAAAGTAGTTTTTAAAATCCAATAAAAATAATTTTGTAGCCAAAAAAAAAAAACCATTGTATTCAACTTATTTTACAAAAGTTTGAGATAACTCAAAACAACAAATTCAAATGGATTGAATTGAGTTCTATACGTTACAAATTTTTAAACCTACAAGCCAACTCATTCTTCATGGAATAAAGATTTTTGGGTAAATTATATTATCTCTCATGATATTTGGTAAAATCTATGCAACTTCTTTTCTATTTGTAAAATTTACTTATGCGATCTACAAATTTGTAAAATCATTACACTGACCTCTACTAAATTTGTAAAATCATTATATTGTCCTCCCTCTATTTTGCACAATGTACAATGCATCGAACCAAAGGAGGTTAGTGCTATCTAAACAAATAGACAAGAACTAGATTGAATTTTACCAAACATTAAAAAAGTGGTGTAATACTGTAATTTGCTTAAGATTTTTTAACCCAAAACTCAACAATTGACCTGACACAACCCATATTTTGAGGGTTGGGCGGGATTGAAACCTGTGAATTCGTGATTTGATACAACCCAATAGACCCACCTTTTCGAGGAAGGGAAAAAAAAAAAACGCACCTTTTAAATGGTTGACCCCAACACATCCAATTAATTCTCAGGCAAATTAAATTACCAAACTTAAACTTTTTGTCGTAGCAAATCAATGCTCAATGGCAGACGGAGTAGGGTTTCAACAAGAATCTTGGAATTTTCACTAACGTTGACGGCTTAGAGAGACACAAACATCTGTGAAGAGAAATATGCCTGCCTACCCCGTACGTCGACCCTGCTTCAAGTGACAAGTAATTTGTTTGAATTTAAGCCATATAGTCGGTTTCAACATATGTAGCTTTACCTGCTCCACTATTAACAGTATGCCTCTATATCATCTAGACGACATCATAAACAAGAATTCCTCACCAAATGCGTTTGACTTTGGTTTAGGTAGTACGTCCCTCCGGGACTAAATTTACATATGCTCATGTATAGTTCTAATACGTTTCAGTCTGTTATCCATATTAAAAACTCGGAATGACTCAAGTATGACAATTAATTAGCAGAATGAATTATGTAAATTTCCGAAACAACATTCATTAGAACTTGAATGGGAATGATAAATATTTTTGCTTGCATATAAGTTGATTATATTTATAATTTGTGGAAACGTCAAGATTTGCCAATATATCTATATTTGATTGAGTCTTGTAACTATTTTCAGCTTGGTTCGTTAATAGCTTAATAACCTGAGCCTATGAGTGAAGCTTGTGCAAATGATTTGAGCTAATTTATTAAATGAGCTAAGCCTAAACTTTATTGTGTTTGACTCATTAGCTCGTGAATATGTATATATACATATATTATGTATTTATTATCATATGTATTATGGTGTGTTGGTTATTTAATTAACTCAATAATTTTTTGTATGCTATGTAAATTGTGTTAAAAATAGTCAATATATTTATAGTAAAGAGTCTAATCTACTAAGCTAAAAAATTCAATCCATATTCAAATAAGTCAACAATAATTTTTTGTAGCTCAATTGTTCTATTGTGTTAAAAATTTCAGTCAATATATTTATAGCTAATCTACTAAGCTAAAAAATTCAATCCATATTCAAATAAGTCAACTCACGAGTTAGCTCAAGGAGAGTGATTTTAGATTGCCGAACTTAAATTTAAGGCAACAATTGACTGGAAATCGGAGCTCGATATTGTAAGATTTGATCAATGTCACCATCTTGGAGATTTCGTCTCATGTGAATGCTTACCGTGTATGTACTAAATGTTATGACATTACCACCATTTAATGATATATTTACTACAAATCTTAACAACAACTACTAATCTAAACAATCTAGGGTTTTATATATGTGACCCTTGCGTATATCCTCCACTCTTAAATTGATGCTAAGTGTATTTCATGTTGGTTTGGAATACGATAGCTAGCCTGACATATTATTCAATGGGAAAATTATACATGCAAGATAATTATTTTAATTATCTAATTAATGGATAATCAATCATTAATGGTTAATTTTAGCCTTTTAGTAATTTAAAGGCATAGTTATTTTAATACCCTAGTTTAAATAAAAATGTTAGAAATTTTTTTTACTTAGAAGGGTGTCTGTTACTCTTATTTGTCATTTCAGGTTTTAAATTTCACTAAGTTTGGATCATATATGTTCTTGGAGGGCTATATGTATAAACCACATTTTTGGGATCAAAAGTCCAATTGTTCACAAAAGGAAAACAAGTTAAAAAATGATTTTTAATGAATTATATGAAACCTTTAAGCATTTCGTTTTTAGCCTACAAGTTTATAAAATTTTAGAAATTCCCAAATTTAAACTAAAACCCAAAATTTGGATTCTAAATTGTTGGGATTTTGATTTTTATGATGTTTTATTTGAATCTAAACGGGGCTATTTCCTTATTTATATTTATATTTTAAAGTTAATGGAGAGTAATATGAATAAGTGAGTATTGAGACAACATAGCCCAATACATACCAACATTTGAATTATAGTTTAAAGTTAAGAGAAAAACCATTCTGAAGAGCGTGAGCATGGAGTGGTCAGGAAACAGGAAGACGGTGAAAGTGGAGATTTTATGTTTAGCGGTAAAAAATTAGATAAAAACCCCAATTCGAGGTTTGAACCATCAAAACACACCCCAAACTCTCCCCAAACACGAAAATACTACCTCCCAACCCGTTTCATTCCTAAAACTCCATTTTCTTACAATCCTTTCAAGTTTAAGTTGGAATCTTCCATTCTCTAAGCTCAAGGTATGTTTACTCTGGATTTTGCTTCCTTTTTCCCTTCAATCTCTCATGTTCATGAGGATATGGTCTTGTGGTCTCATGGTTTTCATGCCATGATGTTCTCCTACCTTTGTTAGAGTTAGAATTGAAGTAGATATAGGTTAAATTAGCATATTATGGTTGTTATAGTATATATCAATGTGTTATTCCTACTTCCAGGACCCAAGTTGGTGTTTATCCTATATTCCATCCCTCTAGGTAAGTGGATTCAAACCCTGACCTTTATATTAGTCATTATAGTTATTTTCATCAAAACATGAAATAGAACATGATTCTAGAGTTTATTTTGAGAACATATGAGATTTCTGTTATTTTATGAAACTTGATTTTCATAATGGCATAACTGTGTTTTGAGAAAAATGCATGGGACCATTATTGCTGAAAAGTTTTATGTAGAGTTGGTTATAATTGTAATTGCTGGAAATATAAGATTGTTAAAGTGATTTCTATGTTAGAAGGATTTTATCTATAGTTGCTAGAAAAATTGATGATTATCAACAAAGTTAGCATGATTTTTAGAGTTTACAAACTTCGGTAAGTATATTATTGAGAGTTGATTTAGAACCCAACATAGAAGAATTTTAGAGCATGAATCCTCACATGACTGAGGATAGTTGGTGGCTACATATTTTGTCACAATGTCTATAACGGGTGATCCCGTTGACAGGATTTCATAACCAGTTATCCTAAGGTCAAACTATTAGAGTTAAGAGATTTAAAACTCTTAGAATATTTAACGGTTTAAGAGTTTTAGATTTATTCGAGTTTACTATTAATTTTGTTGTTCTAAACTACTGGTTTTAGATTATGCTTTTTGGTTAAACTTAGAATACTTAGGATGATTAAAATCCCTTTTTCAAATTTTTAGTATGATTTAGACAAGGAATTATTAAGAGGAACATAACTGCAAGTTAAAAATAGCTAAATCATTAATCTTGGTACCAAGGCCCACAGAGGCAATCTATTCACAAAATAAATCAGTCCATGAGGGACGTGGTTCACGAAGAACCATTAAGATCTCGGTTGGAGGCTCTTGTTCATGAGGAGCTTGGCACCCACTCTTCAGTTAGAGAGATTCTCTTCTTTTAGTAATTATGAAACTAAAGATGATTTTATGATTTAAGTAAATATATGGTTGTATCATTATTATTAAAAATGAATATAACGGATTTGTGCATGTTGCATTATTAATATTTGTGTATCTTCCTTTCTTATCCCATATATGATTATAGGTGATAATTCATTCACTAGGTTTGGTAACAAAACTCACTCCTCTCTTTTTGCTATTTTTTTTTTAAAGTAGTTGTTGCGGATTCTTCTCACCCCATTCCTCCCAGTAACATTAGACTTCAGTTGGTGAGCCTTCCTGTCATTTTGGATTTAGAGTGCTCCAATGTAGATGGGTAGGGTCCTAGATTATAGAACATGGTTCATGTTTTGTATAGTTTTGTTTGTTGAAGTAGTGTTTTGGGACTGGACTTATATAACCTTATTGTTCACGGTTATTTGTATAAGGTGAACTTTCACATTTACTTGATGATACTACTATCACAAACTTCAGAAATAGACCAAATTCCAGTTTTAATTATTACGAACTATATGTAAACAAGTGATTTGTATGTAAAAAATAAAATTTCTATTTTAAATGGATTTCATGAACAGAACATGCATGTAGAAGCACTTAACAGGTCGTGAGGCTTACGTGGGAATGTAGTTTCTCACATTATCACCACCCGATCCGGCATGAGGCATGTGAGAAATCTCATTTTCGCGTCAGCCTCGAACCCGTTGACCTCTATATACATGCTCTGTTCATAAAAGTCTATTTAAAACATAATTTCACTTTCTCTAGATAAATTGTTTATTCTCTGGCATCAAAATAATCATGTCTAAAAACCTCATGATGTCTATTCAATCCAAAAGTACAAATTCATCCATATCATTGAAACATTATCGAAATACACTTGAAAGTTTTATCATGATATGCTGAATGAAACAACCTATACCCTATGTCCGAACCCTACCTACTGGATTTGGAGCACTTTAGAGAAATTGAATACTTCACTCTGGTGAAACTTTCCATTTGGCATTGTACTGTGGGTGTGTAGGATTTGCTGTCTTGTTCTTATCTGGAAAAATGAAAGAAATGAGAGGGTGAGTTTTGATATCAAAACTCAGGAGTGAGTCCTCACCTGAAACCCCCTTTCATAGGACATCAAGGAAACAATGTATGAAATCATAAAATAGTAATATTACTCAAAGGTCTACATGTACATTCTTATATATATATATTCAAATCATCTTTTCGATAAAATAATTTCTCTAATTCACTTTCTTTCTGAAATCATATAAGTTTAAAATCATGAATTCTCTCATACTTTCAAATGATTACTTTACCACTCAAAAAGTCATTTCATTAATTAACTTTCATGCCTAGTATAAATTAAACTCACAATAACATAGCTCCTAGAGAAACAGGAATCTCCTGACACATCTGGGTGTTACGTATCGTTCCCAGTGTGTCAATCAATTCTCTGAAATCTCTAGTCATATCTGGGTTACGTATTGTCATCCCCAAGTGTGACAATAATGGGCACCTAACTAGGTCCCTTCTCTAAACTCTGCCGGCATACTTGGTACCAAGATTAATGGATTTACTGCCATTAACACACAGTCGTTTCTCTATAACTACTGTAAATTAATCTGAAATTCTTAAAACCATTTTATCCTCTAGAGCTCTGAATCTTTATAACTCTAAGTTTGACCTTAGCATACCTATGACTATGAAACCATACTTAGTGATTTCAAGTTCACAGAATATGTATCCGCCATCTACTCTAGTCCCTCGAAGATTCATGCTCTAAAATCCTTTTTCGTCTTGAACCTCTATATTATTCTTTATTAACAATAAACTCGTTATATTATGAAAACTTGAATCCATTCGATTCTAACAATTTGACCTTAGCATAACTGCTGTGAGCCATGTCCAAGGGATTACCTTTTGTAGACATTGAGATTCCAGACCTCCATAGAGTATGTAGCCACTAATTGTTCTGAAATCTCATGGAAACTCATGCTCTAAAACTCTTTTATCGATTATCAAAACATCATTCAATCATCAAACTCTTTAGAACTCAAACTATTAACTTGTCAAACATAGTTCAAACCCTAAACTAGGAAAACTCAATATCATATTCTGAAATTATAAAGTCTAGACCATCATTCCACTATTTTCTCTAAACTTCATGTCTAAGTGTAAAATCATAGCATAAACATAAACCTTTCCAAAATCCAGGAAAACAATCATAAAATCCTCCAACAATTACATATGTCATTAATTCTATATAAAATCAATACAACAACATGGTCCCATGAGTTTTATCAAAAATATATTTCATGCTCTAAGACCAGTAGTTCAAAACATATAAACTAATTGTAATCTCAATCCTTATATAGTATTTTCTCTCAAATCAAGCAATAAATCATAGTTTTCATGAAATAACTCTAATGCATAATATAGAAGTCACAGATGTGAACCCACTCACTTGGAGGGTAGAATATGCAGAAACCACACTAACATACCTCTGGAGAGCGAAATTGACACCGCTATGTGACATAAAAGAGGGCTCTAGATTAATGTATAAACATCCAAGAATCCACCTCTAAGAAGGTAGAAAGCTTCTCTCCCTTAAGAAGCAGATAACCACCCCTAAATAGGGAAAACTTGAAGGAAAAGGAGTAAGACCAAGAGAACAACGTACCTTTAAGCCTTATGAATGAAATATTGGAGTTAGAATTGAGAGAAATAGAAGAAAATTGAGCTTGGGGGTGAAGAGAGGTGTTCTTCGAAGTTGAAAAGGGTTTGGAGGTGTGGGTTGTCTGAATGATCCGAGAACCTGAAATTGGGTTTTTATTCTCTCTATTGACCGCCTGGGCAGTCCCCCCACCTTGGCACACCGACTTACTCTCTTGACCGCCTGCGATCTCAGAAGCTCCAGACACGACTTCACTCTCTGTTAACCGCTTGGACACCTCCAAAGCTCCAGATGCTCCAATATTGGTATTTATTGAACTACTATCTCACTACTCACTTATTTACATTTCATAATTTTAAGTTAATGGAATTAATTTTAAAACATAAATGTAAATAAAAAATACCCCTCATTTGGATTCAAATAAAATATTAGAAAAATCAAAGTTCTAACAAATCAAAATCTAACATTTGGGTTTTAATTCAAATTCGAAAAATCTTACGATTTTGTAAATTTGGGTACTAAAAATGGAACGGTTAAGAGTTTCATAAAATTCATTAAAAATCACTCTTCAACTCATTTTTCTCTAGGGAACAATTACGGGACTTTTGGTTCCAAGAAAATGGCTCTATCATATAGCCCTCCAAGGGCGTGTAAGGTCCAAACTTAGCGAAATTTTAGGACCTGAACGACATAAGGATAACTGACACCTTTCTTGATTAAAAATTTCTAACCTTCTTATTTAAAATCGGGTATTACACACGTACCGAGCCCGTTCTCAAATTGGGTCGTGACATTATATTATTAGATGTTTTTAATTATTTTTAAGATCTAAATGTGATTTGTTTTGAAAATTTAAATTCTCTCAAAATTTAAAAATTCAACATACTAGAAATATTATTTTATTGATCATTTTATAATTATTTAATTAATTTAGGTGCATTTAGTTTCTAATTTCCCCATTTTCAGTCTAGGATCTCTTGGTTCGATAAATCAAAATATGAGGATCCATTTCTTCTGAGAAATCACTTCCTATTTGATACCTTTGAATTCCATATTTGGAAGTTGTGATCGAATTGATTCATTAAAAAAATTGATTCAATGCATTTCTTATGTACCCAAAAGTGCTATATTTGATTTGAATCAGATTTAGGATCAATCTATATTGATTGATTGACTCTATTATGTTGTTCCTATTTTCATTACTACACACAATCTTATGTTCCTAATTCTAGCACGTCAATTTAAATTTGCAAGTTTAAACTTTTAAATTTTCACTTTGGAGGGATTTAAATTTTTAAAACACATTACATTTGAATCTTAAAAATAATAAAAAAATCTAATGACATAATCATGTCTTTTGATTGTTAAGAGGTTAAAATTAACTATGAATGATTGGTTATCTGTTAATTAGATAATTACTTCAGGCAACCTAGCATATCCCAAACACTTGAGTTGGTCAGATCTATAACAAATGTTTGTTTGGTTTAAATTGATAGATAATGTATTTTATATTTTTTTAAATGGATAAAAACTCCATAGTTTATGCGGTTCTTCTTGTTTGGGATGATAGCTTCCCACTTAAGTAGTCTACTGCATCACCCAGCTGTGCATATTGTTAAGATAAGGAATCGAGGTTGCAAGGGAGAAACAAAGTGAGGATGTTTTCTTTTTTAGATATGGTACCGGTCTCATATCATCAGGGCTTATTGCTCAACTCAAATATTGACCTATTATCAAGTGTTTGTCTGTTTAATTTCTTTTCTTTTTTAGCTATATTACATAACAAGTGGGATTTTTTTTTTCCTCAGATATCTTTTTGTGTTTTTGGTCAAAAGGTATCAAGTGTTGAAGCACAATATTTTTGGTCATATGAAACGCGATTTCTGACACCCAAAGTGCACAAGTTTTGACAAGCTTGCTACCTGACAGGCCCATTTTGTAAGAAAAAAATATTTGTATTTTTGTTCAGTCCATTGATTTCTACGAACAAAATGTCCATTAGTTTTTCACCAAAGATAGGGCTGCATTTCATATTATTCTCTATACCCCTTGTTTGAGACAATAAATAATGGAGAGTGCATATTCTAATGTATCTATATATTTCTTTTATTTTATTGTTAAAACCAGATAGTCAAAAATATAAATAACATTATTGTTGAATAGAAAAGCTAATTCGTTCAAGGGTAAGAACAGAAACGATATAACTTTGTTGGGTTTTAAGACCGTTTAATTTTCTCGGGGTCGATTTAATATTTTTGTTAAAAAAGCTAAAAAGAGCAATAAATAGCTCTCTCTCTCTCTCTCTCTCTCTCTCTCACACACACACACACACACATATATATATATACCCAAAAAATATAGCTCATATATAACTTCAACAGTATAGTTAATAGTTAATTTTTTTGGTAAAGTAGTTAATAGTTAATTTGTGTACAAACGATAGTTTACTGAATTCATTTCTTAATATTTATGTAGACTGGTTGACAAGCACTAGGAAGTTTTCTTGATTGGATGAAAATGACGCGAGACCAATTATTAAGCTGTGTGTTTACATGTCACGCATCACCAAAATTATACATTGAACTGTTGTAATCTTAGTCATAATCCACAGGTTTCGAGACATAAACTTGACGATCAAATCATTAAAGGTTTCCTTTAACCATTACGCTGTCTTTGATCATGCAGTAAAAATAAAAATGCAAATTTTTTAAATCAGCTTCAAATGTAAAATTATACCTGAAATTTATTTAGAGAAATTTTATCCCAATTTTTATTATTCAACCAAACATAACCTAAAAGTACTAGTTAAATATATCAAAAGAAAAGAAGTTTCAAAGCTTTTTAATGAGTTACATGTATAAAAATCATAAAACAGGTTGTTTAATACTCACCGCATCAAGACGGGAAGGGTTGTCCGTGTTACGATAGTGAAGAGCGAGCTCCAAGCAATAGAGAACAGGTCCAGCAGTAGAAGGGATACAAAGCGGGTCGAACACTTGCTGCGGCTCCAATGGCACAGTAGGCCATCCATTGGCTGGGTCGTTGCTATTCACTAGAACGAACCCTTCCACATAGTCAAAAGACTCACCTACTTGGGCAGCCACAAGCCACTCTGCATCCTCAGCAAACTCCTCAAATTCAGAGTAAATCACCCTTATCCATCTCACCTAATCACGCACATAAATAAATAAAATCAGTGTTCTATATTGCGGGTCACAACCATTATTACGGCCATTGCAGCATGATTGTTTTCTTACACAAAATGCAAAATAAGAAAAAAGTAACAACAATGTCGCACCAAAATAACAAGTTTCCAATATATTTGTTATAAATGGGTCCCCAATTTATTCAAATATAAATTTCTCATGTATTTAGAACAATAATCATACAAAATTAGAATTTCTATAACTTTTTGATATTTAATTATAGATTTTTGGATAAGATACTACATATTTATTGTTAAATTTATATTCCTTCAATCCTTGATCTTTTTTTATACATGCGATTTGAACAGTGTGTTTACGTCAATATAATATTTTGGGAAAAGTAATATAATTTGGTGTTTTTAATAAAGTATTCAATATTCAATGTAAAATGAAAATAATACAGTTAAACAGATTCTATAAACACTATATGCAAGAAAATTTACCGATTATCTCATATTACTATAATTCGCCTATCAAAACATAATATGCAAATTATTTTTCCTTCAAGTTTAAGAAGAAAATCTTAATCATAATATAATTATTTTCCTTTTTAACCATACAACTCATCCATTAAACTTAAAGATATACATGCATTAAAACAAAAAAAAAAACTATGCATTTTACCCCTTTATTTATTAAAAAAAAAGTAAAACAATTAACAACAACCAAAAAAAATAATTACAAAACAACAACTTACTAAAAGGAAACAAAAAATATAGTAGCAAAACCCCGGATAAGTCCCAACCCAAAATTCTAAAATAAAGAACTAAAAAATTAAAGACAAAACTACCAAATTCGTCTTTCTAAAATTTTGCACCGATCAAATTGGTCCCTAAAAAAAAACTCCCAAATTAGTCCCTCCCAAATTTAAACGTCTACCAAGTTCATCCCTCTGTTAACTTTCACTAACGGAGATGGCTAACGTGTCGTTTCAGGAATGATGTGTCACCATTATTACCTTCAACACCTAAAATGACATCGTTTTGGTCCATCCATGTAGAAAAACCACCTCGTTCTACTCAACCCAAACACAAAACGACCACTCTCTTCCTCCCCTTCTTTTTCATCAATGAGAAAGTGAGAAACCCCAATCCCCATTTTTTAGAGTATAAACCTTAGCCCAATCTCCATTCCTGTCATCTTAATCAAATCTCAGCTTTACAAGCACAACAAAAACCCATGATTATCAATGAATAATGGACATGTTAGTCAAGGTAGAGATAAGGAGAGTGAGAGGGAGATTGCTTGTATTGTGTGCCAAACTCTTGTAGTGTTGTGAAGAAATGGATATGGCCCCATCAATTATCAAGGTGGTCATGGTAATAGTAACGACGACGATAATGATGATGATGATGGGATTTTATGCTATGTGTGCTAGAGCATGGACAGTGACCCTTTGGACCCAATCGTTTTGTGCAACGAGTGCGACCTCATGGTGCACGCTTCCTACTATGGGAATCCACTATTAAAGGGCATCTCAGAAAGTGACTGCTTTTGCGAATGGTGTTGTCTCAAAGATGATGACCGCAAGGATGGGTTATTCTTGTCTTGTTCTTGTTGCTTGTGCCCGTGAAGGAAGGCACGGTGAAAAGGACCATGACCCAATGTTGGGCCCACATTGTTTGGGCAGTGCTAGTGTAGAGCTGTCTCTTAGACCCAGAAGGGAAGGAGGGAGGGAGGCTGCTACCATTGTTGTGGACTTAAGGAGGAGCTTTACGTTGAATATAAACAAGGGAAGTAGGGTGTTATCATTGTTGCTAGCTTCTGCAAAAGCTACTCAGTAAAAGGAAAAATGGCTTTGTTGTTATTGTTACAAAAGCTACTCACTACAAAGCTACTTTGGGGAAAAAGAAGAGTGAGAATCTACTATATGTATTTTGATTAAGATGACAAGCAAATAGAGATTAGGGCTAGGGTTTAACTTTCAGAAGAAGATGAAGAAGGGAGATGAAGAAGAAGGTGGATATTAGTGGATGTTAATAGCACAGGAACGGACACAATAGCATGATCCGTTAGTGATGTTAAGAAAGATGAACTTGGTAGACGTTTGAATTTGGGAGGAACCAATTTGGGAGTTTTTTTTTAGGACAATTTGATTGGCATAAATTTTATAGGGACGAATTGAATAGTTTTGTCAAAATTAAAAAAGAAAACCACAAAAACAGCTCATCTAGGACCCTTCGAATAAAATCAAAAAGAGTAATACGAAATGTACAATAAAATTATATAACAATCTTATATCAATATTCATAATTGTCTTTACTTTTTATAATACTAGATATTGGTACATTAAAAAATAAAAAATATTAAGTATTAATATAAGAGCATTGTATAACATTATTATATACGAAACATTATCCAACCAAAAAAAAAAAGTCCACCCCACCTGCCCCACTTTCTAAAACCGTCTTCTCTTTCCTCGTTATTTTCTTCTTCGTTTGAAAAACCCAGCAGCTCCCATTTTCAGTTTTCGATGCATGGACCGCAATTTGAATCCCTAAATAAAATTAAACATGCTCCGAAATATATTTTGTTCTAAAATAAATGGGAACCCAAAACGAAAGGGAAAAGAAACGAAAAAACTCATGTAATATTAAATTAATCAACTTATTCGCACCATATCAGGAGCTTGTTGAAGCATGACCCTGGCCCTAGTAATGATACCAAACTGTCCGAGGCCACCAAGAACACCAAAGAAAAGCTCAGAGTTTTGCGCTTCTGAGCACAAAACCGTATCGCCTTTTCCCGTTACAACCTCCAATTCCGTTACGTTTGACGTCTGTTGTCCGTAACGGAACGTTTGGCCGCTAATGCCGGCGCACGACAGCGTTCCACCAACCGTTAAACTCAGATAACCTGTCCACGACCTCGGTGCCAGCCCAAACTCCAAAACGCAGCGTTTAAGCACATCTTCCCATAATGCCCCTCCCGAAACGTCGACGTATTGCGAACCATCAATCTGAACGAGCTGAATTTGTTCCTTCATGGCGCGCATGTCGAGGACGAGCCCTTGCTCCGCCATGGCTTGGCCGTTGAAGGAGTGTCCGTTCCCTCTGGCGGCCACGGTCAGAGAAGGAGAGCTCGCCGCTGCCTTAACCGCCCGAGCGACGTCGTCTGCGGTGGCGGGCCTGAGGAGTGCCAGGGGCTTCACGGATTCCGTGCCGCCGAAGTCTTTGCTTGCTATTCCGCTGTCGTCGGTGACCGCTTCGACGACCAGTGCTTCGGACAGGGTTGCGACGTTGCCGCCGTCGCCTGGCGCCATTGATTCTTTGTTACTCCGGTGACCGGTGAGGGGTTCTTTTGGCTATCGGAATTGGCAACTTGTTGTGGAATGAAGTGAGTGTCCTTAAGTTTGGCTAGGAAGCTGAGTTGGAAAGGAGTGTTGTTATATGGAGTAAATAAGAGTTATGTTTTACTTTGATATCACTTAGCATCACACACGCTGTGTTAACGCATAAAGCATGAATCCCATTTTAACAGGTTCACATTCTATTGTGTCTCATTAGGAGACATCTCATATACGAGAATCCGAGGCCGATGCTAAATCTTAAAAGTACGACAAGAATCCAAAAAAATAATAATATTTTGATAACACCAATACACGTGGTGAGTAAAATATATTACAGCTGCTTTTGTCGATGAAATTATATCTTATACGCACATTGAGTAAGAGATTTGGATGGCTCAATTATTAATCAAAACCATGTGTTTGGTTGCACATTTTGGGCTTTTTACCAAAAAAAATAAAAAAAATAATTATGTAAACAGAATGAAGCAATAGCATACAAGAGTTCTGAGAAGAAGTAATGAGAATGAATGCGTATTGATTTGATTGTATTGTTAATTGTATGTACAAAGATGAACAGCAGCCTTTATATATATCAAGGCAAAACTCAAACCCGTAAAGACTGAAATAAATAGTTGACAGATAACTAACTCAACTAACTGATAAAAGAAACTTCTTTACACATATCTTATCAGCCCCCCTCAAACTCATGAGATGAAATGGGTTCAACTTTGAGTTTGTATCTCAAATATGGAAATCGAGTGCTAGAAACAGACTTGGTAAGGATGTCTACAGCTTGTTCTTCAGAGGGAATATGATGTACTTGAACATGTTGTTGGGTGACACGATCACGAAGTGAAGGTCAATTTCGAAGTGTTTGGTGTGATTGTGAAGGATAGGATTAGCAGCAAGCATAACAGTGCTCATGTTATCACAGTAAATGCGAGGAATGGTGGAAGAAGAAAAATGAAGTTCTGAAAGAAGAGATTTGATCCAAGAAATTTCAGCAATAACAGAGGCTAATGAGCGATATTCAGCTTCGATTCTGGATCTTGAGACAACGGTTTGCTTCTTAGATAACCAAGACACAATGTTAGGACCCAAGTAAACACAAAAATCATAAGTGGATCGTCGATCATCAGGATCAAAGGCCCAATCAAAATCACAAAATGCAGTGATAGGAAAGGAAGATGAAGGTTTGAGCAGAATACCATGAGTGGAAGTGCCTTTGAGGCATCTAAGTATTCCTTTCACTGCTTTCCAATGGGAGAGAAGGGGAGAGTGTAAGAATTGACACACTTTATTGACAGAAAAGGCAATTTCTGGGCAAGTGATGGTTGCATATTGAAGGTTGCCTACTATGGAACGATAAAGGGTAGGGTTGTCAAAGGTATCAGTCCCATGTTTGGTAAGTTTCAAGCTAGAGGTCATGGGTGTGGGTAGGGGTTTGCTGTCATGGAGATTGGCACGTAGGAGAAGGTCAGTAATATATTTGGTTTGAGACAAGTGAAGGTGAATGTTAGGAAGTTTCTTTGCTTCAATGCCCAAAAAATAATGACGCTAGCCTAAGTCTTTGAGTTCAAAGGTTTTGTGTAAGGTTGAAATGAGAGTTTGAATGACAGAAGGGGATGAACCAGTGATGAGAACATCATCGACCTAAACAAGGATAATAATAGTATAGTGAGGAGTGAGTTTGGCAAATAAAGAGGGGTCACACTTGGTAGGAGTGAATCCAAGATTGCTTAAAGTAGTAGAAAGTTTACCAAACCAGGCTCTAGGGGCTTGTTTAAGGCCATAAAGAGAATTGTTGAGTTTGCAAACTAAATGAGGGCCACCCACTTGAAAGTCATCAGGTTGATGCATGAAGACTTGTTCACATAAATCACCATTGAGGAAAGCATTTGTAAAATCCAGTTGATGAATAGGCCAGCCAGAAGAGAGTGCAATTGTAAGTAAGATGCGAATGGAGACAGGCTTGATGACTGGGCTGAAAGTTTCATGAAAGTCAATGCCCTGTTGTTGGTGATAACCCTTAGCCACTAGCCGAGCTTTATGCTTGAAAATGGTCCCATCAGGATTATACTTGATGAGAAAAATCCATTTGCATTCAATTGGAATTTGATTTGCAGGTGGAGGATTGAAATGTTGAGATGGTTGAGGAGGGTTATTTTGCTATTGTTGAAGAGTGAAATTCGGGTTGAAACGGTGGAAACAGTTCCAAGCACTTTGACCAACTTTGTTGCACAACTGACATTGGATATTTGAGAAGGGTATGGATCTACCACCTCCTCGACCAAATCTCCCTCTTCCTCGGCCAAAACGACCACGACCTCTTGATGCAGGGAACTGAGAGGGATTAAAATTTCTTCTTGTGGTTTGAACAAAGTTAGCTTGAACTGAGAGAGGATTGAGATCAATTTTATGAAATTTTTCAATTCTTTCTTCAACAGCAAGAAGTAAAGATTCAATTTCCACAACCTTATAAGGTTCAAGACGAGATAGAAGGGATGTAATAAAGGGGCTATATTCTTCAGGTAAGCCATCAAAAATAGCTTTAAGATGGTTAGATGTGGTGATTGTTTCTCCTACAACAGTAAGATGATTAATGAGTTTCTTGATAGAAAGAAGATAGTCATGCATAGAACCTGTTTTCTTGGTGTTTCTAAGTTGAAGTTTGAGTTTGCTGATATGTGCCTTGGTTTGGGCTGCAAAAATTGTTTCTATCTTACTCCAGATTTGATAGGAATGGTGGCATCCCACCATCTAAATGCGCAGGGATGAGAGAGAGATGCAAGGAAGCAAGACATGAGAAGACTGTCTTGTTTGCGCCACTGAGTGAATTCAAGATTAATGGAATTAGAGGCAGCATCTTCATCAGTAAGGAATTTCTTGGGAATCTTGGTATCTTTAAGAAAATCTTCAAGTTCATAGCCAACTATTGTGGCCAATGCCTCTTGTTGCCATGATAGATAGTTGTCTTCATCTAATTTGAATGACACGGGATTGGCAAAGGTGTGGGTGGAAGAAGTGGAGGAAGAAGAAGATGTCACAGTAGAAGATGATGGAGCCATGGATCAAAAAGAGAAGCTCATGATACCATGTAAACAGAATGAAGCAATGGCATATAAGAGTTCTGAGAAGAAGTAATGAGAATGAATGTGTATTGATTTGATTGTATTGTTAATTGTATGTACAAATATGAACAGCAGCCTTTATATATATCAAAGCAAAACTCAAACCCGTAAAGACTGAAACAAATAGTTGACAGATAACTAACTCAACTAACTGATAACAAAAACTTCTTTACACATATCTTATCAAATTATTTATGGATTTCCATATGCTTTGATATTATTTACTAATATACACCATTTTTAAATTAAAATAATACGGCTCTAAGTAAAATGAAATACACTTCATAAAACGTTTAACTGTTAAAATGTTTTATTTTGCATGAGGACACGTTAAACAGTAAAACATATTAATAACGCAAGTGGCCCCTAAATCGGCCAGCTTTTGCCCGTGTTACAGATAAAAAGACGTTTGGCAGCTGAACGATTTAGCTGACAAACGGCCCACTCCCCAATGCTCCATTGACTATATATGTTCCAGCTTGCCATTCATCAAGCACTACTAACGGAAGTTCACAACCCTCTAATTCGATACAAGGGACAAAGAGTAACAAAGTAATATAACACCGTTAACCAAACACAAAAATATTTTTAGACCAACAACAAATTCTAAACATATTTCATTAAATCAAGAAGCAAAAATTGGTACGTCTTTTTCATTTAACAAAAATTACAATATTTAACATTTAAAAAAAATCATGTTCGACATTGAATAAGAAATATATTTTATTCAATCTAAAAATTAATCATCAATTCTAACAAGTATATTACCCGAAAATATAAAAATCACTAAGGATCATTGTCCCTACAAGCGCACTAACAACAATTGTTTTTTAACATTACAATTATTTTCTTTTGGTGAAAAAAATATAAGCCCTAAATCTATAATAAGCTAGGGTGGGTAGTATAAGTCTATTAATATTTTAATATTATATAGTGTTATATATATATAACATTTACATCAAATATACATTTTTTGCATTTGATGTAAATTTGTTAAATATTTTGTATAAAGTACAAACATTTCAATTGAGTCTTTGTAGCACTAAAGAGGACTACTCTTCATTTCATATAAGTTCAATTGATGACACATTTTTCACAATATAGTGTTTTAACATGATTATAATCTCATTCAAAGATATTTAAAGCTTAAATGATGTGAAAAATATTTCAAAAAGTGAACTAATATATGGTAGAGACTCAAGAAAGCACTATCAAGCTTCAAAAAGTATCTCGCAAGTTCATAAAACGTGATATCATTAAAGAAGACAAATTTTCTCGAGCATATCATGATTACAACCTTCCATCTCAATGGGATTAACTCTAAAGACTATCTTCATAAGGAAAAAATTCTTATCAAGGTTGAAGCCAAGTAAAGTAGATCAACACATAGATCAGAAGCTGTAAAGCTACTTGAAAGCACGCTCTATTCAAAAACCGTGCTAAACCAGCATAAACGAAGGGAAAATTGAATTTCAAATAAAATCAACTCTCAAAAAAGTATTGACGGTGATACATTGCTTTTGTACTTAGTCAATGTCCTCACCTTTTAGAAGAAAAAAGTTCAGAAACCATGTTAGAAAGTAAAAATTGTTTTTAAAGGTTCATATAGAAACCACGTTTGACAATAGTTCTACACCTGCAAAAGACAGGACTGATACAACTCAGCTACACTTTTAGAAGACAGTTCCTAGAGCATAAAAAGAAGATCAACACATGTCAAGATGAAACAAAATCAAGAGGAAAGGGTTATATTTGAAATCCAAGTATAAAAGAAAGAGATCTTCATATATGAAGAAGACTTTTTTGCGCAAAAGAACATTAAAGCTTCTCAATACTCATTTCTGAAAGTTATTACTCCTTATAATTTGTTTTTGTTTTAGAAATATTCTTTCTAGTACTTACTTGATAACATTTTGTTCTAAGGAATAACTTGGAAAGAAGCCTCTTAAGTTTGAGTACACACACTGTTTTATTCATAAGAAAAACTTGAGTGTTATTTGTTAGAGACCAACCAAAATCAAAACTTTGTACCCTGATCCAGTAGCAATCATTTTGAAGTTATCTTGAAGAGGCTAGTAAAAAGATTACTTGGAGTAAAAGTAAATTGGAACTACTGCTCACTAGAAATAGCTTGAGAATACTATACAAAGACTGTTACTTTCTCTAGGTTGAGAAAGGGATTTTAGTGGAAAACAGATTGTTAAGAACTTAATATAGGCAGTGTTTGTCCAAATCAGTATAAATCTTTTTGAGTAATATCTATGTATTAATCTCTTTATTATTCAACATTTGTATTTATTGATATTGTGTGTTTCTTTAAAACAATTTCAAAAGTGTTTATGAAGCTTTAAGTTTCTCAAATTTGTTCAGAAAGTTACTTTCTAACCGCCTTCAAGTGAAAAACTTAATAGACTTTGTTTAGCATTTCAGAAAGTATAAAAAAGTGTCAAACATGATTAAACCTCCCTTCTTGTGCTACTTTCTACCTTCATTTGAAATGTTTTAATGAGATGAAATTGAATTGAATTGAATTCTATCAGGAATTGTATTCAATTCATTGATGTAGAATGTGTTTAAAAATAAATTAATTTCTTTGTTTTAGTATTTTATCTTTTATTATAAGGTCAAACAAAATATTATATTCAAGTAAGGTTATTTTGATAATTTCATATTTTGGAGTTACTTCAATACCAAATAGACCCATTTGGGTGTGATTTGCTTTTGGAATTTTTGATGAAATTGAATTTTTTTTAGATTTCAATTCTTGGGTTATGTTTAATTTCAAATGAAGAAATTGAATTCTAATTCTTGAGTAAATTCAATTTCAGAGATTTCCAAATATCCTATTATATTTTAATCATACTTTTATAGTTATATTTGTTCTCTATATTTATATTGAATGCATTAAACTCATCACTAGCTCATGCATTTCCTTGGAATTAATAAAATTGCACTTTTCAAAGACTGGTTTTCTCTATTCCTTAGAACATTGAGATCCTTCATTAATGCTTTGATTCTTTTGATTTGCTGGGGAAGTGCATACACACAAGGGATGCATTCTTACCGAAGAAACTTCTCATTTTCTCTATTTTTTTCATTCTAATTCTTCCATCTTCCTTTCATATTCTAAAACTCTAAAATGATGGCGAAGAGAGAGGTTGCGAGAGGGAGGGAGATGCTGCGAGGAAGAGAGAGATCATCGATGAAACTAGGTGGCCTCGAGGCGCAGGCCCGCTAGTGGCTCAATGGCAAACACGCGACGCAATGAGGTGGAGCTAATATGCACCGGTGGTGGAGGCTCACGATTCGCGGAGGTTCGTGGCAAGGTGACTAATTTATGGTGCTTCTTATTTGGGATCCCACTTAGGTAGGCTACCTATATCACATCATCACATGCATATTGCTAAAATATAAATGTTATTTTAATATCCAAAAAGTAAATGTCTGACACTAATTTTTTATTCATTGGATGTAATAATAGTTCTTACTCATTTTATCCATCCATTATATCCAATGATTAAAAGGTAAGTGTCTCAATGAAACTCACTTTTTGTATGTTAGAATAACACTTCTCTTAAGATAAGAAATTGAGGTTGCAAATGGAGAAGCAAAGCGAATATGTTTGAAATAGTACTCATGGTCTCATATCATCAGGGGTTCTATTGCTCAACTCAAATATTCAATTTTTGTAAGTGTGTGTTTATATGATTTCTTTGTTTTTTTTTCCTCTATTATATAGTAATTATTGAAACACGATTTCAGCCGACACCCAAAATGCATAACACATTTGTTTTGGCGAAGAAACATATGAGTCCGATTGAAACATTTGATTAGTTTGGTTCCTGACGGGCCCATGAGTTTTAAGACTTAATTAAAATATGAAAGAGGTCCAAGGGGAAGAATCTCGAGTATTATTAAGCCCATAGATGAGTAGGAATTACGAGATTTGAAAACACGTTAACTTGCTGAATTAAAAAAAACACCTTAATTTGGCCCTAATCAAACATGCGCTAAAACGAAGTAAGGGTAAACTGCTTGGGTCAAGCCGTTTAAGCCTTTTCTTTCCCTCTTTTTCAAAAAAATAAAAACAAAAAAAGACAAAATAAATAAAAATGTAGAAACTTAAGTTTATTTTTAATTAAAAATTACGAAAAGCATACAAGTAAATGAAACTTTATATTAACTTAAATATTGTAATATGTAAAGTAATGAGACTTAAGTTTTTTTAAATAAATAACTGAATAAATAAATAAACGTATAGATTTATCAGCTCAACGAGTTAGGCATCTTGGCCCATTAAAGCTGCAAATTAAATGAACTTTGTTGAAAACAATTTAGTTTTGATGGGTCAAGAACTTTTTAAGTTCGGCCCACCTAATTTTGGTTGGTAAGCAGGTTAGTCATCTATGGGTTTGACATGTTTTGTGTCACTACTACAAGGTATGTAATGAATCTATGGGAGTTTTAAAGTTCTAGGTAAGACACCACTTGTTATGATTCATCAGGAGAGAGTCTAAAAGATTGGCCGTAGATTTGCATTATTTATTGAAATATCATAATTTAATGTGTCTAAAACCTCATCGCAATCCAAAAGCTTAAGATATTGAGTCTTCCCGGCATATTGCATTTATCTCTCGATAACATGGGTCTTTTTAAGTCACATTCATGTCACACACACTCATATTTTCTTCCTCTCCTATTCTCCTTTCCTGTAATCAACACAGACGTGTCAGCAAGAAAATTATTGAAATCTTGAATCCCCAAATTCAACCTTGAATTAATACCAAAGCTGATGGGAGACCTAGATACTCCTTTTGCCATTGAATAATTATCTATTTCAAAAATTTATATAGTATTAATTTTTTAACAATAATATTTCTATTAAATACTATTGATTTATTAGTGAAAGAGAAAAGAGAAAATTGAAGTATTAAAATAATTTAGTAAATTATTTCTAATTTTTACTAGTATTAATGTTTCACCAACTATTTTTTAATCCCAATAAATATTTATAACTAGGTAATTATTTAAAAACAGAAAAACAAACATCCAAAGTTGAGGACTTAAAAAGAGTTACTTTCAATAATAAATACAATCAAGAAACTGAAAAAAAAAAAAGGCTAAGCACGACCATTATCACCTATGTAACTGTAAAACTAACCAACGAGTTATATATCACCTTGTTATGCCAGCAGCCATGGTTTTACACTGTAGTAGTTGTGGTCGCGGTCATCGTGACTATGCTCCGATGGCAAAAATTACAAAATAATTAAATATTATCGACACGACTATAATTATTGTTACGATGCGATTGCGGAAAATACCTTAACTACTATATCACGGCCGCTTTATACTGCCGGATATCAAGATTAATATTATCTGTACATTAAAGATAGACACTCACAGCAGATATCATAAAAAATGGATACAAGAATATTTGAGGGTGATGGACGCATGGAGCAAAGATTAGTAGTTCTCTCTAAATAGTGTCCACTATGAGTGTCTTGCACCATAATAATATAACATATTATACAAAAGCATTTTTCTAATACCAAAATAAAACTAGTTAATCTTTACTCTCTATGATTGCCTCCCTCTTTTACAAACGTTGCAGAAAAATATTGTGTATAGGCATTGTGAATGAGATATTATGTTAACTCAAAACTCATTTACTATTATATAAGATATGAACTTATTTTTATGAGATATGGTCAACATATTGTCTTATACAAATGAGTATAAATAACATAACTCTTTTGTTGACACATACACTGATACATAATCATCTATTAGCCAATGGAAACCAACGTTCGTGGAAAGAAGACTGGTGAGCCATCATGAACAAGAGGAACACAAGCAAGAGAGCCACTCCCCATGGAGACCCTCCGGCCCTGTGCAGCGACTCCCTTTCCTCAGGCAAAGGTATTGGGAACGACCCTCCACTCGAGAGGCAGTGAACAACAAGCAACAGCATAAGCGGAACAAGCGCAAGCAAGATCTTCACCTGAACGAGCAAGTCCTCGAACACGGACTCGTAGTTTATGTACCACGAGAAAGCCAACACGAAGAAGAGGATGAACATGAAGAAGCATAGGTGTACTGGGAAAGAAGTATTCCAGAAATAGTACTGGTTATGGTATCTGGCCATTTGAGGTAATAATTCTATTAAGACTGTTACTCTTCCAGGTGTGTTCTTTGGAGCTTTCGAGGTAGGGGCTTTGATTTGAAGAAGCACAATGTTTGGTCAAAAAGGTTTATATAAGGAGTTGAACCTAGTTGGAGCGTGTTCATCACGCAGGAAGTGCATGATTGCTTTATTTTTTATTCTTTCCTAAGGGTACTTTTAAAAAAAACTATTTGTCCATTTATCCCATAATGAATAATGTTAATTATGTGTCTAATAAGTAATAACCACAAGAATTTAATTTCAAATGAATTATTGATTTGAAAAGATCGATTTTATACATGAGGAATGCTAAATAGTTCAAAAATAAAAGCTATGAATAAATACGAATCCTACGTGGTCCAACATAATTAAGAAAAAATTAAAAAAATGTGGGATAAAAATAGTAGAAATCACAGGGGATGAAAACAAAACTCTAAGGTATGTTTGGTTTCAATTTTTAATTTCAGTTTTTTAATTTTTAAAATTTTATAAAGAAAATATTGAAAATTGTAAATCAAAACTAAAAACAAAAATTTATAATTTTCAGAATTTTCTATTTTGTTCATAAAATCTAGAAAATTAAAAATAAAAATTAAAAATTAAAAACTCAAACATGCCCTAACCTCTTAATATTATTCGCAACAAAAGTACAAATTCAAATTCATACTAACTATTTTTTTATGTAAATACTCAATTATGTATTATTTTATTAATAATAAGAATATCTAATCGTGTTTACTATCTCAAAAGTCTCTAGTGATCTATAATCTGATAGTAATATAATTTTTTATTCTAATCATGTACTAAAAATTTAAAATTAATATAATATGATCTCAATATCATATTTTCTAGTCATTAAGTTGTTGTATA
Organism: Dalbergia oliveri; assembly: GCA_030441495.1. NCBI lineage: Eukaryota > Viridiplantae > Streptophyta > Magnoliopsida > Fabales > Fabaceae > Dalbergia > Dalbergia oliveri. Next base: position 19,380,919 of record JAMLFY010000014.1, on the reverse strand, counting down.
CTTGTACGGCGTGGAATAAAAAGTAAAAAGTAAAAAGAAAAAAAAGGAAGAGAAAAGGAAAAGAAAAAAAAGAAGATGCAAAGTGAATAAGTGATGTATCTGTCAATTTCGGTATGGCTTTTCCCGCTTTATATAGAAATTTGAGATTCTACCTTTATTATTCTGGGCGATACATCTAGATAATCCCAGTGATGGTTAGAACAATTCATGGGTGAGATTCAAAATGGGTGTCATCCAATAGGTGAATGCCAGATGCTACCGACAGTAGACAAGAAACGTGTGAGGTTGAGTAAATCAAGGAAGAGAAATTTGGAAGCCACGAGGGTGCGGTTTGTGATAAACCGGGGCAAAGTCGTGTCATATCACTCGGAAAAGATGTGTGTTGTGTATGCAATGGGAATCCCATATACTTATTACCATTTTGATTTTGTCATTGTTACAAGATGAAGTGTGGTATATCATATATTGAGCATTTAGTTACATTTATAAAAAAAAATTAAATTTATTCATGTATTTTTTAATATATATTTAGCCGCACTTTGAAAATATACTGAAGCATCTATTGTGTGGTACACTAAAACTTCATCTTGGGTACCATACCCTTCACCTTCAGTTTTCAAGCTTTATTCAAAGGGCTTTAGGTATCATATATCCGATAGAATTAGATCGATTTGCATATCCCTATAATCCCTCTACAGGATGCATCTTTTACAATCATCCATGATGCATCGTTTCTTTTTTTTTTTTTATATTTTGCTGCTTTCGGTTGTATGTGCTGGAAAATATTCGTAGAGCTGTAATAATGCAACACGTATAGAATCTTGTGTTCTCCTTAGGTTGGGCCAGTATAGGTTAAATCCAACATCATAATAGATGCTACGATGTGCACAATGCTTGTGGCAAGGCCCACATCCGGTGGTTGTCCCACCAAATTTTATAACCCAGTGGAAGATAATCATTTAAAAATATTTTAAAACTTAAAAGTAAATTATTAAAAATATATTATTCATATTATACATGACAATAAATAATGAGTGGAACAACAAAGAAGATATAATTTGGGGATAGATGATTATCATCCCAGCAACACCTGTCTTTCATTGATTTCACTGAAAATGAATTTACACCATCTATTATTATTATTTTTTTCTTAAATAGTAGGCTGTTACATTTTTAAGAACTTGCTAGTTATCTATCCCGTGCAATTGTGCAGGGAATATAAATTAAATTTTTTTTATAATAAACGCGGCTAGAAAGCACAATTATAAATATTGTTAATTATAAATATTTGATATATTTTTAATTTAACTTTAATTAATTTGTTAGCTCTTATATCACTAAATTTTTAATTACATTTATAAGATATGAAAAAATATTAAAATAAGTAACAATCTCAATGAAAATATATTGTCAATTTATAAGATGCACACGTATCGACTCAAGGAAATGGCTATACAATGATTGTAGAAATATGGACTATATGCAAATCCAATAGGCAGCTTCATAAGTTTTTACAATATCCATTCTAATTATATATAATTTTTTGTTAATTTTTACTCCTAATAATTTTAATTTATCACATAATTTTCATGCATGTATTATCGTCACTTAAATATCATTTAATATATATATTAATTGATTTATTTTCATTTTTTGTATAATTTATTCATTTCGTTGGCTCAAGTTACTTTTAGTTTGTGTATAAAAAAACGTTACTTTTAGCTTATAATATTACTAAAACTTAAAATTTTTTTTATAAGAAATCAATTAAATCGATCTAATTTAAATTGATAAAAATTCGATCAAATTGGATTAAATTTAAAATCTACATTTACAATCCAATCTAAATTGCTAGAGTTTAAAATATTTAGATTGGTTAAATTTTTCACTCAAAATTTATTCAGAGAGACCTACTTACACCCTTTAAAACAACCCCTTTCATTTTTCAATCTTTGGCAAAAATTTAGTACCTCACAATTTGGTCTTAGATACTCGATGGCCCTTGCGTTTGGATATATCAAAATATTATTTGTACTTATTGTGTATAGAATATTGTGTTGACTCGCACTTCTTTCACCATAAGATGAGGGGTGGACCCTACTTGAATAGGGTACACACCCTATCCAATAGTGGATGAGGTGTGAGTTGGCATAGTATCCCATCATAATGAGTACAAATAACACAACTCTTCCCCCTCTCTCTATATATATATAGTACAATATTTCCACTGTGGACTTGAGACTGCATTGTAAAACAAAGTTCTTTTTCTAGTTTTAACATTTGAGCACCACCTATTCTTTGCTTTATGATTGATAATGGAGGGTTCTCACATACAGATAAAAAATATCTGAGACTCAGATATGAAATTCACCAATACTAAAAAGACATTTGGACATCATGGGGCCCACCCAATAATTTCGTTTAGTGTTAATTAATTGTGTGTTGGAAACATTGTTAGAGTTAAATTATGTCATGTTAATTATCCTTCTATTTGAAATAAAAAAATAAAAGAAATGGCCAAGAACCAAGCAAACATCATGTGGGTGTTGTTCCACAAAATCCATGGCTGTGATGACCCAAGCAACCATCATTGGCCAATCCTTCACCGCCTGGGCAAATCCATCATTGACGTGAAGCCCGTCTCTGATGCCACATGGGAACCCTGATTCGCAAAGCAAAGATGGCAAGTTCACCAACAAAGGTCATCGATTGTTACAATGGAAGAACGCTGATGGATACATTGGAAGAGCGCCATCGGGACCAAGGTCTTGTCCAAATCGTGATTCTTTCTTTCAATACCCTTGTCTCGCCGTGGGACCAAAGTTTGAGTTTCAAATGTCGACACACCCTTGGGTGGTTTTCACTGTTGTGTCAACTCCAATCCGAGACAACTTCCATGGTTTCCTGTGTCCTCGAGTGAGATGCGACGAGGATGGATTTTTGCCTCCCGTCGATCTCCCATCACCACCATCTCAGCCGGTCTCACCACTCAAGCCCAAAACCACCGATGGCCTTCGCCATCTTCGGTCGCAAAGACCGCCATGGTTCTGAGCATTCGCCTTCATGTCCGCTACCATTCATCATCGCAAATACCACCACACAAATCACCATCTCTACCCCCATAAGCAAGCTCTCTCCCTTTCAACATAAACAAATGAACCATAGCTCAACGGTTTGGTAAAGAAAGACAAAGAAAGATTTTTTTTTTTCACCTAGATAAACAAAGATGGAACTTTTTTTGTGGTTAACAAAGTTGAAATTTTGTATGTTTCTTCATCGTTTTTGGAAGAGTTTTTGTTTTTTTTTTTAAATTTTTTTTATTAAGGTTTTTGTTTTGCTTGTACTTGGGTTTTGGTAGTGTCGATGAAATTGGATGGTGGTGGAGTCACCACCACACAAACCACCACCTCTAGCCCCCCTCAAGCATCGAGAGACATAGAGCTACCCTTCCTCCAAATCGCTGGGTTCTTGACCCACCTTATGAAGTGCATCCCAACGACCCTTAATTTGCTAGGGTTAATTTGGGTATTTTCTCCCCTGTGTTTTGCTGAATGTTAATTACATGAGGGGAGGTAAATTAGCTATGGGATCTAAATTTTGGTCATAATATGGGTTGACCCTCACTACAAATCCATGCCATATGTGTTTCCCTTATTGGCACATGTAACATCTCCAGCCTAGAACAAAACACCTTGTTGCATGTGAGCATGCACTTAATGGGAGCATGCACTTTGATAATGACCAAAACATCAATTAATTGCCGATCACCATAAGTAACAATTCGAAGCCCATATAAAAAAAAAAAAAATTGAAAGAAAGAATGAAACAAATTATCACAAAAATGTAAGAAATTTGAAAGCCATAGGGTAAATATTGTTCATGCAAATTTGATAAGTGACACAGTCACAAGTTCAATTTGCGGTAGATACAACATGGTGTAGAGAGAGATCCCATTATTTATTCTTAATTCGAAACTACTAGCTACTAGCTAGATGGATACATCTATATAAAAATCCAGTTTATGTGGTTTCCCATTAGCAACATACGCAACCCCAGAGTGGGCTGCAACATTGTCTGCGACACTGGATCCCATGTCCTACTCCAACTATGCCATCTGATTTTGGATTTATCTTTGATTCCTCTGCTGTTTTAGCTGCAGATAGGCAATGAATTTTTCAATATAATAGTATCATTTTTTAAAGTTACATAAGTAAAATTTAGTTAACATATAAATGACATAACTATTCATGGAGTCTCAAAAAAACACATATATTACTTTCACTAGCTATATCCAAGCCATTGCCAACGCCCAGCATTCTATCACCAATTTCACTTTGGTCATTTGTCTTTCTAACATCCTCGACTGCAAATATTTGAAATGTGAAAAATGAAATGATGTGCATCATCACATTGGTATTGAAAATCAATAGTGCATGAATAAAGAATGCAATTTTTATCGGTTAACACAATCATTTGTGAAAGAATCTTAGCTTGATTGTTAAACAAAAACTCATCATTAACATGAGGAGGCAACCCTTTATAACCATTTTATGATTGAATGTTCAATAACATAAAAAGCAAAGCCCAAACATACCTTCTTTAAAGCTAAAGGAAGTCTCTAGAAAGCCCCTAGCAGCTACCTTTGAGGGGATGAGAGCAACCATGGCCAAGAGGCATAGGAGGAGTAGGAAATTCTTGAAAGTCATTTTTCAGTTGGGAACTGAAAGTATGTGATGAACGACATGAAAAGTAGGAAGAGAATGATACTTTATAGAAAATATTATTTGTACTCATAATGTATTAACACTTGTCGATTAACATTTCATCCACTATTGAATGTAGTGTGAATCTCATTCAAGTAAGGTCTACATCCCATCTAATGGTGAATGAGATGCAGTCGACACGCGTCCCATGCATAATAAGTATAAATAACATGACTCTACTTTATATTAAGTGAAAAGAGCTAGAGAGAGATAAATTGTTGCCGTATGGGAGACCTTGGACTTAGTGATTGAGAGTAGTCAAAATATATTTTACTCTTTTCTAAGATCTTGATGTCAAGCTCAATATTCTTTTTCTTAATTTTGAGTTATGAAAGGTAACTGTAAGTTATGAACCTGGAATAATAATATTTATTGTCATTAATTTGTTTTGACTATATAATGAATGTAGAAATATGGACTGGCTATAACGATTGTTCATATCTAGTAAAATAAATTATCTAATACCAAAGCCAGGCCAATTTAAAATAATTAAATTATATTATTTTATATATTCATAAAAATAAATTATAATAAATATTATATTTATATCAGGTATTAAATTGGACTGGAAAACGTAATCCATTTTACTTTAAATGCTTTCATCGGCTTCTTTTCAAAAGATAGAGTCGAAGTCAATTGAAATTGCTCTCATTTGATTTTCTATTTAAAAGGATAGAAAAATATTAAAATAATTAACAATCTCAACGAAAATATATTGTTAATTTATAAACTGCACACGTATCGACTCAAGGAAATGGCTATATAATGATTGTAGAAATATGGACTATATGTGGTAAAATAAATTATCTAGCGCCAAAGTCAACTCAATATAACTAATAATTTATAATTTAAATATCTGGAGGAATAAAATATGATAAATATTATATTTATTTCGAGCACTAAAAACCAACTCGAAAATGCAGATTGCATTTTACTCTAAATATTTTCTTCAATTTCTTTGGAAAAGAATCAAAATATGTCAAAATAATTAAAAATTTCAATGTAATTAATGACTAGTAATGAAAGTAGAAATATGGATCACAATTGTTCATATCTAGTAAACCAAATTATCTAGCCTCAAAGTCAAATTTGAAATAATTAAATTATATTTATTTAGCAAAATAATTTATAATAAATATTTTTCTTATATTGAACATTAAAGTCAACTTAAATATGTGTTGACACCAAATTTCACTAAGTGTCAAAACATTGAATAGACGTTCAACCTTAGTATGCCAGGAAGCCATAATGAGGAGCTTGATTATCAAGGCATGCAGGTTCTATGCGTAATGAATGCTTAACATGTTAAAATTGACTAAAGCTGTGAAGTTTGACTGTAAGACAAAGTTGATAAAGCTTAAGTTTGCCAACATGTCGAAGCCTATGGAAGTCACTGAAAATGAAAATTGAAAGCTAATAGTAACAAGATCCTCATGTTTGAGTTCAACCAATCAAAATCCTTGTTTTTCATTCATGACTTAGAAAATTTTGAAGATCTTGAAAAGGGTGTCATAGTAACCACTAGGAGACAGACATGGGTCAATCGACGATTAACAGTGATTGTCAGCAATTACTAATAATAGAATAGCTTGGGGAAGATGTGACGAGTGATAGCGCTCAACGATGAAGGCGTATGACAAATAAAGAACTGTCAAAGACATTGACGCATCCAAGGATGCAACCAATGACAAATGTCAAGATCTTAGAGTCATAAGATGTCTATAAATAACATTTCTGTACATTTGTAAGGGGTTAAAATTTTTACTCCCAAACTCATTTTACAAATGTCACCTAAATGACAAAACAGAGTCCAGAGTCCCTAAGTCATTATTCTTAACCCAATTTCTACTATTCTAGGATTAGATTGTCTTTAGTTCCTTTACATTTTATGTACTTTACTTATATTTGTCAATCAAGTAGTTTACTTTCTACAACTCTTCTCTTTTTCAGTAATCTATCAATCAACATTTCATTCAGAACACACAAATCACACTACGCACTCCATCCTCATTTCATTAACATACTCGTTTGACGCTTGATTCTTTTGGTGTGGAATCCAAGAGGTGTAGCTTTTTGCTCCTCGAATTGAGATCGGAAAAACAAAGGTTGACGTCCAAAGCACAAATTTGTCGACAAAAACCTGATTTAAAGGTTTTACCTCCTATTTAAAAGGAAATCATTAATTATTTATTGTCGATGTAAAGTGTGAAAACCTACTATGAACAATATGTAATTGTTTTAACAAAAATGAGTTTCTTATATGTGAGAGGTGAAAATATACATTCCAGCCATTGGATCAATTATATGTTTAAAAACTAAAACCTCAAATCAGCCCTTAGATTATAATGGGGACAAATTAGTCCCTCAAGATTTAGATAAAAATCTCATATTAGTCCATCAAATTTTATAAAAGAGGACAAGTTAGTCCCTCCATCAAATTATTGTCTAACTGAAAGAATATCCATATATTCTGTTAACTTTACGTGTACTATTAATTTTCATAGTAAGTTATAACTTGCCTCATTTCTCCGTTTGCGTAGAACAAATGCCAACTTAAAGTCAAAATCTTTTTTCTCTAGTGAGATAGCAGATGAAAAAAATGTCTAACGATTTTGTGAGAAGTGAGACAAGTTAGGATCCATCATGAAAGTTAACAGGACATGTAAACAAGTTAACAGGACACAACTTATACAACAATTTTACAGAGACTAACATGTCCCCTTTTATAAAATTTGAGGACTAATATTAGATTTTCTAAATAGGGACAGATTTGGATTTAATCGCGTTTAAAATTACATTTTCAATTCTTACCCTTCCTCTTCTCATCCCGTCTCAAAAATGTTTTATCACACATAGCTAACGTCGCGCAAATTGATCGCACAGGCCACAGTGCAATTTCCTTCACTTTCCAAGCAACCAAACAGGACCAGAACTCACCCTCGCCGACTCTTACCACCTGATGGAAACCGATTCTATGCGCATAGTATTAATTAGTAATGAACGGTTCTTTGTGGTTCCAAAAGATAGCACCTTGGCCATTTTTAAAAAAATTAATAAATAAAATAAAATAAAATATAAACTTACCATTTCAATTTATGATTTCTTACGAAATTTTTAAACCCTAACATCTACCACATGCGTATTGGCTACTCAATCAAAATTAAAAAATCGATAAAAAAAGTGAAATTCGATCAAAATCACAAAAGATTAGATCTGATTTGTTTTTGTTTTTCTTGAAACTGTATGAATTGAATCGGATTTTGGATTTAGTTTTTAAAATTAGTCCAGCCCAATCTAAATTGAATTATCACTATTCATATAATATATTTTTTATATTTAAGTTTATACTTTCACTTCTAATAATTTTAGTTTATCACATATTTAATTTTTTTATTCGTTTATCATTATCACTTAAATATCATTTAATACATATTAATTTAATTATTTTTTATTTTTGTAACATATATACTTCATTGTTTATCACTTGCGCCATTAAAACAAACCTTTTCAGTTTCAATCTTTGGCAAAAATTGATGACCCTTGTGTTGGGATACATTATAGCACAATATTTTCATGTGTGGACTTTGAGACTACATTTTACAACAAAGTTCTTTTTCTAGTTTTAACGTTTGAGCCCCACCTATATTCTTTAATTTGCTTTATGATTGATAATGACCAACATATCAATTAATTGCCGATCATCATCGAAAGAAAGAATGAAACAAATTATAAGAAAATGTAAGAAATTTGCAAACTATAGAGTAAATATTATTCATGCAACATTGATAAGGAACATAGTCACAAGTTCAATTTGCGGCAGATACAACACGGTGTAGAGTGATATCCCGTTATTTATTTCCTAATTTGAGAGTACTAGCTACTAGATGGATACACTGGTTTCACATTAGCAACATACGCAACCCATAATGTGCCGCAACATAGTCTGCGACATTGGATTCCATGTCCTACTCCACCGACGCCATCTGATTCTGGATTTATCTTTGATTCCTCTGCTGTAATAGCTGCAGATAGGCAATGAATATTTTAATATAATAGTATATTATTTTTAAAGTTATATAAGTATAATTTGATTAACTTATAAATGATATAATTATTCATGAAATCATGACAACTCTAAAAAAACACATATATTACCTCCACCAGGTAGATCCAAGCCATTACCAACACCTAGCATTCCATCGCCAATTTCACTTTGGTCATTTGTCTTTTTAGCATCCTCAACTGCAAACATTTGGATTGTGAAAAATGAAATAAAGTGCATCATCACATTTGCATTGAACATCAACAATGCATGAATATATAATGAATGCATTTTTTTTGGGTTATGAATTATGATTGAATGTTCGACAGCATATACAAAAAGCAAAGCCCAAACATACTTGTTTTAGGGCTAGAGGAAATCTTTGGAAAGCCCCTAGTGGCTACCTTTGAGGGGATGAGAACAACCATGACCAACAGGCTTAGGATAAATAGGGCATTTTTGAAAGCCATTTTTCAGTAGAAAACTAGAAGTAGGTGCTGAATGATATAAAAACTACTAAGAGATTGGTACTTTATATAGTGAAAAGAGAAGAGAGAGAAAGAACTATGAAAATAATTGAAAGATATGAAACTAGAGCATCATTTATTGCTATGTTAATTTGTTTTGGCTATATAATGAATTTAGAAATATAGATTTGGCTACCATGATGTTCTTTTTTTTGGGACCTGCCACGGTTGTTCATATTTAATAAAATAAATTATCTAGCACCAAAGTCAACTTGAAATAAGTAATTTAAAATTTATATACCAAGAAAAATAAAATATAACCTATATCTATAACTATAATAAAAGAATATCCATTCGATCAAAAAACAAAAAAATAAAAGAATGTCCATTCACTATTTATTTTACCACTTATCTACAGTGCATTTTTTACTTTTTATTCACTGACTTTTTTTTTTATTTCAGAAATTATATTAATCACAATAAAATTTAAATTTAAGATCTCATGTATTGTATTTAAATCTTTCACTACTAGACCAATCATAATAATTTTATCACCTTATTATTTTAACACTGTGTCACTTCATATATATTAATTTATTATATATTTATACACATAATAAAGGTTGGCCGACGATGCCAACCGCGTTGATGACGCTGACATTTCTTTTTTGTTTATTTCTTGTTACTATTTATAAATATAATAATAATAAATAAATAATATAATAATATTGATTTTTTTTATTTTTTTACTTTTTATGTACCGATTATTTTAACATTGTATCACTTCAAGCATTTGAAGTAGAATTAAATGGATTACGTTTTCAATTTGACTTTAGGGATCGATATATAAATACAATACATATTATAGTTTATTTTTCTAGACATATAAACTAATAGTACGTATAATTTAATTATTTCAAATTGACTTTGGTGCTATAGAATCTATTTTATCACTACAAGAAAAATGGAATATAGCTACGGATTTAGCTACGAATTTCCATATCTCTATCTAATACATGTAATTTGCTATGGATTTTGCGACGAAAAAAAGTTTGGTAGCAATGCAAGAAAACATGCATCAAATAGCAACAGATTAGCAACAAATAGATCCGTAGCTAAATTTAGCTTTGAACTTTGCCTTGCAGTAGCTAAACAGGTCCATAGCTAAACTGGCCCATTTTATATAGGAAAAAAAAAAAAAAGGACCTAACCTAGTGCTCTCCTGAACTCCCCTTCCCGTTTCCCACTCAAACACAACCCACACACATCACAAAACCTAATCTAAGAAGTGAAAGGCTAAGAAGTGAGAAGACTAGAGGACCGCCGTTGCTACTCGCCGCTACTGCTCGCCGGAGGGAAGAGAACCGTCGCGCCCCTGTTGCTCGCACGCCTACCGCTGCTCGCACCCTGCTACCGCGCCACTGCTGCTCACCGAAGGGAAAGGACCGCCGCGACCCTGCTGCTCGTGCGCCTGCTGCTGCCGCGCCTCTGCTGCTTCGCCTTGTTGTTCGCGAGCCTGCTGCAACCGTCGTGCCCCTGCTCCTCGCGCGCCTGCTGCTGCCGGGCCCCTACTGCTCTGCCCCTGCTGTTCGCGAGCCTGCTACCGCTGTCGCTCCCCTGCTGCTCCCGCGTAGTCGTTGCAAGCTCCATCGCGGCTTTCTCTGTCATCAGAGCCACGCGCCTCCACCAATGTGCCCAGCGAACCACCGTCGCACCACCTCCGTATCATGTGAGTTATAATATCTTTTGATTGTTTTTCCTTTATGTTTCCTTTATTCTGTTAGCAAAATTTTCAATTTTCCATTTTGGTCTCAAGTTTTAGCTTTTGTTGGTGTTAGTCTTAGTTTTTTACCCGTATCAAATACCAATTTTCTTACCAAATCAATGATTTGTTCTTAAACTATGCTTAGCTAGTTAAGTAGCTAGCCGCCTTGTGTGATTGTTTGTGTAATTTTCAAGCTTTGCTGGATTGGTCCTTAGCTCCCATGGTTTGCCATGCTTTAATTTGTACTGTAATTTGTATTTGTAATTGTGAATGTTATTGTAATTTTAATTGTAATTGTTGTGAATCATAGATGTGCCTTGCAGATGAATGTCAATATCTCTTTTTTAGTTCAACTTCTTTTTCTTTAGGTGTTGCTGATCCTTTTCTGCTTTATCTTCCTGCTTCTTTTGTTGTTTCATCTTTTCACAGCTTTTCTCATTATTTTGTACCTCACCTTGCAACAATTTCAAATTTGATTCCCGGAACAATTGCACAATTGTATACAACGAGTCTCTAACACTTAAAAGATACACCATTTTCATTGGATATTTAGGAGGTTAAAAAGCTATAAAAAGTGTCATATCAATTACTTTAGGGGTGACAAGTAGTGCCTAATATGACACACCGTCACAATGCTGTCAACAAGTTAACTGCCAATCCTACTTAAAACTTCTGCAAATACTTGTTTGCATTTTTGCCTTTTTCCATTTTCTACTTATTGTCTTTCACATTTTGGTAATGGAATTCCTCAACATGATGAATATATGGTAGATGTTATTGCTAAAGGTCATTTCCGACAAGAGCAACATTAAGGGATAAGCAACTTCAACAATACATAAGCCTAATGGTAGAATTTGTTTCACATTAGGCATACATTACTGCTGGCCATTGCTATTTTACACTTCTTTTTGCATATTTTGGACACAAGCAGCTTTCTTAGAAATGTATTTTTTTTCTTCTTGTTATGTTTTTCCTTATATTAATTCTCTAATGAACTTTTTTTGAATGAATATGTTGAACAGGCATTTAGTTCAATTTTTGGCCCAAGATCTACTATAACTTCAAGCTTTTGGAAAGAGGAGCATTTCTTTTAGCCATCAGCCGCACTCAAATTGCCTTCAAGTTTCCTGTGTTCTATGTAGCTAGTGTAGTGTTTTAGCTTTAGTCTTTTAGATATTAACCATTGCTTGCATAGGCAAAGTGTTGCAAAGATATAAAAATTTATGGAGACCAATGAGCTATGAGAATTTGAAGTTATTAATGAGTACTTTATATTCTAATTATTTTAGTCATTCTACTGTTATGGCATGCTTATTAAGTTGGTGTCTATTTATGCTTATCTCATGGTTGATAAGCTATTTTGAAAACAAAGAAAGAAAATGGACTTACCCACATTTTATACATGTGGCTAAATGAAAGCCAAAAGTGTTGCTTCCCCACCCATTTTGTAACGAATTGCGACGGAAATTCCATTACCAATTTTAGCGACGGACTTTCAATTGTTGCTAAAATTTAGCATGGAGCAAATTAGCAATAGATTTAGCGACAAAAAATCCCTCGCTAAATGAGTTTAGCGTTTATGGATTTTTTAGCCTTTAGCGATTTTTTTGATTTTTTTGTAGCTAAAAGCTGATTTTCTTGTAGTGTTACTAGATATGAACAATTGCGATGGTCAATCCATATTTCTATAATAATTACATAGTCAAAATAAATTAATAACAATAAATGTTACTCCAATTTCATATTTTACAATTACATAATAGCTCAAAATTAATAAAAAGAAAATTGAACTTCACATCATGAACTTAGAAAAAGAGTATATATATTAGGACTATTCTCAATCACTAAGTCAAAGGGTCTACCACGGCTCCACTCCCCCTCTCTCTTCTCTTTTCACTGTATATAAAGTATAATTCTCCTACTAATTTTCATATGGTTCATCACCTACTTTTAGTTTCCTATTGAAAAATGACTTCTAAGAATGCGCTACTCATACTAGGTCTCTTGATCATGGTTGTTCTCATCCCTTTAAAGGTAACTGCCAGGGGTTTCCCAGAGACTTTCTCTAACTCTAAAACAGGTATATTTGAGCTTTGCTTTCTGTATATGTTGCCGGCCTCCTCATTAATGACAGGCTTTCCCTTTGAAATGGTGTTCTTGTTTAACAATCAAGCCCAGATTCTTTCACAAATGATTGTGTCAACTGATAAAAATTGCATTCATATCATTCGTGCATTGCTGATTTTCATTGCAAATGCAATGGTGCATATCACTTCATGTTTCACAATTTAAATGTTTGCAGTTAAGGATGTTAGAAAGACAAATGATCGGAGTGAAGTTGGTGATGGAATGCTAGGTATCGAAAATGGCATGGATATGTCTAGCAAAGGTAATATATGTATTTTTTTTTTCAAGTTGTCATGATTCCATGAATAGTTGTCATTTATATGTTGACTAAATTAATCTTATGGTACTTTAAAAAAAAATGATATACTACTATATTTAAAAGAAATATTGTCTATCTGCAACTAATATTGACGAGGAATCAAAGATAGATCCAGGATTAGATGGCATGGGTGGAGTAGGACTTCAAGCGTTCAAATGTCGCGAACAATGTTGCTACTTTCAGTTTTGCGTATGTTGCTGATGTAAAACCACATGAACTAGATACATATAGATACATATATGTGTATAAATCTAGTGGCTTAATAATTAACAAATAAATTATGGGGTCTCAACACAATGTTGTGTCTGCCTCAAATTGAACTTGTGACCAATGTTCATGATAATCGGATGAATCGGGACCAGATACTCTTATCTTATGTTTTGATAAGTGCAAGAAAAAAAACATCTTTTTCAGAAATCAGTCAAAAGCCAAACGAATCATTTAAAAACCAGCTGACTGCTAGAATCGAAGGCAATTCAGCAGTTCAACGAAGGAACTAAAAAATAAAAATTGTGACCGCTAGAAAAAGTGCTTTGCTTTGCATTATCTTTTGGAAGAAAATGGGGGGGGGATGCGATGTCAGTATTGAAAGGAGGAATGAAGTGAAGGGGTCTACTATGCTTTTTCATAATGTCATTAGATTGGGTTTATTTCATGGGCCACTTAATTCACCAAGTTCTTTTTTTAACATAAGCCCTCATGATACAGACCAAAAACAAAGACACTAATACACACAAAAAAAAAACCAATTACACCTTTTATTTTTCCCAACTGTGAGGTGGCGTATGCTATGCATATTATTGGAAAAACCATTTCCTTCCAGCTGTGAAGATGATTAAGAATCTTAGTCGTGACCGAATGAAAACTCATGACAGATAAAGCAAAAACTACCACATTTAAACATAACTGTATATGACATTATTAATAGATTTTTTCGTTGTAAAAGAATAATTAGATCTTCATATGTAGTTAGCAGACTCAACCTGGTGATCAATTTGACAAGACATTGGGTCACTAAACCAGATATAATTAAATTCATATATAAAAATATAATTTAGTGTAGCTAGTTATATGAATATATATAATTTATGACACCTAATAACTAAACTAGATGTCATATATATAATTTATGACACCTAATATATATAATTCCACTGATGCTTTCTCTCCATGTGGTTCAATAATTGGATGGGTCAATTGACAATTCCACAAAAGCCAACCGTTTCATTACACATAGAACCTGTATGGCTTGACAATCAAGCTCCTCATTATGGCATTTAGTGAAATTTGGTGCCAACACATGTTTAAGTTGACTTTAATGTTTGATATAAGAAAAATATTTATTATAAATTATTTTGCTAGATAAATATAATTTAATTATTTCAAAGTTGACTTTGAGGCTAGATAATTTGTTTTACTAGATATGAACAATTGTTATCCATATTTCTACTTTCATTACTAGTCATTAATTACATTGAGATTTTTAATTATTTTGATATATTTTGATTCTTTCCAAAAGAAATTGAAGAAAATAGTTACAGTAAAATGCAACCTGAATTTTCAAGTTGGTTTTAGTGCTTGAAATAAATATAATATTTATCATATTTTATTCCTCCAGATATTTGAAATTATAAATTATTAGTTATATTAAGTTGACTTTGGTTTGGTGCTAGATAATTTATTTTACCACATATAGTCCATATTTCTACAATCATTATATAGTCATTTCCTTGAGTCGATACGTGTGCAGTTTATAAATTGACAATATATTTTCGTTGAGATTGTTAATTGGATTTATTTGCCATGTACTGAAAGTGTAAAACTTTTTTAGACAGTTATCTAATTATGTATTATCACATAAATTATGATAGTTAAATTTTACACTCACCGTTGAAAAGTCATCCAAACTAAATGTTTTAATTGGATGATAATATAAAACTATTTTACACTGTCAGTGCATCGAAATTAAACTCTCGGTAATTATTGTAATATTTTTCTATCTTTTAAATAGAAAATCAAATGAGAGCAATTTCAATTGACCTCGATTCTATCTTTTGAAAGAAAGCCGATGAAAGCATTTAAAGTAAATGGATTACGTTTTCCAGTCGACTTTAATACCTGATATAAATATAATATTTATTATAATTTATTTTTTTGAATATATAAAATGATATAATTTTATTATTTTAAATTGGCTTTGGTGTTAGATAATTTATTTTACTAGTGCAATCGTTATTGCCAGTCCATATTTCTACTTTCATTATATAGTCAAAACAAATTAATGACAATAAATATTATTATTCCAGGTTCATAACTTACAGTTACCTTTCATAACTCAAAATTAAGAAAAAGAATATTGAGCTTGACATCAAGATCTTAGAAAGAGTAAAATATATTTTGATTACTCTCAATTACTAGGTCCAAGGTCTTCCATACGACAACATTCTCGCTCGAGCTCTTTTCACTATATATACATATAAAATATAGTCATGCTATTTATACTCATTATGCATATGACGTCCGTTCAACTCTGCATCTTATCTACCATTGGATAAGGTGTATCATTCTCTTCCTACTTTCATATCGTTCATCACATACTTTCAGTTCCCAACTGAAAAATGACTTTCAAGAATTTCCTACTCATCCTATGCCTCTTGGTCATGGTTGCTCTCATCCCCTCAAAGGTAGCTGATAGGGGCTTTTAGAGACTTCCTTTAGCTTTAAAGAAGGTATGTTTGGGCTTTGCTTTTTGTTTATGTTATTGAACATTCAATCATAAAATGGTTATAAAGGGCTGCCTCATGTTAATGATGAGTTTTTGTTTAACAATCAAGCTAAGATTCTTTCACAAATGATTGTGTTAACCGATAAAAATTGCATTCTTTATTCATGCACTATTGATTTTCAATACAAATGTGATGATGCACATCATTTCATTTTTCACATTCAAATATTTGCAGTCGAGGATGTTAGAAAGACAAATGACCAAAGTGAAATTGGTGATAGAATGCTGGGCGTTGGCAATGGCTTGGATATAGCTAGTGAAAGTAATATAAGTGTTTTTTTAGAGTCATCATGATTCCATGAATAGTTATGTCATTTATAAGTTAACTAAAGTTTACTTATGTAACTTTAAAAAATGATACTATTATATTGAAAAATTCGTTGCCTATCTGCAGCTAATACAGGAGGAATCAAAGATAAATCCAAAATCAGATGGCATAGTTGGAGTAGGACATGGGATCCAATGTCGCAGACAATGTTGCAGCCCACTATGGGGTTGCGTATGTTGCTAATGGGAAACCACATAAACTGGATTTATATATCATCTAGCTAGTAGCTAGTATTTTCGAATTAAGAATAAATAATGGGATCTCTCTTACACCATGTTGTATCTACCGCAAAGTGAACTTGTGATGACTGTGTGACTGTGTCACTTATTATCAAAGTTGCATGAATAATATTTACCTATGGCTTTCAAATTTCTTACATTTTTGTGATAATTTGTTTCATTCATTCTTTCTTTTTTTTTTTTATATGGGCTTTCGAGTTGTTACTGATGATGATCGGCAGTTAATTGATGCATTGGTCATTATCAATCATAAAGCAAAGAATAGGTGGGGCTCAAGCGTTAAAACTAGAAAAAGAAATTTGTTGTACGATGCAGTCTCAAGTCCACAGTGAAAGTACTGTGCTATATATCGAAACACAAGGGCCTTCGAGAATGTAAGACCAAATTGTGAATTACTAAGGGTGCATGCTTTGCCTTTTTTATTTTTAGTTTTTAATTTTTATATTTGTGAAAAAAAATTGAAAAAACTGAAAATTTTAATTTTCAATTTTCAATTTTTTCACAAATTAAAAAATTAAGACTGAAAACTGAAAATTGTAAAGTAGGCCCTAAATTTTTGCCAAAGACTGAAAAATGAGAAGGGTTGTTTTCAAGGGTGTAAGTAATTCGCTTGAATAAATTTTAAGTGAAAAATTAAACCGATATAAATATTTTAAACTCTAGCAATTTAGATTGGATTGTAAATGTAGATTTTAAATTTAATCCAATTTAATCGAATTTTTATCAATTTGAATTAGATTGGTTTAATTGATTTCTTATTAAAAAAATTAAAATTTTAATAATATTATAAGCTAAAAGTAACTTTTTTTATACATAAACTAAAAGCAACTTAAGCCAACGAAATGAATAAATTATACAAAAAATGAAAATAATTCAATTATATATATATATATATATATCAAATGATATTTAAGTGACGATAATACATGCATAAAAATTATGTGATAAATTAACATTATTAGGAATGAAAATTAACAAATATATAATTAGAATGGATATTGTAAAAACTTATGAAGCTGACTATTGGATTTGCATCTTATAAATTGACAATATATTTTCATTGAGATTGTTAATTATTTTAACATTTTTCCATATCTCAAAATGAACAATCAAATGAGAGTGATGTTAATTGATTTTGACTTTTTAAAAGAAACTGATCGAAGAAAGCATTTAAAGTAGCATTAAATGGATTACGTTTTCAAGTTGACTTCAGTGATCGATAAACAAATACAATATTTATTATAGTTTATTTGTCTAGACATATAAACTAATAGTACGTAAATTTAGTCATTTCAAAATGACTTTGGTGCTAGATAATCTATTTTACTATGAACAATTGGTTTTTGATAGAGGTTTCACCAAGGTCAGTGTGGAGGTTGATTCTCTTGCTGCTGTTAAGCTTTGCTCTGGACAGGTCCTGGATACTCATTCTGCTGTTCCTTTGACTCGGGACATCCTCAATCTCATGGATAATTTCTCCTCGGTGCGTCTCTCTCACGCCTACAGGGAAGTGAATTATTGTGCCGACATTTTTGCTAAACGTGGACACCTCTGCTCCACCGAGGTTACGTGTTTTGACTCCATCCCTCCATTTGTTTTGCTAGCGTTTAATGCTGATTCTATGGGAACCAAGTTTCCTCGTGTCCTTTGATTTGTTTTGTTTCGTTTCGGGCTGCTAAGCCCCGTAGTGCATAAAAAAGAAATCCATATCTCTATATTAATAACATAGTCAAAATAAATTAATAACAATAAATGTTACTCCAATTTCATATCTTACAATTACATAATAGCTCAAAATTAATAAAAAAAATGAGCTTCGCATCATGAACTTAAAAGAGTAAATATATTAGGACTATTTCAATCACCAAGTCAAAGGGTCTACCACGGCTCCACTCCCCCCTCTCTCTTCTCTTTTCACTGTATATAAAGTATCATTCTCCTACTAATTTTCATATGGTTCATCACCTACTTTTAGTTTCCAATTGAAAAATGACTTCTAAGAATGCGCTACTCATACTAGGTCTCTTGATCATGGTTGTTCTCATCCCTTTAAAGGTAACTGCCAGGGGTTTCCCAGAGACTCTAACTCTAAAACAGGTATATTTGAGCTTTGCTTTCTGTATATGTTGCCGGCCTGCCTCCTCATTAATGATAGGCTTTCCCTTTGAAATTGTGTTCTTGTTTAACAATCAAGCCCAGATTCTTTCACAAATGATTGTGCCAATTGATGAAAATTGCATTCATATCATTCGTGCATTGCTGATTTTCATTGCAAATGCAATGGTGCATATCACTTCATGTTTCACAATTTAAATGTTTGCAGTTAAGGATGTTAGAAAGACAAATGATCGGAGTGAAGTTGGTGATGGAATGCTAGGTATCGAAAATGGCATGGATATGTCTAGCAAAGGTAATATGTGTATTTTTTTCTTTCAAAGTTGTCATGATTCCATGAATAGTTGTCATTTATATGTTGACTAAATTAATCTTATGGTACTTTAAAAAAAATGATATACTACTATATTTAGAAGAAATTATTGCCTATCTGCAGCTAATATTGCCGAGGAATCAAAGATAGATCGAGGATTAGATGGCATGGGTGGAGAGGACTTCAAGCGCCCAGATGTCGCGTACATTGTTGCTACTTTCCGTATTTTTGCGTATGTTGCTGATGTAAAACCACCTGAACTAGTAGATACATATATATATATATATATGTGTGTGTGTGTCTGTGTGTGTGTGTGTGTGTGTGTGTAAATTGTGGCTTAATAATTAACAAATAAAGTATGGGGTATCAACACAATGCTGTGTCTGCCTCAACTTGTGAGCAATGTTCACGATAATCGGACTCGACCAGTTGAACCAGATACTGGAGACTGTTATCTTATGTTTTGATAAGTGCACGAAAAAAAAGAACATCTTTTTCAGAAATCGGTCAAAAGCCAAAAGAAGCAGTTAAAAACCGGCTGACCGCTAGAATCGAAGGCAATTCAGCAGTTCAACGAAGGGACAAAAAATTGTGACCGCTAGAAAAAGTGCTTTGCTTTGCATTATCTTTTGGAAGAAATGGTGGAGGGATGTGATGTCAGTATTGAAAGGAGGAATGGAGTGAAGGGGTCTACTATGGTTTTGCATAATGTCATTAGATTGGGTTTATTTCATGGGCCACTTAATTCACCAAACTCTTTTTTAACATAAGGCCTCATGATACAGACCAAAAACAAAGACATTAACACACCAAAAAAAAATCAAAATTACACCTTTTATTTTTTCTAATTGTAAGGTCGTTGGTTAACCAATATATAATTAAATTAATATATAAAAATACAATTTAATATAATAAAATATATTATATATTAAAAAAAATGAAACATAATATTAAAGATTGGTTAGCTAAGTGATAGCAAGTGACACCCTCCTAAGGGAAGAGGTTCAAATCCCACATTTGATATTTTTGAGGAAATTATGAATTTTCTTGGAGGCATTGGATCGATCTCTTCCAACTAGAGACCAACCCAATGATCAGAAGTGATCATATACAAGAACTTGAATCAGACCTATGGTCGATTCACCAATTTTTGGTTGAACCAACCTTAGTTTGATTCTGAACTATGTCTTCATATAAATATTTGAGTGTGTATAATATAAAAGAAAAATGCAATTAATCTAAAGGGTACAATTTAGCCCCAACTTTTAAAAATATGCAATTTGACACCATTTACTTTTTAAACAGTGCAATAAACATTCGTTAACTTGTGTCATGTGGTAATTAGATGTATAATTTTATAGATAATTGTCAATCTGGCCCTTTCATCTTGTTTCTTGAGGATGAGAGGTATTTGAATGTGTTGTTGGTGCATCGTGTGGGTTTCATTTTGGTTTTGAGCGTTGTTTGGTTTCATTTTGTTTTTGGCCTTGGTGCTTATGGTGTATGGCTATGGTGATAATAGGTTTAGTGGGTTGTGGTTTGTGTTGTTTTTTTTAACCTTCCTTTTTGGTTGAGAGGTTTTGACTTGGCTATGGGGATTTTGATGTGTTGTTTTTGGCTTGTTTGGGAAGATGAAGACGATAGTGGCTATTGACGATGAAAGCATCATGTGCGTTGAGGGGTTTAAGAATAGAAATTAGGTTAAATTACACTCACCTTCTCTATAAGTTTGTAGAAATGTAACTCATATCGTCTTAGTTGTCCAACTTACATTTACACATCTACTTGTTAAATTTTAAATATTTATATCACACTTATATCCTCACTAACAGAGTACCATATTTTTGTGATATTAATTGTTCTTAATTGATAAGATTACAAAATACCCTTATCCACTCTCTCCATTAATTGTGAATATTTTTATAATTTTATTAATTATAAACAGTTAATATTTAAATATCATTATATTAAGTTTACTAATCGTTGTTATGTTATGAGGGGTATGATTGTAATATAAATATTTAAAATTTGACAAGCTGAGAATGTCAGTGTAGGTTGGATAATTAGAGATGTGAGTTGTATTTTCACAAATCTTAAAGGAAGTGATAATTTACCCAATTAAGAATACAAAAGAATGGGTAATTTTGTCCATAAAATTAAGCATGAGATTGACACATGACACTTTAACTAAGAAAATATAAGTGTTTGCACATTTGAAAAGTATAAATGTTGAATTATACTTTTTTAAAAGTTAGGGACTAAGTTGTACCACCCTAAAGTTTAGGGGTTAATTGCATTTTTCCTAATATAAATATATTAGGTTAAATATATTTTTGGTTCATGAAAAATGAGCAACTTTTGTTTTAGTCCTTAAAAAATATTATTTTGTTTAAGTCTAAAACATTTTTAAAAATGTTTTGTTTTAGTTCGTATTATTAAACTTGTTATGTCGAAATTTTATTGGCTAATGAAAAGGTTAGCCCATTCATTTTCATATGATAATCCATAATCATATATGGTAAACTAAAACCAAATAATTTTAGAAATATTTAGACTAATACCAAATAGGAAAAATTTCAGCAATTAAAACTAAAATACACTCATTTTTAGGGATAAAAAATATATTTAAGCAATATATATTTTATTATATTTAAATTGAATCGATTTAAACTAGTTAACAATTGAACTAGGGGTTTGTCCAGTTCAATTTTCAGAACGTTGCTTGTCAGTTGTCAAAGTTCATAAATAAAATTTGCCGTGTAGTTTTCAAATTTCTTACATTTTTGTTATAATTTGTTTCATTTTTTCTTTCGAGTTTTTTTTTTTTTGGGCTTTGGATTTGTTAGATCAATGATTATTTCTTTTTGGGTCAAGACGATGATGATTGGCAATTAATTGACGTTTTGGTCATTATCGATCATAAAGAAAACTTTGACCAAATAACAAAGCAAAGTTTGTGCCATAAAACAAAAACTAGGTAGGGCCCAAAAGTCAAAACGATAGTGAAAAAAATAGTTTTGTTGTTGTAAATTGCAGTCTGAAGTCCACAGTGAAAATATTAGGCTATATATCGCAACCCAAGGGTCATCGAGTACGTGAGGCCAAATTGTGATGGATTTGAATTGTATCAATTTGATCGATCTCTTATAAAGAAAACTAGTTTATTAGCCATGCAATATATGGAGTGATTAATGATAAAAAATATATATTAAATATTAAATTTATTTATATATTTTTAAAAAATTATATTCATACATATTCATTTAATTAAAAAAATTGAATTTCTTTAAATAAATATATTAATTTCTATAAAGCACAATACAAAATAAATAATTAGAAAAAAATGGAGTACAACAGTGAATAAATAATTTGTCCAATATTATTCATATAACATACATACTATGAAGAAAAAAGAATCATAACTAATAATTGACTTTATAATGATAATAATTTATAATATCATAACATCATTCCTTTATGTTCTATAAAATAGCAACATATTTAAATATTAGTTAACCAAAATCTAACATTATTTAATACATGTAAGATGTAAATAATAACATATTAATTAAATTAGAGCTAAACATTTTTGAAAAATATTTATGCTTTAATGTAATTGATTCATTCATTATCATTTCAAGGACGAAAACAGATGCTTTCGTTGGATGAAACATCAACTATTCTCATTTTTGTAAAACTCAATTTTAATATTATCTATATATATATATATATATAAAATTTGAATCAATTATAATTAATTTTATTTATTACTATAATTATTATAATTATGAGATCAAAATATAATTTTCAATAATGAATATAGAGATTAGTACATGATATTTTTTAAATCTAATTTATTTTTTTCAAATCCTATTTTAAATAACTAATCTTCGAAACAAATATCTAATATGAAAGAAATTAGTATATTTGAATTAACTGAAAATCAGGAATCATGATTGATAATCAAAATGTAATCAATTATAATCAATTTTATTTATTATTATAATTTGTATATTCCGACATAAATAAGTTAAGAGACAATTACTAATCAAATTGAAGTGACATATTGAAATTAATTAGATATAATTAACTATGTTTATTATCATAATTATTACAATTGGCATTATGCATTAATTTTTCTGACAAAAAATTATTTATATCAAAATAAACATGAAGAAAGAATAGTAATGAAACAGCGTTCATTTTGTATAAATTATAATTAGCTGTATTTATTAAATATATGATATATTATCTTTTGGTGCAGCAAGAAGAAACTCATGTATTAATGTAAGTAAATATAGTTAATTAAAGAAATAACATGCTATATTCTTAAAAAATGATTTAATAAAAATTATGAATAATAATTGGTGATATAATATAATTAATTATATTTATCATAATCATCATAAATGATACATTCTTTAAATAAATAACTCCAAAAAAAAACTAATATAAATTTTCATGTCCTGTATAAAATATTATTTTTTTAAAAAAATCTAATTTAAAAGAAAATTAATATATATGACACCAATAACCAAAAAATGTCACATTACCCAAAAAAAACAACCTGATACATAATTATTTCAATCCTTTTTGTTAAAATCAATTATTTAATTATGTATCAATCTGATTATGTTCAATCAAATTAACATAATTACTAAGATCAACAGAATGATATGACTAATATAGAGTGCAGTGGAATAAAAAAGAAACAAGGAAATACATGGAATAATAAAAATAACACAATTACCAAGATGAATAAAATAGATGACTGATATAAAGTGCATTGTACCATCTATTACAGCTATTCACATATATATAGCTAACCTTATGAAAGCTTTCATGAGCCAGAATATAATTGGTTCATTGATAATCATAATTATTTATTCTTTCTACTATACCAAAAAGATACACAAAAAAAATAATAAAGAGCTTCAAAATCAAAGCAATTGCAACAAATATCCACCGCAACTTGAAAAGTTATGTTATTAGTAATTACAATAAAAATGCAAGTATTTTCTTCTTCAATGAGTTTGTTTTGTAGAACACTATCTATTCTAAGCCACGATCGCCTGAAATGAAAATAAAGAAGGTAAAAGGAAAGACATGAAATAATAGAAAAAAAATCACAAATTATAACAATTACCAATACCAACAGAATGCTATAACTAATATAGAGTGTAGGGAATAAAAAGATACAAGGATAGACATGGAATAATTGAAAGGAAAAAAAATTAATATAGTTACCAAGACCAACAGATGGGATGACTTATGTAAAGTGTATCGTACCATCTATTGTTAAGTCATTCACATATATATAGCCAACTTTCTAGATCTTTCATGAGTCAGAATATAATTGCTTGATTGACAATCATAATTATTTAATTGACTATTATAACTATTGGATTGGAATATAATGGGCGATATTATGAATTTTTTTATTGACAATTATCACTAAATTGATGGCTTAATATAATTAGTTTATTAATTGAGTTTCCAGGAAACCAAATGCTCTATTTGAATTACATGTCAACCATTTAATTTTTTTTGCAAAATCTAATTTTAGAATTACATATATATGATATATGATTATAAGTTGTAAATACTATAAACTAAAAGTAACTTAAGTCAACGAAATGAATAAGTTACAAAAAAAATCAATTACTATGTATTAAATGATATTTAAGTGACAATAATACATGCATAAAAAATTATGTGATATGATAAATTAAAATTATTAGAAGTAAAAGTATAAACTTGACATTAAAAAATTATATTATATAAGATAGTGATAATTCAATTTGGATTGGATTGATTTTAATTTTAGAAACTAATTAACTCAGAAATCGAATTCAATCCATGCAACTTTCAAAAGACACAAGAACACATCAGATTCAATATGAACAGTCTTATCTACTTATACAATTTTATATTATTATCAAGATTTATTTATTGTTTTCTTCTCATTATATGTGTTTTTCTTAATCGATGGAGTGAAATAGATGGAATATTATATTATTATTTAAGTCGAGACATGCAATTGCTTGGAATAAAAACTAACAACAATATTTTATTGAGATCCTAATTGTTTGAATATAAATACATATATGTGTGTGTGGATATATTTCGTGTTAAGTTGACTTTAATTGGTGCTTGGTGTAAATGCAATTTTTTTTATATGGGGTATAAATACAATGTTTATTATTATTTTGCTCTGCTAAATATATTATTTATAATTTAATTATTACAAGTTGGCTTTGGTGCTAGATAATTTATTTTGCTGGACAATGTCAAAGTGGTATTAGTCTCAGACTAGAACAACATAATCAACCACAGAGAAAGAAGAAAATAGGGAGAAGAAAATTATCTGAATTGCATAAATGGTGAATCACACTGATCAATACATCAGTGACACCTTTTGTAGTTAACTTAATTCCACTAACAGAATAACTGATGCTGAAACTGCTAACAGGCTTTCACTACTAACTGATTGATCTCACTTATCACTTTACCACTAGGTGACAAACAATTTTGGTAGCCAATCCATATTAGTGGATATATATAATTTATCAAATTCACGAAGTGACTGATACGAGCTTAGGATCGAGGGCATATTGAACATTGCAGTTTTACAAGATAAGATAGGGATCTCATCAACATGCCTGTGGGACCCATCATGAAGGCAAGAGCAAAGAGACTGAAAGAAAATTTTGGAAATTTGGTCAAATTAATTGTGAAAAAGATGCATCAAGAATGAGCTGAGGAAAAGGAGACAAGGCCAAATGAGTCTACTATTGAAAACATGCAGCCCAAGAGCTTATTCTGCAGCAAATTGACATTAGACGCTAATCCGGCCATGTTGGGCCAAACTTTAATTATTTAGCCTGTTAATTTATGTTTCTTAAACATTTAAGGACTTGTACTTGCTGTTATCTTCTTATTAAGCCCATATTTGATGTTTAGTGACGTTATTGGGCTCCGACTTATTTTAATCATGTGTATATATATATATATATATATATATATAGAGAGAGAGAGAGAGAGAGAGAGAGAGAGAGAGAGAGAGAGGGAGAGAGAGACTTGTAAGAGATATATAAGTTATAAATATCTTATTTAACAACTATTTCAACGTTGTTGAAGTCGAGGTGCAATGGTAATTTGATGAGCCTTGAAAGCAGCCGCACCGGATTCAAGTCATGGAACCAATTCCCTTCCCCCATCCCTGACCCCCTCCCAAATTAAAAAAAAAAGACAGAAAAAACAACAACAACAACTATTTCAGCAGCTTGCATCATTATACATGAATTTTGAATTGTCTTCTTAAAGAGCGGTCTATCTTAGTTTCGATTGAGGTGAGTGATTTATTTTGCTTTTTGTATCAAGAAGTTGAAAGAATTCATCTAAGATAAATTCCAAGTGATATTTAATCAGTTTCATGAATCTTTATCACTATTATCTACATTTTCAAGAACATGTATCATGTGAGTTTAGTAGGAAGAGTCTTTATTCTAAATCTTATTTTTATCAAAGTGCGTGTATGGGAGCTTTGAGATCTTTATATCCTTGAGATTCTGCATCAGAGATGTTGCACTCCTTGGCCTTTTTTCCAATAAAGAAAAAAATAGAGACAAAAAAATTGAATCTATGATCACTTACAAAATATTTAAATCCTCCACGTGACCACTTCTGGCACATAGTTATTGGCTTGGTAGCTTGGCGTTTCACTACAAAGATAGAAGAAAAATAACCATTTGCGTTTTTGGTCTTCGGCAAAATTAGAGATACTTCACAATTTGGTCTTGCACTCTTTGTATACTTAATGACCCTTGTGTTACGATATAAAGCACAATATTTTCATTATGGACTCGAGGTCCACATTGTTTTTTAATACAGAAATGCAACACTCGAGCTCCACATTTTGTAACAAAGTTAGCGTTCTAGAAAATTTTCGGATTAACTTTTGGACCCTGACTAATCTTTGCTTTATTACTGGTAGTCATCTATATATCAATTAATCGTTGACAATGATCAATAACAAGTTGAAAGTAAGAATGCAATAAAATATAACAAAAAGGGTCAGAAATTCTAAAATTATACTGTAAACATTATTAATGCAATTTTAATACCTGACACAATCACAAGATATGTGCGAGTTACATGCATATTTCACGGAAGACTATTCAGCTTGTTACAAAGACAACAGGGTAAGAGAGTCCACCATGCTTTATTTCTTAATTCTAAGATTGTTACTAGATTGATACACCGATAATGTATCCAATTTATGTGGTTTCACTTTAGCAGCATACGCATTCCCGGTTTGGTAGGGTGCAACAAACATGGTCACATCGGTTGCCATGTCCTACTCCCCCCATGCCATCTAATCTAGGATTTCTCTTTGATTCGTCTGCTTTGTTAGCTGCAAATAGGAAATAGCTTTTTCTAATATAGTAGATCATCACTTCTTTTTCAAAGTTACATAAATACTAATTAAGTTAACATATAAGTGACATAATCATA
Source organism: Dalbergia oliveri (assembly GCA_030441495.1). NCBI lineage: Eukaryota > Viridiplantae > Streptophyta > Magnoliopsida > Fabales > Fabaceae > Dalbergia > Dalbergia oliveri. The sequence continues at coordinate 19,353,139 of JAMLFY010000014.1, read as the reverse complement.
TAATAGTCATGAAATCATCGCAATTCTGAAGAAAAAACACATTTATTACCTTCACCATGCATATCCACATTATTGCCAGGACCTGGCATTCCACCACCAATTTCACTATGATCAATTGTCTTTTTAACATCCTCAACTGCAAATATTTGAATTGTGAAAAATGAATGTAATTTTTATCAGTTGATACTTGATACAATCGTTTGTGAAAGAATTTTAGCATGATTATTAAACAAGAACTTAACTCAAAACGGGAAGTTCATCCCTAATGAGAAAGCAGCCCTTTAATTTATAACCATTTCAATATTTCATGATTTAGTGCTCTTCAACATATATAAAAGCCAATGCCAAACTGACCTGTTTTAGAGTCAGAGAAAGTATCGAGAAAACCCCTAGCAGATACCTCTGATGAGATAAGAATAATTATGGCCAAGAGGCTTAGGATGAGAAAAGAATTCTTGGAAGCCATTTTAAGCATGAAAATAAATTCAGTTGATGAAAGATATAAAAATTAGTAGGAGAATGATACTTTATATACAGGGGAAGGAGAGAGGGGAGAGAGAGTAGAAGAATGGACCTCAACTTGATGGTTGTGATTAGTCAAAATAAATTTATTATTTTTCAAGGATTTTGATATCAAGGTCATTTTTTTTTCTAGATTTTCAGTTATAAAATGTATTTATAAGCTATGAAACTGAAGCAATATTTATTGTTATTAATTTGTGTTGACCATGTAATGAAAGTAGAAATATGAGTTGATTATCAAAATTGGAGCCACTCCTTATTGTTTATTATCACTCCCTATTAAATAAACTTGTATTCAATTGTTTTAAAATGCCCTTCATTACCTTATTGTTATTCTTTGCTTTTTTAAACTTTTATTTTATAAAACTTTTTTTATTTTTGACTCAGTTTCTTTTATTTTATATTAAAACCAACAACAAACTTTTGTTGAGAGCTATTCTGATTAATTTTGGTCCTAGTCAAAAGAAACCGAAGAAAGCATTTAATTAAAGTTAAATACTTGTTATGTTTTATTTCAAGTTGATTATAGTACATGATAAAAATACAATATTTATTATAGGAAGTGGTCCACTGCTCTTTCTCGCACTAATTTTTATATCTTTCATCAACTGATTTTAGTTTCATATTTAAAAATGGCATCCAAAAATGCTCTACTCATATTAGGTCTCTTTTCCATGATTGTTCTTATCTCCTCAAAGGTAGCTGTTAGGGTTTTTACCGATTATGTTGAAGAGCACTAAATCATAAAATTAGGGGCTGCTTTCGCGTTAATGATAAACTTCTCCTTTTGAATTAAGTTATAGTTTAATGATCAAGCTAAATTTCTTTCACAAATGATTGCATGGACTAATAAAAATTACATTCATTATTCACGCATTGTTAATTTTCAATGCAAATGTGAATACACAAATCATTTCATTTCACAATTAAAATGCTTGCAGTTGAGGATGTTAAATGAGACAACTGATCAAATGGCGGAATATAGGTGGTGGCAATGATCACATGGATATGCATGGTGAAGGTAATTGTTCCAAGCCTAGTTTCTGAAATCAAATTGAAGTATTGTGATTAAGGTAAAGTAATCACAATATGGTGGCAAAGGAGGAAAAATGTCCTAGCATGAGGATTCCAAGGATATGGGTGCATGGGATGATACCCCATGATATGATAAACTTGGAAGGCTAATGTTAAGGCCTTGAGAACTACTCCCTTCTAGCCTGGTAGGTTTTTGGGCCTTGCAATTCCTAACAAGGGGTGTATAGCCTAGTAGAATATCCCAAGAGGTGATAGAGAAGCTTCCACTTCTCCAGATAAGGACTCCTATCAGTGAGAGAGAAAGAGTGACCCTTTTCAGAGGGAATCCATTTCAAGTAGTAAGTTATAAGCCTTGACCCATTTTTCCTTATAGAATATCCCATAAATGATATTACTTGCAACCAGAACCAAACAAGCAACTCATTTCCAGCTGTACTCGTAAAAGTCTCATAGAGCCAAGTGTCACTTTATCTCTTGTCACCAATATCTTAGGAACACTGAGCCAACAGTGCATGTAATCATCCCATCTATGGTTGTCTATAGTTGGCAAAGGGAGGAAGTATCTTCCTTGGGAACAAAGGAATGGAACGGAGCCCATATATCCTAAGAGCTCCCTTTTCCTACAAAAGAACAACCAACATAGAACCTAGAATCCCTCTTCCCTCATCAACAACCAATACACATGATCATCATTTCATGAGAACATCCCTCGCATGAACATAGAACAACACTCTCATTTACAACAACCTTCATAGCACCCATATACACTAATAGAGCGACCAAAGGGTAGCCCCATTCTGAAAAACCAAGAGTAAACTAGAGAGAGGAACAGATGGCATCCTTATGACTTAGGAAAGGAAAAGGGCTTCAAAACAACCCCATTCATCTCTTGAGGCTGGCAAGGTCTGTTATCTACCAAGGCCACCCAAGAGAGTGTGTTCTCACTCTTTGGTGCTTCTCACATTCTCCTCGCAAGCTTACAAACCCAAAGATTAAGGTTATGTTTTATCACTTTAATCCCTCCCCAAAAATTTGATCTGAAATAGTAATACATGTGTTTTTTTCTTCAAAATTGCCATGCTTCCATGAATAGTTGTGTTATTATGTCACTTACAAGTTAACTTCATTACTATTTATGTAAATTTTATTGGATTTGATTCATAGAGCATATGATGCCAAACTCATTTGACACCATGTAAGAACCCACCTAAATTTGAGGGGTTGAGAAGATATAGTTTGTTATTAAATATTTTTGATATTTTTTAATGGATTATTATATTATATTTTATTTTATTTGTTTGGGTGGATTATTCTATTTTATAGATGGTATTGTTTTGTTTTGGATTTGTTGTGTTAGGCCTTAGTATTTCCTATATATGGGCTTTCTCTCTTTTGTATTTGTCATATTAGAAACATTCAATAACATTGAGAAAGCATAGGGGCCCTCAAAGCTCCAGGGGGAGATAGCCTAAATGGATTGTTCTTCAGAACCATTGGCACATGGTGAGAAAGGATGTTTGTGAGGTTGTTAAGTTCTTCATCCATGAAGGTATCCTATCAGGTGAGATATATGAGACCTAAATTGTGCTTACTGCCAAAATTCCTATTCATGACAAAGTCAGTGATTTCAAGCCAATAAGCTATTGCAATTTTCTCTATAAAATTGTGACTAGGATTATTGTGCTTAGAAAGAAATAAAATTTATGAATTGCCTCATTTCTCATAATCAAAGTGCTTTTGTTGGGGTAGGCTAATCCAAGATAATATTCTAGTGGCCCATGAGGTGTTTCACTAAAAGAAAAACAATGGGTGCGGCAAGAACAACTTGGTATCGAGGATTACTATGAGCAAAGCCTATGATAGGCTTAATTGGGATTTCCTAGAAGAGTGCTTGCTATGCCTTGGTTTCAGGTCAACGTGGGTTAGTTTGGTGATGAGTTGCGTGAGAAGGGGGTCTCATATTAGTTCAAGGCCAATGGTATCCCCTCAAAAAAAAAAAAAAAATTCCCTCAATGTGGGCTTAGATAAGGATCCCCTCCCCTATTTCTTCATCATTGCTATGGATTCTCTTTCAACCTACTGCTAATCCTGTCAATAGGAATTCTCTCAAAGGCCTAAAAGCTAACCCTACACCTACCCTCACCCACTTGTTTTTATCTCATAGGACTCCTCCTTAGCCACTTGGTACACCACTTTTTTGGCAGATGTATCAAGATTAATGACTTTTCCAACACAAATTACAATTATACTAGACTAATCTCAACATACATAAGTTAACTGAATCAGCAATAAATTTGAACACTAAAACTTACTCCCTGTATTCTACTCGCTACTTATTAGATAACAATTTAGATATTAAATATCATGTAGTAGAAATTGTTCACGTTATGTTGTCTACTAACTAATTATAACATCAACAATCATGTTAATAATATCAATGATTTAACTTGAACATTTAATTACTATTTATCTATTTTATTAGTTCTAAAAAGTTAGGTTCCTCATGCTATATAAGTAAATTAATTTTAGAAATTGATAATAGTTAAATAATACCTATAAAACTAAACCTAATCTTGCTATACTGAACACTTCTTATACTTTAATAATTAATTCATAAATTAATCGTAGAGGTTGTAAAAGCTATTAGGTAATTTTTATTAATTGACTAAGTCCTATCATGCTACCTAATAACTATTAACTAAACTTTAATTGGTACTTAGGTCATTCTTATTATCCTGGTTGTTATTTCTATAATACATAATAAGTATGTACTAATCTATTGTATAACTTAGTTGTTGGCTACTCTCTATCAACTAGCTAAATCTTATCATCCTAAACATTACTATTTCTTATTTTAATTGGGCACTGTACTAGTTGTTGAATGAGTTTTAATATTAAGTTGGAGCTCTATATAATTAAAATTTGCATGACGATATAATTGTCCTTACTATTTTGATTGCTATTGATATGGTAACTACTAACTAGTTATGAACTATTTTATCTTCTTAACTATTTTATGGTAACTTGTTGGGTTATATTGTGCTAAATAGATAATAATAATAATATTTTCTAATATTCGTATAAATTGTCCTATGATGTCTTGCCTATTCATACTTGATAATTAAATAATATTTTTAACTGTAAAATCTTGATAACTGTCAACCTATTTTTTGATGAGAAGATTCATATCATGACATATAAAATCATATATTCTTAAAATATAATATAACTTGAATTGGTGACACCTTCTGACAATCATGCAATGAATAATAATCCATGAATTTTCAAAATATGATTTTCATGATAATAGTGATAACAATCAATTTACAAAATACTTTTAATGGCTAAAATATAACCATGAGCAACTAACACTCAAGTTCATTGCAGAATGCCTAACCACTGCCTACATAATACTAGGGAATTGGAATGACAATCTCAATTGCAATAGAATTATAGACAAGAATAAAAAATATAATCATTGGGAATTGAATGAGAAGAGAAAACTATGCCACAATAGCCTAAATATTTGCCAAACTTATAACCCATATAAAGATATGGATGAGAACACTTAGAAGAGATTTATGAGAAAGTTGAGAGAAATCGCTTTTCTCTATGGGGAAAAATCCTTGAGCGGTAGGTTTCTTAGAAGATTGTTTAAGGGTATTATAATGCGTTAAATATATACTAGTGATATAAAATTTTAAGGGTAAATTATATTTACCTCCTCTGATATTTGTGAAAATGCAATTCACACCCCCTCTAGTTGTCTAGCTTACATTCACACATCTTCTTTGTCAAATTTTAAGTATTTATATTACAGTCATACTCTTCATTCACAAAACACCATTAGTAAACTTAACAGAATGACATTTTTGTGGTATTAATTGTTCCAAATTAATAAAATTATAAAAATATTTTTACCCATTCTATTAAGTTTAAGGGTATATTAGTAATTATAGTAAAATCAATTTCTAAAGAACATATGTCAAAAGGGAAATATAGTATATTTCATTTTTTATAATTTCAACAAAATATATAATATATAATACCTGATACAAATATAAATATCAATGGTACTTATAAACATATTAGATTTAATAGATTTGATAATATAATATTTTCAAAGGTTTTTTAAAAAGACAAATGTGATATCACAAAATGAATATTACATTTCATAAAAAAAATAAATATCAAATTCAAATAATAATTAAATATCAACATATAAAAAAATTTATGTACAAAATTCATTATAAATTTATGATTTATTTTCTTCTTTTAAAATACATTATTTGTTTAAATTAACTTTATATATATATATATATATATATATAGGAAGGATATTTGAATTTCTCTCCAGCTTTTCCTAACACTTTCGTAGTTTAATCTTGACCTTACCAAAGATACCTGTTTTTGGGAAATTGCAAATACCGACTTCACCACTCTAAGAACCGGACAAACCATCACTGGCTGCAAAACAACATATTGGAGAAGAATCGGGGATCGCACAAGAGGGGGGTAGAGCCATGAGAAGGAGACCAACACAACATCAAGTGAATAGCCACACATGAGAGAGTTCAAAGCCTGAGAGAGCACTATCCAGTAGAAGAGAGAAGGTTGAAAAACCTCATTTGGGAAAATCGAAAAGATCCACACTCGAGCATGCATGGAGTCCACAAAGCCTCCCTTAAGAACAAGACCCCAATCCTCATCATGGCTTAATTGAGAAAACACCAATCATCAAATGCATCAAGAAACACAAACACCGATTTTAAGTCCACACCCTCCCTCTTTACTTCCATTCCATAGCTCAGCAACCTCGACAGCTACATCACAGAGGGATCAACACTCGGACAGGAGCGAAACACCAACCCCCAGAAAAGCAAGACCTAACACCGTCCCAAGCTATGAGACCAGATCCGCCAATGATGAAGCCCGATCCACCTCATCATGAGACCAGATCCACCGAAACAAGAAATCAGATCTCAGAGCTGAGCAGAGCACAAAAGCACACCTAGATCCCTTCACCGCTAGAACAGAGCACTCCCACCTTTGTCCCCTGAACCAGAAGTTCTCATCCACTACAACGCACACGAGGACATCAACCGCATTTACAATTGTACCACATTGGAGATGAAACGACGCATCGGAACCTTCCCATCCAAATTAAAGTTGGCCCCAGCCCTAGAGTTCGCGGGGGGGCGGTGCAGGCTTCGAACATTGAAAACGATTAGGAGGTTGCAGGGAAAGGGAGCAAGGAGATCCAAAGGGAAATGGGGGCGAAGAGAGGGGAATATCACTGAGGAAATATAATATTTTTATATTTGTGTGATATTGACAAAAGAGATAATTTCAATGAATTTCTTGCAAATTAAGCAAGAGAATTTGTAGTAGGCATCCATTTTTTCTATGCAAAAAGGTTAGGCAATGAAGCTTAACCTCACGTTATAACATGCCAGGCCACCATGATAATTGATTCTGTTGATGATTTTCATTTGTAATTTCTATCATAATTTGTACTTGTCAGATATATAGCTCTACTTATGCACAAAAAAAAAAGAGATATATAGCTCTGCTTAACACCAATTCACCAAATTAGCGAATTTATTGATAGAAATGACCATTCATCGTTTTTTTAGCAATTTTTGTATTTACCACTTATTCCTGGAAAATTTCGTTGGTAATATCAACGAATAGGAATTCATCAATAATTATTTACCGCCTTAATTACAAATTAATTATTTTAACCTTTAATTTTCGGACCCTTATCTTATGGTTCTAACAAAAGAGATTAACATTTTTACTATCGGCAATCACTGATATGTCGGTTAATTGCTGATGATGTTCATTGCAACTCGAAAGATCGAATGTAATGAAATATGACAAATTTAAAATGTAGGAAATTTGAAAATTATATGATTTATTACTCACGTAACTCTGATAAGCACACAGTCACAATACATGTGTGAGCTACTCATCTACCTGCATGGGTTGGTGGAAGACCGTCCAACCTACGATACACATATCATGGTGTACATAGAGAGATACATTCTTTATTTCATACTTTTTTTTTAATTATTTTCTTCTTTTTGTGTATTTCTTAGGTTTTATTTACTACCTTTTATATGGATACGTGTTATGTGGTTTGATCGCAACACTGGCAGCCAATTCGTGGGTGGCAGTGGCAGCGTCTTTGGCAATTTTGGTCACTGTGTGCTCCTCCGCCGTAGGGTCACCGTGTCCTTCCAAGCCATCAAACCCAGGTTTTGTTTTGGACTTTTCTGCGGTATTTGCTACAGACAGACATGTATATACTATATCAATCTTTCTTTTTTAACTCACATAGACGTACTAATTAAACCGGAAAGTAAGCAACTATTCAAAGAATCATGACAATTCTCAAAGCAACCCAAATATTACAATAACTGAGTCATGTAGTACTTATGATTGACGACAGAAAATGTGATAAAAAAAAAACTATGCACAATTAAATAATTGTGTAAAAAACTTTTACATGGTTAGAGCGTTTGTTTATTGTCTTTATGATATAAATCCAGAAATATTAGAGACACAAATCTATTTAGTAGTGGAGAATAGAATAGGGGAAAAAACAAAATTTCTATATCTTCAAAATGTGGGGAGATAAAGGATAGAAGCAGAAAATTTAATATTTTTATCTTCCAATAATACCTCTATATATATTTATTATTTATCTCTTTGCTCTCCTATTTTTATTGTGCTATTTTCCTTTATCCCTATTTTTCTATGGACAATAAATAAATGCTACCTTAATGCATAAAAATTTAATCTAAAAATTTATACATGGCGACTCTAAATCACAAAGAACGTAAAATATATATATTCTCCATATGGAACCAGTATCATATATCATATTTTTCACGTATAAATTATACTCTCCCGATAAAATGATAGTTTAGTTTTGATATATCGATAGTATAATTTTTTTGATATTATCATATCCAATAAAACCCTTATGTTACATGCCTTTTAAAGTAATGGAAATGCAGAATAAAACATGTTTTGCTGATATGATAATCTAGATGGGATGACAATATAAAATATTTTTCACTATCAATATCTCAAAATCAAACTCATAAAAAGAGTAAAAATATCTTTAGATGATATTTTGTTTATTTAGTTCAACTTGTGTCATATGTACATATTGAATAAATATGTTCATCAACCATTAGGGACACCATGTGTTAATAAGGTTAATTTCATGTTAATTAATGAAAAAAATGAGAGTATAACAATTAATTATAATATTGTCTTTGGATTAGAAATTCATTTGCAAATAATTGAAAAATTTTACGTAAACAACATTAGTTAACTTATTATCATTACACTCACTCCAAATAATCAAGCATGATTAAAAATCTGTGGTAAAATTATTGATGTACTTTTGCTACTCTCTTGAAGAGTCTAGTATTATTAACTATCGGAAAAAAAATCAAAATAAAATTTCTCCACCATTAACAAGTACTATCGCGGAAATCAACAAAGATATGTGGTTAAATAATATCATTCTTCTATCCAGCCTTGATTAGTAATTGCATGCCTGGATTATTATTCTTATGATTTTAGGATAATTATAAGGTTTAAATAGAGGATTTTTCCTGCCTAAGGTTTCCAATAAATATAAAATTATAAACTTTTGAATGGACCTCATATCTTAGAAATCACATTTTTTCGAGAAAATTTTACCTTATTAAAAACTTTAACTAGTGTTCTAAGAGTATTGGATAAAAAAAGCCTTAAATATATGATACAAATATAAAAGAAGAAAGTGTGGTAATAACTAATAACCATAGAACCATAATATTGCAATTGGCCGCAGTAGGGAATCATTAAAAATCTGTGGTTTCGTTACTGAATGAGAGAATAGTTACAGGAAAGAAATACATGCACAATGGTAGATGCAACTACTAATACCTTGCGTCCCATATGGCTGATCAGTTGCCACAGCAGAGATGAGAAACAGTGCGTAGAGCAAGCACAACAGCAAAAAAGGCTTGGTATTCATCTTTGCTATTAAAGGTTAACACTAAAACTTTTCTTGAAGTATGAAGGTTGTGTATATGGACAACTATTTATAGTGATCATGGACGTACGGAATTGTGAACAATGAAATAAAATGAAAGCTTAAGTAGTCAGTAAATGACATTGGCCTTCCGTTTCTTGTGAATTTAGTGAAGTATAAAATGGTCTCGTATTTGACATGTTGCAGTTTGAATCCTCATTCATCACTTTAGGATGAGGTAAATATAAGTTTCTTTATAAGTACTTTTTAGTTCAGAAGTTTTTGCCCTTGAACTAAGGCGTCATTCTCTTATCCTAAATTTTTCAATTAAAAAAATAATATTGGCCTTTTGATTTATTTTGTTAAACTATATTGATTGTCTCTTCGTAAGTACTAAAGATTGTTTTGCTAGTCTAATCATCATATTAGATATAAAATTATTCATATATCTTTATTTAATAGTTTAAATTTTTAAGAGATGATTCATGGTATAATTTTAAAATTTCTATGATCAAGTAATATATGGCCTTGTAATCTCATATTCTTTTAAATTGTTCACATTTCAAGATAACTAATAAAAAAAAATCCTGCATAAAATGATGTGTTAAATATGAAATTAGCCATGTGTCTTTATACAATGACTTGATAACTTGGAAAGAAATGATTCATTATCAACGGTCAGAGATGATGATCATATTGATAACACACGTGCCTAGTTGCATGCTTCTCACCCAGTATCATCAACGTCACATCTAGATCTATGTGGGAAGTAGATATGTCAAATGAGCTAGCCCATCCCTATTTGGTCTTTAGCCCATATGGATCAAGGCTAAAAAGTTCACGTGGCTCTTGTGGGCCAAGGCTAACCCATGGACCTTTTAAAAAAGTGAAGCAACCAGATCAAAATTAATTACAATTTAAAATTAATATTTATAATTTATATTTTTCGGGAAATTAACTCTCTTACCCTCTTCTTCTTCCTTTCAACAAATCACCAAGAATAGAGGAGGAGTATGGTCTGAGATTTATAAAGAAGGGGGGCTTGGGGAGGGAATTTAGTTATTAAGAACTTTGCCTTGCTATCTAAATGGTGGTGATATGCAAACTTTGGAAAAGAGTAGTAGCATCTTGCAATGAGCTGCGAATGGAGAAGCTTTAGATTTACAAAGCACCAAGAATAGAGGAGGAGTATGGTCTGAGATTTGTAATAATGTCAATGTTTATAATAATGATCTCTTAAGAACATTGGTGGGAGAAATACGCATAGAGATTGGGAGTGGAGATAGAGTTTTGGAATGATATATGGGTCCTGAATGTGGGGCTAAGAGAGTCTTTTCCTAGAATTTATTTCTTGTCAGAGCAAAAGGATCTTAGAGTGAGTGAGTGTAGCTTCTGGGATGGATTAGATTGGGTATGGAATTTCCAGTGGAATAGGCAGCTATATCAGAGGGAACTAGACTTATTGCAGGAATTCCATAATCTACTTGGAACAGCTAAGATGAAGAGACATTCCCTGGATAGGCTGGTGTGGAAGTTCAATAAGAATGGTTTGTTCTCCACAAAATCAGTGTCAAGTGCTATAAGTGCTGCTCAACAAGCTTTGGGAGGTGTTAATAGTTACAGCTTTAGTAAAGCAGTTTGGAAAGGTGTAGTGCTGCCCAGAGTGGAGATTTTTGTATGGTTCGTGGTTGTGAACAGAATAAACACCAAGGATAGGCTAAATAGATTCGGTATTGTGCAGAAGAATAATACAACGTGTGTCTTATGTGATAAAGCGGTTAAGGATGGTTATCATTTGTTCTTTGAATGTGATTATGCCTGTTTCCTTTGGTGCACCTGAATTGAATCTTGGATGGATATACCAACGAGAAAGTTTGAGAAGGGATAGTGTTGACAGAGTTTTTTTGTGACAGTTTGGGTTGTGTGAGTGTAGAAATAGTTGCATTTTTTAAAAGAAAATCATAGGAAAAGGGAGGCGTTAAATATGGCAATGCTATGGCTGAATCAAATGGGGTGAGGAGGGATAGGATGCAAAGGAAGGGAGATGTGTATAGGAGGTCAGCAAGGGATTGAGGCTTAGAGCATGTTTTATTATATTTGCTGGTTCTGCTCAATTAGTGACCAAAGAAGAATAAGGACTTACAAGAAAAGTATGTTAAACCTATGCATTTCCTTTGATTTAGTGCTGTTCACAATTGTTTTATTTTCAGGTAAGATTCAAATTATAAAATAGCGAAATGGTGTAGAGAAATGCTGAGAAGTGTAAAGTTCTGGAAGCGCAGTGAAACACTGTACAACAATTAGTGTGACAATGGATGATTCTTGCAATGGTGAGATAATGAGAGAAGAGCGAAACACAGAGAGGTGTGGAGAGGCAAGTAGTTCTGAAAGTATTACATGCCAGAATGTGTTGTGAGTGAGCGATACGCAGAGAGGAAAAGACGAGGAATACACTGCTAGATGGTGGTTGATGAATAGCATTTTGTGAGTGTGGGTGTTTGGGCGGAGTGTGTGGATGTTGTGGTGGGTGTTGGTGTAGTGTTAAGTGCGTAAGTGGTGCTGTGGAGTGTGTTGTGTGCGTGATCAAGATGGTGTGGGTGTGCGAGTTATTGAATCTAACATGTGGTTTGGAAACCTTACAATTCAATTTTTTAGGAAATTGAATTGAATTTCATGATTTGAAAGGAACTTAAGTGAAGAAATTAAAATCTCATGAGAATTAAAATTCAACAAAACTAAGATATTGAAATTAGACTCAAATGGATGAAAATTGGTGTAGAATTGAATTTTAACAAATGAAAATACCAAAATAACTTTACTTAAATATAATGTTTTATTCCTAAACTATTAATAAAAAATAAAATAGTAAAAATAATTATATTAATTTATTTTTAAACTCATTCCAAATCAAGGAATTGAATTTAGTTCTTTAATTTATTGATTCATTCAAAACATAAGAATTCAATTCAATTCTTGACATAATTCAATTTATAATGAAATTCAGTTCAATTTTATCTCATTAAAAGTTTAATAAAGAGATGGGCATACTGTTGATTGTATGAATGTTAATGGCACTAAGCATTACTAGGATGCATGGAATGCTTCAAGGTGACAGGCTGTCATTTAATATACGCCAACTGGATGCAAACTGATAAAAGGGCTGCAACAGAAAATGCAGAGCAGTGGAATTGTACACAGCCTTGATGGCAATGTTGAAGGGGTTGATATAATGTGGTGAATTTTGGTTTAATGATGCGCAACAGCAAACAAAGTGGGAGCATCAGAATTTGGGTATACTTTAGAATGAAGAACTACAAGGGGTGATTGATGACGTGAGAAGAAATTGAAACAAGGGGTAGTGTGTATATGCAAGATTACTAAAGATGGATAAGTGCTTCGATGCCAAATAAGAAGGAGCCAATAGGTGGAACTGCTGAGGTAGTTAACTGAAGAGGTGCTTATCTGTTGTTGGGTTATGGCTTGTAATGTGTCTAATATACAGATTTACTTCGTTGTGGGCGTTCCATTGCTTGCACTTTGTTGTACACTCTTCATGAGTGGATTTGGTTTCATCTAATTATCCAAAAAAAAAAAAAATGACAATGAAAAAACAGAGGGACTAAAATCTAAATAAAACTTTTGGAGGGACCAAAATAAGAATGATTCATATTTATGGGGACTAAAATCATATTTAAGTCAAAAATTAAACACAATAAAGTAAAACCATGCACTAATATTCCTCTCTACAATACCACTGTTTCCACCACCACCCCAATTCCCAACATGCTTGATATGTCTTCTGGTAACAAAAACTCTGCCTTTCTCTGTTGATTCAGTGAAGACCCAAGCCAAAAGTTCGGGTGACATTACTTAGTACATTACTCACCCCTTCTGCTGCAAAATACCGTCGTCGTTTCTTTCATCTTGCTTCTTGGGCTGCTCTGATAATGTGTCTTTCGAATTAGTGTGAACTTTCAATCCCTCCCGTAGATGCGTCTTTGTTTCCTTTATATGAATGGATCCCCTGCTTGCTTGCTCTTTGAATTTTCTGTTGATGCAGTGCCGTCTATAGCAATCTAGCTCTAGGAATAGAGAAATTTTTAAGTATTTTTAGAAGACAAAGTATTTGTTCTGCTTCATTTATAGATTGACAAATCAGTTTTTGTATTAAAAATATAGGAGAAGTGAGATACAATAATAATTATAAAACTTATATATCAATTAATAAATAGATAAGAGCAAGTATTTTTCTTACTTTTAATGTACCTAAGTATTTCTCCATTTGGATTGTCAATTGCTTCAAGAATACCATGACCTTCAAATGCTTGAATCCGAAAAACTCCAAAGATGGATATTTCTTGTATATATCATCGTAATAGAAAATTGAATTTTATTTGATAAACTGGGCATGCCTGTTGTAAAGTATATGTTTGGTATCGGTTTGTAATTTTTGTTGAACCTTTCGGCCACTTCTGCTGGAACACTAGAAGAAGATTTATTTAGCTGACAAATCAGCAAGAGGAAGATGAACAATTTCAAGAGCCGAATCAAGACTGGCCGGGACTTGGATTTAATTTTAATTCGTAAAGGAATGGGAACACGCATGATTTTTTTATGTTGGAACTCTATGAGATCAATAATTGTCATCACCACATGATGTTGCGTCCAAATTTTGAGTTATTAGGTTTGGGAGATCTCTCTGTAAATGTCCTGTTCTTTAATTAATCGGTAGGTACTTATTAGAATGGGTGGAAAGTTGACAAAGCCTTGCAGTTATCTAAGGCTCCTGTTACCTATTTTTCTGGTCTTTGAATAATTGTGCATTCAAAATTTTTTATATTAATTATTTCTTTTCAATAATATCTCTACTAAATACTATTAAAGGAGGAAAGAGAAATTTAAAGCATTGAAAAGAAATAAGAATCATTTAATAAATTATTCTTAAATTTTTCTACTATCAATAATTTTCTAATTATTTATTTAAAGTTGGACAATTATTCAAGTATAATATTTTTCTTAGAATTTTTGTCAAGATCCTTTGACCCATGAAAATTATACAAGTGAAATCCCTTTAATTAGAACATGATGTGGTATGATTATTAATTTTTAAATAAATAAGAAGATCATATTATATTATTTAATTTTATGAGTTTAATTTCTATGTAATTAGTGTAAAAAATTTTTTTACACTAGCAACAAATCAAATTATCTTATTTGTATGATTTTTCAAGTAATAGATGAGAGATTTAATCACTTTTATTGATGTAATAATATATATTATTGACAGTATAAAATTTTTTATACTATTAATACATAGAAATTAAGCTTGCTTTATTTCATCAAATAACTTCTATGACTTTTATTGAAAAATTTGCATATATTTTTCTTAGTGTATAGCATTAAACTTATTTTATAGGGATCTTTGGGTCAATCAACTTGATTTGACCAACTTAACAATCTTATTTTAGTGTGACATTTTTATAAAAAGGTTAAAATTCATGACTATTGGTTTTATTATTGTCATTATGAAAATTAAAAGATATACAAATTATATATTATTGTCATTATTCTACATTCTCGAAAATGAGAGAGTTAAGTATTTGTTTCGTTCGGATGCTTTAATTTATTACATTAGAACGTACATTTGAACCAAGTCTTCCCATGAAGGATATTAACCATTTCTTTTCTATTGATAATCACTGACGCACCTTAATTAGTAATTACTGTTGATTTGTTATAATTATACTCCACAGAATGATTGAAATAAAATTAAAATAAAATGTAAGAAATTCGAAATTATATGTACGGTAATTATTATTCATATATAACTCTCATAAGTAGCATTTTATGGTCACAAGATATGTGTACGTGCATAATTGACGGCAAAACATAGCATGGTGTAGTCCATGCTTTATTTCTTAGAGACCAGATACTACACGGATACACCTATATATATATATATATATTCAGTTCATGTGGTTTAACTTCAGCAACATTTGCAGCCACGGTGACCGCAGCATTTGCATCCACCGCCATAGTGTCCTCCTCCCCCGTGGTGTCCTCTGCCGCCGTAGCTTCCTCCTCCCCAGCGATCCAACTCGGGTTTTGGTTTTGATTCTTCCACTACAACATTAGCTGCACATAGACAATACTTTTTAAATAATACAACTTTCATATTTGAAGTTACATGCATGAGTACTATGCACATCGCTATTCATAGAATCATGTCAACTCCTGACAAAACACATGTATAACAGAAACCTTGTCAAACTATGAAGAAAAATTCTTAGGTGACATGATCGTAAGATAATACATTTGCCTCTATTCTATTTATTAATTGACGTATTAATTTTACGAGTTATTGTTGTCTCTTATTCTCCCTGCATTTTTAATGTAATAGTTAATGTATTAATTAATAAATAAAATAGAATAAATATTTTCTCTTACTCTTAAAGCAAATAAGTATTTCTTAACCGTCAATGTGTCATGTATACTTATGATTGAATATAGAAATTAAAAAAAGTTAAAGTGTCATGTATGTGTTATATAAATATATGTATACCTTGTGTTCCATGACCCCCACCTCCTCCACCCCAGCCTTTGCCTTGTCCTCCACCATGTCCTCCCCAGCCTCCTCCGTGGTGTCCTCCTCCACCATAGTGCCCTCCACCGTAGTGTCCTCCGCCCCAGTGATCCAACTCAGGGTTTGGTTTTGATTCTTCTACTACAACATTATCTGCACATAGATAATTAGAAAAGATTTTTAAATAATATTATTTTTAGACTTGAAGTTACATGTATGAGTACTATGCATAAGAGATAACACAGTTATTAACTGAGAGCAAGTACTGTGCACATGTGCGTGATTTTTTGAGGCGTTCTAAAAGTAAGAGAAAGTATTTGTTTTATTCCATTTATTAATTGCGACACATTAACTTTATCTCTTATTCTTCTTATATTTTTAATGCAATAGTTTATGTGTCAATTAATAAATAGAATAAAAAAATATTTCCTCATGCTTTAAGATCACATTAGTATTTCTCAAGTGTCACAGAGTCATGTATACTTGTGATTGAATATAGAAATAAAAAAATTTCATGTATGTGTTATGTAAATATATATATACCTTGTGTCCCATGACCACCCCCTCCTCCACCCCAGCCTCTGCCATGTCCGCCACCATATCCTCCCCAGCCTCCTCCGTACTGTCCTCCTCCACCATAGTGTCCTCCACCGTAGTGTTCTCCTCCACCATATTGTCCTCCGCCCCAGCGATCTAACTCAAGGTTTGATTTTGATTCTTCTGCTACAACATTAGCTACACATAGACAATTAGGCAATATTTTTGAAATAATATTATGTTTAGACTTGAAGTTACGTGGATGAGTACTATACACATGAAGTAACACTGCTATTCATAGATTCATGTCAACTCGCGACAAAACACATGTATTACACAGAAGTGAGGTCAATGTGCGATGTATACTAATTATGATTGAATATATATAGTGTCATCCAAACATATTTTCCAAAAGCTTAAATTGTTGGATTAGGACACCTCACGTGAATAACTCTTTTTAAACTTTGATATCATGTCATGAAATCACTTGTCTCAAAAGCTTTAAACTGTTGGGTTATGACACATTAATAGTTTTATATCTAACATATAAAAATTAAAAGTGATATATACTAAGCCAAAGCACAAAGAAATAGTGCAATATGCAATTTTTTATTCATATGTGTTCAATTTTGATGTATTAACCATGTAAAATGAGTTCATACTATCATTTAATTATGTAGTGCCACATTAATGAAAGTGGTTAAGTCTTACACTTGCTTTTTGAAAAGGCATATAAATAGAATGATATAATTGGATGAAGTCATTATATTAAAATTATACCTTGTGTCCCATCCTTGGATGGTTGATCAGTTGCCGGTCTGCGGCCACAACAGAGATGATAAACAGTGCGTAAAGCAAACACAAAAGGAAAAAGGGCTTGGTATTCATCTTGGTCATTGAGGTTACTAATAAGAGATGTTGTGAGGTATGAAGATTGCGTTTTTTCGACAACTATTTATAGTGAAGAGAAATCAAAGAAGCAAAAAGAGAGGTCAAGTATATGACAATGAATATCGTTTGGCTGATTGCGAGGAAAAGAGGGAGTCAATTATCCTTATCAATACCGATGGAGCCATTTAGAGCGATAAACCGCGACGCGTGTCTGAAACTGAGGTGAGCAAGTTCATGAAACGATGGCAACTGGCAAGTGACCTCGAGAATATGCAAAGTGGTTGCATCATGATGTAAGAAAGAAGAAGAATTGATCTTATGATTGCTGTATGTTGCTTCAAACAATTTATCAAATATCAAACAAATTTGATGTCAATATGAATCGGCATGGTTTAGCCCTGTATTAAGGGATAGGAGATCATCACCTTTGGTCATAAGGAAAGTTGGCTATATACATACATAGAAAATAGAGTTTAATTTAATGTATAATTGAATGCCGAAATAAAACTTAGTATGCACTGAAACTAAACTCTTACATGTATGTATGTACATATGCCTTTTTAAGGTATTTCTAGCTGTTCTCGTATACAAACAACTAATGTAGTGCATTCTCCATATTTAAATACGGGTAAATATCGTTTTTTTATTCTAATATTTTAAAGTTGAAATCAATTTTTTCCTCAAAATTTTTTTAACAGCAAATTAGTCCTACCACTTTAAAATTTGACATCAATTTTATCATTTTGTCAATTTGTTAATAACTTTTGTAATGATTATTTGTTTACATTCAAGTGGACCAGACGAAAATTGCCCCCCTAATCAAGGTAAGAAAGATACATAAGTGAAATAGCTCAACCAATTAAGATTAATAATAATTGGAATTATTGGAAATTTGAAAAATAATAAAATTAAGACTAACTTGATATCAATTATTTTTAAAACTAAACTAATGTTAGGTTCAAAATTTTATGATAGAAATTGATATTTTCTGTTTAAATATGAATAATGTTATACATCCAGAAAAATATGTACAAAATATTTTATAGAAATCATACTGATTGTTGGATGAAATTAAGTGATATGACCCACTAATTCATTTAAAGACTAATAATTATATTATATAATTCTAAATATAAAATTTTGAATAAATTTTTGATTGTGTACCAGTTTCCTTTAGATATTGGTCATCTCTTTATGAATGCTTATTCGGCAATGCTCTTATCCCTTATCGGTAGAGCTACCTTTTATTGATTAGTTGTTAATATTTAATCATACTTTGTTAGAGATTAAAATTTAATTTGTTGATCTTATTATTAGTTATAGGGTCATGTTGTTCTTTATCTAATAAGTTGCCATAACTATACTATCTTATACATTGAACTCTCTGGAATGATTCATATATTTAAGTTCAACCAACTCTTCAATCTAAAACGTTTTCATGGTATCAAAGTCTTTTCATGGCTAGTGCCGTACCTAACACCAAAATATTTAGTGTCTTTTTCAATTGAGAAATTCCAATGCCCCTCAACCTTAGTGGCTTATCACAGTATTTCTGGCACCCCTCCCAATAGTTCCTCATGTGCATGTCATCACTTGGTTAGAGGTTTAACTATCTCATCCTTAGCTTTTGCTATAGCTGCATCACTCATCACCTTTTTTAATTAGCATAGCTCACAGCTCGCAAGTTATCTTGTTAAAAAACTTCCTACTATTTAACCATTGACCTGAAAATTTATCAAAATATTTGATTGGCACTCCAATGTACTTTTTATGTCTACATCCAGTGGTCAAGACCATTTATCTTGTAGTTTTTGTCAAGATGCCCTTTCAATGAAGATCTTCACTATAATCAGGGCTCACCATTCATTTTCACTGCCATCGTGATCTAAACATGGCACTTACATAGTGACGTCCAGTTTGAAAATTAAAGGATGATAAAACGATAACAGAATATGCTAGTTATAATTTAGAAATTTTTTTAGAATTTAAATTTAATTTATTTCATTTTATTGTTAATTATCATTTTGTTATTCATCAATAAGTTTTCCTTCTGAATTGTAACTACTATATCTGTATATTAAAGTATGTGAACTAGTCTTTCATTCCACAGGTCATACTTTTTTTTTCTTCTCTTTAATGTGAAAGGAATTACCTTTTATTTTTAAAATGTGATTATTCTAAGCATAGCAAATTCTCAGTATATATATGTGATGTAACTCTCATGTATTCTGTTAAGGCATTACCAATTCACCTTCGAAATCAAAGGGCTTATTTGGAATTGTTTTTATTTTTTAGTTTTCTTAAAATAGTTTTAAAAAATAAGTCAATAATCAATTTTTAAAAATAAAAGAATAAAGGAATTTGTTTGGCAACAATACTAAAAAACAAAAATTATTTGGATGGTTGTTTTTAAAAATTATCAAACACAGTTTGTTTGGCAATTTTTTTTTAAAAAAGGTATAACTAAATATAATACTAACCAAATTCAAATATTAGCTAGATGTATTTTGCAAAATATTTTTTCTTCCACCTCGTATTGATGACAGGGTAATTTTCTCTTCCACTGTGAGTCGATAACAAGTGTTCAAAAGAGAAGAACATAGAGAAAATACCATTTATACAAAGAGTGAAAATGATGTTTGATATATGGAGGAGCCATAACGATGGCAAGCTTATGATGCATTGATTTCTCGTTGCTATGTTAGACCCCAAAATTGACAAAAGGATACAAGAAGAATGGAAATTATAGAGATATGAAGGTGTGGGGGAGGAGATAGAAGGGTGTTAGAACTATTAAAGAGGAGAGAAGGGTATGAAACTTTTTTACGAAGTTAAGGATCGAAGGTGTGCATAGGTAATAAAAACACAATAATTACAAAAATATACCATTGTATTTTTTATTGTTTTTCAAAACAAAAGAACAAAAACAACTTTAATTTGTTTTCTACTTCTGTTTTTTAGGATATGTTTGGAAAAGAAAAGTAATTGAGAAGAAAGAAAATGGAAGGAAAGAAATTGAGTGGAATTTCATTTCCACTATCTTTGGATGAAAGGAAATTAAGAAAAAATAAAATGAAAGAAAATTTATTTTCTCTTATTTGTTTAGATAGAAAAGTGGGAGGAAAGAAAAAGATAATGCTAACAAATGATAATTTTACCCTTACATGATTTTGAAAGGTTACTCCAAACATAAATATGGAATCATGTAAAAAATTAGTAGAAACATAAAAATTAATGTAATTTTGTCAAAAAATTATCTATCAACCTAATGTTTTGAATAAATATAATAAAAATTAGTCTTCTGTAACTATATAAAAGTATTCTCATCTATATTTTTATTTATATTTAATAATTATATTAATTAATATCAAATGGAAAAAGTTAATTGTTTTTAATTTAACAAGTTTAAGATAATGTCAACCTTGTAAATCAAACCAATATGAATTAAAATAAATTATTAAAAAAGAGATTATTGGCTAAGTTAAGAGATTGAATTAAGAATAACTTCAGCTATAATTTTTCATTTTTGCTTATTTTTCAATTTTTCAGACACTTAATTTGTTTATGATTATTTAAATAACTTTTATTTCTAAAACTTCAACATTTAAAAGAAAAAAATTTTCACATAATTTTGGCTAAAAAATTTACAATGCCCAAAAAAGAGATTGAACAGAAGTACAAACACACACAAAACAAAGGTTCGAAAATTGAAAAAAAAAATTAAGAAAAAAAAGCATGCAAAGGTTTGAAAAGTTAGCTTACAAAAAAATAAAGTAAACAAAAATAAATTTTTAATAAAAAGCCCAAAAGCAAAATTGAATATAATCTTTTCAAACTCCTTTTTAAATAAAGATGATGATTTGTGAAAATTTGGATGGTTTTTAGATTTTGTTCAATTTGAAAAGGTGAAGGACACCGTCTGATTTAAAAATCCTTAGGGACTATTTTGGGTTTACTAAAATAAAATAAAAAGCCCAAAAGCTTGATATTCTTACTTTAAAAAATTAAAAAATGGATGGATGGATGGATGGGTAGAGAGCACCGATACATTGTTAGGAATTTCTAGTAAGCAAGATATGGTTTGAGGATTTTGGTTCGGTTAGCTGCCATAGTAGCTAAGTCACAAGCGAGATCAAAGATATTGTTAAAACAAGAGCAAAGTTACGATCTTGTGAGATTCAAACATGGATCCCTCTCCAATGTCGACCTTCTCTGCGCCAAAGTCTGCAGCTTGAAGGCGACCACCAGTATGCAGTTGTAGTTCGACAGAATTAGAAGATGACAGTGGGCAGTCCTCTATAGGATCTCAAAGACGCGATGCTGGAAGGTAAGGGCCTGTTGAAGAAAACTTGTTGATGATGAGGGGTATTGTTGGAATGTAAGAAAAATTATGCCAAGTGGGTCCTACGTGCTTACTGTTTAGGGTAGGTTGATTTTAATTTCCAGTTTCAGTTTTTTAGATTTTGTGAAAAAATCCTGAAAATTCTGAAAATTGTAAATTCAAATTTCAAATTTTCCTTTAAGGATTCATGAAAATTGAAAATGAAAACTGAAACTAAAACTACATACCCTTAATTTTTCCTCTCATTCTTTCCTTCCAACCAAACAAAGAAAAATCTTTTCCTTCCATCCAATTTCCTTTCTATCCATTTTCTTCCTTCCAATTTCCATGCAATCAAACAAAGTCTTAAGGTCGTAATTTGTTCGTTTGTTTTTAAAATTATTATAACAAAAACAATATATCAAATATTTTTTTTATTTTGAAAAGGTAAAATTTGTTTTGAAATACACTTCCCAAATAGGCCCTAAAGTTTTATCTCTTCTCTACATTCTTTCTTCTTCAAAATTATGCCTTTATACCTTTTTTTATAATTAAATATTGCCAGACTTTCCAAAAGAATAATAAAGAAGTACAACTAACATTGCAAAAAAAAAAAGCATTTTCAACGGTTTTCAACACTTAAAGTGTCAATAAAATTATTTTTAAAAAAATAATTTTAACATAAAGTGATCATTGAAAATACTTATAAACTTTTATCAACAATTAATATATGTGAAAATACATCTTTTGAGTATTTTCGACATGTACTAATTGTCGATAAAAGTTTATAAGTATTTTAACGGTCACTTTATGTGAAATTACTTTCTTGACAACACTTTTATTAACGAGACTATTGAAAATGTTATTGAGAATGCTTATTTTTCTTGTAGTGTAAATACCAAAACAATACAAGAAAAAATTGGAAAGGGCTCCAACCATCAAAACAAACAACACTCAAAGCAACAGAAGGAAAAAATACTAAAGGAACAAAAATAAGAAAAGGATAACCAAAAAAAATCACGTAGAAAGCGCACCCATGTTTACGCTTTAATTCCTAAGCCTTAGATATGCTAACCATAACTCGACTTCTGATAAGGCAAACACAACATCATCGTCATAGACCGAGGAAAAACTCAAGCATTTTCCTAGTTCCCACCTGTGTCACACCTCCCGAATCCTATCATTGTTAGCTGTCATACGACCATCATCTTCAAAGATGGAATAAGGCGGTGGGGTCCTTTTTGAAAACTTAGAGGGTTGCTACATATATGGTTGATTGTTACAGGAGTTTGAAAACCCTAAGAATTCAAATTCACTTATTTAAAACCAACTAGGATTGGTGTTATTTCAGGCTTGGATTATTTCAGGTGGAACAATCTTGGAATGGAGCTCAATAGCATTATTCAGGCTGATCTTTCCTCCTAGTCTTTGTTGTTTTAGTATTTTCCTTACAAAAAAAAAACCAACTAATTCCATGGAATTGAATTCCAACGAGAATTAATTCCATTAAAATGTCCAAAAATAAATCACATAAAAATATGTGTGATTTGCTCATGGAATTGAGATTAAAAAATGAAATACCCAAAATACTAAAAGACTTATATTGATTGTGTCATGTATAGGGGAAAATAGTCAAAATAAATGTTTCAATTCATTTTCATATACATTCCAAACTAAAGAATTGAATTCAATTTTGTTCTTTACTAATGTATACCAAATATAAGAATATAAGTCATAATAGAATTGAATTGAGTTCTCGATAGAATTCAATTAAGTTATATCTGATTAAATTATTCCAAACACCTTGTTAAAATTTTGGATTTTGACCCAATCTATTTTATATGCTGATCAAACTGAGTTTTGACTCACAATAAACTTTTTTCTTAGTTGATCATTAAGGATTTCACCTAGCTTGCTTGATAATGTTTAGATTATTGCGTGTTCGATTAGTTTGCCAAGGAAATAATATAACCGTATGAGGTCGAGAGGGAAGTATAGTGCACGCAACTGTACAAGGGTGCTAAAACTTCATGTTTTAAAGTAATTCACAACTATCTTTTTGGCCAAATTTTAAGTAAATGTCAACGTATGTTTCTAATCTTGTTTCCTTCTAAAAACTACCCTTCCTTGAATTTTTTTCATTCTTTTTAAAAATATGCAAATTTCCTTATTCAAGATTTTCAAAATAGAAGATACACAAACCTCCCTTTATAATAATTTATCATTGAAAAGGAACCACTCGTAGTGAAGTACCATATTATGATACATATGCTGCAAAAATTGCACTAATTTTTCATTGAAGGATCAGCATATAACACGAGAATGAGCTTATAACATGAGAATGAGCTAGTTGAAACCAAGTATTTAATTCCAAAACTTTATTACATTAGAAGCTACGTTTAAGTTTAAGAAAGGGCTTATTTGTAGATGTCTAATAACATTGGACTTGAGTGTCATATCCAGCTCTACCTTAATTTCTTTAATTCTCAAGTCCAAAGCCTTCTTTACGACCAGAATTATATTCTCCACCACCTCCACCTCCACCTCCTCCTCCTCCTTTGCCACCTCCCCCATAACCTCCACCTCCACTACCCTCACCATGACCACCACCACCACTTCCTCCACCACCTCCTCCTCCATGGTTGCCACCGCCACCATAACCTCCTGCACCGCTTCCACCTCCACCTCCTCCTCCTTTGCCACCTCCCCCATAACCTCCACCTCCACTACCCCCACCATGACCACCACCACCTCCTCCTCCATGGCTGCCACCGCCTCCTCTTCCTTTGCCACCACTTCCTCCACCACCTCCTCCTCCATGGCCGCCACCGCCTCCTCCTCCTTTGCCACCACCGCCACCATAACCTCCTCCACCGCTTCCACCTCCGCCATGGCCACCACCGCCCCTTCTCCTTTCCCACCTCCACTTCCTCCACCTCTTCCTCCACCTCCTCCCCCACCACCTCCACCCTTGCCACCACCATAACCTCCTCCACTCCCACCTCCTCCTCCTCCACCACCACCACCTTTGCCACCACCGCCACTACTTCCTCCACCCCCACCTCCTCCATGTCCACCTCCACCACCTCCTCCTTTCCCACCTCCTCCACCGCTCCACCACCTCCATAACCACCACCACTTCCACCACTGCTTCCACCATATTCACCTCCATCACATTTGCTAGCAACTCTGCTACCTCCCATACAATTTTCAGTCTCATGATTTGGCTCGTCCATCACAACTGCATTATCCATATTATACAAACACGTGTTATTTTTCGTAATTGATATGATGAGATAGCTTAATTAAATTCGATGATATGTAGTCTTTCTTTGCTTTAGAGTACCAATTGAAATTAGAAGACGAGGCAAGGGAAAAATAAAGAAAATACTAATACTTTTCTGGCTTACCATGATCTCCAATAAGTTTTTCAATTCCACCATCACCAACATTAATATGCATGAGCGATGAAAATTCAAAATATTTAAAATAACATGCGTGTATATAATTATGATTTAATTTTGATGCACTAATAATATAAAATAATTTTATACTATTATTCAATCAAAATTTTTAATTTGTATGATTTCTTAAATAACGAATAAAAAAATCAACTATCACAATTAATGTGACAATACATGATTGAATAGTTACGTAAAAAATTATACATTTGCAATACATAGAAATTAAGTCCAAATAATTAACATTTTCATGCTCAAAAATCAAAAATAAAAAATAAAAACATGCCTATATAGATGTGTTATGTGTAATTCATTAATAAAATGTCATTCACAAAAAAATATGCGCTCATGGGAAAATAATATATTTCATGTGATATGGAAGGCATGTATAGTTATCTTAATTTGAAATGAAGATTTAGAGATTTAGACCTTGTGTCTCATCTTTAGATGGCTCATCAGCTATCACAACAGAGATGATAACCACCCCCAATAGACAACACAGGAGAATAGGCTTGACACTCATTTTTACAAATGAACACTTTATAATACTTGAGAAAGGATGAATGCAAAGGTGCTTCAACACCCCTATATATAGTGCTAGAAGAGCACTAAGAAATTCATTGAAAAGGGAAGAGTGGGACCTACTTGGACCGTTTTCTTAATATTATTTTGGCTCATTCTTGGCTTGAATCCGGGCCTTTTCTTTCGGACCCTAAATTTGACTGACCCGGAAATATATATATATATATATATTTGTGACGTTGGACCTGTGTTTATAAGTTGTAACGTTTGTGCTCATTATAATTTTTCTCAGCTTGAAATCAGTGGAATCTGGCAAGGCATTGAAAATTCATGTGATCGGTGACTTCTTGTAATAAAAGTGCTTAGTCAGTTGTGTGTTATCCGCTGCCTAAAATTTGAGAAGCATTCTTCTTTATTTACTATGCGCTAGTGTGTAATGCCCTGGATTTCATGCTTTGATGCCACCTAGAATACAGGTGTTCATGAAAGAAAGAACGCTGCATAGACCACAGGCACGTCTGAATAAATGTTTGGTGCATTAAATCTTGTTAAAGTATAAAGAGAGAGGTGAAATAAGGAAAGGATCAATGTAACTGGACTTGGTTTGAAGGACAATGAGGTTGGCAATGTCCTTTCTTTGGTTTCATGTACATGAGCCACGTTTGCAGTACAAGTAACAAACGTCCGTTTAAACTTAGTAAATAAATACAAAATTTACATAAGGAAATTGGATTTTACAAGTTTTGTTTATTATATATGTCCACTACTCTATATCTCATTAATTTGTGTTTGATGTGCTATATTATGTATGATAATACAAGCTTATATTATACATTATACTCTTATATGTTATTTGATGCACGCGTATTGTATAAGTTTATACATCATAATCTCCTTATATGTTAAAATGCTATATAACTTAATACAGCATAAAGAGGTCATATTAGGCCTGATTAACTTTAATGTATAAGTTTACTTTTACTTTTTAATATTTTATTAAAATAAAATAATTTTTTAAATAAATAATAATAAGTAAAAATTTATAAATTAAATTATTTCATAATTAATAAATATTGTTAGCAAATAATATATGATATCAATCTAGCTATATACAATAAAAATAAAAAATTAATTACAATTAATAAATATAAAATAAAATAAAATATTAAATATTAAATAGAAATAAATATTTAAAATAAATAATAAATAATAAGTAATATGTGATATATAAAAGTAAGGATCAATAATAAAAATATTTTGAGTTAATTTTTATTTTAAAATTTAAATTTAAATAATTATAATTAAAAATATAAAATATTAAAAATATATAAAAGAGTTAATATTTATATAATTTATTGAAATAATAAATAATTATAAAATATTGAAATAAATAATAATATTTAAAATAAATTAAATTTTAATTAATAAATATTTATATAAATATGATATTTAAAAATTATATTTAAATCATTAATAAATTTTTTTATTTTATTTAATATTTAATTAAAATATTAGAATTATTTGTAAATAAATGATAATATTATAAAATATAAAATAAAATATCTTATACAATGTTACATAAAATTTTGTATAATATTAAAAGTTTATCTAGCATTATATTATCAAATCTTATCCTATTATATCTTATATCTCTTATCCTATCCAACTATTAGAGTAGTGTGTTAAATACAACATATTAACAAAAATTGTGGTAAGCATCTAGGGATGAGAACATAAGTTGTAACCAACAAGAAGTTGTTGCACTAGTGGTAAGTATCTAATGGATGAGAACATGAATTTTTCAAATGCACACTTATTGAATAATAGTAAATACTTCATTCTTTGAAATTATGAGAGCAATATCTACAATTTTAGCTTATCAACAAAACCCTATAATTTTGAATTGTGGTTCCAATCACCATTGCGTTCAGTTGCGATGTGAAAAATTGTGAAAAACTATTATTTATACGACTAAAATGACAAGATTGAGGAGGCATCGCAACAAGAATAGTGCAGCTGTTGTTGTGGTTATAGGCCCAATTTAAAACTGTGCAGGTGAACAATTTATTTTCACCGTTTCACAATATCTATTGTTTTAGAAAATAATTTTTTTATTTTATTTATTGCTTTAGACGTTTGATATTCTATTTTAATTTTTTTAAATTTTATTGTCTCTTAGCATATATATATATATGTGTGTGTGTGTGAGTTATGATGAAGTTATACTAGTGTAACTTTAAGTAAAGTTATTGTTATCCAAGTGGCCTCAATTAACTCAAGAGGGGGTGAATTGAGTTCAAAAACTTTTTCTTAGATTTCACACTCTAATCACTTTTTCAAAGAGTTTTAAAGATATGACTCAAAAACTTAATTTAATAATGCAATTGCAAGAGATTTATGAATGTAATTATGTATATGAACATGATTAACAGACAATGAAAAATAAATTTGCAATAAACGTAATAAGAGAAGAGAATTTGCAAACTTGCCTTATCACATCCAGTCTCAAGCAACCCACTTGAGAGTTCCACTATCACTTCAATTTTTACACTTTGAAGAGCACTTTACACCTTGAGATCCCTCACCCTTGTGTTTGAGTTTCAAGAACGAGATGTTTGTTCTATCAAGGGATGCCACCCTTGTACACAAACTTGAAAAAGTATTATAAGAAATCACTCTCTTATAACAAATTGAAGCCCTATAAGGTTTCTCAAGGATAAGACAATTTGGCCAAGTATTGATCTCAAAGATTGATAATTGATAATGATTGAACAAATGATCTTTGTAGTATGTTTTCTATGTTTTAAAGTGTGTTAAAAACAGGTATTTATAGAAAACAATTCGTGTATTAGGAATTGATCCCATAGGATGTGTCTCTTCAAAACACACCTTTTCACACATTTTAGGGCATGGTAATCGATTACACTAAATTGTAATCGATTACATAGTTCAAAATATTTGAAAACAAGCAACGGTCACTTTTGGTAATCGATTACATTAATTGTGTAATCGATTACACGTGTGAAATTTCAAATTCTAGATGAACAGATTGGTAATCGATTACTTCATTTTGTAATCGATTACATGGATTTCAGAAAATGAAAAATGAAAGGTTTAACATGATTTGAAGATATTCTTCCATTCTAAAACCATTTTAAAAGATCTTTGATATAAATCCAATCCTTTCAAATCAAACTTGTATTTTCACAAAACAAACTTCTTCATTAAGAACATATGAAATAATTCAAAATAAATTTTCCATAGATCAAAGCATGATTAACTAGAGAATGACCAAATAGACTTATTAATGAAACCTTTTAACAAGATTAATCTAAGTTCTAGATATCCTAACCATAGGCTTGATCAAATGCTTGTACATCTTTAAGAACTCCATGTCATTTTGCTTCTATTCTTTATTATTCATTGGCATCATCAAAACCTACAACATAGCATTCAGTTATACCATCACTTATAGCTTTTTATAAAGTAATTATTTTATCAATCCAACCGTTAAATTATAATTATCTATTATAAAAACTATTAATGTTAAATTTCATAAAAATTGAACAAAATAGCAATGCAATCATGTAGCTCTTATTCTTATTTATTTTAAGTTTATATAATGTTGATTTTGACATACATAAAAATTATTCCAAATAATTTTAAATTAATTTAAATTTTATAGACATGATTTATATAATTTGAGCTTCTAATCCAATGGTGGGTTTTGTAAAAAATTATACCAATAAAAAATTATTCAATGGTATAACTTTTATTTAAAGTTATATTGGTGATCGGTGTAACTTAATCCTAATCCTACATATATTATACGTATATATATAAGGAGAAAATAATTATATCAAACAATGAGATTTCAATTCCTTCACTTAAGTTGTTTTTAAAACATAAAATTTAATTTAATTTCTTAATAGAATTAAATTCTAAGAATTTTCAGAGGCTGTGTCATTGTTCAAGTACCACATGGTTATTTTGCCCAACGTGGAGCTTATAACATTGTTGTTCCCTTTAAGAGCCCACTTTCGCGGCGAGTTCACTCTATTGATACTGGTCTAGCGGCAGCCTTTTCCGTTTTCCCTCTTGGAGATTCACTCGCCTATCATCATTTGGTACAATACCTTCACTATTGTTCCTTAATCCAGCCTATGAATAGTCTTTTCCATAGCCCAATTCTCTCTAGAAGGGCAGTAACTGTTATAACACCAATCTCCTTTCTGAGTTATGGAGAGAAAAGTTCACAAAATGAAATAAGTTCATATCAAATGATACAATTCATTATTGAATTACAGTAATCATTTTAGGCCTATTTGTACCACTAATTTCTGTAACTAGCTAACACATACTATAATTACACCAACTGACTAGTGTAGTTTGTAAAGCGTTAGCTGCCTGGTATAACAAAAAGATTTTCATTGAAATTGTAGGAATTCAAAATGTATGGCTGACATTTTTTTTTATCTCAATATAAAATATAAAAATACAAGGAATGGTTTAGATGACTAGCTCCCACATGAGTTCATACAGTTCCTTTCCGAACCATAAAACGTTTTTTATAGTTTGTATCAATACTCCCCTTCAAAAATAATCTTGTCGTTAAGGTTGATGTGAAAAATCAACAAGTAACAAACTATGAATTCCTTCAAAGGAAAATAATCTTAAAATGCAATCATGAAATAGCCCCCCACGGCATATGTTATGTCATATCTGTAGCCAGTTAGCCACACCACACTCCTGGACTTGGAATAGTGATGAAAACAGTAGTAGGATTCCTTTGATAAAATTGTTAGGTCATCTCAGACCAAGATAAAATATTTGTTATGTGTCATTTATTAATTGACACATCAACTATTATATTAAAAATATTGAAAAAATAGGAGACAATAATAACTTACAAAACTAAAATAACTTACAAAACTAATGCATTAATTAACGAATAAACCAGTAAATATATATTTTGTTTTACTTTCTGACCACCAAAAATAATTTCACTTCATAATATGTTGTCTAGGTCCACCTAACCAGGACTCCCTTAACGGGCAATCGAAATGTGATTGACGTGGTTTGCAAATAGTCTTGAAAGTCCAAAATCTACTACTTTGACAGGAAAAGTAATCATCAAGGAGATTGCTGTTCGTTTTCACATCCCTATCTGTGGATTATGTCAGAAGCATTAAGATATATACCAAATGCACTAGCAGTCTCTATGGCAATATTCATTCTTAATATAGTGTCCAAATGCCAGGTCTGGCTCTTATGGCCATGAAGATGATCAGCAAAATGTTGCCATGTATGATTTTTCTTCTTGCAGCAATAATAGACATAAAAGACAATATTCCTAATGCAACTACACTGACCACAACAGCAACAAAAGCCTTTCAACACACAACACATACATAAGCATACTTTGGGAGGCTTTCATTGAATTGATCAAACAAATAGATGGCGGGTTTGGGGTACTGAGTCGTGTCAACCTGAATGCAATGAAAAATGAATTGTGAAGGGATAGGGAAAAAGATAGCTTCACCAAGCGACATTGTAAATCGCAGTGCAGAATTAAGGAACTCTGTTTGGTGCTTAATTAGTGGTTGATTACATTGCATTTGCACATAAGGATTTGTATGCTATTATTGTTGGTTGATGGATTTGTATGCTATAATTGTTGGGTGATTACAATTTCTTTATGTCGCTTTGTAACCCGCCATATTATACAACCCAGGCTATATTATTGTGCATTTCCTTTACATCAAATGTAAGCTGATATGTACTTCTATGGTAACAGCACTCGGAATCAGAAATGGGACATCTTGAAAGGAAGTGATATTAGATTACTATCATATGGCATATATTCCTATAATTAGATGATTATGCCCATTACACCAGGGGTTTGCAATTAGACGGTCCTTCTTTGTTTATCTTTTATTCTTTAGGTGTATGTTTTGATGTGTATTTGCTTCCCTGCTTCTCTGGGATCGAGCCTTTGATATGATCAATAATCATCCCGAAAATTAAAAAAAAACAAAGAAAACATGTTTATTCTGAAATTAAAATAAAATATTTGTTGAACTTGTAAAGTATATGCAACATTTGATTTGTGATTCAGGGAATGACTCTAGCGAGCTTGGTCATTTAATCTTATGTGAATAGTTAAAATTAAAATATTAAATTTTATGATATTTTAAATGATCATGTGATCATTAATTACCATTAATAACTTTTAATCCTGATCATCCATATATAGTTATACGCCTCAGATTTACTCATTTCACTCTCATAATAAACCATTCATCTCATTAGAGTCATCTTATATATATAGAGTGGGAATCTGTTTACACTAAGTGTAATAAGTCTTGGTATACTTACACCCTTCAAAAACTTTTTATGGATATAAAATTTCATCAAAATGAATTCCCTCAAATTTTTTATTGGTTGGAAATTTCAAATAGCTTTCGGCTACTTATAAAACATAAGAGTTTTTGGTTAAATAAAATTATATTTATGCTTCATTTCATCAAGTATTCGACCTTGAAGTACATCTAAACGATTGATTATTAATTACTTTCTTAATTACTATCAATTTCACTTCTTCATTTATTGTTTCCGCCACCCCTACCATATCCTCCACCACCTTCACTTTCACCATCACCACCTCCGCTACCACTACCTCCTCTACTTCCCCTCCATAGCCACCACCTTTACTTCCACCACCACCGCTTCCTCCGCTATCGCACCATAGCCGCCACCACCACTTCCTCCACTACCACCTCCACTTTTGCCACCACCACCACCCCACCACCACGCTTCCACCACCGCCATAGCCGCCACCACCACCACTACCGCTACCACCTCCACTTCCGCCGCCACCACCACTTCCACTACTTCCACCACTACCACCACCACCGTTTCCTCCACCGCCTCACCGCCGCACCATAGCCGCCACCACCACTTCCTCCACTACCACCTCCACTTTCGCCACCACCACCACTTCCACCACCACCTTCCACCACCACCACCGCCACTACCACCTCCACTTCCGCCGCCACCACCACTCCACCACCACCCTCCACCACCACCACTACCACTACCACCTCCACTTCCGCCACCACCACTTCCACCACCTCCACCACCACCGCTTCCACCACCACCACTACCACTACCACCTCCACTTCCGCCGCCACCACCACCGCTTCCACCACCACCACTACCACTACCACCTCCACTTCCGCCACCACCACTTCCACCACTCCACCACCACCGCTTCCACCACCACCACTGCCACTACCACATCCACTTCCGCCGCCACCACCACTTCTGCCTCCACTACCACCTCCACTTCCACCGCCGCCAGCCACCTCCGCCATAGCCACCGCCACCACGCCACTACCACCTCCACTTCCACCACCACCGCTTCCACCACCGCCATAGCTTCCACCACCACCACTACCACCGCTACCACCTCCACTTCCGCCACCACTACCTCCTCCATTACCGCCACCTCCACCTACATAACCTCTACCACAATTATGAGGGCTTTTGCTACCTTCCTTACATTTTTCATTTTGATGATTTGGCTCTTCCATTACAACTGCATAATTCACATACACAATCACATTTAAGATTTGTTATTAATGATGTTGGTTTAAATTATATCATTTCAATGTTTATTTGCAATGGTCCATTTAAAATAAAACTTGACAAAATGGGAAAAATACTTGTAGTGTTTTGTCTTAACATCAACTAAATATATAAGAATTCTTTTGAATTTCGTTTCTTTGTGCTACTTCTCAATAAGGCAACATGCATGAGATAAAGGTTCAATAAGTTCAAATTATATGCATGCATATAGTTAACTTTTGTTTACATTTGTGAATGTTATGATGAAATGTATATGAAATGTGATAGCTTCAAACCATAATTTAACATGTATAAAATAAAATCCAAACATACAAATGGTTATCCAAATTCCAAAATTAAGAATGAATTAAGTTTTGAAGGTTCATACCTTGTATCTCCTCTTTAGACAGCTTATCAGATTCCGAAGCTGAGATGAGAACCACCCCCAGAAACATAGGAGAATAGGCTTAAGACTCATTTTGCTAGTGAAAAATATATGATACTTTCGAAAGGATGAAGCTAAAGGTGCTTCATCACCCCTATATATAGTGTAGGATCATCACTGAAAAATCAATGTAAAATAGTGAGTAGGACTTACTTAACGGCATTCATGTTATAATAATAGTGGAAGAAAGTTGATATAAGAGAACAAAATGTGGTTTAGCTTATAGCCTAGTCCACACATCTAATTTCTATAATTAATATAAAAGTACAATGGAGATTACAAAAGAAGTTTATATACTTCTCATTATCCTAAACCCAAATACATCTCCCAAGTGTATACACTCAAAACCTTCAACCCAATGAAAAACAAAGAGAAGAAAATAAACAAATTTTCAATGAGAGAATGTGTTATATGTTTGAGATTATTTTACAAATTAAAGAAAACTTGAATTTATAGGAAATAAGCAACATCCAGGAACCATCCATGCATCCAATGGTAGAAAGCCAATGTAAACTCCTTAGCTATCCATGCAACCAATGGAAGGGAGATAAAGTGATCTCGTAATATCTCAAAATATAGGAGTGCTAAAATAGGGGAAAAGACTTTTTCAAGCCACTAATTACAAATCTCCACCTTGGCTTGAACCTTCAAAGCTGAAACTACATGAGCTGTCTTCAAATGATATGAACACCAATTATATCTAAGTAGTGCATAAACTTAGAAATTAGAACTAGTTTCATGAGCATATCTGGTTATCAGAGATACCAATCTTTTTCATAGCAACATCACCTTGTGCAATAATCTCCCTTAGAAAGTATGAACATCTATGTGCTTCGTGCTTTCATGATACATTTGATTTCTAGTCAAATGTACAACACTTTAGCTATCACAGTGTACAATTGTGATATCTTGTTTCAACCCTAAACTGCCTACCAAGCCTCAAAGCCAGATGGCTTCCTTCACAACTTCGGCCATGTATTTGGCTTCTATTGTAGATAGTGCAATAGTAGATTGCAATGTTGCTTTCCAACTAATTGCACTCCTTGAGATGGTAAAGATGCACCTGGTCAATACCTTCTTTTATCCAAATCTTCAGCATAGTTAGAATCAACATAACCAACAATACTATTACTAGTATTATGATTCCTATAAAATATAAGGCCAACATTAGAAGTACCTCATAGATAGTGAAGAATCTATTTCAGCTTACCAGTGCATCTTATCGGATTTCCCATGTATCTGCTGACGACGTAATCACTTGTGAAATGTCTGGCTGATTATAAACCATAACATACATCATACTTCCAACTACACTTGCATAAGGAACACACATCATCTGTTCCTTTTCTTCATCATTTTGTGGTGACATTTCGCCAGTCTAAATCAGCTAGTGGAATATTCAGGGTTTCACATTCTGCATCCTAAAGCGTTCCAAAACTTTTTCAATATAATTTTTCTGTGACAAGTATAATTTTCCAGCACTATGAATTTCCATGCCCAGAATTTTCTTAGTAGCTCCCAAATCTTTCATTTCAAATTCAT
The DNA here is from genome assembly GCA_030441495.1 of Dalbergia oliveri. Classification (NCBI taxonomy): domain Eukaryota; kingdom Viridiplantae; phylum Streptophyta; class Magnoliopsida; order Fabales; family Fabaceae; genus Dalbergia; species Dalbergia oliveri. The sequence goes on along the minus strand of JAMLFY010000014.1, from coordinate 19,317,613 downwards.
TACTATGGTAAGACTTCAACTTGTTAATCTTAAATATACTCTTAGAAGCAATGAGCATATCATCAACGTAGAGTAAGAAATAAACAAACAAATTATCTAAGAACTTCTTATGGTATACATAACTGTCATAATCACTTCTAAAGAAACCATGACCCAACATAAAAGAATAAAATCTTTTATACCATTGTCGGAGACTCTTCAAACTATATAGTGACTTCTTCAAAAGACAAACATGATCTTCTTTGCCTTGAACAACAAAACCTTTAGGTTGTTTCATATAGATTTGCTCTTCAAGCTCTCTATGCAAAAAAGTTGTCTTGATATCAAGCTACTCGAGCTCCAAATCAAACAATGCGACCATGGCTAGCAACACCCGAATGGAGCTGTGTTTCACAACTAGAGAAAAGACTTCATTGAAATCTAATCCTTCCCTTTGGCTTAATCCTTTTGCAACCAAGTGTGCTTTGTAACGAGCGCTTCAACTCCAAGAAATTCTTCCTTCTTTTAAAAGATCCATTTAGAACCAATTATCTTCTGTCCTTTAGGTTGTTTCACTAGGTCCCAAGTATTGTTCTTATAAAGGGATTCCAGCTCCTTATTCATAGCAACGATCCATTATGTTGACTCACCACTTGTAATAGCTTCTCGGTATGTTATAGGGTCTTAAGTTTCAATACCCTCTACAATTGATAGGTAAAAGAGACTATGTCAACATGAGCATAGCTCTTAGGAGGTTTAATTTGCCTCCTTACTCTGTCTCTTACAAGACTTAGTGTTGTAGTGGTGTGATCTCCTCTTGCTCTTCAACGAACTCTTGCTCATGCTCTTCATCATGAATGGGCTATTTAGAAGTGTCTTCATGTACCTCATGCCGATGTTCCACTTCAAGCTCCACCTACTTGTTGGTACCATGTTCTTTTTTTGCATTTCTAACCTCCTTGGTCAAATGAAGCATGGTTGATTAATTGAACTTGACATCTTTGCTAATTATGAACTTGGGTGGTCTAGGTTCAATACACCATAACTTGTAACCTTTAATACATATCCAAGAAATATACGTTTTTGTGCCCTTCGTTCAAGTTTACCATTATTAGTATGAGCATATGCAGGCAACCAAATATTTTTAGATAACAGGAGCACTAGACCATACCATAAAAGGAGTTTTACATTCAATTGCAGTTGGTAAGGAACGATTCACCAAATAACAAACCATATTAATTATCTCAACCCAGAACTCTTTGACAAGTTGGCATTAGATAACATGTAGCGAGCTCTCTCCAAAAGAGTTCTATTCATCTACATTCTGCTACACCATTTTGCTATGGTTTCCTTCACATATTACGATGCCTTGCAATGCCTTCATTTTTGCAAAATTCATTAAACTGACCTTTACAAAAACTCCAAACCATTGTTTGTTTGAAGACGCTTGATCTTCTTGTCGGTTTGGTTCTCAAAGACGCTTTCCACTTCTTGAAAGTAAGGAAAATGTCATTCTTATGCTTCCAAAAATGGACCCACATTTTCCTTGAGAAATCATCAATGAAAGTTAGCAGGTACCTGGCACCAACTTTTGATGGAAAAGGCATAGGGCCCACAAATCATATTGAATATAATCAACTATGCCCTTTGTCCTGAATGCATGTTAAACTTGACTCTAGTCTGCTTCCTATAGACACAATGTTCACAAAAGTCAAGTTTTCCTATCTTACTATCACCAAGCAAGCCGCACTTGCTTAAAATAGACATTCCAGCTTCGCTCATATGCCCCAACCACATATGCCACAAATGAGTAGGATCTAACTAGAATTATGGGAGGATGATATAGTTGAGCACCAACAAATGTGCTACCTTGAAGCAAGTAACTATTGACCAACTTTCCTTTGATCACAATAAGAGCACCTTTGGAAACCTTCAAAACTCCACCTTCATCAGAATAGTTACACCCTTGGGCATCAAGAGTGCCTAAAGAAATAATATTTTTCTTTAGGTCGGGTATATGCAACTTTAGTCAATGTTCTCATGACTCCATCATGCATCTTGATTTTCACTGTACCAATATCAATGACCTTACAGGACATATTGTTTTCCATAAGAACAACTCCACCTTTAATTATCTGATAGGTTGTAAACCAATATCAATTTAGACACATGTGGTATGAGCAATCAAAATCGATAATCCATGCATCACCAACTGAAGTTGTACATAGAGAGAACGTTTTTGGTACCTTTAATAACACTTGCTGCATTACTCGTATCAATAGCTTTCCTTTCTTTAAGCTTTGGGCATTCTATTTTCCATTGTCTTCTTTCTTGCAATAATGACATCTTCCTCTTCGTTGTGTAAATTTTGATCTAGACTTCCATATGCTATGACTACTCAAACCCACCTCCTTTGATCTTCCTCCAGGAACAAGCCAATTGCAAGGTCATCATGTCCACCATTATCGTGCTCTATATCCTCATGACTTATTAATGCGGACTTCACCTCATCAATGTTAAGGCATTCACACCCATATATGAGTGTTTCCTGAAACGCTTATAGGAAGGAGGTAAAGAATAAGCAACACCACTGCTTGTTGCTCATTAGAGAATGTCTTATTCATATTCTTCAAATCTATAATGAGTGAGGTAAACTCAAAAATATGTATTTTAATGGATGTACTTTCAGCCATGCAGAACATGTATAAGCATTGCAACACTCCAAGATGATTGGCCATTGTTTTCTTCAAATACAATGACTCCAACTTGTTCCATAATGATCCTAGTTTTGATAGGGCTTCTTGTAATATGTCATATATGATGGATAATTGAATGGTAAAAAGAACTTTTTGATCAGCTTCTTCCTACTCAAAGTCTTTCATGGTAGCAGGCTTCTTATCTTTCTTCTCAAGTGCTACTTGCATATTTTGGTTTGTAAGAACTGATTATACAGACCTTTCACATATCAAAATTGATGTGGCCATCAACTTGCTCAATATCAAACTTAGTTGTCACCATATATCTTTTCACTAGGTCTGTCCAAAATGTTATGAGTGCTCTGATACTAGTTTATTATAATAATAGCGGAAGAAAGTTGATTTAAGAGAACAAAATATAGTTCAGTTTATAGCCTACGTCCACACATTTAACTTCTATAATTGATATAAAAGTACAATGGAGATTACAAAATAAGCTTATATACTTCTCACTATCCCAAACCCAAATATACCTCACAAATGTATACACTCAAAACTCTCAACCCAATGAAAAACAAGGAGAAGAAAATAAACAAATTAAACTTCTCAATGAGGGTTTAGAGTTTAGGATTTAGGGTTTGAGGTGATTTTACAAATGAAAGAAAACTTGAATTTATAGGCAACAAGCAATATCTCGTAACCATCTATGCAACCAATGGTAAAGAGTCAATGTAACCTCCTCAGCCATTCATGCAACAAATGGAAGAGAGATAAAGTGCTCTCATAATCTCTTAAAATATAGGAGTGCTAAAATAGGGGAAAAGACTTTTTTAAGCCACTAATTACACTTCATAATATTTTCCCCTTTTATTGAGTGAATTCAAGCCTTTTTTCACATCTTTGGTTTGACTAACATGGAAAATTTTAAAACTATAACTCTCTATGCTGTACGTTTGTGCCTAGTGGTGCTCAATTTCAAAGTTCAAACCATTAAAATCTGGCAAGACACTTCGAAATTCATTGAAACTTTGAATTGTTTGTATTGAAAGCTCATTAGTTCACTCCGTGTTATATGGCACTTAAAATTTGAAGTTTTATGCTTTATTTATCATAAGGATAAGAGGTCCACAGGTTTAATGCCTTGGATTCATGTTCATGTGCCACCTAGAATACAGGTGTTCATGAAAGAAATAAGACTGAATCAACCGCTAGCACCTTCATTCAATCTTCTTAAAGAAGAGAGAGAGCAGGAAAAAGGAAGGGGCACATGAAAAGCAAAGACACAGAAAAAAGGGATCAAGATAAGAAGAGATGCTCGGTTTCACACTAGCTAAATGGTCAATGTTTTTAATGAACTTGTTTTTAAGCGAAAGCAAAATTTGGACAAGGTTGATAAGGCTAGCCAGCAATGTATACTTGATTTCAGGTATAGAAGCCACATTTGTATGTGCAGGTGTATTAGTAAAAGTAAGAAAGTTACTATTATCCACAACACCATTAGTAACTTTTAGTAATTATTCACAAAAAGTGTTCTTAAATTTTTTTAGTAATATTGAAAAATTGTTTCAAAAAATATAAAAAAAGAATTGTTAAAACTCTTTTATAACATTTTTATAATTAGGTGTAGTTTATATATTATATCGCTAAAAAATTTTATCAATATTGTTATATGACAAATAACAATGTTATCAACAGATACGCAAGCTATGGAGAAGGAATCTCACACTTCACTCAGAAGCAGCTGAAGCCCAAACCCGCTCAGCACAGGAGAGTGAGCTGACCCCTGAAGCCGAAAGTCACGCTGGAAAAGTCGTTGGAAGTTAGTTAGCGGTTAGAGGAGCTGATTTAGTTTGTGCTAGTTGTACTGGAGTTACTGCTCCATTAGCTTCAATATATTATGTCATTCAATTAAATATTTCTACCTATATGACTTATAATAGGTGATTGATTGAAGCACTTTTGCTAATGCTAATGTAACAATACACTATAAAACTTTTATACAATCACAGTATATATAAATTAATTTTTTTCGAAATGTAAGCCAGAGTTCATGTACAGTCAATTGTGAGTTGGTTTCAAATTAAGCATGTAGAACTTGAATGACGCATAGATTACCGCAAATCTGGACTATTGGAGATTTTAGCTAGTTGCAATATTGGTCCATGTACGAACGAAAGACTTTGTTAGTAAATTTGCATTAAATTTTAACTTCACTTGAAATCGTTTGATAAAGCAATCTTGTTTGGGTGTTCGACCTTCTGGTACATTTAATTAATGAAAAATTCTTAATTGTACTCTATTTACCTTTAGGGGTGTTTAGTAGGGTAATTCTTCTTGATTACTGATAATGTGACTTTAAATTATCTAACCTTAAAGTATTGCCTTTTTTGGTCAGACTACATTGCATAATCCAGATTTCCATGGCAATCTACATATTGTCTCCTTAGGGGTGTTCCCAAATTTAGTTTAAAAGGTAAAGAGGGAAGGGAATGATTTATGAAGATTTTACCTCGTTCATGAGTTTTAATTGAATTTATCAAGTGAGGATTTATATTAATCATTCAAAACTTTCCAAAACTCTAATTTTATAGTTTTCCAAATGGGGGATTTTAATAAGAGTTCAAAGAAATTTACAATACTAATCCTATTAATCTGTTCTAATTTCACATTATTATTCCCTCCTAATGTCGTATCAATTTACACGAAAATCATCTTCCCACCTTTAATCCCTTCTTGCTAAAATATAAATAGCATTACTGGTAATGTGGATTACCCCCATTGAGATATCTATTGGATTACCATCAAAGTGGTAATCCCCTTATTATTAAGTAAAATTATTAATTAATATTAATAATTTTTTAATAATATAATTATTTAATATTATACTAATAATTCATAAATAATAATAATTATTATTAAAGATTAATTATCATTATTATTAATCTAAATAATAAGTTTGTGATATTAATAATTTTTTTGGTATGATATTAATAATTATTTTTCTGTACTTATTATACTTAATTATTATATAATTAATAATAAAAATATCAGTAATTAATATCATTATTTTAAATTTGAACTCTTACCACGATGTAATTTTAATGTACTCACAATGTAAAATTGCATTGCTACGTCAGGAAATATGGTTTCTATCTGTGCGGCTCTTTACATCATGTATTATCCAATAAATAATTAAGTTTATGGCCTAATAAAAATAAAATCACGTATTGGACACATGAACCTAGTCATGCATGTTATGCTTTTGTTTTTGGTGTGGCTTTATTCGTTATGTATTTAACAAATATGAAAAATAAAGAAAATGAATAAACATGAGGTAATAATATTTAGTTTTATATATAGTAACTAGACAATAAACTAATTTTAACAGTAAAAAACTCTAAACATGGTGACTAGGAAGACGACCACCATAGCCACCACCTGGCATTCCACCGCCTAGCATTCCTCCACCGGCATCCCTCCACCACCCGGCATACCCCCACCACCCGGCATTCCTCCACCGCCTGGCATTCCTCCACCTGGCATACCCCCACCGCATTCCACCGCCTATTCCCCAACCTGGCATTCCACCGCCTATTCCCCAACCAGGTATTCCCTTTCCCCAACCACCAAAGCAATCAGGACCACTTGGACAACCTCCACCTTCCTTTTGATCATCTGCAAACATTTGAATTGTGAAAAGTCAAATGATGTGTGTTATGACATTTGTTTGTAAAAATAATAATGTGTGAATAATGAATGCAATCTTCTTTTGGTTAATTTGTCATTTATTAAAGAACCTAAACTTGATTGCAAAATATAAGCATAATTCAAATGGGGAAGTAAATCATTTATGAGGAAGGAGCCAATTTTAACCATTTTATTATTCTATGTTTATGAAGATATAAAGTAAAACCCAAACTAACCTGCTTTATAATTAGAGGAAGTCTCAGGAAAGTCTCTTGCAGAGATGAGAACAACCATGGCCAAGAGGCCTAGGATGAGTAGAGCGTTCTTGGAAGTCATTTTCACAAGAAAGCTAAAGCTAAAACCAAATATATGTGAAATTATGGATAAAAGATACAAAAATTAGTAAGAGAATGATCCTTTATATAGAGGAGGAGAGATAGAGAGAGGAGTGGGGTAGGGTGGGTGGGATCTTGGTAGTTGAGAGTAATATAATTATTAATTCTCTACAGATTATAATATCAAAGTCAATTTCCTTCTTAATTGTGAGTAATAAAAAATAATAGCCAGTCAAAAAACTGAAGCAACATTTATTATATTCTTTTCAAATTCAATTAAATGACTGTTTAGTCAAATTATGGATTGACAGCCACATCTTGTCCATATCCAACAAAATAAATTCAAATTAAATGTTATGGTCAACTTGAAAACATTACTTGTGTTTTATTTGAAGAATATATTTCAATAATACTACTTATGACTTTTTTAAAATATTTTTAGAAGTTAAACGTCACATTTTTTTCCATTTTAATATACAATTTGTTATTTTCAAAAGAGTTATTTTTAGTGTTTTTTTAAAAATAAAATATATAACTTAAAAAAAAACTTTTAAAAAAACTCAAACAAACATTTTTATTACTACATATTCGAATACAAAATAACTTATTCATAAGTTATTTTTCAAAATTTCCTGTCAAATAAGGCTTAGATATCAATATTTAACTTCTAAAAGGACAAAAACAATCATTAGTATTATCCAAATAGGCCTTAAATGCTGTTGTTTAGTTAATTTTTTAAGACATAACTAAAATCCAAAACAACCAAAACAACTCTCTTTTGATTTTTCTATTTGGAAATATAAAAATATAAAAAATAATTAATAATCATATCCATGTTATTATACTTAGTTAAAATTCTGGATTTTTTTTTTATATAAAAATTTAGATTGAAAGGAAAACTCGTTTTAATCCAAGATCAGAGCATTCCTTTGAACTAATTGAGCACTTACAAAATTTTTACGGATTACCTATCAGTGAGTGAAATTTGATGATTAAACCAAATCATCGATATATCAGTGGAAGGTTGACTAGATGAATACAACTAATTTGATGTTAGACTATAATGCCTGTGCTTTCTCACAATTACAATTAAAAATAATAGAGTAAATAGCACAAATCGCTATTAAGATTTGGTTAAATTACACTTCAGCCCATTCTCGTTAAAAAATTACACTCCACCCCACTTTTTATATTAATAATTAATAGTAATAATTAATAATTAGTATTAATATTATTGCTAATTATTATTTATTATGATAATAGGTAAAAATAATTAAATCTAACATGACAAGCTCTCTTTTTCTCCATAATCTAAACTCACAAATATATTTTTATAAGTATGCATGATAGAATAAGATTTGATATAATTATGCCTTATAATATAAAGTCTTATCATAGTATTAAGTTTATCAAAATTTAAATAGTATATATTCTTTGATTACATTGCATAAGATGTTCCATTACGTGATATATAATTATCCTCTCACCATAACAAATAATTCTAATCTTAAGTAAATATTATGCAAACAAAGGAAATTATAATAAAATAAAAACATTAATTAATTAATTAATAATTTAAAAATAAATATTATTATTTAAAGATTTATTATTTGTGTTTATAGTTATTATAAACCACTATTAATTTTTATTCAAAATTATAATTTATATTGATGTAATTATTAGTTACTTTAATTTTAATAATTATTTATTACTTTAATGATATATAAAAATTAAAAATTATATAATGCTCTATTCATTAAATATTTGAATATTTTTAACTTGTACTTTTTTATCATATACTATGTAAAAAATTAAAATTATATTAAAATAATATTTTTTATTAGTTATTTAAATTTAATATGCTGGAGTGTATTTTTTTTCAAAGAAAAATAAGAGGGAGTGCCATTTAATCAGACCTCAAGGATGATTTGTGTTATTTACTTAAAATTATACTTATAATAGTTGCCAAAATACAACATGGATGTAATCTTGCACTTTAAATACCTTATTTAGTTTAATTTATGCATTTTCTTTAAAAAATAATAAATCAACAAAATTAACTCCAATTTCATTTTATTTCAGAAAAATTGAAATAGCTAACAATCTCTATTCAAGCTATGACACCTTGATGTGGTTAAACCAACAACTTAGTGGTTATGGTTGTCTCTTATACCATTTGAGTGGAAGGTCCTATGTTGAATCCCCACATTTTCCTCTCCTCAAATTCCCTAGAAAGAGTTCATTGCTTTAATGTCTTTATTAAAAAAAAAGTCACAATACCTTGATAAAATTCAAGATTTTTTATTGTTCCCAGATATCATTTATTATTCAGAGTATGGGTTTTGAAATTGCCCTCTTCACAACTGCTTTGCCACAATTATATGAAAAGATTATATTTACATCAAGCAACAAAGTATACTTTGGAACTTAACAAGCATTTTACCTAAGGCTTTTAATTTTCTTTCAATTCCTTTTCTTTCTTTCTTTTTTTTTTTTAAAGGAAAAACTACAGCCAAGCTAATTGTCTCTCATTTGTTTTTTCTATATGCGGAACGTTAAATATTAAAGTGGGTAATAATCCAAATACAAGTCACAACACCTACTCATGTTCTAGATTATGTATGTTTGGATGAGCGTTTTACACACACACACACACACACACACACAGATATATATATATATATATATATATATATATAATCACTTTTTTTATAAAAGATATTTTTCATATATTTAAATAATCTTTTAAAAATAATTAAAAAATATTTTCGGTTTTTATTTTTGTACAAGTTAAAAAATATTTTTTAAATTTTTTCTGTTACATATAAAATTTAATTTCATAATCACTTTTTCTAAAAGTTAAAAAACAAACGCACCCAAATTATTTTCTCCACACGTCATTCACATATTTGGCTAACTATCCGTGAGGATTTTAATTCGGGTACTAAGACTGGCCTATCTCACATGTACATTCTTAAACTTTCTTTTTTTGGGTGAGAAGTACAGACTTATGACTTTACATTTATGTTCTGTTTTTAAAATTTTAGTTAACGAAATTATATAAAAAAATGAAAAGTAAGGCTATATTTTAAGTAAAATAATAATAGTAATAACAATAATAATTATAATAAAACTTAAAAATTTAACATTAAAATATTAAAATATATGAAAACAAGCTAAAGCCTTCAAACTAAAATTAAGTGCAGATAATTTTAATTTTTATTATTTTTCAGTTTTTTTCCCTTTTTTTTACGTGCCTCAATCAGTGAATCGTTTTTTCTCCTTAGTTATCGCTAAAGAATCAAAGTAATATTGGAAATTGATCTTTGATTTTCAATGCCAACAATTCAGTGAGAGGAATTTAATTATAGGTATTATTGTAAACTCTCCTTTAAATTATAACAAGAATTAGCTTGTACAAAAATTATATGTATTATTGTCCACTATTGATAGTAGTGGCTAATTTTTTAGATGAGTACTCAACTAAGAGGGTAAACCTCTAGCCACTAAATGCTTAAGGAATCCAATTAGCTACCAACTATACTTAGCATCATGGTTACTTGTTCATGTATTTCATTTATACTTGATTTTTGAAAAAAAAACCTTTTTTAGCGCTGCTAATAACTTAATCTCTCTCCTTTTATTTATTTAATTATTTGTTTTTTGGTCTGAATCCCTCTCACTTATCTTCTATATCTGTTGCATTTCCTCTCAATGTGCACCATAGGGACTTGTTCGATCATTTTTTATTTTTTGGGTCGAAAAAACTAGTTGTTGACAAAGTAAACCAATACCCACAGAGAAAGATAATACAAAAGCCGCAATCTGCTTAGGGCCAGCAAAACAAGGTCGGCTAAGAACACACAAACTAAACAGTACAAATATTCAACTAATGAAAGCTTCTTTACATTACATCCATTCAAACTGTAGAGAGAAAACACATGGACAAAGCTTCTAGCATGAACTCTTTGAGGCCTTCCAGAGATTAACAGGTTGTTTTTTTGGATTACACAGGTACAACCCTAGCTTGCCCCAAGCATTGAACAAGGCGTGAGGAAAACATAGATAAAAACGTAACAGAAAACAAGAGCCTAAAAAAAAATACCACTGGCATAAGTTGTTGATTTAGCACCTATCATGACGCACAGCACTCCAATCATCAATAACATAAGTTGTTGATTTATCACATGTCATAACACATTACTCCAACACTATCAAAAGTGTGAGCAAACATGAGAAAACCAAGATGTGAACGTTCTTACACATCATATGAATCAAACACTACTGCTCTCAAGAAAAAACTCATTAGAAGGAAAATCAAACGAACGTATTGTAGTGAGGAGAGATGCTCGGTTTCACACTACCTAAAGGGTCAATGTTTTAATGAACTTGTTTTGAAGCGAAAGCAAAACTTGGACAAGGTTGATAAGGCTGGCTAGCTATGTATACTTGATTTCAGGTATAGGAGCCACATTTGTATGTGCAAGTGTATTATTAAGAGTACGAAAGTTAATGTTATCCACTACACCATTTGTAACTTTTAGTGATTATTATCCCAAAAAAATTGTTGTTAAAACTTTTTGGTAATATTAAAAATTGTTTCTAAAAATATAAAAAAAACATTGTTGAAACTCTATTATAACATTTTTATAATTAGGTGTAGTATATATATTATATTGCTAAATAATTTTATCAATATTGTTGTTTGACAAATAACAATGTTATCAACAAGTACGCATGCTGTGGAGAAGGAATCTCACACTTCACTCAGAAGCATCTGAAGCCCAAACTCACTCAACACAGGAGAGTGAGCTCACCACTGAAGCCGAAAGTCACGCGGGAAAAGTCGTTGGAAGTTAGTCGGCGATTAGAGGTGCTGATTTAGTTTGTGCTGATTGTACTGGGAGTTACTACTCCATTAGCTTCGGTAAATAAGCATGAAACTAGTGTAATAATTCATTCATTCAATAATATTTCTCACTTTGATCAATTTAGCTCTGCACTTTTCTCTCTTCCCTTCACGAGTCTTCCACCTCTTTGAGAAACAACATCAAAATATGTGATTGTTAAAAGAGATTAATTTCGATGTACTAATGGTGCAAAATCAGTGGAGTAACTTGAAGAATTTTATTTTTTTTGGGGGGGCATATTTATCATATAATTTAGTAGATAATAATTAAATTAAAATAATTATATATTATATATATAAACTTTAAAGCAATGACTAGCACAATAATATTAATTTGTATTCAAATTAGTTGCAAGATTAAATTATTTCAATAATCAAGTTTACATATAATTGATTTCATTTTTATAATCAAGTATTTGAAAATCAATTTTATGTATGTATTAACTTCAAAATAATTTTAAAGTAGCGTAGTTTGTTTAGATTACATAAAACAAGTTACTTTTGTACAAACCTCAAAGGGTTACCTGAGTGGAGCATGACAGAGTTTACATTCCTTTGTAAATGCTCTTGAAAGCTCTTCATACCTAGGATTGAGGCGTTATTATCTCATTCTAAATTTTAATTCATTAAAAAAAGTTACTTTTGTACAATAAATTATTTTAAAAGATAGAGTAATTTAATATTTTTTATAATATTTGATACTTGCAGTTATTTTTTCAAAAAAATTAAAATTGTAAAAATAAATTCTTATAGTTAAAAGCTTTACAAATATGCTTTTACTTATAGGTGAATTTTACGGTTAAAATTAGATTCTTTTATATTTATTAACTATTCAAAGTTTTTACCCAAGCATGTAAAATTATTTTGGTATAAATTTTATTGAAAAAATTGAATTTCTGATAATAGATCTGGAAATATAAAAAATTTTATAAGCATTATTAGAAAGCAAAACTGGGCTTAGAGTTAACAATTTATTGTTTGATTAGTGAGCATGCTATTCAACTGTTATAGTTGTTTATCTATTATAATAAAAAAAATTCTTCTATAAAATAATACTCAATTATAATATAATTTTTTAATTCTTTAATTAAAAAAATTAGCTAATGGACTTTTATGTTGGAGAAATTCATTTAAATAAAACAATATCATTTATATAAATGGACATTCAAATTTATAAATAAATAAATATATATATATATATATATAGAGAGAGAGAGAGAGAGAGAGAGAGAGAGTATAATTTTTTCAAAAAAATTTGAGAGGCAGTGGCCCTCCCTCGCCCCTTATATCCATCGCTATTGTGCAATATATATATATTACTTATAATGTCTGATAGAGTGAAGCACTTTTGCTAATATGTAACAATACACAGTAAAACTTTTATACAATCACAATATATATAAGTTAAATTATTTCGAAATGTAAGCCAGAGTTCATGTAAAGTCAATTGTAAGTTGGTTTCAAATTAAGCATGTAGAACTGGAATGACACATAGATTACCACAAATCTGGACTATTGCACATTTTAGCTAGTTGCGATAGTGGTCCACGTACGAATGAAAGACTGGTAGTAAATTTGCATTAAATTTTAACTTCACTTGATGCTTGATGAGGCAATCTTGCTTGGGGTTCGACCTTCTCGTACTTTTAATTAATGAAAAATTCTTAATTACAATCTATTTACCTTTTGGGGTGTATGTTTAGTAGGATAATTCTTCTTGAATATTGTTAATGTGACTTTAAGTTATCAAACCTCAAAGTATTGCCTTGTTTAATCAAGCTACGTTGTGTAATCCAGATTTTCAAGGCAATCTACATATTGTCTCCTTGGAGTGTGTTCCCAAATTTAGTTTAGGAAGGTATGAGAGGAAAGGGAAAGATCAATCAAGATTCTATCTCGTTAGCGAGTTTAATTTTAGGGGTAAATACATTTATCCCCCGAATTTTAGGTCATATATAATTTACACCCTAACTTTTCAAAATGTGTATCGCGACACCTTGAACATTCCAAACCTGTAAAACATCCCTCAGGATAATTTTGACAACTAATAAAGGTAAGATTTATGTGCACTTAACCCCCTGATCTTTCTAATTTGTGCAACCTTACACGTTATCTGTTAATACTATGTGCAATTAACCCCCTAATTTTGTTATTATGCATTCACCCTAGTATAACTTAAATTTTTGGGAGATTTTTTATACAGTTTGAAAAGTTCAGGGCGTCATAATGCACGTTTTGAAAAGCCGGGGTTTAAATTGCACATGACCTAAAATTCATGGGGGTAAAATGCATTTAACCCTTAATTTTATGAGGGAATTTGACAAGTGAGCATTTTTATTAATTGTTTGAAACTCTCCAAAACCCTAATTTTATAGCTTTCCAAATGAGGGTTTTAATAAGATTTCAAATTAATTCACAATACTAAACCTATTAATTCATTCTAATTTCACGTTATTATTCCCTCCGATTTCATATCAATTTCCATGAAAATAATCTTCCCACCTTTAATCCCCTCTGTGCTAAAATATAAATAACATTAGTGGTAATGTGGATTACCCCCATTGAGGTGTCTATTTGGATTACCATCAAAGTGACAATCCTCCTATTATTAAGTAAAATTATTCATTAATATTAATAATTATTTTTATATAATATAATGATTGATTATTATACTAATAACTCATAAATAATATCAATAATTATTATTATCATTAATAATAATAATTACTAATTAATTATCATTACTATTAATCTAAATAATAAGTTTATAATATTAATAATTATTATACTGTACTAATTATACTTAGTTATTATATAATTAATAAATAAAAATATCAATAATTAATATCATTATTTTAATTTAAACTCTTACCATGATTTAATTTTTTATGTACTAACAATGTAAAATTATATTGTCACATCAATAAATATGATTTCAATTGATGTGACTTTTTTCATCATGTATTGGGCATGAACCTAGTCATGCGTATTATGCGCTTGTTTTCGGTGCAACTTTCTACATTATATATACAATGAATTTTAAAAATAAAGAAAATGAATAAACATGAGACAATAGTATTTAGTTTTATAGTAACAAGACAATAAAGCTAAAGAATATTATTAATATATATTTAGGAGCAAATACAGTCTAAAAAGGTGGATAAATGTCCACTACTTTTTGTTCAAATATATGCCACATGGTGACAATTCATGTTAATTTTAACAATGAAACACTCTAAACATAGCGGCTGGAGGACGACCACCATAGCTACCTCCTGGCATACCCCCACCAGGCATTCCACCGCCTGCATGCCCCCACCGGCATTCCACCTCCCAAGCCACCACCTGGCATTCCCCATCCCCAACCACCAAAGCAATCGGTACCACTAGGACAACCTCCACCTTCCTTTTGATCATCTGCAAACATTTGAATTGTGAAAAGTCAAATGATGTGTGTTATGGCATTTGTTTGTAAAAACAATAATGTGTGAATAATGAATGCAATTTTTTTAGTTAATATATTGTCATTTATTAAAGAACCTAAACTTGATTGCAAAATAAGAGCATAATTCAAATGGGGAAGTATTCATTGATGAGAAAAGAGCCACTTTTAACCATTTTATTATTCTATCTATATGAAGATATAAAGGAAAAGCCAAACTAACCTGCTTTATAATTAGATGAAGTCTCAAAAAGTCCCTTGGAGATATGAGAACAACCATGGCCAAGAGGCCTAGGATGAGTAAAGCATTCTTGAAAGCCATATTCAGAAGAAAACTAAAGCTAAAATAAAATAAAAATGAAGTTATTGATAAAAGATACAAAAATTAGTAAGAGAATGGACCTTTGTATAGAGGAGGATAGGTGGGGTGGGTGGGGTGGGGTGAGACCCTCAACTTAGTTGGTAGTTGAGAGTAATGTAATTATTAATTCTCAAAGGACTAGAATATCAAAGTCAATTTCTTTCTTAATTACGAGTCATAAAAAATAATTGTAAGTCGTAAAACTGAAGCAACATTTATTGTATTCTTCTCAAATTCTATTAAATGACTATTTAATAAAGTCAAATTATGGATTGATTGCCAACTCTTATCCATATCCAACAAAATAAATTCAAATAAAATATTATAGTAAACTCAAAAGCATAACTTGTGTTTTATTTGAAGAATCTATTTTGATAATACTACTTATGACTTTTTAAAAATAATTAGTTTTTTTACCTGTCGATGCATGAAATTTTACGTTTATAAATTCTAAGAAATTGATACACACACACATATATATATAAATTGAATTAAATTATAATATATTAATTTTATATGATTTATCATACATATGATTTTGAAAATAAATAACTAATATATTTACTCATGCAATACTTGTAGGGTATCAAAATATTAAAAAGTATATTAATAATCCTAATAAAGGATAATTGTAATATTATAAGATATATCATTGAATATTTTGTTGCTCAATTTGCTTAAATACAATTATGATATGAAATTGTAACAATAAGTACAAGTTGTAAAATTCTTATAAATCTTTTATTCTATTGGTTTTTTGAGCAATTAAATTTCTTGAATTTATATTAATGAAAAGTTAAATAAGATTTTTTATTAAAAAATCATTACATTCAATACACTAATAATTGTCTATGCAATTTATATGTTTCCATCACCCACGTAAGATTATTTATTATCACTCATGTATTATATATTTGGAATCATCACCTAGCTATTTAGTATTTTAATATCCATAAGAAAATTATTCTACAATTTCATTTGTCATATGAGCCATATTCTGTTAAATAAGAATTCACAATGGTTCATTTTACAAATGAATATAATTATAAAAGAAATACAAATTGGTCCAATCAAAATAAACTTAATTAGTTCTTTTTAAAAGATTTTTTTTGGGTTTGTCATGTCACCCATATCAAAATTGCTTCAAGCCAAGAATGCTTAACCGTTGAGTTCTTTTGTGATGGGCTATCGAAAAGAAGATGCATCTTTGTTAGCATAGGGAGCACCAATCAATTCATATAAGTTATCCTCAACTATATAGTCTCATATCTATACAACCTCAGGATCCTCTTATTATGGTGTGTAATCTGTTCATTTATATACCCCTCCGCTTAGAGGTCTTGCCAGGAGCTGCGCTTGTTCGTGTTTTTTTGCACAGCGATCACTCCTACCCTCATCATCGTGCGTTACATGTGGTAATTGTATCATAGTAAAAAAAGCATTTTATTATTATACATAATTCAGGATCACTTTTTTTAAGAAAAATAATATTATTGTTCATTAATGGTAACTACTTATTGGAGAAAAAATCATTTAATTGTTAGGCATAATTAGGGAATATTCTTTTTAAAAAAAATATTTTGTTCACAATTAGTATGTATAAATGTATAACATGACTTACCACAAAGTCAAGATTGTATTTTTTCTGGAATGAGTGATTGTTGACTCATAATTGCATAGCTTCAAAACATGGATCATGCAAGGCTTAAGTGAATTGAAATTTTGAATCTTGACTTAAACCTTAAAAAGAAAACGCTTTTCCTTGAATCGATAAATATCTTCAGGGTAGGAATGCTTGTCACCACCCTACATGAAGAGTATAGAATATGTTACATGTATTTAATAATACATATAAAGGAAAGAGGCTAATTCTGTTTATCTACCACTCCCAGATGGATGCTATTCCTAAAGATGAATTGATCATATCACTTCACTTAGAAAAAAAGATTGCATAGTTGATTGGCAAAATTCAAAACAATGGAGGCCATATTTTAATTCATTATCTTGGTGTAAATGCAGAGCAATCAATTTCACACTTTTTTCGGTACAGTTTATAATCCTCCTCTTGCAATCCACTAAAACACCTCTTACATGAAAGGTACCACCAATTGTATTTATCTCAATATCTTCCACCATTCCAAAAGTCACGAAAACTCCATTGTAATTGCATTTAGAAAAATAAATCATGAAATAGGTTAGGCTAAGAAGTGTGGGTTGAACAAAAAAATACCGATACAAAATGATTCATGATCTACAAATCAATATATATAATTTAGCAAACATAATTATGGTTCAATTGATTTCTGATTGATGAAATAATCCTTATATTTTTTAATCATATATTTATGATTTAATTGATTCATGCATTAATTGATATAATATGCTATGTTTTTTTAATTGATTTATGGTTGATCTAATAATATTTGTTTATGATTGATCTAATAATAATATTTGTTATATTCTTTTAATCATTTGTGAGAAGACATTTTTTTTGTATTGAAACGATTGAAATGCAATAATTAACATTATGAGAATGGAAATTGAAATCAAGTATGTTTATATATTTAGATCATGCATTAAATTGTTCAAATAAATGTAATATTTGAAATAAATGTAATAAATGATTGATTTAATAAATGTTCAAATAACGTAATATTTGAAACGTATATTGAAATCATGAATTAAATGTATTTTTTGTTATTTTAATCATTTAATTAAATAATTAACTTTCTTTTAATCAAATTGAATTAAGGAGAAATGAAGGAGAAATTGCTCTTTGGATTTCCCAATCTGGAGAAATTGTATTTTATATATATATATATATTGATTTTATAATTTAAATGTCACATTTTTTATTTTTTTCATTTTAATATACAACTTATTAATTACTTTCAAAGGAGTCATATTTTCAATATTTTTTTTAAATAAAATATCTAACTTGTTAGAAAATATTTTTAAAAAAAATCAAAACACACATTTTTATTGCTACATATTCAAATACAAAATAACTTACTCATAAGTTATTTTTATAAATTTCTTTTCCCATAAGGTTCAAATATTAGTGTTTAACTTCTAAAAGGCCAAAAAAATTATTAGTATTATCCATACGGGCTTTGAGTGCTTTTGTTCAGTTAATTTTTTAAAACATAACCAAAACAACTCTCCTTTGATTTTTCTATTTGAAAATATAAAAATAATTAATAATCATATCCATGTTATTACACCTGGTTAAAATTCTAGATATTTATTTACACCTTAATTTTATCTTTTTACAAAATTATTTAGGTTGAGAGAAAAACTTGCCTTAATTCATGGTTAGAGTATGCCTTCAAGCTAATTGAGCACTTACAAAAAAATTTACAAATTACCCATCAACAAGTGAAATTTGATAATCAAACAAAAGTCATGAAAATATATGAGTGAAAGGTCAACTTAGTGAGTACAACTAATTTGATGTTAGACTATAATGCTTGTGCTTTCTCACAATTATAATTAACAATTATAGAGTAAATAGCACAAACCACCATTAAAATTTGGCTAAATTGCACTTCAACCCATTCTTATTAAAAAATTACACTCCATCCCCACTTATTCTATTAATAATTAATGGTAATAATTAATAATTAGTATTAATATTATCGGTAATTAATATTTATTATGACAATAAGCAAAAATAATTAAACCTTATGCTACAAGTCATTTTTTCCCTTCAAAATCTAAACTCACAAATATATTCTTACATTTTATATACATGATAGTATAAGATTTAATAGAATAATACTTAATAATATAAAGTGTTATCATATTATTAGGTCTGTTAAAATTTAAATAGTATATATTATTTGACATGACATTGTATAAGATGTTCCATTACGTGATATACAATTATCCTCTTACTATTACAAATAATTCTAATCTCAAGAAAATATTTCACAAAAAAAGGAAAATTATAATAAAATAAAAATATTAATGAATTAATTATTAATTTAAAAAAAATATTATTATTTAAAGATTTATTGTTTGCATTTATAGTTATCATAATCCACTATTAATTTTTTATTCAAAATTATAATTTATACTGATGTAATTTATTAGTTACTTTAATTTTAATAATTATTTATTACTTTAATGAAATATAAAAATTAAAAATTATATAATTCTCTATTTCATTAAATATTTGAATATTTTTAACTTGTATTTTTTTATCATATACTATTTAAAAATTTAAATTATATTAAAATAAAAGTTTTTATTAGTTATTTAAATTTAATGGGCTGGAGTGCATTTTTTAAAGAAAAATAAGGGGTAGTACAATTTAATCAAACCTCAAGAGTGGTTTATGCTATTTATTTAAAATTATATTTATAACAGTTGCCGAAGTACAACATTGATGTAATCTTGCACTTTAAATACCTTATTTAGTTTAATTTGTTTGTTTCCTTTAAAAAATAATAAATAAAGTAAATTAATTCCAATTTCATTTTATTTTGGAAAATTTAGAATAGCTAACAATCTCTATTTAAGTTACGATACCTTGATTTGATTGAGATTATAATTTAGTGTTTATAGTTGTCTTCTATACCATTTGAGTGAAAGGTTTCATGTTCAATCCCCACCTTTCTCTTTCCTTTAACTCTCTAGGAAGAATTCATGGTTTTAATGCTTTTATTAAAAAAAAAAGTTACTACCTTGATAAAATTCAAGATTTTTTATTGTTCCCTGATATCATTTATTATTCAAAGTATGGGTTTTGAAATTGTCCTCTTCACAATTGCTTTGCCACAATTATATGAAAAGATTGTATTTACATGAAGCAACAAAGTATACTTGGGAACTTGACAAACATTTTACCTAAGGTTTTTCTTTCAATTCCTTTTCTTTTTTTTCTCAAAAAAAGGAAAAACTACAACCAACCTAATTGTCTCTCATTTGTTTTTTCTATATGCAGAACGTTAATAGTGGGTAATAATCCAAATGCAAGTTACAACACCTAGTCATGTTCTAGATTATGTGTGCTTGGATGAGCGTTATATATATATATATATATATATATAATCACTTTTTATTAAAAATAAATAAATTTTAAAATATTTGAAAAATTTAAAAAAATTAGAAAATTAAAAAATATATTTTCAGTTTCTATTTTTGTACAAGCTAAAAAAATATTATAATTTTTTTCTGTTAAGTATAAAATTTAATCACGTCATTTACACATTCAGCTAATTATCTGTTAGGATATTAATTTGGGTACTAAGACACAGTACTCCAACCAACAATAACATAAGTTGTTGTTGATTTATCACATGTCTGATGAAATTTTAATTTAATCCTCAATATGACAAATGATAAACAAATACTATATTGGGATTAGGTGTTAGAATTACCTGGAACAATAGAGATGGATGAGTCCATGACTGAGTGCTTCATTTCCTGTGATAGAAAACCAAGTTGCAAAGAGAATACAGAGAGAGAGCTCCTCCTATCACCCCTTCAGTTCCAAAAGCCTTTACTCTCAATGGGTCAACAGCACTCTGTGAGGTTAGGAGCATGGGACTTTCTGATTAGTAACGGAATGGGCCAAACCTACCCATTATGGCTTAACCTAATAACAATAACCAAAACCCATATCCATTAATAATAAATTATCACAAATAAGCCCAATAACTATAATTAATCAGAAAATGGGCTAAACAACATGGTTCAATATTTTGGCATCCAATTAATTAGGAATCAAATTAAAATTATAATAAAAATGATTTATGCCAGTCCACACACATAGAATATCCAACATTCTCTCACTTGGATAGCATAAATCAAAATATCATGTTATTCCAGATTAATCAACAATATGTGGCCACAACAAGATGCTAAAATAAGCCAATATTAACCATGAAAAAGGTATAGAATAGAACTATAAATATCTTAATAATGCAAAAAAACATACTCGAAGGAGTAGTGATATCATACATTGTAAGACACCTACACCCTGACCTAACAACAAAGTGGAATATGGATAAATGGGAAAACACAACAAAACAACATGCCATAGTGTAAACAAAGTGCAATTTCCCAATAAAATGGCCCAAGCATCCGGCCAAGATGCTATATAAGATTCAATAAATCTTATCACAACAACAAGATTGAGATTGGGTCCAAAATGTCTCCTCAAGATGCCATTACAATATATAAATACACAATAATAATTATACTAATTAAATTGCGTAGAATAAATATATGGCAATAACATTGGCAATAAATAACCATTGTTCAAACAATGTCTCAAATATTATTCAATGTCTCAAAATATTACAAATAAGAGGTCAAAACAAAACATAAAAAAATGAACTCCCACTAATCAAAAACATCAAAAGACCTCACTACACTCATACGGGTTACATGATCAACAAAAGTTTTAACAGCTATGTCTTCTGTTAAGGGATCGGCAACCATAAGTTCAGTAGGGATATGCTCGACATGAATTTTAAACTCTTCGATCTTGTTTCTCACAAACACAAACTTTGTCTCAAAGTGCTTTGTCCGCTTTGAACTCTTATTATTAAGAGAGAAGCTCACCACAGCAAAGTTGTCACAATATATAGTCAGAAGCTTGGAGATACTCTCCACAAAATCAAACTCAGCAATAAAGTTTTTCAACCATATCGCTTGACGTGTACCCTCATAACAAGCTATATACTCGTTTCCATGGTTGATGTAGCTGTAAGAGCCGTTGACACTCTTCCAAGAGATAGCTCCTCCAGCTAGCATGAATACATAACCTAATGTGGACTTATAATCATCTGGGCAACCACCATAATCAGAATCAGAATAACCTGTCACCTCAAGATGATCTAACCTCCTATTTGTAATCATATAATCTTTGGTACCTTTTAGATACCTCAAAACATGTTTTGCAATTTGCCAATGTGCCACACCAAGTTTACTCAAGTATCTCCCAAGTACCAAGTACACCAACAACAAAAGCAATATTAGGACGTGTACAAACTTGGGTATACATAAGCCTCCCAACGGAGAAGAATAAGGAATTTTCTTCATATCTATCATTTCACTTTCAGTCTTAGGACACTGGGCATTAGAAAGCTTCTCACCCTTTTGAATGGATGCAACACAGGGCTCACAAAATTGCATATTGAACCGGTTCAGGATTCTATCAATATATCCTCGTTGAGACAAACCAAGGATACCACGAGATTTATCATAGTGAATCTCAATGCCTAAAATAAAAGATGCATCACCAAGATCCTTCATATCAAAATGAGTTGTAAGCATCTGTTTAGTCTTATTCAGAAAACCCATATCATTACTAGCCAAAAGGATGTCATCAACATAAAGAACAAGAATAACAAATTTTCTTCCACTATTCTTCAGATAAATGCACCGATCAATTGCATTTTTCTTAAAACCTAGAGAGCTTACAATATGATCAAACTTCAAGTACCACTGTCTAGAAGCCCTTCAAACCATAAATGGATCTTTTCAATTTGCAAACCATGTGTTCCTTGCCACTTTCAACAAAACCATCAAGTTGGTTCATATAGACATCCTCAAATAAATCACCATTCAAGAATATTGTCTAAACATCCATCTGATGAAGCTCTAAATCACAATGAGCAACCAAGGCCATCACAATATGAAAAGAGTCTTTGGTAGAGACAGGAAAAAATGTCTCTTTATAGCCTATGTCTTCCCTCTGTTGCACCTTTTAGCAACAAGTCTGGATTTATACCTCTCTATCTCTCCTCTAGCATTACATTTGGTCTTAAAGACCCATTTACAACTAACAATTTGCAACCTTTAGGCAATTCCACCAAATCCCAAACATCATTCTTTTGCATAGAAGCTAATTCATCCTTCGTGGCAACTAAACACTGTAAACCATGAGAATACAAAATGGCTTCATGGAAAGTAATAGGGTCAAAATCCTTGACACAAGTAAACTCATGTTCCTGAATAAACAATATAATCCCTGAATCTAGTAGATCCAGATCTAGGAACATGTTCAGATCGCCTCAATTGAGGCACAACAATATCAAGATTCTAAACATCATGATCAACATCATTATCAATAATGGGATCCATGGCTTAATCATGAATGACAACAGTTGGCATAGACTGGGGCAAAGAAGCAATAAGTATAGGAATAGTGACATACTCTTCTCTGAAGCTAACAACATGCTGCTCTTGAGTTGCAACATGTTCTGAATCATTTTCAAAATAGACAACACGAGCAGATTTAGCAACTCTGGTAGTATGAGTAGGACAATATGGAACCCTTTGAGCCAATGCAATATCGTACGACAAAATCACTAATCGTCTTATGATCAAGCTTCTTTATTTCTGGATTATAGAGCCTAACTTCTGACTTATAACCCCAAACACGAAAATGCTTCAGAGTAGACCTTCTTCCTGTTATAAGTTCATATGGAGTCCTCAGAATTGACTTACTAGGCACATGATTTAAAATATAAGCTACGTCTTCAAAGCTTCTCCCCATAAAAAATCAGGAAGAGTTGAATGGCTAAGCATACACCTAACCATCTCCATGAGAGTACGATTTTGCCTTTCAATAACACCTTTTTGCTATGGAGTGATAGGTATAGTATATTGTGCCTTAATACCACAATCCTATAAAAACCTTACAAAAGGACCTGGATTCCTACCAATTTCATCATGCCTTCCATAAAATTCATCATCTCTATCAAACCTCACACACTTAACCTGTGTACCAAATTTCAACTCAATAGTAGCTTTAAAAGTTTTAAAAGCATCTAAAGAGTCTGATTTCTCACGCAACAGATCAACCTAGCCAAATCTTGAGAAATCATCAATAAATGTGATGAAATATCTAAATCCTCCTAAAGCCATGGAAGTAATTGGCCCACATATATCTATATGAATCAACTGCAATATCCTTTCACTCCTAACAACTCTTTTCTTTCTGACCCGCAGTGAGCTTCCCTTTCATACAATTAATACAAGTATCAAAATCTAAGAAGTCCACATTATGAAGAATGTTCTCCTTGATCAATCTCTCCATTCTTTCTTAGGATATATGTCCTAATCTCCTATGCCACTACATAAAAGAATTCTCAACGCTTTTCCACGCTTTTGCCTAACAACATTATTAACATTGGAATGTCGTTGTTCAATAGAAAGAGGATCAAAATTCAACATATACATGTCATTCAACTTAACACAATAACCAACAATAGCAGATTCATAATCTAAAATAACTTTATTAGATCCAAAATGGAAAGTGTAGCCACAATCACCCAAAACAAAAACTGAAATCAAATTCCTTCTCATAGAAGGTACACAAATAGTGTCTTGCAAAATCAACTCATGTCCACCACTTAATTTCAAAGCAACTACTCCTATCTGTTTTACTTTTACATTTATTCCATTTCCAATCTCAACAGACATCTCCCCTTCATTTGGCCTTCTCCTAGTTGTGAGCTCCTGATAGATTTTATAATATGAATGGTCGTGCCAGAATGTAACCACCAAATATGAGGAGGTACATCAACAAGATTAGATTCAAAACACACTAGAGCTAGACGAATATCTTTCTTCTTCCACTCTAGCCACTTCTTAAACTTAAAGCAATCAGATCATTTGTGCCCAAACATATTACAATGCTTGCAAGTGCCATTGAATCTCCGTTTCACACCAGATGGTTCACCATCTTCATGAACTGAAGAAGGTCTAGAATTATCACTCCACTTCTTCTTGAATTGAGGCTTGCTACTCTTTCCTTTAAAACGATTCTTCTTTTTGTCATGACTCTTATGGGAAACCAACTGAACAACTTGAGCCTTACCCTTCCTCATAGTTTGCTCCTCCTGATTAAGAATGGTTACGAGCTCATCAATAAACCACTCTTCCTTTTGCGCATTATAAGAAGTCTTCAGAACATTAAATTTAGAAGGAAGAGAGTCTAACACCTGCCAAAATAAAAAATCACTTCCCAGTTCCACTTTCATGGATTTCAACTTGTTGTACCAATTGGTGAGCTTAATAGCATGCTCACGAACACCAGATACACCATCATACCTAGTCTTTGTTAGTAACGAAATATAGTAAGCCTTTTCCGTCTTATAAAATTTCTTAAATTTCTTGCCCACAGACTCAAGAAACTTCTTAGCACTTGTCGTCTTAGGAACATTATCTTTGATGGTCTTGTCCATAGTGAACTTCATAGTCATCAGACATACTCTGTTAGGATAAGCCCATTTATCATGTCTTGATATAACAGCGGAAGAATCAGGTGTGGGAACTTCAAGCTCATTCTAGGAAGGAGCATCAACATTAGCAATGGCGAGGAACAACTTAATAGAGTTAGCCCAATCCTCATAATTAGTTCCATTCAGCTTTGGTAAAGAGTTCATGTTCATTAGCAAAGCTGAAATTTTATACATTAATGGGAGATTTTTGTCAAGCATTTCTAATAAATGAAATAGAGCTTATGACAACAATAACGTCACTTCATGCAATTATAATTCCGCTGAAGGGTCCTGAATTATAATGCACAAGTTAACTCCCACATTACATAAAATAATTATATTCTTAAAGCTAATATCGAGAGGATACTGAAAACTTTAAAATATAATTTTCGAATCATTAGGAACTATATCAATAAAGACAAACCAATAGGGTAGGCGCATTATTAAAATAATTCCTAATGCCACATTAGTAACAACAATTTTTCAATAAGAGTATTTTATCACAATCCGTCCACGAAGGTGAGCTCACAATTGTGAAAAATACCTAATAATATTAAAAAATTGTCTAAAATATCATATCTCAGAAATATATATCACAAAATTTTATAATAGCAATATGACATAATCACAATAATCAATAATATGTACATAATAGAGCACAAAATTATTTAATTAACCAAACAATACCAAATCTGAGAGTGTATTGTATATAATGTGCTTAACATGTTAGAAATATGCACAAAAAATTTAGACCAAAATTTGGAGAGTACCTAATATTTTTAAGCAATATATATAATGGAAAATTAGCAATACTTATTTCTATACCTAGAAAAATAAATAAAAATCACCAATAATTTTAAAATATCAAAAAACCCCAAAATGAAAAAAAGGGTGAAAATGGGCCCAGATGGGCCCGCACACTCCCCATACACTTGGACTCTGCATGGGCCTTGCCTGCGTGTACTATTCACTATCCTTGACCTTGAGCCAGGTCTTGAACGGGTTTTCGCGACTCGACAAACCCGAAATGGGTCAAGCGCGATTTCTCTCAGTTGTGCATCGTTTTACATGATTCTAGTCCCTTTAGAACCACAATACTAAGAGCTACAAAACCCATGTAACATTGCATCGAATCATAGCCTCTAGCATTTGAGATAATTTCACTAAAAACAGAGTAGGTAGCCTCGATTTTCGTGATTTCTCTCTTAATACTTGATGAAAATTTATGATTTTAGTGTTAATAGATTCGAAATTTCATCCTCTATAAAATCCCTAAGGTAATCGAAACAATTTCACACACATATGTGTTTAGGTTTGTTAACTCGAAATTGGGTTCCATGATAGGGTTCTATTTTCAAAGACAAAATTCTCTCTACACTCAACCATTTCACACAATCCTTATGTCATTTTTCTCAGGAAATCATCAGGAACCAAAACCCTCAACCAATTTTGAAATTAATCAGTGAAAATATAAAATCCCAAATTGGTATATTAGGGTTCATAACACATACAAAAAATTCATCATCAACACCTAATCTATGATAGTAATATCACTGCCATATCAGAATTAGATTAGCTCTGATACCACTTGATGAAATTTTAATTTAATTCTCAATATGACAAATGATAAACAAATATTATATTGGGATTATGTCTTAGAATTACCTAGAACGGTAGAGATGGATGAGTCCATGACTGGGTGCTTCCTTTGTCCTGTGAGAGAAACCAAGCTGCAAAAGAATGAGAGAAAGAGCTCCTCCTATCACCGCTTCAGTTCCAAAAGCCTGACGTCTTAATGGGGCAATAGCACTCTGATAAGATTAGGAGCAGAGGCCTTTCTGGTTAGTAATGGAATGGGCCAAATTTGCCCATTATGGCTCAGCCCAATAACAATAACCAAAACCCATATCCATTAATAATAAATTATCATGAACAAGCCCAATAACTATAATTAATCAGAAAATGGGCTAAACAACATGGTTCAATATTTTGGCATCCAATTAATCTGTAATCAAATTAAAATTATAACAAAAATAATTTATGCTAGTCCACACACATAGAATATCCAACAATGTCATAATACAATACTCTGTGCTGTCAAAAGTGAGCAAACATGAGAAAACCAAGATGTAAACTATCTTGCACAGCTTATGAATCAAACATTATTGCTCTCAAGGAAAAACTCATTAGAAGGAAAATCAAGCGAACTTATTGTAGAGAGGAGATGAGACAACATACCACCAAAAAAAGGGGTTACTGAACCATAATGGAGAGAAACTCCATGAGGTCGATTCCCAACTGGTGTTTTATAGAAGAGAGGTTTCTGTCAAAAACTCCATTTGGTGACTAATCCCTGAAAGTGTGTCAAAATCCAAGTTAAAGCATAGAAATTCGTGCTAGCGCATGTGTACAGAAACTAAGACCATGCTCTAACGTGGGTTGCTGTAGTTATGATCCTCTCTTTGCTAAGGGTGATTTATATAGAGCCTATGTGTTTGATATTATGTTGATGTGAATGAATTTATGCATTGTTCTTATTTGATAATGAGCATTTCATTTGCATGTATTTATCTTAAATTGTTTGATCACCAATTTAGGATGTTAAGGGCTTTTACAAATTTGAGAAAAGGAGTAAGATTCATCTCTATGAATGCAATGCCATGAATTGAATGACATCTAGAGATTGGAAAACATGATAATTCTAATTGAGTAGCATTAGATGATCTTAAGAAAGACTTTTAATGAACATAGGGATCCCACCATTACTTAATTGAATTTGAACAAGGCTTATTGAAGTTTATGTTGCATATTGTTTACATATAGTTGAAGTAAATCATCCTAACACTTTATTCTATTAACTCTAATATCCCAATTACATCATTTTTATCACTTTAGCCTTTAAATTCCTTTATGATATCATTTATTTTCAATTGTTCAACTTGTCATCTAATTAACTAGAATTGGTATTTGAATTATCCCTATGGATACAACAACACTCTCTTTTACTTTATTACTTGGCGATCTATTATATTTACTAGTGTCACTCTCTTTTAGAAGCAATCATTAATACAAATAAGATCACTCTAATTTACATGTTGGATTATGGTGTGTGCATGGTAGAAGTAGCATTAATTCTAAGTTGAACTGCCATTGAAGGGGCAGAAGCATTGCCTGCTTTGTTCAATTAAGCTTGTGGTTGCTTGAGTTCTCAACTTTATGAATAATCAGCTATGGAACTAAAGGTCATCATCTACAATGTTACATATCTATATTTAAAAGTAATACTATAAAAAAAATTTACATGTCCTAATAAAATCTCTAAAATCACTCAACCTCCAAAATCACTTCACTTTCTCTTTTATTTTTTTCCTCTATATTTGTAATCAAATTTTAATTTTAAAAATTTCTAACTAAATCAATTTGTAAGAGAAAAGTTTGATTTTTTTTCCAATCAAACCCGTTATAATCAGTGTACCTATATACTGATGGGCTTGTTATTTTATTTTAATTTAATGGGTTTTATTTTATTTTAATTATTTATATATCTTAACGAGTTTTTAACATATGTATTGGTCGAATAAAAATGATAATATAAATAATTAAATATTTTTTTTTCATTGTGCTACACTGAAAGCCTGAAATACTAACTATTATATTATTATTATTTCAAAAATCAAATTTAATGAAGTATTTGTATGGCTGTTATTTAATATTGAGTATCAGATTTGTCTTTTATTGATTTGCTCCTTTATGTCATTGCGTTTGAAATCTTTATGTGCTTTCACCATCATTGATTTCAAAATATTTCTAAAGATTGAGATGAACTTTTTCAATCAAATTGGGGAAACCTATTTGTTAAGAAAGTTTAAATAGAGGTTGAAATTACTTAGTTGATAATGTTTCTATATACATATAGATCTATTTTATTCGTTTGTTTATTATCAATTTTATTATATTTTTGTTTATGCTTAAATTTAAATGTTCTATGGAAGACTTCAAAATTCCGATCAAAGATGAAAAATTGACAAAGAAATTGGTTTGACATACCTGTCAAGCAAAGCTTCGAGGATAGAATTTCTAAATATAATCAATATTTTTCTGAGTTCAAAATATCTACCACCAAGCTTAAGAAGCATATCAAAGTTAAAAAGGATTAATGTCATTATCTACCTTTTTGAATCCTAGAAAATGAGTTTAGCTTTTCACTTTCATTTGAAGCTTATGTTTGAATGACAATATATTTCTCTTCCTTTTTTTTATCTATAATCAAATTTAAATTACATTCCACTATTAAAGCCTCAATCACTCCACTTGTAACACCATAATTATTAACCTCTTATGTGTACGTAATAATTGGCCAATCATTAGATTTCTTACATTTTGATTTCATATGTTTAGTCATTCGAAAATACTCTTAACGAAAAGTCTTGTTTGTCAATGCATAATTAAAATTAATGCAACCTATGTGTGAAATAATATTTCCATAATAATAAGTACATAATAGAACAAACCATAAATGAATCCTAGGTAAGACCTGTAATAAGCCTAGTCTCGAATACAATCGTCCGTAAGGCATAAAAATTTCAAGCTAAGGAGAAAAACATAAATAGGGATCAATGGTCTACATGTTCAAGAGACAAGTACAAAATATGTAAAAGATAATAATAAAGTCTTTAAGCATGGGTTAGCTCCACAATCAAGAAATCAAGGGATTTCAGCATTGTGGCCCACTAGCCGTCTAAAGACGACATGGAAAAAGAAAGGGGCTGAGAATCCAAAGGAATCTCAGTAATTAAATGAAAATAGTATAAGTGTCATCGTTATCGTGTCATTGTTATTATCTCCAGTCACTTTAGTTTAATTACAAAATAAGTGAGCATATTTTAGTTTATTTTAATTAGTTCACAAATAAAAGTCTCGAAGTGATCTACATTTTAAGTTTTGTAAAAATTCTTGATTAACAAATAATAATCTAAAGAGCTTGTCATTATTGTCATATAAATCACATAAAGAGAACTTCCATGAAAGAGTAAATAGAATCAAGACATCACACTTTCTCTAGCACTTTGTTTAATAACTTTAATTCTTTTAATGTATCACCCTATCTCATGTCACCTAAACCAACCACATTATCGTCCCCAATGATTTTAACTGTCACTTAAACTCCACATCACCTATCGCCTAAGATGAGTTCAATCTAACTAGCTATCGCTAGATTTAAATAGGGATAGAGCTAAACAACTTCTCTTAATATTAAGTTTAACTTTTTGGAATCTCATGTTTCAACATCATGTAAAAGTCTCATAATTTCTCTTATTAAAATCTTTAATGCATACTTAACATCTTCGGTTGATAAGATTTATTCATATAATCAATCATGATCAATGCTCAGAATGAATGCTCATGCAACTTGTCCAACCAACAGGATCCAAAATCAATAGTTAATAATCATAATTCAGTCAAGTATGGTATTTAAGTATAATAAATTATCACCATTCATCAATAGATAACTAAAGGTCATTCATTCACATAGCATCACAAGTGATATGTCTTTTTTTTAAAAAAAAAAAAACTTGGCTTGAGTTTGATGATATGAGTAGCATGAAGAGCATCCTTTTCCTTTTCTATTTTTTGAATGTTTGTGGAAAACTAAGACCATCATCCCTTGGAGCATATGTTTTTATAATTTATTTTCAAAAATCTTAAGACTTCTAATAATTTTTTTTACTAAAGAGCCCTCAAACTTTATAAAATTTACAAAACAATCCCAAACTAAATTTTTCATCCAAAACAGGTTTTTCATCCTAATTCCACTGAAACACAGTTCTGCCATTACAATTGTTAGAATTTGCACAAAACCCCAAACTTTTGAGAAATTACAATTTGATCCCTCAACTTTATTAAAATTATAAAATGACCCAAAAACTCATTTTTTTTCTTCTAAACACATACCTTATTGTTCCAGAACCCATTCTTACAGTTTTACTCCCTAAATATTTGGTTTTTGCAGAAAAACTCTTAAAATTTCTAAAATTACATTTCGACCCCAATGTTTATATATAATTACAAAAATGCTCAAATCACATGTACCTACTCTATTTTTCATGTAGATTCCAAATATGTGGTTAGTTTTATGATGGGTTGCATTTATGCACCCATTTTCTATCCTAACTCTGAATAATTTGCATTTGTTTTGTACTTAATTTATGGTTAAATTGGTAAATCTAGATCTTGTCCTCACTATGTATTGTTAAATAATTTCGTGATTTTTAACACCAGTTGTAAGAATAATTACTCTTGGCTTAAAGATTTGTTGAATAGCAGGAACTTCCTACTTTTTGATGTGCCAAAGCTAGGAGAAAGGGAACAGTGATTTTAGCATGTCTAGGACCACTATAGCGGTTACTAGAAACGAAACTTTGGTCGCAGCACTTGCAAGACCGCTATAGCAGTTTAACCCCTATAGCGGTCATCAGAGAAGGATTTTGGTGGCAGCAATGAGGAACAAAAGTCAAGATCGCTATAGCGGTCTCCAACCACTATAACGGTCATCCAAGAGGTATTTTGGGTGCAGGGTTGAATAGGAATTGGCTGGACCGCTATTTTGGGTGCAGCGTTGAATAGGAATTGGCTGGACCGCTATAGAGACCGCTATAGCGGTAGTAAGAAGGTCAAATTCTCCGTATTGGTGCACCGTTCCGAGACTTGATATAAAACCCCGTTATCATTTGTGAGAGCACGAACAGAGGGAGTGGTAGAACTCTCTTCTCTCTCAGAAACTCTTCCTCTATCTTAGAAATTCTCTCCTTCTCAGAAATTTTCTTTCCTTTTTGCTCTCTAGATTTTGGATTCATCACACTATTGATTTTTGGAAGATTTATCAGTCTGTAATTTACAACTTTTCCATCAACATTGATTGTGAAACTCTCACCATGGAGGAGTAATTTTCTTACCATGCACAAGGGTAATCTGAAGATTGGAATTGTTCACGAGATTATTGTGCTCTTATAGAAATTTGTGGTTAGTTTTCTTTTCTCTTTGTCATCTCTTTTAATTATTGGTTGTGTGATTATTGCAATTATATATGCAAAAGAGTTGTCCTTTTTGTGATGTTCATCCTTTAGGTGAGGGAATAGAATTAATTTTGTTGGAAATTAGGTTGTTATAATTGGTAGTTAGACTGACATAGGTTCATAGAATCACGTTTGTGAAATACTAGCTCATATGTTAGTGACAACCTTAGCGGAGTGCAATAGTATAACTTTAAGTAGAATTACACCATTATTATGTGTTAACATTTTAAATGGAAGCAACCACCGCCACAAATTTATCTTTTTAATCAATGACTAAACAATTTTAATCCAAAGAAACCTTTGTGCATGTAATTTCTCTTATTAGAATTTCTCTCAATTTTAATTTGCAGTCAAAATTTTAAAAACCCCAATTTTCTAGAATCAATTACAACACTTCCACGTGAGACGAACTGGATCGCACCCTTGATACATTTTGATGCACTTCAGTAACTAAAAATTATTTTTCAATTTGTTGTGAGCAGTGACACTCGCACCATTTTAAAAATAACATTTTCCTTGTAGGAGAAACTTTGGCTGAACCTATATATTCCAAAATCCAAACTTTTGTAAAACTTTGAAACATAAAATCATGTTGTCTAGAAATTTCAGTCTGAAAGAAAAATATGATTAAGTTACTAAACATTATCAAAACAGAGCAAAATAATTTTTCAGAGATAATTCAATATGTCTATGAGGTCCTGTAAAAATTTTAAACCTTAATAAGGTCTCTAGCTATATTAATAAAATTATATAATTTCGGAGGTCAAAACTACTTGTTTTCAGCCAACAGTTAGAAATCTCAATTTTATTACCCTATCAAATGAACTAAAACAATCTATAAAATTCATGGTTGAACTTCAAGATGTCCACAACATCCTATAAAAATTTCAAGTTAAAAATCAATCATTTGATATAGTAACAAAATTATACAAATTCGGTGCTTCAAAATTACTGTTCATGCCGAAACTCTAACCTTCTCGGTTTCTGAATTTTTAAAAATAGAAAAAGTGATCAAGACACCTCAAGAAAAATAATGATGATACCTCCATATATTACCTTCATCATATAAAAATTTTAACTCATAATATTGTCTCCATCTATGTGAATAAAATCATACAAACTGAGTTGTCTGCATAAATCCAAGAATTCCAGCAACACAACATACAATTTCTTTTAATCTTTCAAGTATAATCATTCATCAAAACTCAAGCTTTCTTAACAAAAATCAGAGAATAAGATAAGATAAGTAAGTTTAAACATAAACCCCTACCAATAGATGGTTTTTACTGGAGATCAAGGCAGCCACAAGCTCTTTGAAGTTTATTTGATCTACTAAGTAAGGAAGCAAAAGCTCTTTCTTTCCTTTGACCACGAATTTGGTCTGCTCCAGAATAGTAGGAGGAGGCTTTTTCTTGAAAAACTAATGGTGGATTTGTGTTTGTTAGATGGAAGAGCTATGAAAAAGTGTATTTATTTATTGGATTTGGTGGAGAATTGAAGGAGTTATGAGATGGAAATGGTGGAGGAAGGTGGTGGTGATGGAGAATGAAGATGAGAGAGTTTGATAAAGTGTTTTTGAAAAATAAAATATGATTGCGTGTGAGTGGGGTGGGTGACTACTGCACACTAATGATGAAGAGTGGGTGGTTGAGTTTTTTATTTGTTTGTGGGGTGGTTGGATTAGGTTTAGGGGTATTTTAGGGATTAGATAAAGAGGTGAGGTAGATTAGGTAAAATGTATTAAAAGACAAGTGTAGTGATTAGTGATATCATCAAATCTCTTTGTCATTATGTCGCTACACTTTTAACTAGTAGTAATTAGATAATTAGTAACTCTTTAGATATTCTTGAACAATTAAATACACGTTATTTCCTTAATTATTTTGATTATGTTTAATTAGCACTTGAGATAAAATGGTAATTTTTACATAAAAACTCTTCAAGACTTACACAAACATCAAATATCCCCTCAATTTAACATATCAAATTCCCAGCTTATGACCGGTTCGTCACTTAATCCTTAATTTCCCTCAGGGTATTTTGGTAATTTTATACAAAAAATTTAGGAATTGCAATTTTCACAATGATTGCTATCTAAAACACATACAGCCCTCTTCAAACATTAAACTAAACCTTTGAGGATGGCCAAGATTGATTATCCTTCATTCTCATGCAAAAATGACCTCAGTGGCATTTTGGTCATTTTGCATAGAAGGAAAAATCGAAGCATTACACTACTCTCTCTTTTTATCTATCAGCAATCAAATTTAAATTTTTTTTAACTAGCTACTTATATACGAAAGTATGGATTTTTTTTTTCTAAAATCATTTCACTTCCTATTTTTTTCCAACCCACTTTTTCCTAAAGTTTGGTGAGGATAAATGAAGAGGATATGATGAGTGAACATTATTAGTAACTGCACAATATCAAATATAATCTTTTATTTTATACAAATGTATATATTTAATTATCAAATTTAATTGAATATATTATAAATAGAAATATTAAACAATTTAAATAAATTAAAATTAAGGAGTATTTTGAAAGTTAATTATTTTTCATGTGGTGCACGGATACCATTTAATTATGATAAAAATGAAAGAATTATAACGAAATTTTCATGCACTTCAGGAAATAAAAAACAATGCTCTATTTTATTTTTAAGTTGTTAATAACACTTCTATAGGTTACTTTTCTTTCCTATATATCTTGATTGATTTTTTTTAATTGTAAATGGAATAAAACAAAACATTGTTCTTCCTCGAGGAGCACGTGAAAAAAATTTCATGACAATAATAATTCATTTTAATTGCTTTTTTTGCTGTAAGTTTTTCAATTGCTTTTCTTTTCTCACAAATACTAGTCGGTATTTGTGTTTTTATTTTATTTTATTTTTTCCTCACATACGAAAGTTTTTAATTCTTGACGACATTCCAACACCTAATCGGTTGATCTGAACCCACTTACCACATTTTTTTAAAACAAAACACCGCATATTATATCATTTATTATTATGGTAATTAACAAAAGTGAAAATTACTATCCAGGGCGCACTATATCTTGGGCACAACAGTTGTTCACAACTTTTGTTTCTAATATTCAACCATCACACAGGCAGTGATATATTCAACATATTATATTATATCGCCCCTCGTGAAATATATCTATCTAGTGGCAAGAAAGAACAGGGATAGAGACAGGCCTCCTATCACTGTCTTCCTATATATGCCTCTCTCTCTCACGAGCCTTTGTTCATGCAAATACAATACAAAATTATACATAGATATATATATGTTGTGGAAAAACATTAGCAGCAACAACAACACGGCTTCAATTGTGAGGTTTAACTTCAGTTTGGGCTTCTTCAGCAGCTTCACCGGCATAAGAGCAGCACCTTCTACAATGTCCACCATATCCGCCGCCACCGCAACAGCCATATTGGCAGTGCCCTCCTCCATGTCCTCCTCGCCCTCGATAGCCACCGCCGTATCCACCGTGACCTGGGTACCCTCCGCCGTACCCGCCATGGCCATAGCCTCCACCGCCGTACCCGCCATGGCCCGGGTAGCCTCCACCGTATCCGCCATGGCCGGGGTAGCCCCCACCGTATCCGCCATACTTGGCATCTCCAACTTCTTTTGCCTCTTTAGCATCTTCAGCTGCAATTTTGCAAACATATATATGAAGCCGTGAACGAATCAAATGATTATGTCTAACAACAAAATAAGGTGTTCATAGTCACATTTGTGAAGAAAGTAATATGAAATTTAAAAGAGAAGGCTTTTTTCATAAAAGTTTGGGTTTGAAAAAAAAAAAACTTACCAATTCAGAATCAAGACGTGTCTTTAGATTTATCAAATGTTTACAGGAATACAAATAACAATACCCATTAAAAATTAAGTCTTCTTTTAATTTAAGTGACTAGTACATGAGAGAAATAGACAAAACTATTTTAATAAAAATATTATTTCAACACCGAAAAGTAGCGTTAATTGAGATATCCACTTTATTACCGTTGATATGATGGTAACCCCAACTTTCTCCACTCATCCATCATATTCAAAAATAATAAAATGAATGTCTCAATCAAACACCCACTTTTAGGTGTTAGAATAGCAATGTTCATATTTTAAATAGGCTATATAAATAACTTTTCTAGAGCTCTGCTTATTTCAAGTAGTTGTATTTATTTATTTTTTTTCCCTTCACAATGCATTATCACATGAAGTAGAAATGCGAGAAAATCCATTAATTCGTGTATAATTTTCATTTAGGAAGTATCATAATCCATAGGAAAAGAAGTACTTAGTGCATAGAGAAATCACTTGTTCTGATATATTTATTAATTGATACATAAATTTACGGTCATTGTTGTCTTTACTAGCTTGCTCTATATTTTTAATACAATAACTGATTTGTTAATCAATAAATGGAACAAAATAAATGTTTTATTTTACTCTAAGAGCACCTAAGAATTTCTCCCATAGGAAAAGGATATTGTATTTGTCTTTAAAATTAAAATTAATTAACCATGAATAAAATGCAAAAGTCGAGTCCTTTCCAATCGAATGATTTAATAGGAAGGCCATCTTGTAGCATTTCTCGATTCAAAATGCTCATGAACTGTAACGCAAAATGGAAATTAAAATTCAAGCTCACCCTTTGTTGGCGAGGCCTCAGCTAATTCCCTTGCTGCCACCTCTGAGGAGATAAGAAGAACCATGGCCAGCAAGCCTAGGATGAGTATTGCTTCTTTGAACCCATTTTTTCAGTAGACAACTACAAAGATTCAAATAAGATGTTTATTAGTAGTGTGAAAGATGAGAAAAATGGTGGGAAAGTGTCGTCTATATATAGGAGTGGAGGGGGAGAGGGACGTGGGTGATTGGGTAGTTGGTGTAGTAGCCTATATTAATTGAGCCTTATCTATTACAGAAGAACAGATAATTCGTTCTTGATCATCTTCCCCCCTCAATTTCCTTCTTATCGATTTGAAATGTGGTAAAAAATTGTGTGCTACGAAAATGAAGCAGCATTTATTGTCTGAACTTCTTATCAACTTGCTTTGTACAGATTATACAAAATAATAATAATAATAATAATAATAATAATAATAAATAAAATTGCTGTGTACAGAGTAGCTACGAACTTGAATATCCCCCATAAGGCTATCGCAATAATATTACTTCTTTTAGCAAAAGTGTAAAGTAGTATAAGTTGCGTATGTCAAATTAAACACCAAAGTCAACTTGGACTCGTCTCTTGCATTTGTACCGATTGTTTTAAATTACCGGCCACATCAGGGCAACTACATCAGACGTAATTATAGTGTGATACATTTTCACATAAATTGACTACAACGAACTGTAATCAACTATGGACCGTATTTCAAGGCCGTAACAAGGCCACAACGAATTACTTTTCAAGTTGCAGCCGCACAAAAAATTTCATGCTGATGCCGCACACATCACGACGCAGCATTATCCGCAACTACAACAACCACAATTGCTGAACCGCAATTTAAAACACTTGTTACCATAAATGCTTTGGCAAGAGTAGGTGAAGAAAATATCTGTCCAATAACCCTTCAACTTTATGACCAGAAGCAACTAGGCAACGCTTGCAGCATTTCATTAAAGTTTTAGTTTTAAATATATAAAATTTTGCCAATAGAGTTGATTCATTTGATTAGTCGTCCAATTCGTATTTTAGGTTTCTCTTGATGGATGGTCTAAAGTATCTCCTTAAGTACTCTAGTGCATCGCCATGACTTATGTACCTTATATATAAAATTAAGAAGTTAAAACTTGTGTTTATATTTTTCTCGTGAATAAAGATTTAAGGTGACGGAAAGGCCCGTTACTAAGGTACATAAGTCATGGATATATATATATAAACAAGTTTTAATTTCTTCTCACTGTGAGGATTCGTTTATGGTAATTAATAATATACTTTTGAGGAAGATTATCTATGATAGATGGTTTGTAACTTGAAAAATTAACACTTTATAGCTCTGCTCTTTGTTCATATATTAAACTTGTCATCCCATAACAAAAGTCTGAAACATTTCGTTCGGATATCATCACTATCCGTGCATTTCTCCTTCGAAATTTTAATCCGCATATACCGCAAAGTAAAATAATCGGACTAAAGAATTGAAACACATAAAACAAAACAACACTCCCATTATTGTTGCGGCCACCAAAATTCCCATCAGTTATGCCATGATATAAAGCACAGGTATGAGTAAATAAAAATAAAAATTCCACAAACACTTTTAGATATATGACATGGTAAAGTTTAGATTTGAGTGTAAACACTATATTGATCCTCAGAAATATCGACATGAAATATTTTATTAAGATAAAAAGCAATAGTAGCTGCGGATAAACAACCACCGAAAGAAAAAATAAGCTCTTGGACAAATGGTAAAATGGTGGACGAGAACACAAGTTTGAATATTGAGAAGCGCACTTATTGATAGGAAAAGTAATCATAAATACTTAATATCTAGAAATTACGAAAGCGATATCTTCTACAAATTTTAATCAAAAAATAAAAGAC
The DNA here is from genome assembly GCA_030441495.1 of Dalbergia oliveri. Taxonomy (NCBI): domain Eukaryota; kingdom Viridiplantae; phylum Streptophyta; class Magnoliopsida; order Fabales; family Fabaceae; genus Dalbergia; species Dalbergia oliveri. The sequence goes on along the minus strand of JAMLFY010000014.1, from coordinate 19,278,325 downwards.
CACCGAAAGAGACATCAAAGATAAGAGACGAGTTCAAAACTATGGATAGGTTAGCTGTCTCAATTAGTTGTCTGTTCATTAACAACGCTTTGAGGAGCTTGAAGCATTAAATGTTGCTAATTGCCTCAGCATTTTGTGGTCAGATTCGCTACGTTTGGCATTCACGGACCCGTACATGCATGTTCAGAATGCGACTCGCCGCCCTTGCCAACATATTAGATTAGCTTGCATTAATGAACAAAATTGTCAACGCGATCGAGTCTCAGTGATCAAGACATACATTATATCAAAAGATTGATTAACTAATAACTATCTTAGTCGCAAAAAATGAAAAATCCAAAATGTATGGTCCAGCTAAAGGGGAATTTCAATTGAAATGAAACGCTTTATATGGGGTCAATTATAAGAAATGAATAATATTAAATTCCAAACATCTGTTCGTTGTTAGAAATTCTCCAATCTTACATTCATCCCTTGCTTGTCTATGGAAAGACGAGCATATCGGATAGCCCACAATGAAAAACTTATGTGAAATTTTCTCGTAACAAAATCATATTAAGAGATTTCACCAAATGATGAAATTAGATCATATATTAAGAGAAAGATGGACAGGAATAAACAAGAGAGGTGTGTTTGGCTGCTATTCGCCAATGATGATGAGAAAAAGCACTCAAGTGGAATTCTATTAATGCATGTCAATGTTTACTTGGAGTTTATGTTTGACCTATGAGTTTAATTTCTATAAGTAGCATGTGTAAGATTTAATCACTTTTACTGAATAATTGGATAATAATATAAATTTATTTTATCCTATCAGTACATTAAAATCAAATTCTTGATCTATTTGATCTAGTATGCATGAGGAATTTGGTAAACAACCCAATCAATAGATTTTGTCTTGTTCTAATCATTAATGTGTAGGGATTGCACTAGTCCATTTATAGAAATTTAAAGCATTAACCTTGCATTTCAATTTAACATAATTTGTTAAACGCATAATGAAATTTAATCGGCAATAAAGGATGAGTTGAAAAAGAAATAAAAATGAGCAAGTCATTTGATTTTTGCCCACAACAAAAATATTCATTTTTACTCTAATTTTTATCAGATTCTACAACAAACTTCACTTATAATGGAAGCCACTATGATTAGTTTACTGATGAGGGATTTGGATAAAAAATATGAAATTTTAGATTCAAACCTTATTATTGTGGATAATGTAATTTCTGAATTAAAAAAATAAAAAAAAATTCACCTATAATGTTAGGATTCAAATCTTCAAGTTACTACTTTGAAAATCCTATAATAAGTATCAATGGGCCGGCAATACGCTAGCCCAGTCCTTTTAAGTCAACTCTAGTAAATAAAATTACGTTTAATAAATTTAGACTTTTAAACCTTAATAACCTAGTAAACAAATTGGACCAAATTTGCCTCAAATTGAACTTTACAAATAAAAAATCAGTAAATTATTTTGTCACTCTACCAATCGAGAAAACTGCCAATGTCGGCAAAACTATATAATATGGTGGTCTTGACTACAGATAAATCACGCTTCCGATGACCAATCGTGGTGATTCACTGTATATCACAAGGGAGACATTCAAGTTGTACCACTCTTCTTCTTCCAAAAATTTCCTTTCACGCCCTAGTTCGGCCTAAGGCAAAAGTGACAATATTTGTGCTTTGTTGCATTTTAATGGAGTGCACAAATGACACCATTCTGATTTTATATGTTTGATTATGGCCCATTTGTGCGTGCATGGTAGTCATAATCTTATTCTAAGTTGATCAATTTAGCTTCTGGTTGTTTGAGTTCTCAGCTTTATGCATAAATAGCCAGAAGGTCATCATCTACAATGTTATAATAGAAAAGGAAGAATTCAACAGAGTCTATAACATCAGCAATAATAATAGCGAAACTTTTATGCACTTCCGGAGATAAAAAAGTAATGCTCTATTTTATTTATAAGTTGTTAACACTGCAGGAAAATTCTTAGGTGTCTCTAGGAGAAAATATTTACTATGTTCCATTTAGTGATTGATACATTAATTATTGCATTAAAAATATAGAAAAAATGAGAGATATTAATAACTTATAAAATAATATGTCAATTAATAAATAGAATAAAATAAATATTTTCTTTTACTCTAATAACACATAAGTATTTCTCACCTTTTTTCTCGGTACAATTATTTCTCATCTTACTTTAGGTTACTTTTCTTTCCTATCTTGGTTAATTTTCTTTTTATTATTGTAAATGGAATAAATTATAAAACAAAACATTATTGTTCTTCCTCGAGGAGGACGTCAAAATTTTTCATAACAATGATAATTTATTTTAATTCTTCTTCTGTACGTTTTTCCATTGCTTTTCTTCTTCTTCTTTTTTTTTTCTCACCAATACTAGTATGCATAAGTCGGTATTTGTGTGTTTTTTTTCCTCACATTTGAACTTTTTAATTCTTGACGACATTTAAGACCTAATCGGTTGATCTGAAGCCATTTATAACCTTTTTTTAAAACAAAATACCGCATATTATATCATTTATTATTATTGTTATTAACAAAGTGAAAATTACTATCCAGGGCACACTAGATCTTGGGTACAACAGTTGTTCACAACTTTTATTTCTAATATTCAACCATCACACAGGCAGTGATATATTCAACATATTATATTATATCGCCACTCGTGAAATATATCAATCTAGTGGCAAGAAAGAACAGGGATAGAGACAGGCCTCCTATCACTGTCTTCCAATATATGCCTCTCTCTCTCTCACGAGCCTTTATTCATGCAAATACAATACAACATTATACATACATGTATATATGTTGTGGAAAAACAATAGCAGCAACAACAACACGGCTTCAATTGTGAGGTTTAACTTCCGTTTGGGCTTCTTCAGCAGCTTCACCGGCATAAGAGCAGCACCTTCTACAATGTCCACCATATCCGCCGCCACCGCAACAGCCATATTGGCAGTGCCCTCCTCCATGTCCTCCTCGCCCTGGATAGCCACCGCCGTATCCACCGTGACCTGGGTACCCTCCGCCGTACCCGCCATGGCCCGGGTAGCCTCCACCGTATCCGCCATGGCCGGGGTAGCCCCCACCGTATCCGCCATACTTGGCATCTCCAACTTCTTTTGCCTCTTTAGCATCTTCAGCTGCAATTTTGCAAACATATATATGAAACCATGAACGAATCAAATGACCATACATTTTGTCACATTTGACAGGAAAGTAAAATATGGAATTTGAAAGAGGAACATTTTTTTTCATAAAGGTTTAGCTTTGCAAAAAAAAAAAAATTCTTAACCAAGATATGTGTTCAAACTTATTGAGTGCATGCACCAATAAAAATAATACTTTTGGCGTGAGAATACCAATAACGTTACTTATTAAAAATAAATTCTTCTTTTAATTTAACTGAGTAGTAAATATAAGAGAGAAGTAATAGACAAATATTTAAAATAGGCTAAATAAATTCCACATTAGAGCTCTACTTATCTCAAGTGATTGTATTCAATTTTTTTTTCCCTTCCCAGTCATGAAGTAGAAATGTGAGAAACTATCTGTTCTTGTATAATTATAATCCAATAATGAATTAATAGGAAGGCCATCTTGTACCATTTCTCATTAATTTAAAACGCTCATGAGAACTATATATAATGCAAAATGGAACACTACTAAAAATATGTAAAATAGCTGCAAAATTTTCCTACGAATTTTATCCGGGTAATACTTACGAATTTTGTTGCGAATTTCCTTTGCCAGCAAACCGGGTGATATTTTGCTATGGATTTTAGAATTGTAGCAAAATCTGCAAGTAACTTTCCATCCATAAGGCGGGAAAATTTTATATGCAAATATTTACTGATTTTCAGAAATATTTTTAGTAATTTTATAGGTAAAATGTCAATATGCTCATTCAAAGTCTTTTTCGAGCTAAATTTGAAGAAAATTATGTCTGAAATTTTGTTGCGGATTCTTGCTAAGATTTTGTTGTGAACAATCACTTTCATAGGGATTTTCCTACGCATTGTTTCTGAAATTAGCTTGGGATTTTTGCTATGAATTTTGCTATGAAATTTGTTTGCTATGAACTATCCTACAAATTTTTGTTCCCAATTTAGTTGCGACATTTTGCTGCAAATGTTACTACGGATTTTGGTTGCTATGACTTTTCTTGCGTCAAATTGCTCGAATTTTATTGCGATACATTGTTGTGACTTTTCCTACGAATTTGTTTACTATGAAATTATTTGCAAAATCTTGTTGCGAATCTTGTTGTGGATTTTGATTGTTGCCACTTTTCTTGCAAATTCTTCATGCAAATTTAGTTGTGGATTAGTGCTGCGAATTTTCTTGCGAATATTTTTCCTGAATTTATCTACAAAATTATGATGCGGATTTTCCTATAGATTTGGGTCTTCTGCAAATTTTCTTGTGAATATTTTATGCGAATTTAGTTACAAATTTTTGCTGCACATTTCCTACAAATCTTATATCTGCAAAATCATCTATAGAGTTTGATGCAGAATTAAATTGTTGTGGACCTTCTTGCGAATTCTTTTCTACGAATTTATTCAGATTCTTTATATAGATTTTGCTGTGACTTGTTTGCAAATGTAGCTGCGGAATTTTGGAAAGAATAAATTGATAAATCGGTCACTACTTTTGTGATTGATATATTGGTCATTAATGTGTGATCACTAAAAATAAAGTAAAAATTTAAACTGTTGAAATCTTACTTTAAAAATTTAAATATATTTTAGCAAGTAGTTAACATCATAAAACAAAGTAAGTTTGATCCAAATATTTCAAATTTTACAATAACACAAAACCCTATAATCTAAAACAAAAATAGAGATACGTATTAAAAATACTTTGGACAATAAATTTTCAACATAGACATAACAAATTCTTGCTTCCATGAGTCTTCAACAATTTCTATTGAGTCTTGAACTACCTCCTTTGAATCTTTAATAGTTTGTATGGAGTCTTGAATAATTTCTATAGAGTCTTTCACTTCCTTGATTAAGCCTTCAACCCTCTCTAATGAGTCTTTCACTACCTTAATTAAGCCTTCAATCCTCTCAAGTGAGTCTTCAACTCTCTAGGTGAGTCTTCAACCCTCAGGTGAGTCTTCCACTACCTCAAGTGAGTCTTCAACCCTCTCCGTGAGTCTTCAACCCTCAGGTGGGCCCTCTACTTCCTCAATTGGATCTTTAGCAAAGAAAAATTCAATTTACATAAAGATAACAAGCATTCAACATGAACTCACAAATATTTAAAGTTCTTACCGCACTTTACCATTCCATTGTAAGAAAAGAGTGAATTCCTCTTTGACAACAAATACACTACAAGCAATAGCATCCCTTTCTAAAATCTTCACTCTCTCTCTCTCTCTCTCTCTATATATATATATATATATATATATATATATATATATATATATATATATATATATATATATATATATATATATACACGTTGCACCCTTGCCAGGAAAAGTTCAATAAACACACGCTACACGTGCCTGGCAAAAAGCAAGTACAGCTACAATTTAAATTAAGCCAAAGCACCTAATTAGTAATAAAAACAAGCCAAGTTCATGATAAGTCAGCTATACATATATGTCCGACAAATAAATGTATTTCATGGAACATGTTCTTTCTGACTTCCACTTACCACTCACAAGACTGACTCAGCACCCAAGCAACAACAATAAATAGATCCACACATTGTCCCTAATTTCTCCAAATACTCGCTCTCTTCAATTGTCTTTGCACACGCCTCTCAAGTAAACCGTACCACTGCTCAAGTAAATAACCACCACAACACAATTCTGGCTTAAACTGAAGGAATCTGTTCTACAAAAGCATGAATTCCACCATGGTAATTAAGCATGTTTTCTGAGCTCACTAAGCCCGTCTCTCAAATCTACATTATTGATGACATTTTCGATGTTCATGGGACATTAGAACAGCTTATTCTTTTCACGATTGTGTTAACAGGTACACAAACATTTATATATACAACACAAAATACATACAAACGATATATATTGGCCCCTAAGTTGTATATATAATATTGAGTTATTCTATTCTAATGCTTTGAACAAATTGATCTCTTGATTCAGAAGGGAAATTGGATGGCACGGAGCAACTTCCATGCTTTATGAGAATCTGTTTATGTGCTCTATATGCTTAGATATTCCTATTTACATATACAAAGCTAACCAAAACCAACTATAACTAAAAAGATACATAGAGAAGAGAGAAGGGCAAACCAATGGTTGGGCGGACTGGGCTTGGCGGCACGAAGGGCTGGCAGCTCACGTTGGGCAACGTCGCGCCCTCCAACGTTTGGTGGCTCGTGAACAGCTAGGTCGATGGGAGAACGAAACATTGAAGCAGGGTGATGGGGGTGGCTCGCGGTGAGGGTGGCTTGTGAGGGGTGGCTCGCTGAGGGTAAGTGTCCTTGCGATTGGGAGAAGAGGGTGACGTGGCGGCGGTTTAGGAGAGGGGTTTTGGGGATTTGGGGATTCGCGATTGGGAGAGAAGAGGTGGTGATTGTTTTGTGATTTGGAAAATTGATCCCTTGAAAGAAAACGAGAAAGGAAACAACAGGTTGTGTTCTTTGAAATACCTTAACCATTTATTTCCAATAATAACACTTTGAGAGTTAAAATTTTAACATATCATTCTGCAAACAGCAAATATTGCTCAAATAATCAATTTATATTAAAAAGAAAGATTTCAGGTATTTAAATTAAATCTTAACTTATTTAATTTCTATTTAATTTACATAGACAGGGAAAACTTATCCTGAATGAAGTGATAGACTTTCGTCAGAACCACGATAGATCTTAAAAAAATACCTTGATAAATTATTTTCATAATAAATTATACAAAATTAATATTTTAAACAAAAAAATTCATTGATATTTGCACCCACATGTCAATTTGTTATTATCATGTTATTTAATACTGATTTTTTGATATTTTTCTTAATTGATATTATTTTAATATGATATTGATTCTAATATCATATCTGAGAGATTTAATTACAAATGCAAACTCCCTTCAATCAATTACAAATGGTAAATGGTTATAGTGTAAAACCCCCTCATTATAAACACGCCAATAATTAATTTCTTTAGTATGCAAATCATATCTATTATTTAATGGAGACTCCTGAGTTTACATGGATGGGAAGACTTATCGGAATGGAGTGATAGTCTTCCCTCCAAACCATGACCCATATTAAAGAAATACCTTGACAAATAATTTTCATAGTAAATTATACAAAATTAATATATTATAATCCAATTCAATTTTATAATATTTGGTATCAATCTTTTAAATTTATAAATATAAAATCTCATGCATCACACGGATAAAAAACTAGTATACTAGTAAAACATTTAACCAATGTTGTAAAAACCGGCTCTGATCGGCAGATTTAACTAGAAAACATGAACCGCATGAAATTCGGTCCATTTGTGAGTTTGTGATGTAAAATTTTGTGAGTTTACTTATGTAATTATATTTTAAACTTGTTAATTGTGATTCATGATTACGAAATATGAACAATATTTAGGAATTTATGTTATTTATTTATATTTTTATATTTAGACCCCTTAAAAAGTGTCAAGTTGTTAATTAATTATCATTTTATTGAATTTTATTTAAACTTTTATATATTTTTATATTTTTTTTGTATAAATCGTTCAACCATTTTACCATGACCCCTGTGAACCAGTGACCCAGGTGACTGGTGCCTGAGTGAATCAGGTTAAGTTCTAACTATACATTTAACCTCTACTTAAAAACATAAAGGGTACTATAAAATTATATGTGTTATAAATAATTACACTAAAATCATAGTTTTATGACGATACACATTTAATAACATGTTAGAAATCGTTGGAAGGGTTGACCAATGATTCCACCTAAAAATCGTTAGCCCACCACGGATTGTGAGCTAAAATATTGAATTTAGATTGACCCACTTTACCAGAGTGCGAGTAGGCTCGCTAAATACTTAAAAAAGAAAACAATTAATCTCTAATAGAACAAATTAAATAATTAAATTTATAATAATAATAATAATAATAATAATAATAATAATAAAAGAACTATTGAAAAAGGGAATTAATTAAAGCAATACTTATTCAATCTAAATCAAATATATATTTAATCTATCTACTAAATAATATTATTAACAATAAGAAAGCCAATTAGCTATTAAAAATTATGTAATTTTTTTAAATGAGCATGTGAGAATTAATTACTCTTAACTACCTTGGCTATCATATTAAACAAATTGTTTATATAAATAGTAATTTTTTAGTATAATGTATTTTATATTATAATTTTTAATTTTTTATCTATTAATATAGCTATTTGAAAAAAAAATATTGAACAAAAAATAAATTAGTCCATTGTCTAAATTTAGGATAATTTTATACTATGTCCCTAAATTTAAATTTTAAAATATCAAATCTTGATATTTCATATAATTTAGTAAATTGAGTAATGATAACTAATTTTTTAAATAAAAAGATATAAAATTAAAAATGAGAGACCAAACAATGAAATTTCCCACCACTTAAAAATCTGAACAAAAAAAAGTTTCCTTCTTTGATTTGTTATTTTTGACCGAGATTGTCTCTAATACTGCGCCTTCTCTAATCGTCCCTGATACTTGCGCTAGACCCTCATTAGGTTGTTTAGGTTGAAGGCGCTACCACTGATACCACTGCTATCCTCATGTCCGTATCCCACAACTGATGCAAAGCGGCGTTCCTCATCTTCACTTTCCTGTGACGCCAAGTGCTCCAATTTCGTGACTCTGTTTTCCTGGCTTCCTCTCTTTCCTTGGCTTCTCTTCAGCTTTGAAGCAGCTTCTTCTTCGAAAAAGCTCAGGCTGAACGCAAAAGCGCACAAGAAGATAGCCTGGAAACACTGGTATGTCTTTTCCAATTTGCCTTCCAATTTGCCTAAGGCTAAGTACCAATGGAAAGGAAGGGATGATCTATTTTTTATTTTAAGTATACATCGTCCTTATTTGAGTTTTTTTAATTTTTTTATGAACGAAATTATGGATTACCATGTAACCTTCGACCTTTAAATCATTCTTTGTGCAATATCCTGGCATGTTGAAATATATCATTTAATAAATCGAAGATAGCCTGTAACGGTAAATAACAATGTTGTAGAAACAAAAGGACAAATATTTATTTGGTAAACTAAAATATAAGCACAAAGTATTTTACCTTGAGGTGGCGTTCCATCCATTAAGTTTTATTGATTGTTGAGCATGAATCTTCTCTTTTGACAGAAACTTCAAAGAAGAAAAAGAAGAAAGCCAAAAGCAAGTGAGGGTGTAGGCTGCGGCTCCTAACTAAACATAAACACCTGATTCCAAAGCAAAATGGCAGAAACAAATGGCGCAGGCTGCGGCTCCTAACTTCTATAATTTATCTCCACCTACTCAACATAAACACCTGATTAGAAGCAAAATGGCAGAAACGGAATGAGGTAGGCGCGGCTTCTAACTGAGATCAGGTGCGCATTTGTTGTGTAGTGTTTTGATAGTGTTCATAAATCATTCCTGATTCATAATTTTAGGAAAGGAAAGCTATATATTTGTATAGCTAACTATGAATATAACCTTCATGATAGTAATGAGATAGAGAATATTAGAAGAAGTATTTAGCATATTTTATTTTGAGTGATGACTGGGAGTCCAAAAATTCTTGCATGTGCTCAACAGCTAGCATATATGTGGCAAGTTATTAGTGATTTGACAAAAATCATGAATGATTGGAAAAATTAAGGTATGAGCCTATTATATGTTGTCACATATGGTTCTGGAAATAATTTTCTAAAAAATTCTAGTTGACAATTATTTTCCGTTTGTTTTATCCTTTTATCTATTTTTTTAGGACTCATTCCTTCCAATAAGGAGGACTGCATTAATGTATGCAAGTGAGGGTTTATAATACTACTGAATGTACATTCCCTCCAATGGCTTCGTTCAGAAAATCCCTTTCCTTTTCATATATTATTGTTTAAGTCCAAGCAAATTTACAACTACTTCCATACTTTAATCATAATTTAGTTCTAATAAGAAGAGGCAAGCAACTTGTTCCAATTTTTGAAACTGTTGGGGCTTTCAAGGTGAAGCGTAAAGGTGTTACGGTGCAAGATATTGTCAACATTATCAAGGCACAGCTTCAGAGGTACCATCATTCTTCAACCATACTTTTTTTATGCCTTTGAAAGTTGTCTAGTTAAAATGTTTTAAACCAAAAAGACAATAAAATGCATAATGAAAAGAATAGCATAAGAAATTCATGTTTAGCATGTTTGTTAATGTGTTTTTGTTATTAACTGCCATGTATGTCACTGTGTATAATTGAAAACCTAATTGAACCAAAACCTACTAAATGGCTTTTTTTCCCTTTTTTCTCTCATTTGGTTAGGAATAATGGAAATTCCAAATCATCGAAGGTGGATGTATAATAGGCTTCTTCCTAATCGTGGTGGATATGTGGGTGAATTCATCGATGGTTTGATTGAATTTATAGATGTTGCTTGTCAGCATCGAAATATTTGAGTGAGGGAGTCATTAGGTGTCCTTGTTTGATTTGCAAAAACGCAGCACCACAAGCCTGATGTAGTGAATGTTCATATTTTGAGGAAAGGATTTACACCTAGATCCTGGTATTGGACATCACATGGAGAGGAAGCACCCCAAACTAATCTAGACTTAAGTATGGACTCAACCCATGGGGAGGAAGCACATAATGATCAAACAACTGCGGTCTATGAACATGTGAATAGATATCAAGGCATGGTTTTTGATGCTAGGCTTAGAAAATAGGCAACAGCTGATGAAGTAAATATAGACGAGCCTCCAAATATGGATGCTGCTAAATTCTATGATATGCTGAAGTTAGCTCAGGAACCATTGTGGCCGATGTGATACACATTCTGTGTTGTCTATGGCTGTTAGGATGATGAGTCTGAAATCTGATTACAATATGCCTAATGGATGCTTTGATGCCATGGCACAACTTATGAAAGAATCATGTCCTTCCTCAAATAAGATTCCTTCTGATTTTTCAGGGCTAAGAAACTAGTGAGGTTTAGGCCTTACTAGCCAAAAAATTGATTGTTGCATTAATGGGTGTATGTTGTACTATAAGGATGACGTGTGTTGAGAGAATGTAAGTTTTGTCATGAACCTCGTTATAAAGAACGTAGAGGACGCAAGCGAATTGCAAAGAGGTTTCACGTAAGAAGATGCATTATTTGCCTCTTGTCCCACGACTTCAGCGCTTGTATGCTTCGGACCACCTCAAGGCAGATGAGGTGGCATCATGAAAATCGTAGGGAACATGGTGTATTGTGTCATCCATCAGATGGAGAAGCATGGAAAGATTTTGATCACACGTATCCCAATTTTGCTTGAACCTCGAAATGTACGACTTGGTTTGTGCTCTGATGGGTTTACTCCTTTTAGTCAATCTTCAATACCGTACTCTTGCTGGCCTGTTATTGTCACACCTTATAATCTTCCTAGGACATATGTATGACTTCCCCTTTCATGTTTTTGACAATGATAATCCGGGGCCACATAATCCAAAGAGTAAGATTGATGTGTATCTACAACCACTCATAGATGAGTTACAAAAATTGTGGAGTGATGGTGTATTGACATATGATGCTGATAGGAAGCAGAATTTTGTGATGAGAGCATCATTAATGTGGACTATTAGTGATTTCCCTGCATATGGTATGTTATCAGGATGGAGTACCTGGAAAATTAGCATGCCCGATTTGCATGGAGCGATCAAAGGCATTCACATTGAAAAATGGAAGGAAAAATTCTTGGTTTGACTTTCATCGTCAATTTTTAGGTCATGATCATATGTTTAGAAGAAATGTAAATGCTTTCAAGAAAGGAAGGCAAGAGCATTCAAACCCTCTTCCTAGGATGACTGGGAACCAACTCTGGGAAAGAGTTAGTGCATTTCCTAAGATAATTGACATTGGTCAGCAAGTCCGCTTTGATGGATATGGAAAAACCCATAATTGGACAAAAAGGAGCATATTTTGGGATTTGCCTTACTGGAAATCCAATCGGATTCGACACAACCTTGATGTCATGCACATTGAAAAGAATGTCTTTGACAATTTGTTCCATCCTGTTATGGATAACAAAGATAAAACTAAGGATAATGCAAAAGCGAGATTGGACTTGGTGGAATATTGTCGTTTCAAATTGCATTTGCAACCACTTGCTAATGGGAAATGGAAAAAACCTAAAGCCAAATTTTGTTTTACTCGAGCCCAAAAGGATGACATATGTGAATGGGTAAAAAATTTAAAGATGCCAGATGGCTATGCTTCTAACTTAGCTAGATGTGTGGATGTAAAAGATGCAAAGTTGTTTGGGATGAAAAGCCATGATTGTCATGTCTTCATGCAACGTCTTCTTCCAGTGGCTTTTGCTGCTCTCCAGATGGGATATTGAACCCCATTATTGAATTGAGTCAATTCTTTAGAGATTTGTGTACAACAATATTACGGGAAGATCATTTGCTTAGTATGGAAGCTAACATCCCAATCATATTATGTAAACTTGAGCGCATATTTCCACCTTCATTCTTTGACTCTATGGAGCACTTGCCAATTCACTTACCTCATGAAGCAAGGATAGGTGGCCCCGTTCAGGATCGATGGATGTACCCATTTGAAAGGTATAGAATGGTTCACTTTAACTTGTCAAATTTATTCATGTAATTTTTGCTGTCAATTATGAGCTCTTTTTATTTTAGGTTCTTGAACAAGATTAAAAAATGGTTAAAAACAAAGCTTCTGGAGGATCTATTGTCAAGCTTATTTGGCACAAGAAATAGCCTATTTTAGTTCCCATTACTTTGAATCCCATGTTCTATGTACAAAATAAGTCCCACGTAATGATGATTATATTGATAGTAATGGGAGACAACCAACTTTATCAATTTTTAATTCTCCTGGGCGTACTGGCAAGTGGACAACCAAATGGTTAAGTGATAGAGAAATGAAAGTCCAAGTTACATGTGTTGTTAAATTGTGAGGAGGTCAAAGAATATCTTAAGTAAGTAACATATATTTATATTTAAGACCTTAGAAATATTTTGTTTAATTACAATCTTATGATGTGAATTGCTATGGTGCAATTTGTATGAACATCACTTGAGAAGTCTATATGGTTATGTTAGTGATGCTATCGTTGATAAGCAAATTGAAGCCGATTTTCCACGGTGGTTTCATGATTACGTAAGTATCTATATTAGATGTTTGAACTTTGATAACCAATTTTCATGGTATATCCTAACAAGATGAATCATTGCTATTATAGGTGATCAAAAACCCAGAACTCGTGTCACATAATCCCCATTTGCATTATTTAGCCTTAGGACCATTGAGAAATACAAAGTCTTGGCCTGTAATGTTCATCAATGGCTTCAAATTCCACACAACGATGCGGGGTGAAGGTAAAAAAACATACAATAGTGGAGTGTGTGTCAGTGGTACAAGCCAAGACTCAACTTCCAACGATTATTATGGTATTCTTATAGAGATTCTTGAATTGGAGTGGCCAGGACAACCACTTAAGAATTTAACCTTATTCAATTGTGAGTGGTTTGACAATTCTCAACGTGGTATGAGAGTACATAAGAATGGGATTGTTGAGTTACACAAGAGTAGAAGATACTCAAAATATGATCCTTTCATATTTGCTGAAATGGCAACACAAGTATATTATTGCCCTTATCCTGAAAGAGTTATTGGCAAAAGGGATTGGTGGGTGGCAATTAAAACCAAACCAAGGGCAGCTATTGATAACAAACAAGTATTAGAAGTTGCTTACCAATCAGAGCAGTCAAATTTCAATCCAGCGATAGATAATGAAGGCTTGGTTGATCAACTACAAGATGATGAACATAATGGTGAAGAAGTTGATTTACATGAAATGCAACAAGTTAATTTTATCCAAGAAGAAGAAGAAGAAGAAGATGAAGAAGAGGAAGAAGAGGACGAAGAGGAGGAAGAGGAAGAGGAAGAGGAAGAGGAAGAAGAAGACGATGACGATGGTGATGATGATGGTGATGACGAAGAAGAATAATTATATTGTTATATTTCAAACTAATTTTCTTTTTGTTATTGTATATTTTATGACTGGTTGCTATTAGAACTTAGTATACTAAGAGAATGTGCTTACTTTGCTATTATTTTCATTGACCAATTTATAGAATAATTATTGATTGATTACTTATATTATTGCTATGTGATATTCCTATGTGTTTGTTATCTATGACTGCTTGTTTATTGTAGATGTCTAATCAAGGTGATAAGAAAGTTTCAAAAACAAAAAAATCAAGGAAGAAAAGGAAAATTCCAGAACTTCTAACACCACCACCTAACCTTCAAGCTCCACAAAGTGGTCTCCCTCCAATTATTCCAAGTGCTGCCCTTTTATCTCAAGTTCAATCAAATACTCAACCACATCCCCAACAATCCCCACTAAATGCTCAACCTCAATCTCATCAACCCCACCAAATCATCAATCTCAGCAAAATGAATCAAATACTCAGCTTCCTTTGCCACAATCTGAGCCAAATTCTCATTTGTGTCCTAAATAAGGTGACAACCAAACACCCAGTACTTCATGTAGTGGAGTTGGCATTGATAATGGTGAGAACAAGATTTTGATAAAGCCTGATGGGGATGGGTAAGTGATGTTTTTATAAGCATAATTATGAAAATTATCATGCCTGAACATAGTGTTGCACTAACTTATGATTTGCTTATTTCTAGGTTTTGGCCTCACAAGGAAGTCATAGGCATTGCGTCATGTATCAAAAGTAAGTTTGAGGAAGGCAAACCAAGGTGGAAAGCGTTTCAGAGGTACTAGAGAGATGTGGTTTAAACTATTTGAGGTGACTATGTTGATACTATTTCAATATCTTAATTTAGTAGTTAACATTATTTTGTTGTTATTATTAGACAAATAACTTTGATTTTTGTAGGGAAAATTTAAGTGGGATCCTAAATTTAATGTGGAAATTAAAAGTAATTTTGAGAAAGAGGGTAAAGCAAGCTGTCACAACTTCTACAAAAAGCCCGAAAAGATGGTATTAAACCTTCATGGATTGGAGAGCCTTGGCAGATTTGGTTCAATATTGGAAGTCTGAAGATTTCAAAGCAAAATCACAAATAAGAATCGTAACTCTAATGCAGGTGCATCACTACATACCGGAGGGTGTATACCCATCGAGTTCTTTACAGAAGAATGGTATTAATAGAGTTTATTTAATTTTCCATTGTTTTAATTTTATTATTCTAGCTTTATTATTAATGACATGTAAACTTTTTTTTTTGAGTTGTAGAAAGCTGAAAATGGAGGAAAAGACCCATCATTCTCTGAATTTTATTTCCGGACGCACAAGACAAAGAAGAATAAAGAATGGGTCCACCCAAAAGCTCAAGATGCTTATGTGAGTTAATGTTGATTTTATTTTTGCTACTTATATATTTAGAGATGAGAATGATTGCGAATGTGTATCTATGCTATATTAGTTTTCTTCTTGCTGTTTATGGCATGTTAGAATTAAGGTCCTTCTATTGATCCATACAAAGGTCTCAATGGATCAGTCTAGTTTGTAAAAGTTTTTTCCTTTAGTTTATACATTTTCTATAATAGAGTAAGTTGCTAGTATTTGTTGTTTATATTTGACGCTAAGCTTGAATGATTTTTGTTTATAATAGGAGAACTTTGAAAAGAAAAAATGAATTATCATCAGGACTGAGACTAATTCAGGAGAAGCTATTGCACAAGTTGCAATCTGTGGCATTTGATTTGCAAATTTGGGTAGACTCTATGGGAGGAAAGAAAAAAGGAGTATCTGGGCTTGGTTCTTTGGGCAGGTCAATGAAAACTATTACTCCAGGAACTTCACTAACAACGACCATATCAGAAGACATTGAGGAAAAGATAAGAAGTGAAGTTCATTCATTCAATGCTTCCTTACAAGCTCAATTGGAACAAGAGAGGAGAGAAAGAAGACATGAAGAAGGAGTTAAATGAAACAAGAAATACATTGAATATATTGATGAAGAAATTAGGCTATGAAGCAAGTTCCTCTCATTCAAAGCCTATATCCCATGATGAAGAAGATTCAAGTGATGAAGATGATTCAAGTGATGGAGAGAATGAGGATAGTACATCATCTGAATACTCTAATGCATAGCTGTCATTTATTAGAACTATTACTTTGCTTTATATTTATCAATCTTAGTACTTAATCATATATGATGACAGATGACTTATGAATTTTTATTTAATTTGAGTAATGCATTACATTGAAGTTATTATATTATGAGAAAATTTATGTTTCATTGTTGAATTAGACATTTAGTTTATTTAAGAGTTATTAGAAATAGAATAAACATATATATATATATATATATATATATATATATATATATATGGTATGGGTGAGAAATAAATTTATAAATTTAATGAACAATTATTAAGTTTGTTCAATTTGGTTATAAATTTAATTTCCTATGAAAGTTATATTAGAAATGGTTAGCTGTGAAATTTGCTGTGAATTTAATTAAATTTTGGTTCATATTTCTTGCAAAATTTGTTGTAAAATTTATTATTTGCCAATTTTGCTGCGAAACTTACATGCAAAATTACTTGTAAAATTTGGGTTTTGAAAGGTGCATTACTTGCAAAATTTACTGTGAAACATACATGCAAAATTATTTGCAAAATCAACTTTGTTGTGAAAATTACTGCGTAATTATCTTAATTAGATTTTGGAAAGTCATGACAACTTGTGGATTTTGTTGCAAATTAAATTACATGCGGATTTTGTTGGGCCAATTAGATGCGGATTTTGATAGGAATATTACCTGCACAATTACTTGCGAAATTGAATTGGGATTACCTACAAATTTTGCTGTGGATTTAGTTACCTACAGCTTTTGTTGCGAAAATTACTTGTGAATTTTGCTACAATTTAATTTGAGGATTTTCTTGCACAAATTACATGCAAATTTTCCTGAATATTTATCACGAACAAAATTCGCAAAATACGCAGCAAAATTCCTTCCAACCACACACCATGCCACGAAAATTAGTTGCGAATTTTCCGTATTTCTTGTGAAATAATCCGTAGCTAATTACTTGCGGATTTCAAAATCCGCAACCAATTATCAACGAGCATATTACTTGCGGATTTTTTGTTCCAACAAAATTCACATGAAACCTGCTTTCCTAAATTTTTGACAAAAATTCACAGTAAAATCCTCAAGTAACAGGTAAGTTTTTAGTAGTGAAATTAAAATGCAAGCTCACCATTTTTTGGCAAGGCCTAGCTAAGTCCCTTGCTGCCACCTCTAGGAGATAAGAAGAACCATGGCCAGCATGCCCAGGATGAGCATTGCTTCTTTTGAACCCATTTTTCAGTAGAGAACTACAAAGCTTCAAATAAGGTGTGTTTAGTAGTGAAGGATGAGAAAACTTGTGGGAAAGCTTCAACATGTTGTCTATATATAGGAGTGGAGGGAGAGGGAGGAGGGTGATTTGGCAGTTGGGACAGTAGCCTATATTAATTGAGTCTTATCTGTTAGAAGATCAGATAATTCGTTCTTGATTATCTCTTTGTGATGACCGAATACTTCAAAATATTGGACGAACATTTATCGGATATATATTATATCAGTTATCAATACGATACTTTCAGATTTATTTAGCTATATTTTACATATTTTTAATTTAATTTATAACATATATTCATCTTGTCCTCATATCATATCGAATACTCGTCCGGTAAGAGTGCAACATGGATCTCTTCCCCTCAATTTCCTTTCTTCTCCATTTGAAGTGTGGTAAAAAATTGTGTGCTATGAAAATGAAGCAGCATTTGTTGTCTGAACTTCTTATCAACTTGCTTTGTACAGAACTACAATTTTCTTTCTTCTCCATTTGAAGTGTGGTAAAAAATTTTGTGCTATGCAAATGAAGCAGCATTTATTGTCTGAACTTCTTATCAACTTGCTTTGTACAGAACTACAGATTATACCAAGAAAAAGAAAATTGCTGTGTACAGAGTATTTATGACCAGAAGGCTATCGCAATATCCCCCATAAGGCTATCGCAATAATATTACTTGGACTCGTCTCTTGCATTTGTACCATAAATGCTTTGGCAAGAGTAGATGAAGAAAATATCTATCCACCAATAACCCTTGAACTTTATGACCAGAAGCAACTAGGCTGAAAACTTGCAGCATTTCATTAAAGTTTTAGTTTTAAATATATAAAATTTTGCCAATAGAGTTGATTCATTTGATTAGTCTTCCAATTCGTATTTTAGGTTTCTCTTGATGGATGATCTAAAGTATCTCCTTAAGTACTCTAGTACATCATCATGACTTATGTACCTCAAAAACGGGCCTTTTCCTCAACTTAAATCTTTATTCACTAGAAAAATATAAACACAAGTTTTTAACTTCTTAATCATACATTCGTGGAAAAGAAATACATAAACAAGTTTTAAATTCTTCTCACTGTGAGAATTTGTTTATGGCAATAACATACTTTTTGGGAAAGATTATCTATGATAGATAGTTTGTGACTTGAAAAATAACACTTTGGAGCTCTACTCTTTATTCATATATTAAACTTGCCATGCCATAACAAAAGCCTAAACATTTCGTTTGGATATCATCGATCACCATCCGTGCTGCAATGAATAGAAAACATATTTCCTTCGAAATTTTAATCCGGATACACCGCAAAGTAAAATAATCGGACTAAAGAATCGAAACACATAAAACAAACAGAGCTCCCATTATTGTTTCGGCCACCACCAAAGTTCCCATCAGTTATGCCATGATATAAGCATAGATATGTGTAAATAAAAAAAATAAAAAATCCAGTAACACTTTTAGATACATGACATGATAAAGGTCAGATTTGAGTGTCATCTTGACCCTCAGAAAATAATGAACATGAAACATTTAATTAATTAAAACAACAAATAAGATAAAAAAGTAATGGTAGCTGCAGACAAACAATCCCTGAAAGAATCAACAAGCTGTTAAATGAGTGGTAATCAGTTTAATTTCCCATAAGGATAAGAACTGGGGCAGAGGGTAGTGTAATCTAGAGGGACCATAGCCACCCTCAATTTTTAAAATTTTTTAAAATACTTTATATATGTATATACTTGGCCACCTTTAAAATATTTTTATACTTATACTATAGTAAATATATAAGAAATTAGATAAGTCCAATATGTGGCCCAATTTTATCACCCATTATTTCATTTTGCCATCTATCTTTTATATTTTCTAATTGTTTATTTATAAATTAGAGATCATGCACTTAAAATATTTGAGGTTAGTTCTTAATTATAAACCTTTTACTTACATTTAAATATCAAAATAGACAATATGTTTTTCATATATGTATTTCTTGAGTTTTGACTGTGGTATGTGTCTTTTAGAATAAACTTTGAATTTGATCATTGACAAATTGTTCCTTCAAGGAGCAAAAAAAACATTTCATGATCATTCACAATTGTAAATAAAGAGCAAGCTAGTCCTTCCTTAGTATTTTTGAAGATAGATTGATCTCCAATGATTTATGAAATAATTCAAATTGATCACTTATAAAAACATAAATAGAACAATAGGTCCGTCAAAATCCTGAAATAAGACTAATTTGCCATGCATTTTTAATTGTAATGGATAACAAAATGTAATATTTTTTTAGAAGGCCAATTTGATTGGTGCAATTTTTATGAGGACCGACTTTTGGTTTATTGATTCTATATAGTGTGACTTTCTTTTAAATTGGTAGGTCAGTTAAAAAAATAGAAAATATATATTATTATTCCCTACATATATTGTTTTTTAGCACTGCCTCCTATAAATCAGGTCTAACTCCGCCCTTGATAAAAACATAAGTTCAAATCTCAAAAAGTACTTATTGGGAAAGGGAAGTAATTTTAAATGTTTTATCTCTGAGAATTACAATAGCAACGTCTTTTATAATTTTTTAATCACAAAGGGAAAAAAGAAAAAAACCCCACCGCAAGAGACATCAAAGATAAGTGACTAGTTCAAAACTCCAGATAGGTTAGCTGTCCCAATTAGTTTTTAGTTCATTAACTACGCTTTGAGGAGGTTGAAGCATTAAGCATGGATTAGAGGATTAGGTAATGGGCCACCGGCTAGCTATTGGTGTGCGCTCTATCACTTTACTATTTTTGGTTAACATCAACGTGCATTCCGTTAGATTATAAATTGATATCCTAATAAATAAATTGGATCAAATTTTGCCTCAAATTGAACTTCATAAATGATGAGTCGGTAAAGTATTTTGTCACTCTACCAATCGAGAAAACTGTCAATAATGTCGGCACAGCTATAATGGTGGTCTTATAACTACAGGCAAATCATGCTTCCGATGACCACCGACTCCGCCTATGGTGATTCACTATCATAAGAGGACTTTCAAGTTATAACCTTGCTCTTACAGAAATTTCCCTCCATGCCCTAGTTCGGCCTCTAACGTAAAGGTGGGCAATACGTTGTGCTTTGTTGTATTTTAATGGGATGTGCAAATAACATCTTCTGATTTATATGTTTGATTATGGCCAAATTATATCGAGCGTGCATGGTAACCTTAATCTTATTCTAAGTTGAACTGTCATTGAAGGGGGTGTAGAAGCATTGCCTTTGTTCAATTAAGCTGCTGGTTGTTTGAGTTCTCAGCTTTGTGATTAACTAGCTTAGCCATGGCACTGAATGTCATCATCGACAATGTTATGATAAAAAAGGAAGAATTCAACAAAGCTATATATATATATATATAAGCCCATAATGGCAACAATAATAATTACGAAAATTTTATGCACTTCCGGAAATAAAAACCAATGCTCTATATATTATATTTTAAAGTTATTAACATCATTTCTATAGGTTAATTTTCTTTCCTATCTTGAGGAAATTATTGTATGTTGGATAGTTATCTAATATGATTTGATACTTTTATAAATTTTTATTGATTGACAATATGTATAAATTAAACTTTAATTTTTATTTTTTTTTATCGTAGCATCCTTCTTCTTCGAGGAGCACGTGAAAAACTTTCATTACAACAGTAATTCATTTTAATTCATTATAAATTGCCTTTTTTTTCTCTCACAAATATAAGTATGAATGACTCGGTATCTGAGTTTGTTTTTCTCTCTTGAGAGTTGCATCTGAAATTTTAAATTCTTGACGACTATATATAGTCATTCAAGACCTAATTGGTGAATCACAGGCCATTTATAACAGTTTTTAAAATTTCTTTTCGAAACAAAATTCCGTATATAATATTATTAACAAAAGTGAAAATTGCTATTAGGGCACACAAGATCTTGTGTAATGTACGTGTACAGCAGTACTTCACAAGTTTTGTTTCTAATATTCAACCATCACACAGGCAGTGATATATTCAACATATTATATTATATCGCCACTCAGTGAAATATATCTATCTAGTGGCAAGAAAGAACAGGGATAGAGACAGGCCTCCTATCACTGTCTTCCTATATATGCCTCTCTCTCTCTCACGAGCCTTTATTCATGCAAACACAATACAACATTATATATGAAAAACATTAGCAGCAACAACAACACTGCTTCAATTGTGAGGTTTAACTTCAGTTTGGGCTTGCTCAGCAGCTTCACCGGCATAAGAGCAGCACCTTCTACAATGTCCACCATATCCGCCGCCACCGCAACAGCCATATTGGCAGTGCCCTCCTCCATGTCCTCCTCGCCCTCGATAGCCACCGCCGTATCCACCGTGACCTGGGTACCCTCCGCCGTACCCGCCATGGCCAGAGTGTCCACCGCCGTACCCGCCATGGCCCGGGTAGCCCCACCGTATCCGCCATACTTGGCATCTCCAACTTCTTTTGCCTCTTTAGCATCTTCAGCTGCAATTTTGCAAACATATATATGAAACCATGTACGAATCAAATGATCATGCATTTTTTCACATTTGACAAGAAAGTAAAATATGGAATTTGAAAGAGGAACATTTTTTTCATAAAGGTTTAGCTTGGAAGGAAAAAATAAAAAAACCTTCTTAACCCAAACATGTCTTCAAACCTATCAAGTATGTGCACTGTACGAGGAATACAAATAACTTTACTCATTAAAAATAAATTCTTCTTTTAATTTAACTGACTAGTAAATATAAGAGAGAAGTAATAGACAAATATTTAAAATAGGCTAAATAAATTCCACATTAGAGCTCTACTTATCTCAAGTGATTGTATTCAATTTTTTTTTTTTCCTTCGCACTCATGTAGTAGAAATGTGAGAAAGCATCTGTTCTTGTACAATTATAATCCAATAATGAATTAATAGGAAGGCCATCTTGTACCATTTCTCGATTAATTTAAAATGCACATGAGAACTATATATAATGCAAAATGGAAATTAAAATGCAAGCTCACTATTTTTTGGCGAGGCCTCAGCTAAGTCCCTTGCTGCAACCTCTGAGGAGATAAGGACCATGGCCAGCATGCCTAGGATGAGTATTGCTTCTTTTGAACCCATTTTTCAGTAGAGAACTACAAAGATTCAAATAAGGTGTGTTTAGTAGTGAAGGATGAGAAAACTTGTGGGAAAGTGTTGTCTATATATAGGAGTGGAGGGAGAGAGAGGCGGGTGATTTGGCAGTTGGGACAGTAGCCTATATTAATTGAGTCTTATCTATTAGAAGATTAGATAATTCGTTCTTGATTCTAGTGATGCACGAGTATTTCAAAATACTTCATGCATACTTATTGGACATATATTGTATTAGTCACCAATATAATACTTTTAAATTTATTTAGTTATATTTTGTATATTTTTATTTTAATTTATAACGTATCTTCGTATCATATTTATATCATATTAGATATTCATATCAATAATTGTGCAACATGGACCCCTCCTAAATTTCCTTTCTTCTCCATTTGAAGTGTGATAAAAAATTGTGTGCTATGAAAATGAAGCAGCATTTATTGTCTGAACTTCTTATCAACTTGCTTTGTACAGAACTACAGATTATAGCCAAAAAAAGAAAATTGCTGTGTACAGAGTAGCTACGAACTTTAATATCCCCCAGAAGGCTATCGCAATAATATTACTTCTTTCAGCAAGAAGTGTAACTTGCATGTGTCAACTTGGACTCGTCTCTTGCATCTGTACCATAAATGCTTTGGCAAGAGCGGATGAAGAAAATATCTGTCCAATAACCCTTGAACTTTATGACTAGAAGCAACTAGGCTGAACACTTGCTGCACTTCATTAATGTTTTAGTTTTAAATATATAAAATTTTGCCAATAGAGTTGATTCATTTGATTAGTCTTCCAATTCAAATTTTAGGTTTCCCTTTATGGATGATCTGAAAATATCTCCTTAAGTATTTTGACATATGTACCTCAAAAGCGAGCCTTTTCCTCAACTTAAATCTTTATTCACCAGTAAAATATAAACACAAGTTTTAACTTCTTAATTATATATTAATGGAAAAAAAAATAAAAACAAGTTTTAAATTCTTCTCACTGTGAGAATTTGTTTGTGGTAATAACATATTTTTGGGAAAGATTATCTCTGATAGATAGTTTGTAACTTGAAAAAATAACACTTTATAGCTCTACTCGTTATTCATATATTAAACTTTCCATGCCATAACAAAAGTCTAAACATTTCGTTTGGATATCATCGATCACTATCCGTGCTGCAATGAATAGAAAACATATTTCCTTCGAAATTTTAATCCGGATATACCGCAAAGTAAAATAATCGGACTAAAGAATCGAAACACATAAAACAAAACGAAGCTCCCATTATTGTTTCGACCGCCACCAAAGTTCCCATCAGTTATGCCATGATATAAAGCATAGATATGAGTAAATAAAAAAATAAAAATCCTCTAACACTTTTAGATACATGAGATGGCAGAGTTCAGATTTGAGTGTCTAAACACTATCTTGATCCTCAGAAAATAGTGCACATGAAACATTTTATTAATTAAAACAACAAATAAGATAAAAAAGGAATGGTAGCCACAGAAAAACAATCGCCAAAAGAACCAACAAGCTGTTGGACGAGAGATAATTAGTTTAATTCCCCGTAAGGATAAGAATCTATAGGGGAAAAGGGTAGTGTAGTCTAAGGGGACCATGCCACCCCTCAATTTTTAAAATACTTTATATATGTATATAATTGGCCACCTCTAAAAAAATATGTTGTACTTATACTATAGTAAATCTATAAGAAATTAGATAAGCCAAATATATATCTTGATGGCCCAATTTTTTCGCCCATTATTTCATTTTTCCACCTATCTTTTGTATTTTCTAATTGTTTATTTATAAATTAGAGGATACACTTAAAATATTTGAGGTTAGTTCTTACAAACCTTTTACTTAACATTTAAATATTATAATTGACAATATGTTTTGCATGTATGTATTTCTTGAGTTTTGATTGTGATGCGTGTCTTTTAGAATAAACTTTGAATTTGGTCATTGACAAACTGTGTCTTCAAGGAGAAAAAAAAAACCATCATCATTCATCATTACAAATATATATAGAGCAAGCTAGCCCTTCCTTAGTATTTCAAAGAATTTATAGTATAGATTGATCTCCAATGATTTGTGAAATAATTCAAATTGGCCACTTATAAAAACATAAATAGAACAATAGGTCCGTTAAAATCTTGGAATGAGACTAATTTACCATGCATTTTTAATTGTAATGGATAACAAAATGTAATATTTTCTTAGAAGGTCAATTTGTTCGGCGCAATTTTTATCAAGGACCGACTTATGGTTTACTGATTCTATATAGTGTGACTTTCTTTTAAATTGGTAGGTTAGTTAAAAAAATAGAAAATATAATTAGTATTCCCTACGTATATTATTTTTTAGCACTGCCCCCTATAAATCAGGTCTAATTCTGCTCTTGATAAGAACACAAGTTCAAATCCCAAAAGTATTTGTTGGGAGAGAAAAGTAATTGTAAATGTTTTATCTCAAGAAATTGTAAGAGCAATGTCTTTTATAATTTTTTAATCACAAAGGGATAAAAAAGAAAAAGAAAAAACCCCATCGCAAGAGACATCAAAGATAAGAGACGAGTTCAAAACTCCAGATAGGTTAGCTGTCCCAATTAGTTTTCACTTCATTAACAAAACTTTGAGGGGTTGAAGCATTAAGCGTGGATTCGGTAATACTTTTTTGTTGGATGCTCTGACTTATGAAAAGTATAAGTTAATTTTTTTTAATTGTAAATTAAAAAATTGATGCACTTTTGTTCCCGGCTTTTAAAAGTCATGAGTACTTTTTAAAGTTGCCTTCTACTCTTTAAAATTTAAAAAAATCAAAAGATTAATATAACCTTTAAATGTTAATAAAAATCCAATTGTTTATCCTTCCAATAATTAAGACTTTTAGTTTTTTATTCTTCCTACAAATCTTTATGTTTATTATAGTAATTTTATATTTTAAGAGTAATTTTATAATATATTTATTAAATATTATTTTAATAGTCCCTGTTTATTAAAAATAATTTTTATATTATTTTATCAAATAATGTTATTATGAGAGCAGCTTTTTTAAGAGCCCAGAAAGCTCATAAATTTTGTAAGAGCTACAGTAATACCAACCAGGTCTAAATTGCTAATTGCCTCATCATTTTGTGGTCAGATTCGCTACGTTTGGTACTCCACGGACTCGGACATGCATATCAGAATGCGACTTGCCGCCTTTGCCAGCATTTTAGATCAGATCGCATTAATCAACAAAATTGTCAACGTGATCGAGACCCAGTGATTAAGACATACATTACATCAAAAGGTTGATTAACTAATAACTCAGTCGAGCAAAAAGTGCAAAATTCATATGAAATGACAAGCTTTGTGGGCTCAATTATGAGATACGAATAATATTAAATTCCAAACATCCCTTCACCGTTAGAAATTCTCCATTCTTACATTCACCCCGTGTTTGTCTGTGGAAATAAGAGCAAATCGGATAGCCCACAACGAAAAACTTATGTGAAATTATCTCGCAACAAAATCATATTAAGAGAGTTCACCAAAAGAAAGGCCATATTAAGGATATATTTGGTTGAAGGTGAAAATAAAGGTAAATTTTTTATAATTAAATTTCATGAATAAAATTATATATAAGATTAATCATAGAAAATTTACCTCTATTTTCACCCTTCAACTAAATATAGGCTAAGGGTATATTTGGTGGAGGGTGAAAATAAGGGTAAATCTTTTATGATTGATTTTCATACATAAAATTACACATATATAAAAATACAATTATGAAAAATTTATCCTCATTTTTACTCTTAACCAAACATAGCCTAGGAGAAAGATGGACATAAGAGAGGTGTGTTTGGTTGGTATTTGCTAATGATGATGAGAAAAAGTACTCAAGTGAAATTCTATTAATGCATGTCAATGTTGACTTGGAGTTGATGTTTGATCAATAATGAGTTCAATTTTTATATATTACTAGTGTAAAATTTTTTTACACAATAATTCAGTTATATATTACCATATCAATAAAAGTGATTAAGTCTCACACCTATTACTTAAATATTTATGTATATGAGATGATTTGATTGAATAAAGTGACAATACATCAAAATTCTATTATGTCTAGTATGCATGAGGAGTTGGGTAAATGCCCCGAACAAGTGATTTTGTCTTGCTCTATTCATAAATGTTTACAGACTGCACTACTCCATTTATAGAAATTTAACGCATTAACCTTGTATTTCAATCTAACATCATTTGTTAAACGCAGACTAAAATTTAATCGCTAAGAAAGGATGAGTTGAAAAAGAAATATAAATGATCAAGACATTATATTTTTGCCCATAACAAGTATATTCATTTTTACTCTAATTTTCAACAGATTCTATGACAAACTTCACCTATAATGTTAGGATTCAAATCTTGAAGGTATTACTTTGAAAATCCCGTAGTAAGGTATCAATGGGCGGGCAATACGCTAGTCAACATCATTTAGATAGCGTTTGGTATGATATATAGACAAAAATATAGAAGAGATATTTGAGACATAAACTGTTTAGTAATAGAGATAGAAATAGAGGACAGAAATACATAAACTTTTTGTACTCTAAAAGTGGGACATGGAGACAAAAAATTTATATTTTTTCTTTCAATAATACCTCTATACATATTTAATATTTCCTTATGTGTCCTCACAATCATGGGTGATGTAGTAATGGTTCAATGACCGACTGGCTGCAGTACCACGACGGCAGCGGTCCAATGACGAGGCGTGGTTGGCAGGGTTAGTTGTCATGTCTTGTACTCCACAACCAAATTACAAAGACAACATTTTTTTATGCCTCTAATGATCACATAATCTTGATCATTTATGTAAGATCTAACGATCTAAATTTAATTCTCTCACTTTTATTTATATATATATAATTACGGGGCATTAAGCCCATAATGGCAACAATAATAATTACGAAAATTTTATGCACTTCAGGAAATAAAAACCAATGCTCTACATTATAAAGTTATTAACATCATTTCTATAGGTTACTTTTCTTTCCTATCTTGAAGAAATTATTATCAAATCATGTTGAATAGTTACTTACTATAATTTAATACTTTTTTGAATTTCTATTGATTGACAGTATAATATAATTTTATATTGACATTATCTATAAATTAAACTTTAATTTTTTTTATTGTAGCATTCTTCTTCTTCGAGGAGCACGTGAAAAATTTTCATTACAATAGTAATTCAGTTTAATTGTTTATATTTTCTATAAGCTTTTCAATTGCCATTTTTTCTCACAAATATAAGTATGAATGACTCGGTATC
The DNA here is from genome assembly GCA_030441495.1 of Dalbergia oliveri. NCBI lineage: Eukaryota > Viridiplantae > Streptophyta > Magnoliopsida > Fabales > Fabaceae > Dalbergia > Dalbergia oliveri. The sequence continues at coordinate 19,250,294 of JAMLFY010000014.1, read as the reverse complement.
TGTGTTCTCTCTCTCTCTCTCTCTGAGAGTTGCATTTGAAATTTTAAATTCTTGACGACTGTATATAGTCATTCAAGACCTAATTGGTCGATCGCAGGCCATCATAACAGTTTTTTAAATTTCTTTTGAAACAAAATACCGTATATAATATTATTAACAAAGGTGAAAATTGCTATTAGGGCACACAAGATCTTGTGTAGTTTACGTGTACAGCAACACTTCACAACTTTTGTGGTGCGTTCTCGTGGTATTATTATCTTCATCTTACAGATCTTATATGGTCTAATAATAAATTGACATGTATAAGTGATAAAATTATTGATAGTGTATTGAAGTTATTACGTGTGAAACAAAAAGTTGCCTTGACATTTGTAGTACTTGTTTTCTTTCTCTTGTTTCTCTCTCTAGGTTTACAATTTTTGCATATAGGCTTACAACTTTTTGTGTAGGTTTATATTTTTTTACATAGGATTTATAACTTTTCTGCATATAGTATCACATTTAATCCTAAACTTGTTTACTATGTGTCTTCAATTGGTTTATAACTTTTGCGTCCTGATTTACAACTTTTTACATATTGATTTATAACTTTTTGAATATTGGTCTACAACATTTCGTAACTTCCATTTACAATTTTTTAACTTCAGTTCTAACAATAACAGCAAATCTCAACTTCTATCAGAGTTATTTTCAGTCGTTTTGTTATTGAAAAATTGAAAAAAAATCATTCATATCTTAAGACATAAACCATAAACACACGAAAAATTAAATTTCACGATTTTTGTTGACTTATGTCTTAATAGTGTTGATTAAAGAATTCAAATTGAAGTAATTTTAAAAGTAACAGTAAATAAATTTAATTCATAAAGCATTCTTATAATACATATAAAATTTAGAACATTCAATTTTATATTATTATCATGCATATTGTTTAATTGTAAATTGATTTATAACTTTTTGTGTATAGATTTACAATTTTTTGCATATAAGTTTACAATTTTTTGCATACTAGTTTACAACTTTTCTATATATGAGTTTAATAGTTTAATATATTGTAAATGCGTATTAAAAAATGTTGTAAACCAATGCCCAAATAGAAAATTCTTAGGTGCTCTTAGGGGAAAATATTTACTCTTTTTCATTTATTGATTGATACATTAGCTATTACATTAAAAATATAGAAAAATAAAAGATAATAATAACCTGAAATAACGTGTCAATTAATAAATAGACAGAGCAAATATTTTTTTTTACTCTAATAATATCTAAGTATTTCTCAGCTTTTTTTTTCGGTACAATTATTTCTCATTACATTTTAGGTTATTTGTCTTTCCTATCTTGGTTAATTTTCTTTTTATTATTGTAAATGGAATAAATTATAAAACAAAACATTATTGTTCTTCCTCGAGGAGCACGTCAAAAATTTTCATAACAATAATAATTTATTTTAATTCTTCTTCTGTAAGTTTTTCAATTGCTTTTCTTCTTTTTTCTCTTACAAATACTAGTATGAATAAGTCGGTATTTGTTTTTTTTTTCCCTCACATTTGAACATTTTAATTCTTGACGACATTTAAGACCTAATCGGTTGATCTGAAAACCGCATATTATATCATTTATTATTATTGTGATTAACAAAAGTGAAAATTACTATCCAGGGCACACTAGATCTTGGGTACAACAGTTGTTCACAACTTTGTTTCTAATATTCAACCATCACACGGGCAGTGATATATTCAACATATTATATTATATCGCCACTCGTGAAATATATCTATCCAGTGGCAAGAAAGAGCAGGGATAGAGACAGGCCTCCTATCACTGTCTTCCTATATATGCCTCTCTCTCTCTCTCACGAGCCTTTATTCATGCAAATACAATACAAAATTATATGTTGTGGAAAAACATTAGCAGCAACAACAACACGCCTTCAATTGTGAGGTTTAACTTCCGTTTGGGCTTCTTCAGCAGCTTCACCGGCATAAGAGCAGCACCTTCTACAATGTCCACCATATCCGCCGCCACCGCAACAGCCATATTGGCAGTGCCCTCCTCCATGTCCTCCTCGCCCTCGATAGCCACCGCCGTATCCACCGTGACCTGGGTACCCTCCGCCGTACCCGCCATGGCCAGAGTGTCCACCGCCGTACCCGCCATGGCCAGGGTAGCCCCCACCGTATCCGCCATACTTGGCATCTCCAACTTCTTTTGCCTCTTTAGCATCTTCAGCTGCAATTTTGCAAACATATGTATGAAACCATGAAGGAATCAAATGATCATGTATTTTGTCACATTTGACAAGAAAGTAAAATATGGAATTTGAAAGAGGAACATTTTTTTCATAAAGGTTTAGCTTGGAAGGAAAAATAAAAAAAACCTTCTTAACCAAGACCTGTCTTCAAACTTATCAAGTGTGTGCACGAATAAAAATAACATTTTTGGTATGAGGAATACAAATAACTTTACTCATTAAAAATAAATTCTTCTTTTAATTTAATTGACTAGTAAATATAAGAGAGAAGTAATAGACAAATATTTAAAATAGGCTAAATAAATTCCACATTAGAGCTCTACTTATCACTACAAGAAAAATAGATATTTTCAACGGTTCTTGACAATTAAAGTGTTAATAAAAATATTATCAAGAAAATTAATGTCGACATAAAGTGATTATTGAAAATACTTATAAACTTTTATTGGCAATCAGTACATATTAAAAATACATCTTTTGGATATTTTTTACATGTACTAATTGTCGATAAAAGTTTATAGTATTTTAATGGTTACTTTATGTCGAAATTATTTTTTGAGAATACTTTTATTGACGAGAATTATTAAAAATGCCATTGAAAATACTCATTTTTCTTGAGGTATATCTTAAGTGACTGTGTTCTTTTTTTTTTCCTTCGCACTCATGAAGTAGAAATATGGGAAACGATCTGTTCTTGTATAATTATAATCCAATAATGAATTAATAGGAAGGCCATCCTGTACCATTTCTCGATTAATTTAAAATGCTCATGAGAGCTACATATAATGCAAAATGGAAATTAAAATGCAAGCTCACCAGTTTTTGGCGAGGCCTCAGCTAAGTCCCTTGCTGCCACCTCTGAGGAGATAAGAAGAACCATGGCCAGCATGCCTAGGATGAGCATTGCTTCTTTTGAACCCATTTTTCAGTAGAGAACTACAAAGCTTCAAATAAGTTGTGTTTAGTAGTGAAGGATGAGAAAACTTGTGGGAAAGTATTGTAATATTAGAGTGGGTGATTTGGCAGTTGGGACAGTTGCCCATATTAGAGTCTTATCTTATCCTCTATATTATAGTCTACTATTATAGAAGCACTGATAATTCATTCTTGATCATCTCCGCCGTCAAGTTCCATATTCTCCATTTGAAGTGCGGTAAAAAATTGTCGGCTGTGAAAATGAACAGCATTTATATTGGCTGAACTTATCAACTTGCTGTGTGCAGACAGTAGCTATGCATTGAATATCCCATACGGCTATCGTAGTACTTATTTTAGCAAAAACTATAAAATATTGTTAGAGTTTAATGTGTGTGGGGGTGAGGAGGGAATCTCACTATCACTTGAGAATGAACTAAATGAATAATATATGATATGGAAGGATCCATAAATTTATTGTCTTAAAATTTTAGGTTAATAAATATTGTCTGACCTGCTTGTGTGGTTCTTTCACTTAATTAATCCATTGTTTGAATTATTTTGTTATCATCTAATACTATGATTAGGATTGAACTTGACCTTAATTTAATGTTTTATTTGTATTTTTATATTCTATAGGTACATATATTTTTATTTTCTCTTATTTTATATATTTTCTGTCCCCTTATTTTTAAGTTTTATTTCATTAATTCCTTTTCATCTATTTTTCATTATTTTAATTCTTTTGGTGAGTCAACCCGTTGAAGCCACCAGCTCGGGTGGATTGAGCCAGTGTGGCATTTTTTTGGTTAGCTTTAAAAGTGATCGAACTCATTTTTAAACTTTTAACTCACAACCCATGGTGTGCCAACCCAGGTGAGTCGAATTGGCCCACATTAACAGCTCTAAGTATATAATATCGGAGGATCTATAAACCCATTGCTTTAGGAGAAAATCCATAAACTCATTGCCTTCGAAGAGGATTTATAAAATCATTATCTTAAGATTTTGAGCTGAGATATAGTGTCCGACCTTCAAATGGACAGTTGCCTATATTAGAGTCTTATATAGAAGCACTGAAAATTCGTTCTTGATCATCTCCGCCGTCAATTTCCATATTCTCCATTTGAAGTGCGGTAAAAAATTGTCGGCTTTGAAAATGAACAGCATTTATATTGGCTGAACTTATCAACTTGCTGTGTGCAGAAAGTGGCTATGCATTGAATATCCCATGCGGCTATCGGAGTACTTATTTTAGCAAAAACTATAAAATATTGGTAGAGTTTAACGTGTGAGAGGTGAAATCTCACATCAATTGAGAATGAATTAAGTAAATAATATATGATATAGAATTATCTATAAATCTATTGTCTTAAAGTTTTAGATTAATAAATATTGTCTATTTGTGTGGTTCTTTCACTTAATTAGTCCATTGTTTGAATTATTTTGTTATCATCATACTATGATTAGGATTGAACTTGACCTTAATTTAATATTTTATTTGTATTTTTTATATTCTATAGGTACATATATTTTTATTTTCTCTTATTTTATATTTTTTTGTCCTCTTATTTTTAAGTTTTATTTCATTAATTCTTTTTTATCTATTTTTCATTATTTTAATTCTTTAGTGAGTCAACTTGTTGAATCCACCAGCTCGAGTGGATTGAGCCAATGTGGCATTTTTTTTTGTTAGCTTTAAAAGTGGTAGAATTTATTTTTAAACTTCTAACTCACAACCCGTGGTGTGCCAACCCAGGTGAGCCGAATTGGCCCACATTAACAACTCTAAGTATATAATATTGGAGGATCTATAAACCCATTGCCTTGAGAGAAGATCCATAAACTCATTGTCTTGGGAAAGGATTTATAGAATCATTGTCTTAAAATTTTGAGCTAAAATATAGTGTCCGACCTACTTGTGTAATTCTCTTACTTAGCTGGTTGGTTGTATCTCCTCATGTTGTGTTCCCCTGACCAACAAATATTATTGGAACTTGTGCAGGTCAAACATTACAAATAATGTGTGCTTCACAATCATAAATAACCACTCATTTTAGATTTTTTAAATAACTTTTGAATATTATAAATTAAAATGGATGATTATGTATTAAAGTATACATTAAATATACTTTAGAATCATGCATAACACTAAGTCAACTTGGACTCGCCATATGCTTTTGTACCATAAATGCTTTCTCCAGTGGAGATGAAGAAAGTTGTGTTATTTGTACTTATTAAATGTGAGATATCATGTTGACTCGCACCTTATTTATCACTGAATGGAATGTGAATCTCATTTAATTTTCACAACCTATAAGTACAAATAATATTTTTCATGAAGAAAATATCTGTTCAGGCTTTGAACTAATTAATGACCAGAAGCAACTAGACGGAACACATGCAACACTGCATTAAAGTTTTAGTTTTAAATATAAGAAAGTTACGTAATAGAATTGACTCATTTGGTTAGTTTTTAATTTCATTCATGTACATTCAATCTTTGATTTCCATGTTCTCTATATGGATGAGTGATTTGTAAGTAATGACTTGTGTAAAGAAGAAAACAAATGTCATGATATAAATTATAAAGACCAGATGTTAAGTAAAAAAAAAACCTCATACACGTTTAGATACGGGACATGAAAAAGGTCAGATTTGGGTTACTAAACACTATCTCATCATCAAAAAATTGTGGGTGTGGAATATTTTATTAATTAAGTATAAAATAAGATAAAAAGCAAAGGTAGCTGCGGATAAACGACCACCGAAAAAGACATCAAAGATAAGAGACGAGTTCAAAACTCCGGATTCCAGTTCATACACAACACTTTGAGGAGGTTCGTTGAAGCATTAAATGTTGCTCATTTTCTCAGCATTTTGTGGTCAGATTTGCTACATTTGGTACTCCATGGACGTGTAAGTTCAGAATGCATATATGACTTGTCCTATCAAAAATTGATTAGCTATCTCAGTCGAGGAAAAAGGGAAATATCCAGACCGTGGTCTAGCTAAAGGGGAATTTGGATTGAAATGACTAGCATTATGGGGTCAATTAAGCTACGAATAATACAAAACAAACATCCTAATCCCTTCATTGTTTTAAATTCTCAAATCTTACATTCATCCAATATTGACAAGATCGACATAAAATATTTAAGATTTATCAAAAACTTATTTGAAATTTTCACGTAACAAAAACATATTAAGAGATGGATCGACAGAAAAATATATAAGATTTTATAATAATCTTGTGAAGACTCACCATTTAACAACTTTATTAATTAATTATATATCTATATGTTTTTTACATGGCCTTGTTACATGAAAAAAATCACATGATAGATTCATTTTTTCTCACAACGTGTCAAACGAAAAAGATTCTCAGAATTGGTATCCATATATACCAGGAAAGAAGAGCAAGACTTCAGAAAGAAGATGGAGAAGATGAAGAACTTGAGACAGAATGACACATTATCCAATCTTATATATGGTTATCAATAATTATATGTGTCACGTCATAATCTTATATGTCAAAATCCTTGTCTAATAACTCATTTGACCCAATTTAGTAATGCATCTCAATGGACCTAATAACTCATTTTATAATAAGGTTTTGATGCATATGATTATGATATGCCATGAGCGACTAGTGGCTATATCACACAGAGCTAGATAACGTGAAATTTTTCTTACCCCACTCAACAATTAATATAGATAAATTAATTTTAGAGACTAAAACCAAACTATTTTAAAAATATTTGGATCAAAACCAAATAAAGGGACTAAAACCAAAACTTATTAATTTTTCAGGAACAAAAAATATATTTAAGCCATTTTATATCCTCTATCTAAAATTTTGAAACTTGCAGACTGTTGACCAAAAAAATAAACTTGCGAACTAAGTTGTTCATTGCTACTTGTGTCTAGCCATCCAATTTGTGGGTTTTTTTGTATCATGCCTATTTCTTACCCTGTTGTAAACTTGGGCTTGGCCCATTTTCTTAATAATGAAATTACCATCCAAGACAAATATATATATATATATATATATATATATATATATATATATATATATATATACATACCAAGAAAATAAAAGGAAAAAATCCCAAAAAATAGTCACTACCAATTAAAAATTTCAAAGAAGTTAGCCCCGCCTCTTAAAATCGGACAAATCATGACAAGTTCATATCAATCACTAACTTTTTAGACAGGGACTTCTTTGTTGGGAAGGATGCATGTTGGTTGGGGTGGAGGCTTACGCCCAATTTAAAACTTCTTTATTAATTATATAGGTAAATATACTTTTGCCTCTCAATATTTATTAAATTTGATCCCACACTAATTTTAGATGAAATAAAATAACAAGGTATAGTTCAATCCATTTTTTATTATACTTAATATATTATCTTTGCTCCCATAATCAATTTTTTTTGGATCTTTTTGGGTTTTTTTTCCCCTAAAGTGACCAATTTGTATAGCATTTCTAACAAACTTTAGGTATTTTTTTCTAGATGAACCAATATTTTTGTCAAAAGAGATATTCATTGAAAAAAAATAAAGCCCACAACCAACAAAGCAAGGGGAGATAACAAAAAACCATGAGACACAACCCCCTAGTTGGGGAAGACAACAGCCCAAAACAGTTATGACCAATTGTCAAGTACAATGTCAACACCAACTCTAAATATAAAACATAACACTAGCTTATGCTAATAATCATATCCATAAAATGGTCTCCTAACACACTAAACAGTTTTCTCATGGAGACCTACAAGCTTTCTCACCATCTAACAATCCATCTTTTAAGAAAAAAGATTCACACATCTTCTCTGTAGAAACTTTCTGAATTTTGTTTTCTGTGATAAATCTTTCATTGTTTAGTAGTATTGTATTGGCTCCACCTTCAAGTCCTTACAAAAGCTTGCCTAAAATAAGCATGCCAAACACGCAAATACAAGAACAAGAACAAATATAGAAACATGAGTCTTAATTCACCATTACTAACATAAAAAGCTAATTTATCACCTGTATTCCAAAGCCACCAAAACTGTGAGCAACCCAAAAATCCTAAAATGTCAGCTAGCTTCCTCTTTCATTTCTTTGATTCAAATATTGTTGCTATCAAGAAAAACTCGTCAAGAGCAAAATTAATCAACATATGCAATGACAAAGTGAAACCAATTTGTTCGATACAAAATTTAAGAATGATCAATTTGGGGTTTTGTGGAGAGAAAAACACGCATCAACTTATAAATCAGACAAAATAGATCATACAGATTAAAAGTTTTTCATGGGCTACAAATATTAATCCAACCCTTTTTTTCTGGGGTACACCCATCCCAATTTTTTCTTTTTGAAAAAAAAAGTTATACGGGCCAACCTAATTAGACCCAGGCCGTTTCGGCATTTTGCCACCTCTTTAATCGCCACTCACAATATGTAGGAATAAGTAAATAACAAGAGTTTTGATCCAGAGACTGCTGGAGCGGTCAGTGGAGCCTTACACCAGATGTCTTAATTAGTTTCAATCGAAAAAATGTCTTTCTTATTAGTGGATTAAGCAATAAAGATACAATGAAAAATATTATTTGCACTTATAGTATGTAGGACATTTAGTCGACTTACATTTTAATATGGTTAATATTTTATCTAATAATAAATAGAGTGAAAGTCTGTACGATAACACAACTCAATTACAATAGTAGACATGATTATTTATATTGACTGAAACTCTTAAAAAACAATGAGTCTATAAGACTTTGTATGTATATTATTTTCATTTAAGATGTGTTTGGTTAAAGAGTAATAATAGGAGAAAAAAATTATAAATAAATTTTATATGTATTTAAAACTCATTCATAAAATTATTTTCTTGTATTTCTATCCTCCAACCAAATCCACAGCCAGAACTCACTTAAAATTGGATTGTGACTCCGACAGTCTTGATAGTTGTTAGACAATTCATTGCATTTATACAATTTGGTAACATGGTGTTCAGCTCCATTAATTTGAATTGAATTTGAAATTCATAACCACAATTTCCCTTTGCCTCCCTTAACGTAGAGATTCAGTGTCAGCAGCTTCTAGTAATTAAAGGCAGCAATTACTATCATAAAAGCAAACGGTGATGGAAATAATGGGCATGTATACTACTAGCTCAGATCTAAGCGTCCAGAGTTAAATACACATATGAATTAAGGAAATAATTGACAAAATATTAAATTAAGATAATTTAAATGTGTTTTACTAAATTACTTTCACTACATTTCTTTCCCTTTCTTAGCTACTCTCTTTCTCTCCTCCACTACTCATTTAATAGGGATATAATTGAAAAAAATAATTTATATTGCATGAATTTCTAAAGTTAACAGTTATTTATAGAAAAATAAGGGTGCATTTGATTTTAATTTTTATTTTTATTTTTATTTTTTAATTTTTAAAATTTTATGAAAAAAATACTGAAAAATTAAAAATAAAAACTAAAAACTAAAAATTCAATCCAAACGCTACCTACAATTTCCAAAATGGACACTCATGATAGAGGTAGAATTACTACCCATTTCATTTACTCTTGGGGGAAACTCTCATGCAAAATGTAGATATGAAATTCAGCGATGACCAGAATGGCATGTGCGCTTGTTTGAGATGCATAATAATTAACTCTGCCTCCCTAAATTTGTATGTCGGCATCGCCTATATATAGTGCCGATCTAGAAGATGATGTTACGCTATTGCTTGTCAAAATATTCTACTTCACACAAAATGACTTCGAAATCCCTGGTGCTCATTTTTGCCCTGTTTGCTCTGGTCGTTCTTATGGTCACATCAGAGGTCCCAGTTACTAATGGGCAAGCAAGTAAGTCACACAACGTTTGGTCTTTTGGTTTGGTAATTGGTTCTTAGAAGTTAAAGGGTATATAAGGCTGAACAACTAAACTGAAGAGAAAATGTTAATAATCGAAATTTTTGTTATTATAATTTATTTGTAAAGATTATTAAATATAAAATAATTCATACGACTTCTATCCAATGACTTTTAAGTTTTTTGGAGATATGATTCATGACATTATATATTTAGAACTTCTATGACTAAAAAATTTAGAGTTCAGTCCTCCTTATTATTAGTAAATTAACTTAGAGATAGGTAAGTGGGTCACAGGAACATTTCTCTTAAATTAAATGTTGACCTAACCATGCCACAATGGTATAAAATTTCAAACTATTAAGGTTCTAAATTTTGAATGAGTACTTCTATGTGGATCGAATTGATGATTTTCGTGAAGGTGACGAATTGGCTTATAGCCAATCACACGAGGCGATGTTGATTACTCGAGAGGAGAGAAAAACCAAATGAATTCAAAACGGCATGCTTACTGCACGTTGCATCAAAATTTGCACGTCGTTTTATCGAATACTTTTCGTGTCATATATATTATTTCTCTTGTTCACAATTAATGAACTCGGTGATTTTGGTATAGTGAAAGTGGGTAAAGAAAGCAATGAGTTTGAGGATGGCAAGTACGGTGGCCCAGGATACGGAGGTGGTGGTGGCCACGGCGGAGGTTGCAGATATGGGTGTTGCCAAGGATACCGCTATGGACCAGGATGCAAGAGGTGTTGCTCCCACGCTAATGAGGCTCCTCATGCTCACTTTGAGGATGGTAACCACGAATAGAAACCATATATATATGCACCCATCAATATGCCTATGGCATCGGGTGGTGTTAAGACATAAAAGTAATAAAACATGCATGCTCTTAGAGGTAGCATGCAGTTTGTGTGTTACGCCATAATAAAACGACACGATGTGCTTCGCCTTCGGTGTTATCTTTGTGTGTGTGTGTGTGATGTTTTAGCTTATTGAAATGAGTCGTTTAGGTTAATTTAAATTTGTCCTCCTTAAACTTATGTCTCTTCTGAAAAAAAAAAGTATCTACCTACACAAAATTTATTTTTTGCAAAATAGCTTATTATAACGTAGGTGAGATTGGATTGAACTACCGTTTCTAGACACAACTATTAGGAATTTGACTAATCTGTCCCGAAACTAACTTAAGTTCATCCCTTAAAGGGAATAGAAGTCTCCCATTTCTGAAGTATGGGTACTCCAAAATAGTTGTTGTGCCCATACCCAGTACTTACCTAATATCGATATTTGTTGGGTGTTCTGTGTACTTGTTAATCAATAATTATAATAAGTAAATGCTATTTAAATACAAATTAGTTTTTATAAAATATTAAACTTTACAATTAGAGGAATTAAACTACTATTATATTCTTTCAAATCTTATCTTTCTTTATATATTTTTGTTTGAGCATCATAAAAAATTATTTATTTAATGATATAATTAAATTATTGATTATAATTTTATTGTTTTTATATAACATATCTTCTTATACCCGTACCTCAATCTTTAAAAAAATTTGTACCCTATACTTGCATCTGTATTTGGTACAGGTACAGTACGCACGCTTATGCAACACACCAACAAGGCCCACGGTATGGGCTAAGGAAGCCATTTTAACGGGAGACAGAGACAAAGAACGAATTAATTAGATGAAAATGCTATATACTAGCTTATTCATCAAAGGAGAGTATGCACAGTATATATAGTCCAGCTTGAATTGGATACTAAATCTACACCTCATCAGGATAAAATCATATGTAACTACAGAGTAGTAGGAAAAGAATCCTAACAAACTTCTCGTTCTTTACTACCGAAATCAAACCAAGCAATGCAAAGGGCATAATTCAGCAAACCATTGAAGGTTCGAAAACAAATACTGAGGAGACTACTTACTTTTTGCGTTTTGGTAGACAGCACTCATCAGCTCGATTGATACTATCTGTCTCCATTGGGCCCTGATTTGGTCTACAATCATACCTTCTTGTTGATGGCCATGGGCTTGATCATGCTTATTGGGTTCCTTTATTGTAATTATTAGTGACATACTAACATGTTGATTTCGACCAAAAACAAAATACTACAACGTTTGATTTGGTTATCTAGTATGGGTTTGGGAGTTTTTTTGTTTATTGAGCAGTTTATAAAAGAAATCTTGTATATGTATATTTGGGTTCGCAAGCATGATTAATAGCAATTTATATAATCACTGCCCTAAAATAAAAAAGGAAACTCTACTTTAGAAAGAAAACTTTTATATTTTCAATGTTTTACACCATCAGTAAATTTCAAATTTTACTTTTTTGAGTATCCTTAACTAGTATCTTTTAGCAAAACTCTAAAAAAAATATTATAAAGCAAAAGCAGTATTTTTTTTTTGCGTCATTCATTATAATTTTTTTAAAATTATTTTGAAGGCAATGACATCTTCTCAGTTTTCACCTCAAAACAATTTCCTAGATTAACCAAATTACTTTTAACCAATTTTCTAAACTAACTAAATACTTCAACTTTAGGATTACCTTATGACAACATATACATCGAAAATTTCTTACATACTCCTGGAGGAAGAGTGTTTCTTTTTCTCTATTAAATTATGACCATTAAATATTTGCATGTGATTAACTGAAAAGTACAAAATTTAGTGATTGTGTGGTGAATATAGCTCATGGAGAAAGAAATTGGTGTAATCCCCACCTTTTGGTACGCACCAAGAGCATATCAAAATACTGAAATAGCATTACTTTAATTTTTACGATGTGCAGCACACTTTCAATAGTAAATCATTAAAGCGACATTAAAAGGGGATGTGTAGTTGAGATTTATCGTTGGTAACTTGAATAGCGGGTTAAGATTTCAATGAGAAAAAAAATTAGTAAAAAATCAGCCTCTGAAAAATTATGCTGCAATTACTTATTCATCAATTTTGATGCTAGTAACTTCAACAACAGCTTGAAAAAATTTTAAAATAATTTTTACCATTTCTATACTAGCAACTTTAACAAGAATATTTTTAAAATTTTATTTTTCTTCATTTGATGTTAGAAATCTCGGCATATAAAACCTTTTGAAAAAATGTTATTCTTATTTGATGTTAGAAATCTCGGCTTATAAAACCTTTTTAAAAAATGTTATTCCTTCTCATTTAGATGGCAACAATGTTACATTATATTTTTCAAATTTTATTTGTTCTTTGTTTCGGTATTGTTAACCTTGAAATAAACCTCTTACTTTGATTAAATGAATTTCAAAATAAAATTCAGAAAAATAAAAAAATGGACGTTATTAAATGATTTTACCATCAAATTTTTTTAGATTACCATCAAAATGCTTCGAATAACTATACAAGGTGTATATTATCAAAGATTACTATATAATTCTCCTATAAAACAAGAAAAATAATATGCATTACATGTCGAGTTGAATTAGTCTGGTTTTCTGATAAAAAGGTTCAGCAATTCGGTGGGGGGAAAATGAGATATAGCCGGTAGCCTAGCCATCATCATTCCTCTTTATCATCACTCTTTTCCTTTATACTTGCCATATTGCAACCTTCGAAAGCATTAAATGAACTGTATGCAGCAGTAGTATGAACATAAACCAACAAGAATACAATGCAGGCAAACGTGCACACAGTTTTGGCCAATAGATATGAAGCACCCACTGATAAATTGGTACTATTTAAGAACCTAATGAAACATTTTGACCCCTAAGCAAAAACAATGAATCAACCCAGCATATCTCTTTCTTAATATTTCAGTCTTCTGCACCGAAAGTGGGAAAAATGTTGGCCCTCTTATTGTTAATTAAATAGGAAAAGTTGTTGTATAGTCAAGTTCAAGAATCTATTCCTAGACACACTCACAAAAAAACAAGTGGGATCCAGAGATAAATGAGTAAATGTTAAATAATGTTAATAGGATCTATTTTTATTGTGAATATGTCTAAATATAATATGTTAAATTTATTTTTTTTGCAAGAATCTCTTATTAAATATAAGAGTGACAATAAGAATCAGTGGGTATAACAGTTTTTTTGACTGCCATCACTTTCGTGCCTCTTGTTCAACAAATTCAATTTGTTTGTCAGTCCAACTTCTCTCCTTGAGATTATTTGTTACGATTTTTTTTTTTAAAAGACTTGACTGATAAAAATACTTTAATTGTAAATTTTCAATGTATTATATTTATTACACATTTAAAACTTTAATCTTAATCTTTTAGTAATCAGCAATATTGGAAAAGCTTTTCATTTTATGTTATTTTATTTTTTAAAATACTCTGTGTCATCCTATCAATTAGCTCAACCAAGGTTCTCGTTACTTGTCGCGTAAAGTTTGCGCACACTCTACTCCGATGACTTAGGCCTTTTGACACTTTGACATCCAAACCCAACAAACTGAAAAAAGTTCCATTGTAGCGTTGGCCCATTGTTTCCGAGGAAGCCCACTGACTTTGGAATGTACAGGGTGCAACAAAGTCTAGAATTTTAGGGTATGTTTGATTTTATTTTTCAGTTTTCAATTTTCACTCTCAACTTTTTAATTTTTAAAATTTTATGAAGGAAAAATTAAAAATTTCAAAAACTATGAAATTTAATTTTCAGTTTTTATTTTCAGTTTTCACTTAAAATTAAAATCAAACATGCCCTTAGGATTTAGGGTTTAGTGAGTCTTGACCCAATGAGTTTGAATATTGAAAATACTCAAAATAGTCTCTCAATAGAGCAAAGATAAGGTTGGATACATCTATTCTTCCCAGATTCCATCACATAGGAGTCTTGTGCACTAAATTGCCCTTTTAATTTGGTTATATGAGAGAAACAAATAACAATGCTTGAATTTGAGATACAACGATTCTAATTTTATGAAAAAGATAGTATGGAGAGAATTTCACTCTTGTAATATAATTACTCTAATTTGAATTAAATTAATTAGTTGAAGTATAGCAGACCCTCAATACTACAGATTTTGACAAAAGAAAAAGCAATCTAATTATTGGAGAAAAACCATATATTTATCTCATTTCAAAATATAATAGTCGTTTTAAAAAATGTTCTATGTATATTAATTCATTCCATTCAATGTATTTGTCAATTTAGGGTTTTCACTATGATTAGGACAAATAGTAAATAACACTAATAACTGTACAAAATAAGTTAATATCTTAAAAATGTGATTTCACTAACTTCATTAATATCCTTCCTAATCGACTTTAATTTTTAATTAATTACCAAAGGGTAATATTGAAAAATACTAATATCATCTCAATTTTTTAAATGTAGAGATAAATAAAACCTTGAAAAGACTTAAATTCACAAATAAATCAAAAAGTGTGTCGTTTTAAAATTGAATAAATTTGCGCTTCAACCTTTGAAAGATTTATATTGTAACACTTTAATATTGAAAGACCAATTTCATATATACACTTGAGTCCTTTAAATATTTGGAATTATAACACTTCATCAATACTCAACTCAAAAGTTCAATGCTACTTTATTTTTTCAAAGAATTGATATTATAATATTTTCGTCCCAAAAAAAAAGGAAAATGGATTAAAGTGTTTTAATGCAAATTTTTTAGTATTCAATTATATGCCATTTGTCTTTTATTTGGACTGAAATACCAATAGCAGTATTTCACATTTATCTTGTAAAATCAAAATTTTTGGATTGTTTTCTTGATTTTTATGTTATTAGCTTAAACTACTGCTGTTGGTGAATGGAGGGAGTATGTTTTTGGATTCTCTCGAAAAAAATTAACTGTTAATTATTTAATTTACATCAGTCGAAATGCGCATATTTTAATAGGACAAATTCTTCGTGAAGATCCAAAAATAAAATATTACGTGGCACTTTGATGTGAAAACATACACCAAAAAATGAATTTATAATAAATAATAATAATAACCACAAGGTGTGGCGTGGAACACCCTTACCCTTAATCATGTGATCGTTTGATCCCTATTTATGGGAATGGTGTGTATTTTATAGCAGATATTTACCTCTATGAGAGCTTCTGTAATGAAGGGATTAATCATATCTGTTGGTGATACATACCCTGATTTTGATAAAAATAAAATAAAATAAAGAATAATAATTCCATCGAACAAGTTATTTGAGTGATAGTCCAATATAGGCATCCACGAATACACACGCTCATGTAAAATAGGGTCAACTCCCATAAGAAGTTTATGACAATTCAGGTCTAATACAAAAATTATCAATTCAAACAATGACTTATATTTTAAAATTACATGCATATGCCAAACCAAAGAAAACATTGAAAATCAAATCCACGCACTTAAATATAAAACAACGAATAACTTATTTAAACGTGTTGCCATCTAGAACTAACTTAATCAATGTTAAAAAAATTGAATATAAATTTGTTTTGCTAACCATTATCGTCCTAAAAAAATTGGCTACGGTTTCTAAAATAGAAACTTTTAATTAAAAAAATAAAATTTTAAAATTATTAACAGATTCAATGCATTGAGAATATAAAAAAAATTTATTATTGAAACTTTTTTTTTAAAAGGCATTTACTGCCAAACACGGCCAAAAATAAAGGTCACCCAATATAGAATTATCAGACAGTACTTTAAAAGATTAAAGGAAAAAAAACCACGGGTGCTGGAGACACAGCCGACAAACCACCTCGCGATGCATTTGTTTGAAAACCGCGCATCAAACTTGGTCGGCAAGTTTTGAAAAGCAATTCAAAATCCAGGTCCATAAAAAGCAGAACAACGGTCACAAAACGCGACAACAAACACCGCAAACCAAAAACAGAGAAAAGAAGCTAAGAAAGAAATAAAAGCGTTTCCTAAACGCGAGAACGAACAAAGACCGTTTCGCTTTTCCCTCATAATAACCAAAACCACTCCTCCCTCTTCCCTATATATACCAGCGAATCCCAAACCATTCATCAAAACCAACACTACTTGAAAAGAACACATTCGAAAAATCAAAACCCCAGAAAACCCTTTAAGCTGTGCTTCTTAAAAAACCAACCATGAGTGTAGAAATCCTAGACGGTGCCACCATAACCAGCTTCGTGGAAGACGAGGAAGCCTTCAACGTGTCGGTGACCAACCTCTTCGCTCAGCTGGACACAGACAAGGACGGGCACCTCTCATACGCGGAGATGCTGAAGGAGCTTCAGAGCCTGAGGGTGTTCGAGACGCACTTCGGCGTCGACGTGAAGCGCGACCCTGAAGAGCTGTCACGTGTCTACGGCTCGTTGTTCGTGCAGTTCGACCATGACTTGAACGGTAAGGTTGATCTGGAAGAGTTCAAGGAGGAGACGAAGGAGATGATGCTTGCAATGGCGAATGGGCTTGGGTCTTTGCCTGTTCAGATGGCTCTTGAACAGGATAGCCTCCTCATGAAGGCTGTTCAGCGTGAATGCTGCTGCTGCTATCCCAATGCTGCTGCTTAGAGCTTTTTCGTTTTTCCGCATCTTTCTTTTTGGGGGAGAGCTGAGGGTCGATTTTGTTGGTGGTGATGATGATATATTATTGGTGATATCTAATTGTCTGTGTCAATTTCTTGCATTCGGTGGTTTTTTTTTGGGTTTTTGATATTTAATTCTCTTGTTCGATTGTACGTTGCGCTTGTTATGTATGTGAGCAACTGCTCCATAATTATTAAAGGGGAATTTAAGTTTCCTGCATAATTCATCCATTTTCAGTATTTTGTATGTCATTTATGCTATGCAAAATGAAAAAAAAGAAAAAATAATGCTAGACAGTAAAGTATATAGACAGTTTTTAACAGAGAAATCAGTGGTTATTAAGTAAAATAAAGTGTTACGATTAATTGATTTATCTAAAGAATAATCATCATGGCATGTTAATTTCCAGATTGAATCCAATATCTCATATTAGAATATGATTGGATTAATAGAGTAGAATGAAGGGGAGTGACATATTAATTAGTACTATTGTTAGCCACTCCCACTTGAATAGCTACTCCTACTTATCTATCATCACTCTATATTTATTGCCTTTATTGGTAATATTCCTGAAACACCCTTCAATGACATCTTCTTGGCTTTCATGTTCTTCCTTATTAATTAGATTTGCTAATAAATCACGTTTAAAATCTCTCTTATTTTAAACATATTAAAAATACTTAATTTTCTCTCTAAATCAAAGCGCTAGATAATTATAAGACTACCTTATTACATTATTCACTTTAAAAACTATTAAAAAATATAAATGAAAATAGAAATTAATTAATAGCATAAACTTGGAAAACCAACAAATAAATGGGGATTAATCTAATAAATAATTTAAATCATCAAACATTATCACATAAGGAGACCAGCGAAAAGAAGAAAATAAACTGCTTAAATCTGTCACAAACACCACTGATTAAAATGGGAAAATGATGCTATGCAAAAAAAATATTCAAAATTTTTTGCTGTGAGTAAAATATTAAATTTTTAATGAAATAAATAAATAATATTGACAATTTATTTGTATTATTTTTTATGACATCATTTAATTATATATAATCATGTCATTAAAATTATTTAAATCATCAGTCATATAAAATATAAGATGCAATTGATTATATGTATGATATTTTATATTGTCTTGAATGTAATATTTAAAAATAGCAATTGATTATATGTATGATATTTTATATTGTCTTGAATGTAATATTTAAAAATATAAAACATTAATGAAATATATTTTAATATAGTACAAAGTGATTTTTGTTTGTTAATTAATTATATTTCATTTTTATATGAATTTTAAAATGATTTTTGAAGGAGTCAAACTCTTTTAAGGATATATATATATGATTGGGTGAATATGTACGGGTGTTTTACAATGATATTATATTGAAATTAAATATTAATATGTACAAAATGTAACTAATGTTTTGTATGCTTATTATTATATGATTATTTTGATTCAACTAATCAATTAATTAATAAATCACTGACAATGACAGTAAATAAAAACTAAAGTATTCATTCTATATCACCTCATCAATTTTTCGTTACATAAAATCATATGAACTATTACTAAATTTTTTTTTAAAATTAATCGGTTATACTTCAGTAAAAATCGCTTCCATTTGTCATTCAATTCAAATTCAAGAGCGTGAAGTATTACATGACCATTCTTTTTCCTTGAGGAAAAAAGTTAGAACTTACAAGAACACAATCTTAAAATGGAACTTTATTAGTAAAGGGCATTTCAGGAATATAATCAATTAAGACAATAAATATGGAGTGGGTATAGACAAATGGGAGTGGCAATAACCACTCCCATTATTTGGATATCTCAAAGTTAGATGAAGTGAGAGATAGATGGAGTCAATTCTACCCAATTCAATCATCTGTCTCTATTTTTTCTTCCTTTCCAAATTGGGCAATGGGATGAAATAAAATGGAATGAGTTGTTAGATTTAATAAAATTACTACTCTATTCCTATTATTATTAATATTACTCTATTTTAACTCAATGGTATTATAGAACCAAAAAGTGTAAAATTGTAATAATTTTGTTCTACCATTAACATATCTAAACAATGGAATGAAACATTACTCCATTCTATTACTAAAATATCCAAATAATGGAGTGAAATAATTAGTTATTCCGCTTTGTTCCACTACTTGCCACCAATCTAAATATAAAGGATCCTAACCCTTTCCACTTGGACACAACGTAGCACTTTTGCAACCTTCTCAATAGCGTGTCTATTATACATAATTTTAAATTTTCTATTAATGTGCCAACCATTAATGTAAAAAAAAAAAGACAATAGATTAGATGTTTAATATGTTTTTGGCTATTGAAAAAATATCAAAATTTTAGTGTTGGTCTCTTGAAAAAATTATTCGATTTTAATTCAGATATTTTAAAATTATTTAGTTTTTTTCTCTATCACATGATTATTAGTTGTTATGTAAAATTGAATGACTTGATCCTCTACTATTTGGTCCTATAATTTGTCAATTAAACACAAATAAATTCATCAATTAAAATATTAAGAAGAGACTAATTGGTCCTATAATTTCAATCATGAGGAATAAAAAATGATAGTTGTACTCTTAAGGAGTCAATTTGTCCCATTGCAATTTTCATCAAGTAACATGCAAAAATACACTAGGATATGCTCGAGGAGCCTAGTCTTTTCTTGGGGTGGCTAGTGCATGGATAAGCTAAGGTGATGACTGATGAGGAATGAATATTTGTGCTAGAGAGAGAGAGAGATAGAGAGAGGGGCTTGAATATTGCTCACAAACCCCTCACACATGATTCAAAGGTCAACCAAGACCAAAAAAAAGGTTTAAAGGTGACATGTTCCATGGGATATCGATGTACAATTACCCCAACCATGATTTCAACAATGCACGGGAGAATTCCACTATAAATTTGAATAAATTATAAAGTGAATCTCAAATTTTTAGATATATTATGGAATTCTTATTACTAGTCATTAGATGATTATTATTTTTATTGAATAATTTGATCTAATGACTAATAATATAAAATCTATAATAGACCCAAAAATAAAATATCTACTATAAAACCTAGCATGAATTTGGACTACTCTATGGTGACAAACGTCTAAGAAAATTTTTCTAGAATCACAGACATGGGCTGTCACTGGTCCCGGGTCAACTTGCTTTTGGTTTTGGTCCGGGGGTCAACTTGGTTGGTCAGGACTCAGAATGTAATTTAATTTCATACATCGCTTGGACTGCTGATAGAAACTACAATGGGCCTAATCGAATTGTTTTGTTAATTTTTTTGTCGACAAAAACTAAAATATAGCTACATTGAGCAAAAAGAGAAATAGATTACCCAAAATCTAACATCAAATTTCGAACACCCCCCCCCCTCTCTTCAATAAAAAAACTAACATTAAAGATTGAAAAAAGGCTTAAATGTTAGATGATTATTAAAGTCTTGGGTTAAATTATATTAGAAGAGGTTTATCCCATTATTTTTTTTTTAATTTTCCACAAGTATCCTCCCATCACCCCACATTGATTTTTTTTATACATAGATCCAAATTCAAGACCACTAATTAAGGGAAAGGAGTATCTAACCACTTTAACGAATCATGTGTTGGTGGTTTATCTCCTAATTAAAATGATCCAACTCAGACTAGAAAGAATTTAGTAAATTTTGATTACTAATATTGGAAAAATTAACAAGAAAAAAAATTAACCAACATCAGAGTCACTTCTTTTTCAATTTTTTTTTTTTGGTGTAGAGAGTCGCTTTTGTTGAACAAGTTATACATTTATAAGTTTTAAATAAATTAAATGATGAAAAAAATTTTATATCTTCCATTTTATATAATATTTTTGTTTAGTTATTATTTTCAATCTTTAAAATGGTTTCGTTGTAAATATTATAAAGTGGTAGAAAGTTGGGATGGAGGTTAAGAAAATCGTCACTCGAGGACTAAGTTTTAGCTAAAATTAATTAAAAAAAAAAGCTTGAAAAAGGCAAACACTTTTTAGAGATTTCTCTATAAAAAGGCTGAAAAAGTACTTATTTATGTGAAATTTTTGTTTTGACTTTAACATAAGCATCCTTTTGCATGAATTTACGGAGAGATACATATGTATGGATTCGGGAACCTGTGTTCTCTAAACTGTCAAGTTGAGAGTTTGGAGTGCTCATAGATTGTGTTAGTGGGTTTAAGTTCATATAACCCAATCTAGTTTTGGATTATAATTTGAACAAGTCAATTGTGTTTTTTTTTAACCTCAATCAGGGCTCAATTTGGACTTGACTAATGATTGAGCTAAACTCGAGTTAATTTAATGTTAAATAAAACTTCTGAATTTCAATATTATGGATAGTTAAATTTTTTAACATAAATCATAATACATCTTTTAAATAAAATGTATTGATAAAAATACTAAAACAATATATGTATAAGTTTAAGCAAAAACTAAAATTTATAATTAAGTGTTAAAAAAAGTTATCAAATTTAAAATAGTATATAATATCAAATTAAACCTAGACCCACTCAAAATGTGATTGAAACCCAATCTTTAGAAAGGCATTGAATCAAAATTTAAGGGCTTAAATTTGACTTAAATTATTTTAGATCGTACTAGGCTGTTGGATTAGATTGAATCTTGCAACTATATTCAACAAACAGTTAGCGAGGTGCCATGTTTCGAGTTAATCAACGGCATTATTGCTTGAATTGAAACAGTCTAAATTCGCGCATGTTGAACACATAAAAATTGGGTTTTTGCTAATCACTGTTTTGATGGCATAAGTTAAGGAAGTAAAAAAAAATAAAGCTTTAATTAAAAGATAAATATTTTTAAATTTTCGATACATTGAACGTATTGAATGTTTTACAGTTTTTCACTCTAATTCTTTAATCAATACCCTTAACAAAATATATAAAATCATAAAATTCGTGGGTTGGTGGTAAATCCCCATCCTTCAAAATGTGGAAGCCTGGAAATCAATCAGCACATACAACCAGGGGAACATAATTTATTGACGAAGACTATAGTCCTTTTTTTTTTTTTTTGAGTCAATGACGAAGAGTTCAACGACGAAGACTATGCTACGAAGAGAAATTTTTACGTGCAATTAAACGTTACATGGATATGTTCTATATTTAATTACAAAAATGATACTTTAATTAAAAGTGAAAGTTAAAAAATGAGTCCTACCTGAAATGTTAATTTATTATAGAACATGAACTATATTCATGTGATCCTCCATGTAGATTAAAAAATTTCTCATGCTCAAGGCGTGTTTTGACTCTGCTTCCACTTCACGGACATGGAATCGCGGGTCTCATGAGCAGTTTAAACATTTCATATTCCTTAATTCCTTGACTAATTAATTTACGAATAAGATAATCGAATATATTTAATTAATTAGTTAACAGGTTTCTATACTGTCCCTGTTTTGTTGCGTCATATAAGCTTTCATGTGTTTTCATCGTGGATCACATATTGTAGGTTGTTATAAACTTTGACCACTTGGGGTGCTTTTGGTTGAGGGGATAAAATTGGATGAGAATTTTTTCATAAATAAACTTGTATAAAATTATATATAGAATTTATTTATGAAAATATATCATCTATTTTTACCCAACGTTATAAAACTGGCTTCTACGTGTTTAACCAAAACTGGTGGGGTCATAAAGTCCGAGCCATTGTTTGGATTGGTCCATTTGACCTGTGCGACCGGTTTACTAGCTTGGAAACCGGCCGGGTTTTTTTTTTTTTTTGCTTTTTTTGCTCAATGATGTCATTTTTTAAAGCCTTAAAAAAAAATCTAATATAACTTATAGAAAAATGCAGTAACTTTGTTTGTATTATCATGATTTGTGAGTTTGTGATGTAAAACTCTGTGAATTTACTTATGTAATTATATTTTAAACTTGTCAATTGTGATTCGTGATTATGAAATGTAAACAATATTTAGGAATTTATGTTATTTATTTATATTTTTATATTTAGACCCATAAAGAGTGTCAAGTTGTTAATTAGTTGTCATTTTATTGAATTTTATTTAAACTTTTATATATTATTATTATTTTTTGTATATATCCGGTTTAACCATGACCCATGACCTGCCCTAAAGTCGATCATCTTAGTTTCAATAATAATATTTTTACCTCTTAACCAAACACATCATAGAGAGACCAACCCAAAACTTAACTACCATATTTGGAAGGCATGACTCTCCGATTTAGGATTTATAACACTGCCACCCATATTTAAAGGCCGGTGACTACGATGGTGCCCATTCTAGACTGTCCACTTCAAGCAGTTAAATATCCTTGCATACCTTAATCCTTCAACTAATTAATTTAAAGATTAGATAATTAAATATTTGATTAATTAGTTAATAGGGTATTTGAATCCAATCAAAATCCATAAATCAATTCAAACCGAAAACCAATCAAAACTATTATCTGGATTGGATTATATTGGACCTTGCTTTTTTAACAAACCACTAAAAGTGGATCAGATCGAATTTTAGATTTTATTTTTAAAACAAATACAATTAAATCCAACTCACATAATATTATATAATATAATTTTGGTCGTTATTAAATTTATAATTTTAATATAATAAGTTTATATTTTATTTATTAACTCAAATTCTTTATATTTAATAATATTCAAAAGTTAAAATTTTATTTTATTAAAGTAAAAAAAAAAATCAAATTGATCCGATCCAAGGCGGAATGCAAACTTCCTTAGTTTCTATACTATCCCTGTTTTTCCAAACGATTATAACCGTTGACTCTTGCACTCAAATAGTCATATATAGACCCATTAACTTTTCAGGAGCTGACTACGTCAAGCAACTACTCTAATACGCAGCGTGTTGAGAACTTAGAACATATATCATTTAATTACACGGACTTTGACTTTTTCAAATTGTTCACATGCATGAAGTAAACTTCAAAAATTTAAATTTGAAATCAAATTCAAAAAAGAAGTTTGACAGGATGACATGCTCCCAAAAGATAGTTTTGTTAAGGTGTCTTTCCTCATTGCTTCCTAGCCCCATTTGCTTTTCCCTGCCTTTTAGTAAATAATAATATTATTTCTTACCTAACACAATTTTTTAACTATACCACACGCAAAATTCTTCCCCACAAGTGTAAAATGGAGGATAGAGTAATTGAAATTAGAATCTAGAAAAATCAAATAGTTTCGCCGACGTGTGCGAAGTGCCCAAGAAGTTTACATTGAGTCAACAAAAAATGCCAAAAATTAAATGATATATATATATAGCACTCTCTCGATCACTTGTATAACAACCACAAAGCGCCCACACATCACTTGGTGAATTAAGGTTGTGGCTCCCATATATACGGCAAAATTAAATTTGCCCTTTTGTTTCAAATTATCAATATAATCATGAAGGTGAGATCACTTTTGTGTGATGCATGATTGAAATAATCAAATTACTTGCTAACTACATGCAAATTCGATTTCAATGACAGTCTCTACCCTCTATATACTGTGCCTCTGCAGAAAATAGTGATCCAGGTGCAGAATATGGGGAGTGACAAATGCAGGAGCAAAGCCATGCAAATTGCTGCAGTGTGTAAAGGTGCATCCCACGTTCAAATAGCATTTAATTTGTAACTTCAAATATCAATTTGAGAAATTCTTAATTATGTGCTTTTAGAGTAAGAAATTATTTCTTCTACTCCGATCCATTCAAATTTGGCCACATCAACTTTGTAGAAGGAAAAAAAAGTGCAAGTAAATGGTTAAAAAGGTGACCAAATAAGTTTATTAGACTCCAAGGGTATCTAAAATTTTTTCTGCTAATATATTCTTAACTTTGAAATTCGTTTCTGATCATAATCAAGGTTCATATGTAGCCAATTTGTATTCAAGTGTGCTGCTTCTTTGATTTCTCGTGTTCAAAATAACTCTCTCTCCCAAAAGCATGACCACTTGGTTACGATAATTTTGATATCATGTCATGAACCATCTTTCCAAAAGCTTAAGCTAATGAGCAGGAGTACATAAATAATTTTATATTTAACACAAATATTAAACGTACAGGTGTGCAATCGGTGGCAATAGAAGGCGAGAGCAGGGATCAAGTGGTGGTAACTGGAGATGGAATTGATTGTGTTTGCTTGACTTATCAGATCAGGAAGAAGTTCCGTGGTGCTAACATCATAAGTGTTGGAGATGTGAAAGCTGATGATGGTGGAGAGAACAAAACACCAGCTGAAGAACCCACCGAGATAGAACCGATAACTTATCGTTGGGATTACTATCCTCCACCTTGTCCCCCTTATTACGTGTATGATCCATACCCCAATAGTTGCTTTTTCTTCTAAGTTGCTTATTCTCGACGGTGATGGCTTGATCTTTCCATCAAAGGGTGAAAACCAGCCAAGGAAGCAAAATGCTTTGTGCTTTGGAGGAATTTACCGATAATACTAGTATACACACATAATTATATATCTTTTGCAATATTTATATCTGTATAACTTTTACCATATGTTTACTATATCGGATTATCCCACCTTGTCTTTGTACTTCTATTAGCTGCCATCTCTATAATGTTAGAAATGTAAAGAACAAAGAGATGTGCATGTGTGTCGATTACTAAGATCAACATTTTTGTATTACTGAAATGAAAAAAAAATTGAAAATATCACATGATGTGGTGTCAATTACTAAGATCAGCACTTTTTAAGGTGTAGAATATTTCATTAGATTTTTGCAGGCAGTGATAAAATATTTTGTAACATAACATAGCGTGTCCGTTTGGTTTGAGCTTTTGTGTGTGTGTGTGTGTGTTTTGGGGGAATGCAATGCCAAAATTTGACTTCCTAAGATGAGTTTTGTGAGAGGAGCACCTTTCTTTAATGAGTTGATATTAATGTGATTTATATTTGGTAACTTTAATGTTAAAATTGATTTTGACAAAATGAATATCGTTTGAATAATGTTAATCAAAATTACTTCTAGATAGATAATTACTGAAAAGGACATTAGTTTACATTATACTCTTAATATCATTCTTTGATTTTATTTTATTTTTAAGACATTTGACTAAATAATATTAACATTATTATAAATGAAATTTTATTTATTGATCAAATAAAAATAATATATAAATAATATTTTAACATATTCTATAAATATTATAAATAACATTATATGAATACTACTATAAATAAAATTTTCACGATACTTGAAGGAATAAAAGTCTAGCATACATTATATTAATAAAGGTTTGATACCCTCTTATCATTTTGCAAGACATTGACACATACACCTATTATATGTGACTAAATACCACCACCGAGTTATGCAAAGAAGCACAAATGACAGCAAACATGGTTATGCTCGGAGCCATGTGTTTGAGGATAAAAAGCACTACATGTGTCAAGCCTCTTTCACAACAATAAGAAGCCAATCACCAACCGAACCAAAAAAAGGCCGAAAAAAAAATGGCATACCAGAAACGCATACAAATACCACAAAACAGCCACAACAGCTTTGCGAACACCCAAATCAACCAGAGCAGAGAGAGACAAGGTTGGTAGAGTAGAAATTCATTCTATTCATTAAGGACGCGTTTGGTTGCTGTCCCACATTTTGCCTATATATGATGCTTGGTGGTAGAGCAGGATACTGGGAGAGAAAATTTATATTCAGAGACAAAAATTTTATGTACTTTTGCTCTTTCAAAAATGGGGCCAGAGACAAAAATTTAATATATTTTTTTCCCAATAATACCCCTTATGTAGCAGCCTCGACAATGGTCAACCCGTGGTCAACAAAAGTGGTCAGCCCATGGTCAACAAAAAGTCAACACCGATCAACGATCAATGGCACCGGTCAAATGGAAGTCAACACCAGTCAATGTCGGTCAACAACCACCTGGCAGCGGTCAACACCGGTCAAGCGGCCAACGGTGGTCAATGCCCATCAACGGCAGCAGGGTGGTCAATGGTCGGTCAACGGTGGTCTAGTAGAGGTACATATGTCTTTATCATGTAATTGTTGTATCGTCCCGTGTTGCTAAATAAAACACAAAGATAATTATCATGTTTTATACTCCATAATTAAACATTACAAAGATAATATTTTTTATGTCTTTACTTTTACTGATTTTACCATCTCTGTATTTCTTGTCCCGATAAACAATAGCTACCTAATTTCCCAACGGTCAAATTTGGACGCAAAAGCGACGAAATTTTTGCTTCTCACCGAACGGGGGTTTGGATCAGAAACCCGTTCACGTCGGTTTGGACGGAGGGTAGCCAAACAAAGTGCTCCAGCGTTCAAGGACTCTCAACGGGCATTCATTGTCACCAAACGCCAAAAATCAAATAAGAAAAATAAAAAAGATATTTTGATAAATATTAAAAATTATATGAATTAATTATCTTTATATAGTCATTATTACTTATTTTTATAAATATATTAATTATTTAACTAATATGCTTATATTAAGGATATAAATAAAAAAATTAATATTATCTAAATATTATAAATAAACGAATAATTTGAAACATAGAAAGGTAAAAAACTGGAAACGGAACGAGTATTTAGTATTACAAACTTCAAGCTATACCATAAAGATTCATGGAATTCTTTTAGGTTTGAAAAAAGTTGACCAAGTTGAGGTAATAAATAAGACACCAAATCAACAATAAAAGTTAGAAATAATCGTGTCCTCTACAATTTTAACAGACTAAAATAATGAATTATTTGATCCATCTAATATATAGTATATTAGATGAATTAATTATATTTATTTATTTATGTGGTGATATATGATTAAGTGATGATAAAAATATATTTTATAATGTAAATATATTAAAATTAAGCTTAATATAAAAAGCGAAAGCGGAAAAAATGTTTAATTGTAGAGTTATGTACCATATATATATATATATATATATATATATATATATATATATATATATATATAGTGAAAGAAAGCCCAAGAAACCAAAATATTTACTTTTATAAAGTTGCCAGAATGATTAATTGTAAAGTTGCCTTTGAGATGTATGATTATAAAATATATTTTTATACTTGAATATGTGATATATCACAGGTACGAATCATGAGTCGAAATTTTATACTCTTTAGTGTTTAGTATGAGATAAAAAAAATGGGAAAATTTTATATAGAGTTTATTCGTGAATTTTACGCTCCTACCTGTAGCCTAGTTGCATTTCCCCTACTCACCAGGGTGCTGTATTGGTGAAGATGGGACATCCATCGATTTCTTCATATTCCATTTTTTCAAAAGAAAAATTTCAACTAGCTAGATTCCAATAAAAGTTTCTTATTTTTTAAAAAATTATTTTAATATACTATTAATAAAAAATTATATTTATATTTAATTTTAAGATACTATCAATGTAAAAAATGTTATACAACTATCTATTATTCACCCAAAAAATTACAACTATCTATGCACAGGAACCTTATTAAAAGTATTTGACTCTTATATAATTATTTCAAAAGTCATAAAAATTTTATACATACTAAGTATACATTAAAATTAATCTATATGGTAAATTTAATGTTTCATATAATCATAACTTGCTGCATAAATATTAATACAAAATAAAAAAAAATCACATGAGAAATATATTTATTGATGGATGGAGTTGTTTGCCAGCCTTTAATTAGTGAGCGAAAGGTCAGTCCCATGTTTCACTGATGGCAAATTGGCAATTGCTTGAAAAAGCTCCTCGATCTGTGGAATACTTGGTATGCGGGACTTTACTAACTGATGGTACCTAAAATAAGCACCGTGCTGGCTTCTTCTAGAGTCTAGCTAGTTTAGTACACTAATCCAAAATAGAAGAAAAACAATAAGGATGTATTTGGTATGTCATATTAGGTATAATAGTATAAATTTATATTATATATTATGCTTTTATATATTATTTGGTATAGACAACATATTATATAAACTTATATATTATAACTTCTTTATACGTTAAAATGTTGTATAACTTAATACATCATCAAGAGGCTGTATTAGGCCTGATTAATTTTTAACGTATAAGGTTATTTTTTTTAATATTTTATTAAAATAAAACAATTCTTAAATAAATAATAATAAGTAAAAATTTATAAATAAAATTATTTCATAATAAATAAATATTGTTAACAAATAATATATAATATCAATCTAAATATATACAATAAAAATAAAAAAGTAATTATAATTAATAAATATTGAATAAAATAAAATATTTAAAATAAATAATAAATAATATGTAATACATAAAATTAAGGATCAATAATAAAAATATTTTGAGTTAATATTTATTTTAAAATTTAAATTTAAATAATTATAATTAAAAATATAAAATATTAAAAATATATAAAAGAGTTATTTAATATTTATAATTTATTGAAATAATAAATAATTATAAAATATTGAAATAAATAATAATATTTAAAATAAATTAAATTTAATTAATAAATATTTACATAAATATTATATTTAAAAATTACATTTAAATCATTAATAAAAAATTTATTTTATTTAATATTTAATTAAAATATTAGAATTATTTATAAATAAATAATATTATTATAAAATATAAAATATAATATCTTATACAGCGTTACACCAAACACTATATAGTATTAAAAACTTATCAGGCCTTATACTATCAAACCTTATCCTATCATATCTTATATTGTTAGCCTTATCCTATCCACACCAAACGGGCCCTAAAGAATTAGGGGTTGTATGGAACAATTTTTTTTTTTAAATTATTTTGAAAATGATATTTTAAAAACTATTTTGGGTAGCAATTAATGAAATCAACTAATTATAAATGTGTTATTGCGTTCTTTCTTGTTTTTAAAAACAAAATTCTAAAAATATATTTCAGTTGTTTTCTAATTTTTGCTTTCAAAACATAAAACCCATTTTTTTGTTTTTAAAATCAATCTGAAAAGAATAACCAACCAAATAAGTTTTTTTTTCATTTTTTATTTTTAAAAAATTGAAAATTATTCTGGAAAACACTTTTCAAATACCCTTAAATTTTAGCTAAATTCAATCTACAACTTTAATGTAACTCCCTAGTACTCATTTCTATGTACTTGAGTCACATGAAAATTAATGCCTAGGAATTACGCCTTATTGCATGAGCCTTCAATATTAGACATAAATTTTGCTAAAAGTTCCAATGAAAATTCGGCATGGTAACGGCATAGATACCATGCCTCCTGGAAGACTAAAATCATAAACAGAATAATTAGTCATCCATAGCTCAACCTGTTGTTCAAAATATGACATTCTAGTATCTTACATATCACCATCATAAGGCATACAGTGACATTCAATCCACAATATAAAACATAATAATGTAATATCTGAAAATAAGTGGCCTCATGCGTCAAAATAGCTAAGAGTACACTAAGTCATGGCTTCAAGCCACAACATACAAAACATAGAAGGAGTAAGGGGTCTTATAACTCAAATACAAAAGAGATCTAAGTATCAAACTCCAGAATAAAAATGACATATAATTCCATAAGTATAAAATAAAATAACTCGAAGATTTCGAAATATCAAATCAGACCAAGTGATATAGCACAATCTCCAAGTAAAGTAAAGCAATAATACTCCAATAGTTAAGTCTCTATCAGATCTACCTTGATCTAGAGATGATATGGAAAAAGGGGAAGGGGTGAGAAATCAATTGAAATCTCAGTAGTGGTATATGCAATTAACGTGACATCATAATCATCTCTAGTCTACCTTGGTTTCCTTTGAAATTATTAGTATACAATCATGAGATTCAATTTTTAGGATTTCGTAGCCGTTCTTTACCAAGGTAGAGGTGTCTTTTAGCATGATCTTGGCATTAGATATACATGCATGCATGAAAAAACTTTCCTACTATAATTAAAGAGACATGCATGCATGAAACAGGACTAAGTTTATTTATTAAATGTCACAAACATGCATAATGGTTATCCTAATACAAGACATCAAAAGCATCATACATAAGGTCTTTTCTTTGGTCCTATCTACCTCGTAACCTTCGTGTTTCTATATGTTCCTATTGACCTCATTGTTCTTTTTTCTCGTTTGATCTTGGTTTCGATACTTTAAAAGTTATAAACTCATGTTTAACCGTCTACCGATTCCTTAATGCGAACTGACTTTAAACTCTTATGTGCACTATAAAGAAAGTCTATGCCTCGCCACTGGTCCTCAAAACGATTCATGTTTGAACCTCTTTGTCGACATAAGTCAACCTTTAATCTTTATGTCTTAATTCTAATTTTTTATCCTTAGTTTTTCCTCTTTCCTCAAAGTTATTATTTTCCTCATCAGCAATGCAAACATAAGTTTCTAATAATGAATTCTTAATTTTATTTAGACATTTAATTAAACACATGGCATGCATTTTTTCATAATTTTCGCATATCAAGTTTCACTCCACCAAATACACCACCAAAAAATATATTTCCAAGTTTTTATGCATAAAAAATAAGGATATACATGTATATATGGATCAAACACTTAATTTTCATTAAAATCACATCCAAAACATCGTCTAAACATGATATAAGGAGGGTGCTCAACACATGGCCGAAAATCAACTTATTCAAACACATGGCTTCAAATTTCTCAATTCTCATCAACAATAAGAGCAAGATATTGAACATAGACTCAAAGAAAAACCTATTTTTAGATTTAAAAACAACCAAGAACAAAAGCCCACATTAAACCAAGTTAAGTGCTCAAGACAATGAACTAATCAAAGAGAAAATTGCAATAAAAAAAACCCTATCAAAAGATGGTTTTTACTAGAGATCAAGATAGCCACAAGCTCCTTGAAGTTTGATCTCCTAAGTAAGGAAGCAAAAACTTTTTCTTTCCTTGATCTTGAATTTGGTCTGCTCCAAAATAGGTAGAAGGAGGATTTGAGTTTGTTGGGTGGAAGGGCTATGAAAAATTATACTTATTTTTTTGGATTTGGTTGAGAATTGAAGAAGATATGAGGTTGAAATGGTGGAGGAAGGTGGAAAGAAGGAAAAGAAGATGAAGAAATGGAAGAAGAAAAATAAAGAAATGTGTATGTGTGTGTGTGTGTGCCGTAATTGGGAGGGGATAAATGGGGTTTGGGTTTTTTTTTCTTTTTTTGGTAAAAGTGTGGGTGTGTATGAGAAGGATAGTTTGACAATTATGTATATCTAAGTGAGAGTAACCTAAGAATTTCATATACAAAATTACTAACATAAATATGAAATACCCATTAAAATATTATTTTCATATACCTCTAATTCCAAATAAAGATTATTTGATCCATCCATTTTAGAGTTTAAATTTCAAAAAGAAACACATAAAGGGGAACTAATTTACTAATATGCTAAATTAATTATGAATGACTAATTATCTATTAATTAATTGAAACAATTAGTATATGAAAATTGGGGCATTACATTTAATATATGGATTTTTTTTCACCCATATTTAATAATATATAGCAAACTGATCACTCTAGCCATAAAATTAGATATATGAGATAATTTTAATTTTGATTTATTAAAAAAATATAATAATTTTAATATACTCATCCAATCAAATCCTTTAATTTATGTGATGTTTGAAGTATCATTGAAAATGTTATAAATTTTAAGACCTAGATTCAATTTCTGCTTTCCTCCAATATACTGAGAGATAATGTAGGTACTTCAATAAACGTTTGATGAGTTCGAACATATATTCTATATATATACGTTGAGTTTTGAGTCTTTTCTCCACTTAAATCATAGGTTCATGCCCTTTTCTACAATTACACTTTAATACATTGCACATAGATATATATAAGAGACACATATTAGAAATTGATGTGTATTTAATATTTTTTAAAGGAGAATCACTTATCAGTAACAAACAAATCTACACACACACACACACACATATATATATATATATACTCCATTTCACATTTAATGCTCACACTATAATTAGTGCATGGTTATATTTTGTAATTAAAATATATTTTGATTTGCAAATATTAGGTGATTCTCAAATAATACAATGTATAGTTTAAACACTCTAATTTGTGATACTTTAGTTCTATATGTAAATATTTTATTTTTAAATTTAAATAGATGAAACTTTATATGGCATAATTTTTTTTGATATATTAACTCATGATAATATAATTTTTTAATTTTAATTTTTAGATTTAATCTACTTAAAATAAAAAAAATAAATTGATATATATATATATATATGTAAAATTAACCACAACCTATATTTATATTTATTAAAAAAAAAACTCTACAGCATTATAACACTTTTTTATAAATATGTTATACATATTTTATAAATCTAAAACTTTAAACCGAAGATCTTTTAAAGTGTAGTTATAAAAAAAAAATGTATTATATTTATACTATACAATTTGTAATGTTATCTTTTGCATATATGGAAACAACTCAATGGTCAATAATTATCTTTTAAAAATAAAATCTATTTAGTTTACACAATATATATAATATTTTTAATGCAGATAATAATCTATATATCTATATATATATAGTAAAATTCACTTAATTTCACATTTAATGCTTACACTACAATTAGTGCATGCTTATCTATATTTTGTAATTAAAATATATTTTGATTTCCAAGTATTAGGTGATTCTCAAATAATACAATGTATAGTTTAAACACTCTAATTTGTGATACTTTAGTTCTATATGTAAATATTTTTATTTTTAAATTTAAATAGATGAAACTTTATATAGTATAATTCTTATTGATATATTAACTAATGATAATATAATTTTTTTAATCTTAAGTTTTAGACTTAATCCACTTAAAATAAAAAAAATAAATTGATATATATATATATATATATATATGTAAAATTAACCACAACCTATATTTAAATTTATTAAAAAACTTTACAACGTTATAACACTTTTTTTATAGATATGTTATACATATTTTATAAACCTTAAACTTTAAATCAAATATTTTTCAAAGTGTATTTATAAGAAAAAATGTATTATATTTATATTATACAATTTATAATGTTACCTTTTGCATATATAGGGACAACTCAATGATCAATAATTATTTTTTAGAAATAAATCTATTTAGTTTACACAATATATATAATATTTTTAATGCATATAATAAATATACGTATTTTAACGTTTAAAATTTATTCTTTCACTTAATTAATATCATGTTTAAATGATTTATATTCTTATATGAATTATGTTATTTAATTTAACCTTTTTTTGTGTAATTAATAATACTTTCATTTATTTTATTTAAATAATATATGTGTGTATATAAAATAGACTCTATTGTACAATTAGTACACAAAAGCTAGCAAGCGAATGTTTGTACTAAACTTTTTATTTTATGAAATTATTAAATAATTTTACAATTAAATGTGTCATAATAAAACTTAACTTATTAATTTATATTATTTTTCTTCAACCCAAAAAATTATTATTCATTACAATTTTTGAATTAACCACAAATAGCAATCATGTACACTAATAACTATTTTTTTACTAACTTTTCCTTCGAAATATTTTTTATGTCGAAATTAAATGAGACTTTTTAGTTGTTTTAGAAAATTAAAAGCATTCACATAACTTCAATTATTATAACATATTTTGAGGTCTATAATTTATGACCTACAATAATTTATTAATTTTAAAATAGAAATGCAATAAATTACCTGCATAATTATTAAATTTAAGTAGAATTTTATTTCCTTTCAATGACTGTTGTAATGGCAAAAATTATTAGGTGCTCAAACTAGGCACATAATAGACATAAGAGTAGAATCAATGCAATAATTAACCCATTGATCATTCGTTTAATTTGTTTTGATGCTTGGAGTCTAAAGGCCATCTGTGCAAAAATTCATGGTCAATAATGTTTTGAGAACTGAGAAAATTGCTTTCTATCCATTTGTCAAGTTTTGAGTTCAAGATTAAGGTGTTCTCTCTTTTCTCTTTCTGAGTTTCTTGCCTTTCAATTCAACTAATGCTTACAGGAAGAAGATTGCATCAAAGAACAATAACTTTTTTATTCAGAAGTATTTTGGCCTTACTTGAACTTACAATTTCTAAAGCTCCATGTTTCACACTCCTTAACTAGGTACTTTCTCAAGATTTTTCTCTTCACAATCTTGGAGATCATGATATGTTATTTCTTTAATTTTGATATTGTTAAGGTGTCTCAAAAGGATATTTTTTTGAATGAAGAAACTTTCTCAAATTGATTTTAATAAGGTTGGATGAAATCTATTTTACAAATTTAAAGACTTCGACTTTACTTAATATATAGTGGTCACATACTCAATATCATTATTATTTTGGATGATCCAAAAGAGAATGTTATGAAGTTAAATTCTATAATACGTAGTGAAAATTACTTCATCAATATTGGAAGGAAATTATTGTTTGAAAAAAATATTATTTATCGTTTCTCATTTATTGAGTTTAAGTCATACGAAACTCCTAATGTATTATTTTATGCATTGCTTATCAATAAATAAGTGATATCACCTCATACATATGTCTATATCCACTATAAAATTACTAGAAGTCAAATTGTAATCATTGAATACATTACTTTAACATTTTCCGTGTATAAATTGACCCAAAAAATATATTAATTAAATAGAGGAAAAAATTAAGATACATTATTTAGAAAACTTAGTAATGAAAGATAAAAAACTATATTGGTTCTTTTATATAAATAAAATAATGCAAAATTCAAAAAATTAAATTGCTTTAATATTTTATCATTTATAATTGATTGTTAAATTGTGTTTCTTATGTAAATAAAATGAATAAAATTTTATATTAAGATACGTTATTTAGTAATAATTATCAAAATTAGAATGTATTGAGATTAAATGACTTATATATATGAGTTATGTGTATGTATAATTTTAAGTGGGTTTAGTGAAAATATTAAAAGAATAATTGTCAAATTATAAAATTGAGTTAAAAATTATTAACCAAAGGTACAAAAAAATTATGTGTGTTTTTTTATGGTGATTAATTATATGTGTTTAGTTGTGTCACATAAAATTTACACAATATGATACATTGACTATATAACTATTGATTATTAAATTACACTTGAGAATGGATAATATTACTATATATTGATGATTAAATGTATAATTTTTGTTTAATTTATATAATTATGCTAGAAATACATAATTATGCTAAAAATGTTGTCAACAATAAAGTTTTTCATGAATTCGTAAGCGATATTATATAGAATAATTTTAAAGACCCTGTTATTATATTATATTTAATTTTTAGTTACTATCCCAATTTTCTTACAAAAATATTATAATAAAAAATAATTAAAAAAATTATAATTTTGATCTCTAGATAAGATTAAACAATACGCTAAAAAACAAAGATATGACAGATGAATACTGGTCTGAAAAATCATGCATTGACGAAGACTTGACTTGGCTCTCGAAGACGCGTTTTAATTTGGCATTGCATGGATGCGATGGGCTAGAGGGGCGCATGTAATTATCACAAGTTAAATATGGCATATATTTTAATTAATGAGGGCCCAAGCATTTAATAACATTGAACAAACGAAAGTGGCGTTCGGTTTGATTTTAATTTGTTGATATGGTAACACTCATTGGTTCAGAGCATTTGATTTATAAAGATGACTCCAACTCACTAAGCTTTGTTACCCGCAGTGAATTTTATGGAGTGCTCTCTCCTTTCTTATGATGTAAAATTTACGCATTGAAAAAAATTCTATATCATCTATAATATATAATATATATAATTACTAGCTAGATGAATTTAATATTATGTCATATGTCAATTTCTCATGCATTCTGCATTCAATTAGAATATTAATATTAATTACAAAATTCATTTTTTGATACAGTTAAATCATGGAAAGATACTGAATTTGATCCACTTTGAATATTATTACGGAAAGAATATCAAATTACTATATCAAAGTATAAAAATATATTGTTATCTAATTTAATATATTTTATTCTAATAATTAATTTTAGGTTGATTGCATAAACGATTGTGATTTTTTTTGATAAAATAATTCTAATTGCGATGTTCTGATTTTACATAAATAATTGTGATTATGAAATCATTTTTTTTCACACAATCAATTTATGAAATGATATTATAATGATCTAATTTGAAAATCTATGTTAATTATAAAAATATATTCTAATATCAAATCATAACATGATATTATTGTGTGAAAAAATATCAAATTACTATATTGAATCATATTTTGATTTTGAAAATTAAAATAAAATCATGTAGAAAAGTGCATAATAGCTGGATTTATTGCTATCAAATCTTATTCTAATACTAATTCTAATATATCTAATATATAAAATATAATCTAATATTTAATCTAATATATTATATTCTAATAGTTAATTAATTCTAGGGTGATTACATAAATTATTATAATCATAAAATTATTTTTTAATGCAATCAATAAGGTATTATATATAATGATCTAATTATTTATGTTTATTATAAAAGTATATTCTAATATGGAGTTTGATGTCAAATTATGTGAAAAAAGAATTAAGATGGTCAGATTTAAATTAGACATATATGACTCATTTTTATAAATAAAATATCATTATTTTACTCATATATATAATTTTTAAAGACATATTATACACGCATGGGGCGCGCATGCGTGCGCACACACACGTATATATGCATTGCTTTTAAATGACATAACAAAATATTATCATCTTATAGTCACTCAATCTTCTATAAAAGTAGATTCAAGTTGCAAAAAATTGGGTAATGAAAACAACCATAAACTCTTTTGTTCTTTTATAA
This sequence comes from Dalbergia oliveri, assembly GCA_030441495.1. Taxonomy (NCBI): domain Eukaryota; kingdom Viridiplantae; phylum Streptophyta; class Magnoliopsida; order Fabales; family Fabaceae; genus Dalbergia; species Dalbergia oliveri. The sequence goes on along the minus strand of JAMLFY010000014.1, from coordinate 19,211,845 downwards.
AGAAACGATCACAAATTATATTTTTATGCCCATGAAGCAATTTTTTATAATATTTTGTTATTCAGGAAATATTTGTTTCAAATACACACTTTGTTCGATGAATTCAACGCAAGTTATACACGTGTATAATATAGCTTGGTAATAAGCCTACTCTGTAACATTGAAAATAAGCGTATTTTATTTTTTTATCATAAAATTATTATAATTCAAGATTTTATTTTGTATGTGGTGTTATAATTAAATAACTTTTTCTATTTTCAGCATGGAGTTGATGCATATGTGCGATGACTCAAGTTCACCAAAGGAACCAATATTATCGTGGACATTTTGATAATATTATATTTCAAATGTATTTTTTCTTTATTTAATCATGCTATTATAAAATTTTGAATGTTTGGATATATTGAATCGTATATATCGTTAAATACTTTTTATATATACATCAACTTAAACTTATACATCACACGGGCTACCAAACCAGTAAATATATACTCCCTATAGTCTTTAATATGGTCATTTTTGGGTTATGCATAATAATTAACACAATGATTAAATTTTATTGATATTTTTAAAAATAAAAATATAAAATATAAATATTTTTTTATTACTCCACCGCAACTCATTATTTCTTCAACTAAATACTCCAATAAACTTATATTTATTCATTTTTTCTCTAATTAAATGGAGAGATAAAATATGTATAAAATAAGTAACGAGTCATTGAAATATAAAAATGATATATATTTTAAACAAAAAAAAAAAACCAAAACAACCTATACTAATGAAAGAAAAAAAAGTATATATGAGAGACACATATTAAAAATTGATGTGTATATATATCATATTTGTTTGAAGGAAAATCGCCGGTCAATAACAAAGAAAATTTGAACTGATATACTAAAAAGCAATGATTGAACTGACGAAGAATAGTGATCTGAATAACCAGATATACATTGACGAAGACTTCACTTGACTCTCGAAGACGCGTTTTATTTGGTGTTGCATGGTTCGGCCGTTTGGGGTGGAAATGGTAGATTTTAGCTTAAATAGATTGAATCTGCATTCTTAACAAGGATTTAAATTTGGACTTATTATTTTACATAGAATTTATTTATGACTTTAGTTTGACTTTTATAAAAGTTTGATCTGGCATAAAAATTATTTAGAAGCTTGTTTGGTTATAAAATATTTTGAAAAAAATCAAAATAATTACTCTTAAATAAGTTAAAATAATATTAAAGATATTAAAAAAAATAATTTTAGATATACTAAAAGATTTAAGCAAGTTAAAATATACAATTTTAAATAGATTAAAATATTTATATTATTATTATTTATTTAAATAATAATAATAATAATAATAATAATAATAATAATAATAAGTAGATCAGCCTATTAGATTTGATTGAATATTTTTATAATCTGGAATCAGGGCCTAATTAATTAAAAAGGCATTTTAAAAAGTGTTAACCTAATTTATTTATTAAATGAGTCAGATTAAGTTGAATGCAGACCAAATAAAAAACCTTACGAGCAGTTGAGTTACTTCCACTACTATGTATGATGCAATGGGCAAGAGTGGCGCATTTAGTTATCATCACCAATTAACAGTGGCATATTTTAATTATTGAGGGCCTAGGCATTTAGCAAGATTGAGCAAACGACAGAAAATTTCGGTTTGATTTTAATTTCTTGATACGGTGTCACACTCATTTGTAATCAGTGCATTTAATTAATGGTGATGGATTTTGGGATGGCAAATTTGGTTAGCGGGTAAAAATGAAAGGTAATCCTTTATAGATGAGTTTTACGTATAATTTTATACATAAAATTTATTCATGAAAAATTTATCCTCAATTTTACCCCTCTATAAGCACATCCTTAGAGTATAAAAAATATTTAAATGAATGGTTCAGAGTAGTTGATGCTATTTAATTAAAGTTTCTATATTTTATTAAATAATTTATTAATTCCTTGAAGTTACAAAAATATCCTTACCACGTCTTCCCCAACCTTCCTTCCTCGCCTGCATGTGAACTGGGTGTCAAAAATACCCCTGCCACAAACTTTAGCATTTCTTGTGAAAGAAATATACTATACATGAGCAGAATTTTTACAAGAGAATAAATATTAGAATCACGTAATATAGTTGATATACTTTAAATAAATCAATAAGTTTTATCACTATATTTAATTTAATTGCTATCATATATTATATATAAAATTCTATTTATATTATTTTGGCTTAGTAACATTACTCTTTCTAACATGAATTTGGAGTGCATTTGGATTGACTTTAAAAAAAAAACATTTTCTACCTCAATTTTTTAGTAGAACTTTATTTTAGAAAAAAAACTATTTTATGTTTGAATAGACAACCTAATAAGTGCTTTTAATTATTAAAAGTGTTTATACATATGTTTAGATAAACAAAAATATAAACACTTTTTTAAGCCAAATTATATCAAAAGATAAGAATAAAAGTTTGACAATGTAAAAACACCAATGACATTTTGTTAGTAACGACTCATTATATTATTCTTCAATTCTTCCATCACAGCAGCTAATACATTATTGTTTATATATTCTTTTCTATAGGTGAAATGTGGTTGTTTATTATCAAGTACATGGATAATTATATGAGTGTTATCTATGTTGTAATGCAATCATTAAAATAAGATGAATATCGTTCATTCTTCCTAACATGTTTAAGGACATCTCTAAATAAAATAAAATAAATAAAAGTGAATGTATTTTGAAAAAATAATACAGTTAGCAACAGAGTTTGAGTGTAAACTTATGGTGTGTGTGACTATGAGGGCGAGAAGGAAGAAGTTAATGAATAAGGTTGTAATTATAAATAACCTTGAAGAATAGTTTTAGGATATAATTTTATTAAAAACTATTTTTGCTTCTATTTTTTGAGAAGCCGAGTATCAGCAGCTTTAAAAAAAAAATACACGAAGTAACTTGGTATCTGAACACATCATTTTCTGACGATTTGAATGAAAAATTAATCTGGTGCATTTTATCAGTAACTTGGTGTCTTAACGCATCATTCTTTTTTAGGGTTATTCTTGACGCACCTTCTGGTCTTAATTGTCACATCACATTATCACCAGGTGCATGGTGAACCTAAAGTCAGGAGGTGGACCATAAAATGACCTGTATCATCGTACCCGTTTGATATTTTTCAAAGATATTTTACATGGACATGACCAATGCTCTTTGCTTTTTTTTCGCTGTTCCAACAACCCCAATGCTCTTTGGTTTGATTACAATTTAAAATAGAGATTTAATTTGTATATATGGATAATATACAATAATTTTACGTTATCAGCTAACAGAAATCGAAGAGTAATAGCTATCATAATTAATCTCTATAATTTATTAATTTCTTTAAATTTTACCGACAATTATATTGGGTCGGGTTTGATAATACTGAGTAGACGGATGCTCTATTTGATAAATCAATTATGAAAAGGTATAAGACACAATATGTTTTGTTTGATAAACCAAAAAAGTTTATATGCTTTTGAGAAAGCATCAAGTATTTTTTAGAGTTGATTTATACATTTTAAAATTTAAAAGATTAATATGATTTTATTTTAATTAATAGTAATAAATGTAAAAATTATATTCTTTAATATCTATATCTATTATTATAAATTTGTCATTTTGAATTTTGGGGACCATGTTTATCAAATACTATTATTGTGATTTTTACATGATGAGAATAACTTTTTTATTATTTTATTAAACACAATTACTATGACTTTTAAGGACAATTTTTTAGAAAATAAAGAGTTCGACAACAACCACTCAAAATCTAGTACAGTTGGTAGTCAGCTGAATTCTTTAAACATCTAGTCAAAAATTCAATTACTAACAACGTATGTGAAAATAATCTCGTAACTAGAGATTTATCTCCCTCCACTGGTGGATATGCTTAAAAAAAAAAAAGAGTTCATCAACTTTCAACAAGACACGACAATACCAAGGAAAGCCTTAGCTAACTCGTCTTCGTCCAATTAATTTTTTCGTTTCTAAGAATGCCGTGAGTTGATCAACTAGCCCAAGTCTTCCTCGACATATCTCATCGCTCTCTGCTTTATTCCTGGTCCTAATTATATGAACTCATCGCCTACATGTAATTAACTAGCTACAGTGGAGAGCTTCATAGTCCTCTGATGTGTTACGCTAGTCCAATGTTTCCTACATCTTGTTCACTTGAAAAATGACCATGTGTCTGGACGATTGTGATTAATTATGCATTATTGTATTGATTTGCATTAGAAAATGGTCTTAAGTTGTATTTGACTGTTTATTATTTCACTAGTTATTTTTTCAGGAGGATTACTGGTTGCTTGCTTTTATTCCCAGTTTTGAGCATAATATGATTTTGAATATATAAATACAGTGTTCTCTTGTAAATTATTTGAATCATAAAAAAATCCTCTCTCCCTCTCTCTTAAATCGGTGGCTGCAGCTAAATGTATTTGCTGATTGATTTTAATTTAACATAATGGCCCCTCATTCATCTCTTTGGGTGGGGTAACTGCAAGTTCTTTTGTAAATATTCTTTAAATTCAAAGACTTTTTCTGCCTTAAATTGGAGTGACATTCTTTTATCCTAAATTTTTCATTAAAAAAAATAACAAATTAACATAATGGCTAAAGAATGTGATCAAGCTGTTGAAACTCAGTAGTAGAACTTGTTAAATGGAAAATTATTTATCTATCTTTATCCAATATGTTAAAACTCTTAGAAAAATGATATATGACATGATGTATAATATCATTCATATGTTTTTATCCAATAATCTATAATACTAATATTTCAGACTCATATCAAGAAAAAATTTTCAGGTGTCATTCATAGGATAATTTAGGGCCCACAATTTCATAATTTTAATCTATAATTATTTTTTAAAAAAATCACAATTATAATTATTATATATCATTAAAATCTCATTGAAGATTATCAACATTTAATGAAATATCTCTTTTATCATTTAAATAATACATATGATGATCCATCTAGTTTGAATGTCACAAAACCCTTCCTTTTTTATTATTTTTTTATAATCCTTTTTTATTATTAAAGATAACTATTTGAACAAATATTATCATATTTTGTTTGCATATTCTTAAACTGCAATTTATCAACTTAATGAACTATATATTGAATTATTTTATTGTGCATATAAGACTATTAATAAATAAATAAAAAATAAATGAGACAATAGCACGTGCCATAAAGACCCCAAAATAAACAAAATATCAAAACACAAATATAGAAGAGAGAAAAATAAAGAGTTAAAATTAATGTAAATTATTAATTATTTTAAAAAATTACCTTCATATCTCTCTATCATCAATGCAATCTAAATATCCTATATGAAATATTATGGCATTTATTGTAAGTGGCAATTGAAATAAGACTAAATAAAATATTAAAATGAGAAAATTAAACTTTAAAATAATAAAAAAAAAAAGATAAAGGAAATGACAGTCAAATATATTATTATACTATTAAAATACTATAGTTATAATATTAATAATTAATAATAACAAATAATTAGATAAATGAAACAACTATTATTAAAAAGTTATTATAATAGATTTTCTGAAATTGTTTCACCATGTGTCATTTTCTCATAATTTATATTGTTTAGAAAATTATTTTTAATTCTTAAATAAAAGGTACTCTTTTATGCAAAATAAAAGGTATATTTAACATTTCACATAATATGAATATGATTAATTACAAAAATTTGAATTTCATATTCAATTAATACATATATTTTTACATGTACAATAAATATCAATTACAACATTCACAATCATATTTAAATAAGAAAATATTTCTAAAAATTTTAAAAAATAAATCTAAAATAAATACCGAACCTATTGAATATGAGAGAACTACCATATTGTGATTTACCTATTTTTACATCTCTGTTGAATTTTTTAAAAATTCAAATCTATATTCTATAAAATTTATTCTTCCGCATTTACATACCATGTGTCATTTTTTTATTATTTTTTTAAACTTTATTTACTTCAAAAATAGAAAGCATACTTCAAAATTCATATAATTAATCAATTAAAAAAATATAAAATTTAAATTTCAAATTCAATATCAACTTTAAATCAATGTATAATATTTTCATATCTACAATAATAAATACTAAGTTTCAAATTTTTCAATATAAAATTTTATCAAGGTCATTTTTGCTGTAACTAGCGCTTTTCAATATTGTTTTAATTTTTTAAGTTATTTTATTTTTTGTCTTCATACAACACTTTCTGAAATTTTCTATGTGAACGACTCCATGATTATTTGTTTTTCATCGCCTCAATTGTTGTTTTAATTTATTTTTATCTTATTTTACTGTTGATAAGTAATATTGTTGATTTCATTTTGTGATTTACTTATCATTATTCTATAACTCTTGTATTCTTTCTTATAAGATATCTTTCATTCTCTTTTTCTCACTTCTCTTCTTTCACTAATGGCCATTGTGAAATTTTACAATTGTTGATGACAGCTTCAATGCCATCAAACATTACCTCATGTTCAAAGATGAGTTTATTCATTTCCTTTTTTATTTAGGTTAGATGAGTTTCATTCCTTTCTCTAAATTTGTTTTTCTTTCCCACTCTTTCACTATTCTAATATATTCATTCTCCCATAATTTTTATCGTAAATTTTTATTCTTTTATTTTATTAAACATTGTTATATCAATTGTGGTAAACAAATAGTATTGTTTGAATTCTTAATATTGATATATTTTTTTAAATATTTTATATTTTTCAGCCTTCTCTATGCATAGGAACATAGTACCAGTTGAGTTGTTATATTTCTTTTTATTTATTTCACTCTTCTATTTTTTGCTTTTAATTTATTCGCTCTTCTATAATTTATAATGTTTTATCCATTCAATATATTTTCTATCATATATATTTTCAAACAACTCCATCAATGCTAGAGTTTTTCCATGTGTCTTATGATGTGTAATGTTGCAAAATAGTATTTTTCTTTCACCTTTTTTTATATATAATATACATTTTTATCAATTTACACCATTGGATTGGATATGGATGTGTTTTGATTGTTTTGTTTGGATTTGTTGTTATTATGTTTTTTAGAGTGTGTAATTGAAATTGAATTTTAAAATCTATAATACTAATATTCCATATTTATATTGAGGAAAGTTTTCCAGGTATCATTCCTATGATAATTTAGAGCCCACAATTTCATAACTTTAATCTATAATTATTTTTAAAAAAAAATCACAATCATAATTATTATATATCATTAAAATCTCATTGAATATTATCAATATTTAATGAAATATCTCTTTTATCATTTAAATAATACATATGATGATTCATCTATTTTGAATATCACCAAACCCTTCCTTTTTTATTATTTTTTATAATCCTTTTTTATTATTAAAGATAGATATTTGAACAAATATTATCATATTTTATTTGCATATTCTTAAACTGTATTTTATCAACTTAATGTGCTATATCTTGAATTGATTTATTATGCATATAAGACTATTAAAAAATAAATAAAAAATAAAGGAGATAATAACACGTGCAAGCATAAAGACCCAAAAACAAACAAAATATCAAAACACAAATATAGAAGAGAGAAAAACTAAGAGCTAAAAAAAATCTTAATTATTAATTAATTTAAAAAATTACCTTCATATCTCTCTCTCATCAATGCAACCTAAATACCCTATATGAAATATTATGGCATTAATTATAAGCGGCAATTGAAATAAGGCTAAACAAAATATTATAATTGAAAAAATTAAACTTTAAAATGATAAAAAAAGAAGATAAGGGAAATGATAGTCAAATATATTATTATAGTATTAAAATACTATAATTATAATATTAATAATTAATTATAACAAATAATTAGATAAATGAAACAACTATTATAAAAAAATTTATTATAATAGATTTTTTAAAATTATTTCACCATGTGTCATTTTTTCATAATTTATATTATTTAAAAAATTATTTTTACTTCTTCAATAAAAGGTACTCTTTTATACAAAATAAAATGTATATTTAACATTTCATATAATATGAATACAAATAATTACAAAAATTTGAATTTTGAATTGAAAATCATATTCAATTAATACATATATTTTCATATGGACAATAAATATTAATTACAAAATTCATAATCATATTTAAACAAGGAAATATTTCTAAAACTTCTAAAAAAATCAAATCTAAAATAAATACCAAACCTATTGAATATGAGAGAACTATTATGCTGTGATTTACCTACATTTTTATATCTCTGTTGAATTTTTTAAAAATTTAAATCTATATTCTATAAAATTTATTCTTCCACATTTGCATACCATGTGTCATTTTTTTATTATTTTTTTAAACTTTATTTATTTCAAAAATAGAAAGCATATTTCAAAATTTATATAATTAATCAATTAAAAAAATACAAAATTTAAATTTCAAATTCAATATCAACTTTAAATCAATGTATAATATTTTCATATCTACAATAATAAATACTAAGTTTCAAATTTTTGAATATATAATTTTATCAAGGTTATTTTTGCTTGGAACAAGCGCTTCTCAATATTGTTTTAATTTGTTAGGTTATTTTATTTTTTGTCTTCATATAGTAGTTTCTGAAATTTTCTATGTAAACAACTCTATGATTATTTACTTTTCATCGCCCTCAATTATTGTCTTAATTTGTTTTTATCTTATTTTACTGTTGATGAGTAGTATTGTTAATTTCATTTTGTGATTTACTTATCATTATTCTACAACTCTTGCATTCCTTTTATAAGATATCTTTCATTATTTCTTTCTCACTTCTCTTCTCTTACTAACGGCCATTGTGAAATTTTTACAGTTGTTGATGACAACTTCAATGTCATCAAACATTACCTCATGTTGAAATACGAGTTTATTCATTTCTTATTTTTTCAGGTTAGATGAGTTCCATTCATTTCTCTAAATTTATTTTTCTTTCATACTCTTTCACTATTCTAATCTATTCATTATCTCATAATTTTTATTGTAAATTTTTATTCTTTTTGTTTATTATATATTGTTATATCAATTGTGGCAAACAAATAGTATTGTTTGAATTTTTAAGATTGATATATTTTTTTAAATATTTTGTATTTTTCAGCCTTCTCTATGCGTAGGAGCACAATACCAGTTGAGCTTTATATTCCTTTTTATTTACTTCACTCTTCTATTTTTTGCTTTTAATTGATTCGCTCTTCTATAATTTATAACGTTTTGTCCATTCAATATATTTCCTATCATATATATTTTCAAACAACTTCATCAATGTTAGAGTTTTGGCATATGTGTCATATGATATGTAATATAGCAAAATAATATTTTTCTTTCACCTTTTTCTTTTATATATCATATACGTTTTCACCAATTTGCACAATTGGATTGAATATTGATGCGTTTTGATTGTTTTGTTTGGATTTGTTGTTATGATGTTCTTTAGGATGTGCTATTAAAATTGAATTTTAAAATATGTCACTAATTCAAAATTTTAATTGATTGTAATTAAAATTTAAATATTTATCCAAATGATGCATTGTACAATTTCATAAGCAAATCGTCACCTAAAATATTTTTTAAAAAAATGTTAAACTTGGCTATATATATAATATTTAGGAATATTAAATAATAATTGTAATTTCATATATTATTTTTTGGTAATTTTAAATTTTTTAGAAAAAAATTTCTCTCGCTAAAAGTAGAAATACATTTAACAATATTCTATATATAAAATTTAAATCTTTAAATTAATGCATATTATTTTACAATCTATCTATAATTGTAATAATAACAATATCATAATAATTTATATTTCCTACAATCACTCTGTCACTTATCAATACCTATCTTTCTATGGCTCATCAATAATACAAACTCAAATAATAATTCTTTTTTTTTTGTATTTGTAACTAATAGAATGGTTCTCTGTTTATTATATACAATAATATAATTAGTATTAATCTATATAGTAATATAATATTAGTTAATCTATCAATATGGTTTCCCATATCAGTTCTAACAATGAGTCATACTAATTTTATGTTAGAAATCTTCACTTATGGATTATCCTAAGTTATGAAAATTCAAAGTTCTATATTTATTGAGAGAAATGGGAAAAGATAATTTTTAATGTCATCAAAATTTATATGAATAAGTAATATACCTTATTTTAATTTACAATAATTTTTACTACCATTAGTTCTACATATTTTTCCTCTTATTATTACGTTTATATTTTTCATCTTTTATTATATATTTAATACTTTTCTTTATTTTAGGTGTTTATTTTTTAAAGTTCATTATCACATTTGAATTGTCTTCACCTATTATTTTAGAAGCTTTGAAAATAGTTCAAGATTAGAGAGACAAGTTATGTGATCAAGAAACATCCTTCAATAAACACATTAAATTGTACAAGTTGTTCAAAGAAGAATATTATAGTTAAGAAGGATATCAATTTGGCTATAAGTTATATGACTAATTTCATATGATAATGAAGTTTGGAAGCATAGGATTATAATCTTTTTTGAATTCATGTTAAAACAATATGAATGGTAGCTACTAGATATATTGATGGTTAGTATAGATAGTTTTAATGGTATAGATTTCTAAAATATGGGAGATTATATATGTATATATATTAGTTATCAATACTAATGATTTTATTAGAATGTAATGGTCTTGGTATGAACTTATTGATATATTTCAATAAAAAAATCCAATTTACAAAATATTTATGATTATGTTTTTAATTATGGGTTACTAATTTAAAATTTGAATCAAGATTCTAAAGTTCAATTCCATTTTTTGCCTTTATATACTATTATTATATTAAATTTTTTAATCTTGGATTTAATTAATTTGATTTTAGTTACACAATTTTATTGTCTCAATTTTGAATAGGATTTTATAGATGAATTTTTTGCTCTAATTGAATACAATTATTCAGAATGATATTAAATTTTATGATACTTTTTTATATTTTGTTCATTATTTAATTATCAACTTATTTTTAAAATTAATTTATATATTCAATTTATGATATGGTATATTTGATTAAATTATTATTTCATTTTAGTAATGACCAACAAATTATTTTTCAATATCACCCCATGTATTTAATTGGTCAAATGACTTTATATTTGGAAGAGATTCATGACAAAACTAAGCCGAAGGTACTGCAACAACATCACACAAGTAGTAGCTTGTAATATCAAGTTGCAACACCTTACCAACAACAATTTCACTCACAATTTAAAGAGAATAAAAGTTGAACGAATTTCACTAATTAAATGAGAAAAGAGACTTAGATTTTTCCAAAATAAATATATTAACAATATTTAAAAAAATAAAAAATGAATATATATGTATGGTTGTCATGTGTGCGTATATATTGCATAATATTACTAGCAAGAATAATGTTTGGTATACAATAAAATTACATAACAAATACACATCATATATTTTATTACTATTGAATGTGATGTGTGATTTTCACTTATCTAATTATTCATTCTACTCAATAATAATAAAGTGTATGATGTATATTTATTATATAATTTTATTATAAACTAAACATTTTCCTACTAGCAATGATATCTTATTTTATGTTATACTAGTACAAACCACAAAACAAAAGATTAAAAGTCAAAGGTCAAAGTATAAAAGATAGTACAAGCACACAAGCAAGAGAAATTGAAAAAATCGCATTATCTATTTCTCTCAATAATTTTCACTTACTAGGGTGGCCAGTAAAGCTGAATATTGGAAGAACCACAACTCCTTTTGAAATGAATCATATGCAATTACGGTTTTGATGCTAGCAAGGCTTGCCAGTTCTACAACCCCTCCTCTAGAGGCCTCGAACCCAAGGAGAAAATAGATAAAAAGTCCACCTTCTTTGGTGTGCTGCAAATGCTGACTTTTATATTTCACAATTTGATATATTAATGTTAATTCTAACCTTATCTAACTTCAAAGATGGCATGGCACAACATGCATCACCAATGTGTTCTCCACATGCTACATTCAGAAATAATCATTTATGCGAACATGGTTCAAGCATAAGAATATAGTTATATACATGGTTCTCCACAACAAATTATAAGGCATACCTCATATATTTAGGTCTTTTATGGATTTTTTATAATTAGCCAGAGATAAATATTATTTCTGTTGGATAATTTAATTCAATGATCAATAAATAGGGGTTATAATGGATCTAAATATATGAGATTCACCATAAAATCCACCGTTCTCCATGTTGACTTGTTTAACTTTATTTTCAAATATGGATAAAGAATTCATTGTTCACCAGTGACATACAAGGTAAATTATAAGGTGAATTTCTTATGTATTGATCTATTATGGATCTTTTATTATTAGTCATTGAATTATTATCTTTTTTATTGAATGGTTTAATTCAACAACCATAAATTGGTGGTCATGATGGACCAAAACATAAGAGAACCACCATAAAATCCATCTTACATACAAGATGGGTTTTATAGTGGACTTCTTATCTTTGAGTTCATTATGGAGACCCCCTATTATTAGCTATTAAATCAAATCATCCAACAAAAATGGTAATTATCCAATGGTTGATAATAAGGTCTATGATGGACCTCAAAATTTGAGGTCCACTTTATATTTTTCCGACATACAAATATACTATTAGTACAAAAAAAAAAAGAATAAAAACTCTAGTGAATATCATCAATGTTATGAAATATTATTCATTTTTGGATGTCCATATATTTAGCTAATTCAGTTAAGATTTAATTAGATTAGATAAAATCTGTTATGATTTGATATGATATTATTTTTTTTTCTAGCTATAAATAGTCCTTTGATGTTCCATATAGAGTACCTTTGAGATTATCAATAATAATTTTTTTCTTCTTCTTCTCCATTATTCTCTCTATTATTATTTTTCACAACAATCAATAACTTTGTATATCGATTTATGTTTGGGAGTTACAAAAGAATTATTAGTAAGAAATTATTTTCTTCTGAAAAATATATGAAGAGTGAAATCGATTACTTGAAATTATTTATGACAAATGTTTGTCTAAATATGTAAACTTTGTCTAAATAAGTAAAGATAAATCTAATCGTGTACAAAGGAGATGTGGATCTTTCTTTCTTTATTGTTCAGTTTTAAATCCATTTGGACCACCAATGATGTTTGGACCCCTTTTTTCCAGACCAATAATAATGCTTTTTTATTTTTCCATTTCATCCCTCAAATCTTTGTTGGCCAGAAAAATTTGGCAACTTCAGAACTTTTTCAAAAGAAAAATTTCAGCAAAGAACTTCGATTTCATCAAGTCTTGGCATGTTAATGCTCCTTAATTTGAATGCTACACCTCTTTAGCTTCAATTCTTACTCCTAATCACTCATTACCAAAAGCTTTAGAAAAGAAACGAAATCGTTTTCATTTTTGTAAAGAGAGAGACATGAGGATAGGTTGCATAAGAAATGTATTTTATTTCTTAATTTTCTTCTTTTACATAGTTTATAAACACCAAAATCAACATATGATAATCAAAGTTTAAATAGGTGTGAAATTTTAATTATACAAATGTTCCACACAGTAAGCCCACTGTTACTAAAAGCAGTATATGGATATAAGTGTCTACATCTCTATATACAAATAATGGAAAGAGAAATGTTATTTACATGTACAATTTATGGATACCGTCAATGAATTTTCATCCATTATTGAATAAGGTGTGAACTTCATTTAATCAATACACCCTATTTAATGATAGATAAAAGGATATTGACACATTGTCACAAACACATGTACAGGTAATAGTTCGAATAGCAAGTAGATGTGATGCACACCATTTTCCTGGGATTGACTAAAGAAATTCATGGCGTTTCATTTTTTAATTTTCTTTTAATGTTTCATGCATTTATTCAATTTACTCCAACATAGCATACACCATTAGCCTGGTCCTAACTCAGTTGGGCTTTCCATCAACCTCCTAACAAAGGTACAACACACCAAAAATAACTTGCCATGTTGAAGTATGAGAATTTCACATATTGGATCTTTGCCACTATAATAGTTCATCCAAAATAAAGAAACATACATACACACACAACTGCAAAAGCATTTAAAAATTGACAGTGAAGAATCCTTGGAAAAAATTTTATGGCTTCCTAGCCTGTCCCCAGAGCTATTGACATCGCTAAAGTAACCTTAAAAAAAGCCACCACCAAGGACAGAAGAAGCAGTAACCAGAAAGGAATAGACATAACCCCAGAAGCAAGCAAGCTTTATGGAAGCCTATCCACTACAAGCCATGTGCAAAAAGTATATGCAAAAGCAATAAAAACATGCACTCAAATCCATCCCCTTTTATTATCTCTCTAACTTTCCAGCTTCTATTATTATTTTTTTTCTGATTTAGAGGGTACCAATTACAGCTCTGCAATTCCCTGTAGATCACAGATCATGATCAAACTTAAATTCTAGCTAACATGTGGTTTCTCTATATATGCATATAAAGTTATTAGTTTCCTGTAACCTTTAAAAACAATAACTTTATTTTATGTCTAATATTGTGAGTACAAGTCAGATTGTTACTTAGCCTCTGGTATACTTTTATCAAAAGATTCCAATAATGTAGTGTCCTCTACCATCTTTGCATTGGCATATTAATATAGCTTAGGACAATCTTATTGAGAATTTGTAAAGGCTTTTTCTCTTCTGAAACTTGATAAGCTGAGATGGGTTTCACTGGGGAGTTGGTAAGAAGTGTCTTCTCCAGAAACCGTTCTCATGAAAGCAAAGTGAGTCTATCAAGTGCTATATAGTTTCTCTCTCTTTCTTCCTTTTATGCTGAAGCTGCATGTACTATGGAATAAGCATGAAACAGTTATGTTAGCTCAATTTTCTAGTTCCAGCATTGTTCTCATTAATTGCTATTGTAGTAGAGTACACGAATAAGCCAGCTTTGAAATAACTCCTGTTAGCAGGTGAGGTGCAATTCTGCGGAAAATAGAAGATGGGTGTCTGTTAGATCATACTTGTGTGGCAACGAATTCAATTCTGTCCTCGCAGAGGAAGACTCAGCTTCAGTTAAGAGCTCTGAAGTCACAGTTACACAGCCGGTACAAGAGAATTTGACTGATAAAGCAGATGCCAATAGTGAAGAAACTGTAGAGAATATAACAGAAAAAAAGGCTAATTCAAACTCCACATTATTGAATGAGGAAGAAGCAGCTATTCGTATTCAGTCAGCATTTAGAGGCTTTCTGGTTAGCTAACTCAACTTTAATTGCATCAATTTGCATAATCACATCAAAAGATATGGCTCCTTGTATGCTAAAAATTGCATGAAAGTAATAGAAATATTTGAGCACAGATTCATGCCCTTTATCTATAAGGTTGCTTGTGCTGAGTTCATGGTGTGCATGACATGAATGAAAATTGCAAGACTGACGGAAGAATGGAGGAAAATGACAATTTATGCAACAATGTCAATTTTCACACTTCCTCTCTTTTTCTTCCATTCCTTAACCGATTAAAACTTTTGACTGCAAAAATGTCAATGGCTAGAATTATAGAATATAATGTCATATTTAATATTCATATGATGCATAGTATTTTTGACCCGTGTGTATAGACCTGGTTTATAACAGGAAACGACGTTGTCTGGTTGATATAGCTGACCCCACATAGTGGGAAAAGACTTCGTTGTTGTTGAAGGAATATTTCTGGCTCGCTAACATCACTTGTATGCTGTACATTTCAGTTAAGGCGTCAAGAGGCAGAAATCAGATCCAACACCGCTAAAGAGGAGCTCAATTTAGTAACACAAAGGCCAGATAGAAAGTCCCTGGCCACATCGGTTGAAGTTCAAACAGGGAATTCCACCGAAGTTTTCTCGGTTGAAGGAGAAAAATGAGCATTTACCACCGTATTCAACGCAGGACCAGAACTCATGTAACAAGGCAAAAGGTATAATATATAGCAGAAGACAATGTTACTTCATGAACTAACACATGGTTTTGGTTAAAAGAAAATAAATAAATAAAAAAAAAAAAAAAGAAGTCACTTGAAATATGCTGAAACGAATAAAGACAAGGACAAAGAAACTAGACAGAATTATCATCTAAGACATCTTATCCTTCACTAAAGGGTGATTAATCTTTTATTTAAAAAGAAAAAGTAAGAGAGTGGTTAAAGGTTAATATGTTAACTTGAGTAACAAGTCTTTTGGCCAATCCACTCCACATTAGAAGTTCAATCTTCTGCTAGGCCACTTTATCCCTACTTACTGTTTGCATCTCCAATATAACCAGAAGTCAAATATTTTTGCCAGATATAATATCTTATTAGTTATTATCAGCAGGAAGGTTAGTGGCATTTCATACTACCAGTTCATTTCTGGCACACTTACATTTGCCAATTTTCATTTTATTTTTCAAGTTTAAAGTGTGCAAGATTGGTAACAAGGTAGAATGAGGCCTAAATTTTTTGGTACATCAGAGTTTTAAGGAGAATGAAATTTAAATCTATGACCTCATGTAAACTACCAAAATCCTTGACCACTAGCCCAACTCTAGTGGCTTAAGTTGGAACCCAAAAAAGGACAGGGTAATAATATTATAATTACATAATCAGAAAAAAAAGGGTAATGTTATATACGTTGCTGAAGCATTTCTAAAATTTTGAACTCTGAACAAAATGAGACCCCATCAAATTGGCTATAATTCACCATCAACCTAAATTCTGTTAAGCAGCATAGTAACATCAACATGACATTTTCAGGAACAATGGGATGACAGCACAGTGAGTAGCTATGTTTCAAAAATGAGGATGCAGAACAGAATGGAGGCAACAACCAGGAGGGAAAGAGCACTAGCTTATGCTTTCTCTCAACAGGTAAACATTTTAAACTATACTTCATTTATAGGAAAAGGAGTGGAATGAATTCAAAATACTAATTCTGGTTGCTGCAGCTAAGAATCTGTTCAAAGAGAAGATCAACAAAATACAGTAACATAGAACCAAATATGAGCTGGAGTTGGCTTGAACGGTGGATGGCGACGCGCCTTCCGGACGCCTCATCGGTTGAAAACCATGCTATGCAGCAGTATGATGCTTTTACCAGTAATCACAATTTCACAATCAAGACAAGGTTTTTGGATGCTGCTGGGAAGAAAAGGAGAGCTGTGGTTCAAATGAAGTGCCTCTTCATTTCGATAACTGTTCGGTAAACTCGCAAGATGAGAAAGGTAGCTTCAAACCACCAAAAGCAAAGACCAACTTTAAAGCTAGGAGAACTGTATCAAGGCGAAAAACAGTGCCAAGCTATCAATTCCCTGAAGAGCAGCAGCCAAAGGTTATGATTGTGGATTCTTTAGTATGATTCATGATTCATAGTTCATGATTTTCCTTTCTCATGGACTTTTAAATAGATACAATCATAATGAAAGCTATTAACATTGCATGAACATGTTGCTTGTAATTCCATCACTGCCATAGTCTAAACATAATTTTTGTGCTCCAACAGGCATGCAAGAGAGATGGCTCCAGCAATGCAAGCAAGGATATTAAGCAAAAAGCAAAAGCAAGTAGCAAAGAGGATAGAAATGAAGTTTAGCATCCCAAAAGCTTTCTAATGAGTGACTTCTAAAATTAATCTGCCAAATAAAGTCAAACTTATGTGTCTAGTATTGAGATGTGGTCTAAGCTCTACATAAATGGTTGGATTCTCTTGTAGATTCTTGATTCTGTCATCTTTTGTGTGACAATGTCTCTTCAGTATAGTATCAAGTGCATGGAAAGAGATGATTGTTCCAATTGTTTTCTTTTAACAGCTATATCCACTAGTATACAGTAATAACAATATTATCACAATTGGTTTGCACATTGGTAGGACACAAGTATTTTTTTTACCAAGAAATAAGAATGCTGAATATTTAAATACAACTTTGCATTCAATATCATACAAAGCAGAACATGCAATCTATGATAACTTCTCCATGAAGGTATAATACCATTACCATCAAGTATCCTATGATTTTACAGGACTCAAATAAAAAGTATAATTATTTAACACACAGATATATAGATATATTGTGTACTAAATAATATAATTTCTCCATGAAGGAAGGTATAATGCCATTACCATCAAGTATCCTATGATTTTACATGACTCCAATAAACTTTGTGGATGAATGAAAGGTTTTGTCCCCAAAATTTTCTCTTCTTGAGGTTCTGTCTTGTCTTCTTGTGGATTGCATAATTTAAGCAAATCATGTCAGGCTTACCTGCCGAGTTATATCTTGGCTAAGATATTTATAACGGAAATTCAGGAAAATCATAGTTATGGGCTAAGCATCCCACCTAACATTTTGAGCGTGCAATATCTAATTAGTACCAACCAAACAGTTCCTTACTACTCAATCCATTGTTGTAGGAAGTTTTTCTTTTTTTTTCTTGTCGAAATTGTTATAGGAGTGGAAATCCATTTACTTCGAGGATTTTTTTGAGTCAAACGGGGCTTAAGACCAATTGTTTCAAGGATTTAAATCTTATACTGTTATTCTAATCAATAACTTTTTAGACCAAAAGAAAAATCAATTTTTAATAAAAATTAAATTTAATTAATTTGATAGCTAAATTATACAATATTATATCAATGATTGAATATGTTGAACAAAGTTTCATTTCATTAATTTTTTAACCAAAGAATAATAAACAAAAGAAGAAATTTTCTCCATCTTTATTTTCTTTTCTCGTCATTTTTTACCTTTTGATTCTTTTCCTCTCTATTTTTTCTTCTTGTGTCAAGCAAATATTAGAGTTAAATTATAAATATACAGAACAAAATATAAAAAAACCTGCATAAAAATTTATTTCTGCTATCAAGTCCTAATTTTAGAGAACACGAAACTTACTATTTAACAAAAAGAGTAAAAGGAATTAAAAATCCATGAATTTCATTACCATCGCATGTAATTTGAAATTATCAATCTCACTATTTAACCAAGTGTGAAGGTTTAATTTCAACTTTGAATAGAACAATTTTAAAATCCATTAGCATTTACCCTCTCAAATAACTTACAGGACGCAAATTGATTACTCACTGCACCCAATGAGATATTCTGGAAAAAAAAAAAAAACTATCAATCATGGGAAACTACTGTCAACGTCCTCCTCTCTTCCATTCTTGATTCTCCCATACCTATAATCCTAACATGGGTTACATCATTTCCTCTTTTTGTTAACAGCTGCAAGCATTCCCATACACGTACCATCTAAATTGCCTCTTTTGTTGGGCAAATACAATCTATATAGTAAATACTAAATAGCTTTATCATCTATAAATTTCAAGAATCAACAAAGCCTACCAACAAAACAAACATGCCATCCCATAAAAAAACAAGGAAAAAAAAATAACAGAAGAAAACTACCGGGCACCAGCTCAGCTCCATCAAGGATGAGAAACTGCACTGCACCCTTTCCCTCCCTCCAATCCAATGCTCCATTTCCCATTTTTCTCAAAACCAAACTCTTTTCACCCGTCTTGCTCTCCCAACAACAAGACCAAAGGCAATTAATTAATTGATTTAATTCCACAGAACCAACGACCCCCTTGGGAATGTGGTCTCCAAACAAACACAGGCTAGGTACGAAAGAAGGGTAGTTTTGACTTTTCACTTCATCTTCAAGTGTTTTGAGTCTTCACAAAGTTTCTACTCTGTTTTCTTCCTTTCCCGACTTTTTATCTCTCTGTTCTACCTTACATCAAATGAAAATTTCCATTTTTTTCCACTACCCATAAATCAAAATGGCACCTTTCTTCATTCTTCTTCTACTATGCTCTACCGTAACTTATGGGCACGCTCAATTTCAACCCAAAAACCAATTTTTCGCATCCCTTTTGGTGACCCAAAACGGCCTCGATTTCGTGAAGGACTTGCTGGTGAAGAAGGCGGTTTCATCGATAGAGTCACTCCGACTGCGAGATATTGAGAAGAGTGCGAGAATCCCAGTTGTGGGTAATGTTTACATGGCTCTCTCCAACACCACAATTTACGAAATTAAGGTTCCTTCATCGAATGTTAAGCCTGGGGAAACAGGAGTTTCGATTTTGGCTTCTAAGGTTACTTGTAATTTGAGCATGAATTGGTATTACTCTTACAGCACGTGGCTTGTTCCTGTTCAGATTTCTGACAGAGGGAGTGCTGAAGTTCAGGTATGGAATTGATCCTTTGTTTTTGTTTCAGATAATGGTGATTTGAATTGTTAGAACCTTTTTTTTTTTATATGGAGGAGGGTTGGTTTTTGTGGTTAACTTGTTGCTGTGTTGAAATAGAAAGAGGTCTTGTTGCAAATTTGGATGTTTTATAGCTATTTTTTGTTGAGCATGCTTTGTGATATGAAGGAAGCTGTGTCATTTTCTGTTGTTGGATATGGTATTAGCAAATGGTCCAGTGACAACTTTTTTATGATAAATTGTACTGTGGCACTCAGTTTGGAGTTTATATCTAGTGTTCTTATTTTACTTATTTTTACGTGAGTTATGTTATTTGAACATAAGTTGCATGATACACCATGTGAACTCACACTCTATCGGAGATGTGGACTTTACTGAGTGGGTTCATACCTCATACCTCATCTTGTGAGTTAGCATGGTATCCCATCTATCATTGGTCGGCATGGTATCCTATGCAATTTATATACAAATAACATTTTTCTTTTATATAGGTTAAGTTTCCTGTGTGCTAAAGTTTCTTGTTACTACTTTGTCTGTTTCTATATGTTTATCTTCTTCACTTCTATAATGGAAAAGGAATTTAATAAGTGCTTCCGGTGGTGGAAAGGTTGAAGGGATGGAAGTAGCACTTACATTGGGTTTGGAGAACCAGGAAGGGTCTTTGAAGCTTAAACTTAAGGACTGTGTGTCTCACGTTAAAGATATTTCAATAAATTTGGATGGAGGTGCATCTTGGCTTTATCAAGGGTATGTCAATATCCATATTTGATTCAAGCTCATAAAGTATCATAGGGTTCATATCTCCCGGATCCTTGTTGGTTGTTTCTCTTCTTTGCTTCATAGAACTTGTGTTGGCAGCCAATAGTCTTTCTTTTTTTTAAGTATAGATGGCTCCATTTTCCTTTGTAATGGTATATTCTTAATGTCTAAATGCTTTATTTTCTGCATTTATGCATATCTTAATGTTAACATTATTAGTTCACCAGAACAAGTCCATAATCTCCAATGCAAATACTTTGTTGAAAGGCTATATTTTAATAGTACACCCTCTTCTAGTTTGCAGCAATTCCAAGCAGTCCAGGTGGCCAAATGCAACTATAGGGATAGACTAATAGAGTGAACTTCATGGCCAGATGGCTAGTTTATAGTATATTTGGCTGTTTGGTACCCTCAACCATATATGCCACAATCTAAGCATATTTAATTAATATAGGGCTTGGCCTAACCATGTGGCTGAAAATGGCTTGCCCAACTTATCTTGTAGTTGGCTATTTGGTACTTATACATGTCACTCTACAGCCATACTCTATCAATATGGCACTTGCAGTATCACATATGAAGTCCAATACAAAAGGATCTAGAGGAATTTCATTAGCTGGCGTGTTTATCTTAATCAGGAATTGTCTTTCATTCTATCCAGCTGAATCTTTTGCTGTTTTCTTCAGTGTCTCCGTCAAAATATAATTTTCTAGAGCATACATGAACACAGAATATGAGAGTTGTCATATCAACAATTTCAAATATGTTCTCTTGAAAGCACAGTCGCATTGTAACTCAATATCTTCAAACTGATCACTTTTTTTACCCTAGATAGTAGATACACTATCCCTACTGTCACCACCAAGAGTATTATTTCCCACACAATTTCCAACGCTTACCAGCTAGTGTGATTCATCCTGCTTTAATATAGTATTATTTAACATTGGACAAAGCACTTCATAGGATATGTTTTTGTGTAGTTTATGAACGATGGAATTTACTAATCAACGTACTAAACACTATTTGGAGTCTTCCAGCATGTTGAATTTTTATTTCATCATATATTCACATATTTCCTTGTCAGTTTTATTTGTTAAAAGATAGTTTATGGTTGTAACTTTTACTTCTGCTTCATATCTAACAGGATAGTTGATGCTTTTGAAGAGCAAATTGGGTCAGCAGTAGAAAAAGCTATCACCAAGAAACTTAAAGAAGGGGTTTCAAAACTAGACCTGTATTTGGAAAGTCTTCCAAAGGAGGTGCCAGTTGACGATCATGCTTCTTTGAATGTAACTTTTGTTAATGATGTTTTATTAAGTGATTCGTCTGTTGGATTTGAAACTAATGGGTTATTTATAGAAAGAAGTGTTTCCGTCCCTATTCCAACCTTCTATCACAAGAACTTAGAACTTCCGGTTTCCTGCACAAATTCATCAAAAATGCTAGGAATCACTTTGGATGAGGCGGTCTTTAACTCTGCATCAGCATTGTATTATGATGTAAGTTTTGATGCCTGGTCCTCATCTTTAAGCATAGATTTATTGAAATATTCTTTTGTATCTTTGGTTTGGTGTCAAATAAGAAATTGCTTTGTGTGTTCAGGGAAAATTTATGCACTGGATAGTGGACAAGGTACCGGATCAATCTCTATTGAACACTGCAGGATGGAGATTTATTGTTCCCCAACTGTACAAGAAATACCCAAATCATGACATGAACTTGAATATATCTTTATCTTCACCTCCAGTTGTTGAGATTTTACATCAGAAAGGGGGTGCCAACGTATTCACAGACTTAGCAATTGATGTTTTGGAAGAACATGAAGTAATACCAGTGGCATGCATCTCATTGGTAGGATCACTCATTAAAATCAACTATATTTATTGTTACAGTTTATTTTGTGTTTGTAGTTTGTACTATTTATCACTATCCTTGATAATACTCGGGTGTTACTATGATTGACATTGTTTTTATTGTGATGAATTCTACCCCTCTGTTGATACAGTCACTAAACCTTCTATTTCACTGGATTGGCCCGCCCATCCACAGTCCTAGTAGGCAGCAGGATGCTTTGGTTACAGAGACTATTTGTCTTTGCCGCGTGTAATTTCCAGCTTCAGACTTTTATTGGTTATAGATATTGCTATCAATGGTAGCTTCAACTATAATAATTACTTGGTTAAAAATAGACCGTATCTTGTTTTCAAGAAAAGGTCAAGAGTCTCTGTATTAGGATTTAGGGTTTATGAACTTTTGGTGATGTAGGACATTTTTAGCATCAAGAAAAGGCCGAGTTGCAATCATTTTGGTAGTTTAGTTTTGATTTTGGGGTTGATTGTTATTTTGAGACTTACTAAATCTTAATTATCTGGTTTATTTGTCTTAGTAAGGTATTACTTTGTTTAATTTTATACTTTTTGTCCATTGTGTATATCTTATCTAGATACCGTGCATATCTTTCCACCAGCAGTGGGGTAGAGGGCACATGATTGATTGAAGTATAGTGTGCTTAGAAAATTCAAGCTAAGCTAGGGTGGTATAATGTGTGAGAATATCAGGATTCTTAGTTTTCTAGGAATCTTATGATGTTATTAGTCTCACTGGGCCACACTTGTACTGGTTGTAGTTCTAATTGGTATAAATAGGTGTTTGGGGTTGGCATCACATACACATAACACAGTGTCATCAGAATATCAGTTATTCAGAATCTAACTTGGTATTAGAGCAGTACCACCCTCCCTACTCATCTTGTACACCTTGGCAAAAGAGCATCAACAACAACTAAGCTTTGTTAGGTGGGGTCTACTTGGATCAGAGTTGTCCTCACTTGGCACCTTGCAATTGTTCTCACTTGTTTGTGGCTGTCCTATTGATCCTTTAGTCCAATGAGTGATATTGGTATATGTTATCATGTTTGATCAGGTGATTCGAGCTTCGGGTTCTGTCAGCATCAATGGAAACAACCTTGTAGGTGCTGTGAAATTGGATGACTTTGCAATGTCATTGAAATGGAGCAACATTGGCAATCTGCGGATGTACCTTATCCAGGTGCCTTTGTGTTTTGTATGCCACATTTAGTGAATATACATTTAATATGTCTTTTTGTTGATTAAAGGTGTGTTATCCTTTCCTACTGCAGCCAGTTGTTTGGACTCTTATTGAGACTGTTTTCTTGCCATATGCAAATGCACATCTCAGTAAAGGGTTGCCCTTACCCATCATTGATGGTTTCACCTTACAGAATGCAAAGATAATGTTGTCAACTTCAAGAGTCACAGTTTGTAGCGATGTGTCATTTGCTGAATCAAACAAGCTTTTCTCCAAATTCATTGAGTAGATAAAGTGTTTTATTGATCCATCGTAAAGATCTCAATTTAGAAATCTAGGTTGTATATTTGCTTGTACTATTTTCTTTTATTTGTTACGTAATGGTACAACTGTCCCCCCATATTGTACAGAACACAGATTTCTATGCAAGTACTTAACACCATGTTTTCTCATGTACATGGAGGTTTTACTCATGAAAATTGTATCTGCATCAGGGATTGATGTAAAGGGATTAATGTGTTAAAATCAGAAATTTTTTTAGCGATCAATGTATATCTTTTATGCTGTTTTACAAGATTTTATTAGAAGATTATAGATAGATGTTTTTGTTTGATATATGTTGGACGAATATTATTGTGTTTATTTAAGATGCGTTTTAGCATGTGCATAGTATCAAAGCAGTGACCAAGCAAAGTTTCCAAAGAAAAAGAAATTTTCCAAAGACTACATATAATTAAAGGAACTGTTAAAAAGGAAGAAATCACCCGTGGAATTGCAATTTGCTATTCTCAGAACCTTTAGATACAAGCATGTAACACACTATCAAGTGAACAATAAGTTGCATTAGCTTCACTTTCAGCGAATATCTTCACTACCCAAAACTCGGTTAGATTATCTGCATGGGGAACCTTGCTCAAATTCAGCACTTGATTCAAATTGATATTGATGAGCTCTCTGGTGCTTCGTCATGATTCAACTGTCCACCCTCTTTGGAGGCAAATGGTTGATCTAGAATTTCAGGCTCTGAAGGTAGAAGTGAATAAAGTAATTCAGATGATTAGTTCCACTTTATAGTAAGATTAGGCTTGTGATGAGTATGAGTACCCTTGTAGAGTATATCCACAATCTCCCCATCTATAGTTCTCTCAACTTCTTTCTTCCCAGGGCACTTTGTGTATGTGCATCTGTAGCAACTTCTCTGAGTTCCACTACTTTTCAACAGTTTCTCTTCATATTTTCTCCAGTTGTATCCATCATCCACCACCCTCCTTCTCAGCAATGGTATTTGTTGGTGGCTATTGTCATCATCATCTCTTTCTACTCGATGTTCAGCACCAATTTCCACTGTTACATGATCTTGCATTCTAAGAGTCCCAACCTGTGATTGAGATTCCAGTTTGGAACGAAGAATCATGAGCGAGTAGCATATGATTGCTGCGATGATAGAGAGAAATAAGTTCACTTTCATGAGCTGAACAGTTAGGCATCCAAGGAAGAAGTTGAGGAGATCAGCTTCAA
Source organism: Dalbergia oliveri (assembly GCA_030441495.1). Taxonomy (NCBI): domain Eukaryota; kingdom Viridiplantae; phylum Streptophyta; class Magnoliopsida; order Fabales; family Fabaceae; genus Dalbergia; species Dalbergia oliveri. Next base: position 19,186,176 of record JAMLFY010000014.1, on the reverse strand, counting down.
AACCAAGGTCAATCTGCCTTGACAGAGACAGAGACATTAAAGCAAAAGATGCACTTGAAATCATGCTTAACATGTCTGGTTTTCCATTCCCAGCTTTATCAGAGAAAAATGAGTACATAGATGTGAGCAACAAAACAAGAACCCCCACCTGAGCTTTCAGCAAGAGACTCCTAGAAAGCTTCCATTTCTTCAAGAACAACATCATGCTGCTGATACTGCAGCTTACCACAGTGTAAACCATTATCTTCAACAAGTTCCACTCTCCAAATAGATGTTTGAAAGAGGAACTCATACCATAAGAGAGGAGTCCAATGATACTTGTTATGAATCCCACAACTCTCCATAGCCTTTTCTGGTTTAGCCAATTGGAATTCCTGATGGGCATAGTGCTTATTTTACAAAGGTTTAGCCTTTCAATTGTGAAATTTAGAGAAAGGTTTGGAATGGAATGAAGTCTTTGATGATAGTGATGGATTACTTGAACTGTACTTCGGTTGCCTATTTAGTCTGCCTCGTTGCAATCAGCAGTTGACAAATTGGTTGACATTTTCAATTTCTGACAACAAGCAATTGTTGGAGTTTATTAGTTATTTGTTGAAATTTTTATTTTTAATTTTCACAAGGCAATCCTATTCAAGTACCGAGACAATTAAATGCGAGTGACTCACCTAAATGAAATTCGAGACCTATAGTGCCGTAGGTTCTAGTGGACTGGTATCTTTACCAACAGATCAAATGACAGTCGACTATTATTTTTGGAGTTGTATCTATCAAAAATAATTTTCTAAGAAAGTTATTTTTTATAATAGATTCAAATCTACAAGAAGCAAAAGATTTTTTCTTTTCCATTGTCCTAAATGGGAAATTGAAAGGACAATAACAATTATGCAAAAGAAAGAAATGACAATCGATACTTTTGTAATTAAATAATATAGGTTTTTTCTTGGATATTCATAGGGCACACATATTCTTTTATTTTCAATTATTATAACTGAATTCTTGATTATCTATATTTTAATAAATTGCATTAGTAAAACACGTGACACATTTTTATGTATAAATAATTAAAAAACACTAATACTTTTAAATTTTATAAGAATTAGTCATTTGACTTGTTAATGCATGGGTTGATAATAAAATATAATTTATTAATTATTATTGAAAATAAATAATAATTCATTTAAATATATCTCATAGAAAATTTTATATAAATTTCTTTTGAAAATAAATTAATAGATAAATAAATAAATAAAATATAAATGTGTCATTCTATTTTATATCTTATTTTGAATATCATATTTATAAGGTTAAAAAAATCTCAATAGATAACATTTAACTAATAATAAATAGTCTATTTTATAAAAATTTTATACGTTTTAAAAGTTGAAATTGTTAAATAATGAAAGAATAAGTGGACAATTTTACTATATCATGAGTCATATATAGGGATGATAATGGGTATACATTAAAGATAGATATACTCCCGCCCTTGTCTCCATCCCTATCTTTGTCATGGGTCTCTATTTCTTATTCTCGTAGGAATTTGAATCCTATATATTCGTTAATATTAAAAAAATTTCAAAATGATAAAATTTTTTAAAATACTTTTAAATTCGAAACATAAATGTCGTTAATAACAAATATTATTAATGCAATATAATCCAAATTAAAGATGAAGATATATATATATATATATATATATATATATATATATATATATATATATATATATAAAGCAAATCCAATAAAAATAATTAATAAAAATGATAAAATTGATATTTAAATAATTTATATAAATAACGAATTTAGGATTTCATGGTGTGAAGACCTCATTTCTCGTCCCTACCCATTTAGCAAATGAGGACTTCACCTCTTCTCATGAAGACTAAATATATCTTTATTCCTCCCCATTGAGAATTATTCAGATTGATTTAATGGTATTTTTTTCATCCTAAGCCATTTACGTCTTTTTAATAAGTTAATTTTAAAATGTATGTTACAATTAATGTGTTATAATTAGTAAAAAAAATTCATAAATAATCATAATTTTAAGTTTTAGTTCATTATCAACTTAAAAATCATATTATAATAACTTTTATATAATTATATAATAGTTACGTATGGTTAATAAAATTTTTGTTAATTATAATTTTTTATAGTAACATAATTATAATAGTTTTGTTATCATTAATTAATACTATAATAATTATACATATAAAATTTTAATGATATAATAATACGTTCAATTATCATTTTGTTTATATTATTTGTTATTATTTCATATTAAATAATTTTGAATGAGATATTTTGTAGAATATTTTTATTGTGTTAATGAAAAAGAGATATAAAGGTATGATTGGAAAAAAATAATTAATAATTAGAAGGTAAATTAAATTCAAAAACTTACTTTAATTATTAAAATTATGAAAATGATGGGTCATAATTTTTTCTATGAATGACACATGAAAAATTTTCTTGTAATAAGTCTTAAATATTAATATTATAGAGTATAGATTGCAGATATCAAAGAAATCTCATAATAACTACAGGTATTATAATAAAAACTATGTCAATCATGGGTCTCTCTTTGGTGGTGTCAATAAATAAAATAAAATAACACACTACACAACAATTACCAGGAATAAAGAAAAAGAACCACCACGCTACAACAAATATTTTACTAAAAATGTTTTTTTTCCTCTTAAATTGACCTTATCCATCACCACCCTTACGTGTGCCCTATATGCTTCAGACACAATTCAAGAAGTGTTTCTAAAACCCATTTTAAACCATCTTCTCTCCCTCTTCCCTTGTAATGATGCAAATTTCTTTGAGCAATTCAGCCTTCAAGGCCCCTCAACTCTTCCCATTCCACCAACCCGTTTTCTCCCACAAGCCACCGACCCACCAGGTTTCCCTTCAAACCCATGTCAACCTCGTCAGTGCCCTCAAAGGGTCGTCAGGGTACTTATCAGAAATAAGCAAAGCCATCGATCACGAAGAAGAGTACCGGATAGCCCGGTCGCAGGTCAACCGGAAAGGTGTGGACTTGGAAGGTTATTCCATTGAGGGTCTCTCAATTGGAGGGCAAGAGACATGCATCATAATCCCTGAGTTCAAGTGCGCCTTTGATATTGGGAGGTGCCCAACAAGGGCTATTCATCAGAACTTTGCTTTCATCACTCATGCTCATCTTGATCACATTGTAAGCATAAAAAAGACCCGCTTTTTTTTTAATGTCATTTTGATATCACTCACTGTTAGTGAGGGTTTTATTTGAGCTATAGCATTTTAATGAAGGGCTTAGATCGGAAGTGTTTGCTTTGCTGATAGAAAAGCCAAATTTACAATAGCAACCAGCCTTTTCCCACTAGGTGGAGTTGGGTATATGGATAATTAAAATTGGAGTTTTTTAGCTGAAACCTTGATATTTCTTCTAGAACACATGGTGTAAACTTTTAAAGCTTTAATCTTGCATATCATATCGTATCATACTTACTTTGATAGAAAAGCCAAATTCAAAACAATAACCAAGCCTTGTCTCATTACATGGAGCTGGCTATAAAGCCATAGTTCTTCTAGAAAAGCCTAATTCGCAGCAACAACCAAGCATTGTCCCACTAGGTAAAGTCAGCTATATGTATCATATGGCATCATAATATCTTGTGGTAGCCACGTATGAGAAAAGCCAAATTCTCAATTGGTTACCATTGGAGTTTGTTAGCTGAAACCTTACTATTTCTTCTAGAATATGGGTGTAAGCTTTTACAGTTTCAATTTTGTTGTCTATGTTTTTTTTGCATCCTAATTATTTGGTTAAGCTTTATGCCTTCTCTGTCTTTTATACATTGTATGTTGAGTGTAAATTTAGCGTCAACTCATTAAGATTTTGAATGATTTAGGGAGGGCTGCCAATGTATATAGCTAGCCGTGGATTATACAATTTGAAGCCTGCTACTGTGTTTGTGCCTCCTTGCATCAAAGAGGATGTTGAGAAGCTGCTTGATATTCATAGGACAATGGGCCAAGTTGAATTGAATGTTGAATTGGTTGCTTTGGATGTGGGTATGTTTCATTTGTCTTTCATTAATGATCAGGGATTATCTTCACGGAACTGATAGTGAGGTTTGATTTTAGGAGAGACATATGAGTTGCGGAATAACCTTGTCGTCCGACCATTCAGAACACAACATGTTATACCCAGCCAGGTACCTTTCACTCAGTCATTCTGTTGCCCTTGTCTTGTAACTGGAGGAAAAGTATGAGTATCGTGTTATAGCTTACTTCACTTCATGCAACAGCTTTTGAATGAAGAACTTGGCCCAAAAATAATCAGGTTTCTGCTTTGCATACTGTCTTCTGATGCCTGATAATTTTAGTCTAATATTTTCCTAGTAAATTCCATCCTTTTTGTTTTGCCTGAACAATTCACAAACAGCCTGTTTGGAAAGCCATCAGAATTCAATTCTACAAGGAATTGAATTCAATTCCCTGCATTGGAAACAATTTAACCCAAAGAATTCAAATCATGTGAGAATTGAATTCCATAAAAACCCCAAAGTAAATCAGACCCAAATGGGTCTGATTTGTTGATGGAATTGATCTAAAAAGTTGAAATTACCAAGAAACCAGAGAGAGAGAGAGACACAGAGAATGGAGGCAAAGTTGGAGTAGGGTGAGGCGGGCTAGCTAGAAGGCAGGGAAGGGAGCGCTCCATGACTCGGCGTGGCGCAGAGCGAGTGGTGAGGCGAAGAAGGTGGTGGCGCGGGTGGTGTGACACAGTGGTGAGGAAGGGAGCGCGAAGGAGAGAGAGAAGGGAGCGGCGATGGGTGGTAGTGACAGCGCGGCCTCCCTTCTTTGCCTTCTCATTTTTTTGTTCCGGTTTTGTCTTCATTCCTCATTTTTTTTTGTTTCACGGGGTTACAGTGAATGGTGGTCCATGGTTTGTGGAGAAGATGGCTTGGATGTGGTTGATTTGTGTTGTTGTTTTGTGTTTGGAAAAGATTTGGCTGTAAGGTAGGAGATACAGGTGTTGTGTTTAAGGATAAAATGGTAAAAATAAACAAATCAATTCATTTTTAGATAGATTCCAAATCAAGGAATTGAATTGAATTCTATTATTTACTAACTCATTCCAAACATAAGAATTGAATTCAATTCCTGATGGAATTCAATTCTTGATGAAATTCAATTCAATTCTATCACTTTAAAGCTTTTTAAACACCCTGAAACTTAATTTTATTTTATTATTTTATTTATTTTTGTGTGTTTGGTATACTTGTCTTGTCCTCTGTACATCTCTTTTGTAATATATATTTTGATTTGATAACAATAACATTTTAATCATGAATCTTTTTCTCTAGAGAGGGATAGAATGAATGAGCTCCTAGTGCCTGATTTTCTTTTCCCCATGGCAATAATCTCAGTTTATGTGATGCTAATAGTTGGAACTGTGCTAGAATCCTTTTAGGCCTCTTAGAATAAGGACAATGCTAACCTGATAGAATTATGCAGGGTTATGTAGTCTACTCAATCAGGAAAAAGCTAAAGAAACAATACATTCATCTGAAAGGGAAACAAATTGAAAAATTAAAGAAGTCTGGTGTTGAGGTTTGTAATATCTGCTAAGTAAATCTGATTTGTAACTTCTTTGATCTTTACTTTTAATGAACACTCCTTTCTAGATTACAGACATTATATTATCTCCTGAGGTGGCCTTTGCGGGTGATACAACATCAGATTTTATGCTTGACCCACGAAATGCTGATGCATTGAGAGCAAAAATTCTCATAACTGAGGTATTGCATGATCTTTTAATGAAATGAATATAATTATTTTATCTAGAATTTCAGCTAAATTTGAAAATTCACTGCGTGATCTGCTGAAATGCTACAGCTATGTTCTTTGTAGTGTCATCTGATTTCTTATTTAATCTTTATTCTTTATAATTATCTCAATTTTGATATTTCTCTTTGATTGGTTTTATTGTTGAAACATTGTTCACAGGCAACTTTCCTAGATGAGTCCTTCAGTATAGAGCATGCTCGACAACATGGTCATACACATATATTTGAGGTAATGGGACAACTTTCATTCTCTTATGGTTTCTTTATGGGTAGCTTGACAAAGTCAAGGTGCACAAAGATGAACTTTCGCAGCTTGCCCTTCCTTTTTTATTTTGCTGTCTTGTATGACTTAGATATCTATGCTTAATTATAGCCATGTCATAGACTTCAACAGCTTTTTTTGTGGCTAACTTCAGTTTCTTACTTTTTATTGAATAATTCAAACAAGTGCATAGCTGATTTGACATGCTGCATTTTTTACTTTATCTCAAGCCATGGAACCTCTATCTGCCCTGACAAATTTTGCACTGCTTCTTCCTTTGACTGATTGTTTCTCAAAAACAAAATTATGTATCTACTGAGTATTACTTTGAGGAGATTGCTGATTTGAAGTAAACTTGTCTTAACAATGTAGATCATGGAAAATGCTCAGTGGATTCGCAACAAAGCAGTTCTGTTGACTCATTTTTCATCAAGATATAGTATAGAGGTAATGTTACAGTTTCCCTTTTTTTTTTTTATGTTGTCTATGGACTGGCAAGGGTACAAACAAGATGCAAAACTCCCAAGATTTAGTTGTACCACATTATAAAAGGGTGGATTAATACACGAGGCTCTTTCACCTAATGAGGTCTAGGTAGATGTATACAGCTTTATCTCCATAAGAGAAGAGACTTTCTAACATTTGAACTTGTGAGGTCACAAGACAGCAACCTTATCATTGTGTCAAGGCTTACCCTCTTTGGAAATACACATTTTATATTCATGTCAATAAATTTCTGTCTCTTGAATGTCAGTGAATAAAATAAAACAGGCATTTCTTTTTTCTATCTTCAGGAGATTCGTCAAGCTGCATCAAAATTGCAGTCCAGGGTATCCGCTAAAGTGGTTCCTCTCACTGAAGGTTTTAAATCAATGTACTCTTAAGTCAAAGTCTGATTTCAATCTTTACCATATCAATGAGTAAAGAGAGAGAGCGAAAAAGGTTTCATCATGAGCTGTATTTTTCTGTTTCATAGTTTCTTGTTAAATTAGAGTGGTTTTTTTTTTTTTTTGTCTTTTGGTTTTTATTCATGTAATTTAGTATTTATTCCCATGAAATCCAGTAGCATGTCTGAGTAGTCAGAGCCCTCCATAATTTACCATTGATGCAACACTAAGGGCTTGTTTGGTTTACATTTTCATTTTCTATGTTTGTTGTTTTCAAGATTTGTGGAAAAAATAGTGAAAACGAAAAATGAAAATATAAATTGAAAACAAGAAACATGATTTTATCGTTTTTGCTGTTCATTTCTTGCCTACAATCTTGAAAACAGAAAATATAAAATAAAAATAGGAAATTAAAATAGAAACCACACTGGTCCTAAAGATGCTATACGGCCCAATGCAAGCGGGATTTATGTATAGATCGATGGTTCATGCATACACGTGGTTATTGGTCCAATAAGTTGTCATAGATCTGTTTTGTGTATCTAATATTTACTTTATGATTGTTCTCTATGCATCTGGTTGCTTTTCATGAAAATGTTCCAAGTTGTTTTTCTTTCTTATTCTAAATTCTTTGCTGACATCAAAACACGATTGAGAAATTCTCGTGTGTCGAGTAGAGCATTTCTCTTGTTCTGCTTGGTAGTACATTACTCTTTCATGTTTCGTGATGGATATAGAAAATTTAGATGATAGGCAAAAATAATACACAAATATAACAAATTGTTCTGTATAATTTTTATCTTAGAAAAGGATCAAATATAATCAAACATTGAAGGTAAAATATATACATATTTATATACTCCTAAAAAAATTATCAAACTCTTGTGGTCTATTTGATTTGAATTTTTAGTTTTTATTTTCAATTTTTTAGATTTTATGTAAGAAATATTGAAAATTTTAAAAATTACAAATTTCAGTTTTTAGAATTTTCAGTATTTTCTTCATAAAATCTGAAAAATTAAAAATGAAAACTGAAAAATCAAACTAAATATACCCTTAACATTAAGTACATAGATCCTTCACCGTTTGTCACCGTTTAGCATGCCACTTTGTATGCATATTTATATACTCCTAAAAATATATTGGAGGTAAAATATAATAAAATATTTATATCCTCCTAAAAAAATTATCAAACCCTTAACGTTCTGTACATAGATCCGTCACCGTTTGGCACCATTTAGCATGTCGTTATGTATAAGGTTTTGATTTTGTTGTATCAGCAAATAGCATCCTTGCTACATTTCTTGCGAGCCAATGAGGACAAGAATTCCCATCATGGAAAGTACAAATGTGTTAAATGAGAAGTAAAATAAATAATAAAAAAATTAATCAAAAAATAATAAATAATAAAAAAATAAGTACAAATTATACATGCATGTATTTTGAGAAGTGTACCACAATCAAAACGTGCAAAATGATGAGAAATTGAAATGCTTTTGTGTTAATATATGTGTACACCTTCATTGACTGGGAGGTAAAGAACCAAAGATGAAAATAACACTGCTACTTATATGGTTCGGAATTTTTTGGTACTGAGAAGCATTTGTGTTATAAAAAATAGTTTCTTTTTGCTTATCAATGTACAATTGCGTTTATTCACAAGTAAAACAAATAGACAATCTATGATTAGCTATGTATTTCAACTAACCATGAAACCTAATACAATTAGTAGCTAGTTAGACTTCTTAAGCATCTAGATATTTGATTTTTGACTATATTTATAGAAATAGTTTCAATGATTAGAGGCAAAATTATGTTTGTGAGCTCTAGGTGCGAGAGGGTTAGTCTTTTTGACAATAGATACTCTAGGTTCAACCAAAATGCTATATTTCAACTTGTCGATATATAAACACAACAATAATAATAATTTAATTGTGTTATGCTTTATAATATCATTGCTTCATTTATAGTATGAATATTTTATTTTTTATAGAAAAAAGCAAAAAATGTTATTTATTTTAATTGTTTATTGAAGTATTTTAAAAATATATCTTTAAATTTTAAGTATAAGTTTATGTAAATAGCTTATTAAAAATTATTTTTTTAATTAAAAAACTGAAACAAACACCCTCTTAACTTTTTGGTGATCAAGGTAACTTTATTTTTAGGCACGGTTCTAACTAAAGAGATGTTTTCAATAAGTTGTTTAATCTTTAAGTTTGTTTATAAAAACAGGTTTTGCTTATCATGTGCAATGGTTAAGGAATAAGAAAAAAGAAGTAAGTTTCAAGATTTTAAAGTGGATTTCATACATATAAAATATCAAAATTTATATTTCCAATGCATAAATTTTTATTTTTAATTCTTTAACCATTGTTTAAGGCCACTGGTTAAATAAATCATATAAAAAACTCATCAATTACTTTTAAAATGCATGAGTTTAATTTTAATACACTTTCAGTATAATAAAATTTTATGTTGAGAACTAATTATATGTTTTTATTTGTAAGACTTTTAAAAGTAGTGAGTGGTTAATTCAAATAATTTTTTGGTGGTTTATATGTCAAATCTTTTTTCTAATATGGTAAAATATTATTAGATGTATGTATAAAATTACTTTATGTTTACAATATGTTCAAATTAAATTCTTAAAATAAACATATACTAACATATACGGCCAAAATATTCACATCAAGAAAAAGATATGACAAAAATAAGAAAATTAATAAAAAAAATCTTAATTTATGTTATGATAAAATAAACACATTGCAAGCACAAAAAATTCTCCCAGTCCCCCCCCCCGGGGAAGGGATCTTATCTCGCTTTAATTATTGATTAAGGTTCAAAACCTGAAGTTAGAGTATATATGTTTGGTTAAGATTTTTATTAACGCTAACATACACAGTGAAAAGAAGTCACCATTTCCTTTTTCATGAAAGTTGAGTTGGAAATCATACAGTTTCAAGGAAAAAAAAAACATAGGGGATAAGGACAAAATGCGAAAGAGAAGAGTTCGGTTATCAACCATGATTTAGCTAAAAGTCAAAATAAAAGAAGAATGGAATTTGTTATAGATAGACTCCTATATATTTTTATACAGGATATAAACTCTACTTAATTTAAATCTCATATTTTATTTAAGGATAGGTAATAATATATCGATATAATCATGTGAGTCTAAATCTCGGTACTCAAAATAAAAAGGGTGGATGAGTGTGTGTTGGCAACTAGTAGTGGTTGTCCGAGAGAGAGATTAATATTAGGAGGACAAGGAGAATACGAAACCTGCATTTCTCACCCAACATCACGCGCCCAACCATGGATCTCGAAGCTCCCAAAATCCAAATCAACCAATTTAATGCACACAAGCACATGCATTGGTCATTGCGCGTTGCACACATGCATACATGGATCTAATTTAAATATATTGTGTGTAAAATTTTTTCACAAAAATGTCTAATAATGTGTTATCATATTAGTATGAGTATTTAATTTAATAATTTATTATCCTAAAAACTTATAAATAAAAATATATAACAGTATAAACTTGGTACATCAAAATTAATTAATATCTACATATATAAATTGTCCACGGTGCCCTTCAAACTATCTCTCCATCTCTCAGTCCATATAATTCACAAGAATTTATAATTGTATTTAGAATAATTAAAATTATGAACGAAGTTAATTAAATTTAAATTAATTGAATTTATATATCAAAATTTATATTTATAGAAACTTTGAATTAAATTTTATTTTTAGAATGATTTTATAAAAATAAAATACATCAGAAAATATTTAGAATGAGTACAAATAAAATAAAATTTAATTTATATTTAAAAATTAAGTTAAGTTAATTTTATTGAAGTCCTATCAAATTAGATAAAAACTTCAAAATTAAAATAATCAAATTTCATTATAATGAATAAATTAAAGACAGTGTAGAAAAAAATTTGTTAGATCTCATATCTATTATTTGAAAGTCATATAAATGAGATAATTTGATTTGATGTTATCAGTATATAGGAATTAAATTCTAAATTAAAATATTAGTTTATATTCGTTGATGTTCATGTTATTGATGCATATTTGTAACTGCGCACATATTTTTCTTTATCTAATATAATATAGGGGCGCATTCTTACTGTTGCTGGTGTGACTATAGCTATATGCTCTGGGCCTTTTGTTGGCCTCTTTAGTTGCTCTAGCTGTTTGGCCAGACTGGATTGTCTTTGCTCTTCGTGAGACGACGAGAAAGGTAGTCCTCTATTATGACTTACAAATATTCGTTCTTTAATATTGAATTTGTACATCAAAATTTATATTTATAGAAACTTTGAATTAAATTTTATTTTTGGAATGATTTTATAAAAATAAAATACATCAGAAAATATTTAGAATGAATAAAAATAAAATAAAATTTAATTTATATTTAAAAATTAAGTTAAATTAATTTTATCGAAGTCCTATCAAATTAGATAAAAACTTCAAAATTAAAATAATCAAATTTCATTGGAATGAATAAATTAAAGAAAGTGCAAAGAAAAATTAGTTAAATCTCATCTCAATTATTTGAAAAGATATGGTAATGAAATGATTTAATTTTATATTGTTAGGACATTTGAATTAAAATATTTTTTAGAGATAAATGTATTTAACTTTGAATTTTAAGTCGATCTGTAATTTACATCCAATTTTTCAAAATTTACATTATCACTTGAATTTTTAAACCTGCAAACACCTCAGTATAATCTTGACAAATAATAAAAGTAAGTTTTATGTGCATTTAACCCTCTGATTTTTAATTTATGCAACCTTACACCTTATCTTTAAATATATGTGTAATTAACCCTCTTTTTTTATTTTGTATAACCCACACCTATTATGACTTAGTTTTGGAAAGGTTTTTACACGGTTTAAATGTTTAGATGTTGTAATGCACTTTTGAAAAATAAGGGATTTTCCTGTTTAGAAAGTTTAAGGTTAATATATATTTTAAAAGTTAAATTTAAATTACTCATAACCTAAAATCAGAGATAAAATATATTTAATCCTATTTTTTATTTTTAAAGTATCTTGACAAAATATTTAAATCTAATTTTAATATATTAACACTGTAATATGATAGTGTAATATGATTGATTCAAGTACTTATTGTTCAAAAGATAATAAGTTTAATCGAAGGATTTTCAATTATCAAAATTTGTTTTAATTTTTATTTTTTACTGAGAAGTGTGTGAAAAGTGATCAAAATCCAGTTGTAAATGGATCTTCATCTCTGACACGACACAATTTATCAACTAAAGGAAACAGAGAAACTTCCTTTCCTTTAAAATCACCACTTTCCCTGTTTTGCACTCGTTTTCTTCACTTTTCTTCAATCTCTCTGTTCACTCTCACCAAAGCTCTAATCTTTATCCCTCAATCCCTCAAAACGCACCTTCCTTTCTCTTCCAATCTTGGTCACCCTTCTTTCTTCAATTCCCAATCCTTCTCTATTCTGGGTCACTCTGTAATCCGCAAAAAGATCCAATCTTTCAACCCACCCTGTTCAATCCTCGTTAACCTCCTTTTGATTCTCGATCTGGGTCTGTGAGAAAATTCCCTGTTTTGTTGAAATTTTTTAAATTGTGATGAGTTCGATTATGAGGAAGAGGGAAAGAGAGAACCCCTGTGGGGTGTGTGGGCATTATCACAAGTACGAGGAAGGCGAAGTGTGTTCGATTTGCGGCCACAGGATTCCTGTCGGATCGGAGAAATCTTCGGTGCAAGTCAGTGCTTTCCCTTCGGTGATCCTGCCGGAGTTCCTTTACCTCGGAAGCTACGACAACGCTTCGCGCTCTGAGCTTCTCAAGACTCAGGGAATCTCTCGCATCCTTAATGTAAGAAAGGGTTTTTCTTTCTGAGTTTAATTTGAATATAGTGTATAATAATTTTACACAGACATGCAATCATATATGTGTGCCATGCCACATCTGCAGAAAAAAATGTTTGACCCAACCATCCGGAGTAAGAAAATTTGGATACATTTTTTATTTTGTTGTTATTGATGGTTTTAGACTTTAGAGGGTTAGGCTTGATGCACTAGTAAGGTTGCTATCTTGTGAACTGAAAGATCATGGATTCAAATTCTGGAAACAGTTTTTTTTTTTTTTTGCTTGCTTGCGAGGGGTTAATTGGTGGTTTGTGGAATCTGTGGTTGAATTTGATGGTTCTATTTTTTTTTCCTTTTGTGTGTTGTTGTTGCATTGATATACTTGAATGTTTCTTCCAATGATTGCCTTTTGATTGAATGATGATTACGGTGGATGTTTTGATGTTTGTGGTGGAATTATGGTTCTGCGGATTAGTGAAATATGTTGTTGGGTGTTGTGTGCTTTGGACTGTTGTTGTGCTGTTTGAGATTTTCAGCAGTAGAGGAGTGAATCTCTTAAGTGTGGTTTAGGTTAGAGGTTTGGTAAAACACACTTGGGATTTTTAAGTGGCCAATGTAAGGGGGTGATCCCAAGTTAAAGATTTCATGGGAAATGTCTAGTAGATGCCGAAAATGTGAATTGTTTTGGGTTGATTGTGCAGTTACAGTTTTTTATTTTTTTATTTTAAGTAATTGGGGACACTCGTGAAATTTATCGTTACATTGCACTTAGACTAACACTGAAACCGACTCAGGACGCCACACAGACACATGGAAAGGACCAAACTTTTAAAGTTGTAAGAGTCGGATATCACACACACATATACAGTTAGTTAGTTAGTTAAAAGTTTTAAAGAAAAAGATTCATTGGTCATGTCATATATGTATACGTTTCAACTGTTAAAAACTTCTTAAAACTTGCTAGTTTAAAACAAACCAAAAATATGTGCGTTATTTCTTTTTTAAATTTTAATTGGCTTTGTCTACGTCATGTCCTGTTGTGTCAGAGTTGATAAAGGTAATTTTAAAATTGAACATGTGTAAAAGTGTTGTCAATGGGTTATGCAAGATCTAACATAGATACGGATCCGATATGTGAACATGACATGACAGTACCAAGATGTGTCCGTGCTTTACAATGGCTGTCTATATTCATTGTTTAATGGAAAGGAATTAGACAATTTGTTATAACTTCTAATTGGAAATATTGGGAAGTAACTGAAAGTATTGACAAGTTTGAGGAGTTCAATAATAGTACCTAGCGCAAATGGAGGTAGTACCAAGTTTAAGGTTTTTTTATTCTTTTGGGAAAGTTAATGCAATTCTAGTTGTTTTGTTTTGGATTGTTTAGCAAAGAGAAAACAATTATTTGAGTTGACTAGTAATGCTATATGAGTACAACAAAATAATGAATATGATGGTAGTTGACATGTTTAACCAGCTGTGTTAAATTCCATTTCTCATGATGAGTGTCAAGTCCATTTCAAAAAATCTGTAAGGTTTGGAAGTTGCATATCCAAACTTGTTGGAAGTTTATTTGCTTATTCTGCCTTCGAATTTTCTGCCTGTGCAGACTGTCCCTTCTTGTCAAAATCTCTACAAGAACTCATTTACCTATTACTGCCTCCCAGATGACAAATCTTTGCCATTTGATGAAGCAATTCAGTTTTTAGGTATGTTCCTTCTGTTGTCCATTTAGATTTATCTCCTGATCATTTAAACATGATACCTTCACAACATCAGCTAGTAGCTTTGTGCTTTGTTTCTTTTATTTATTTATTCATTTATGTTTAATCATATGCAGTCAGTTATTTACTTACATTTAGCCAGGTGTACATTCTGAAGTAATGAATTTGAGATTGATTTATAGCTCTCTTTGTCTCATGTATGTGATAACATTAGCTATATATTACTTTTTTTTTTTTTTTCAAGCTTGATACTTCAATTTTAGATTATCTTGGCTCCGCCATTACATGATAGAGTTTAAATGCTACAAGGCATTAAATATAAAAATTTTGGGTGACATCCAGGAAGCCTGTGATTTGAAAGAAGAGGTACATGGTCTGCTTTGTGTACCTTTCCTTTTATAGTGTTCGCTATGTGTGAAAAAGTATGTATCTTTCTTTCTTTCTTTCTTTCTTTTTCTTCTTTCTTTTTTTGGTAGAAAAAGAAATTTCATTAGATAGAAGAAAGTGTACAAAAGGGGATGAGACATCCTCATATTGATACAAAAAATCATTTGTCCTAAAGGGATGAACCATGTAGCAAAGCATGCCGATTCCTTTGAATATGAGTTTGAGGAACACTATTGAAAAAACCATGTGTTGAGCACCAAAGAGAAATAAAAAAGGTGATCCTATCCCAAATGCGATCAATAGCAGAAAAGGAATCATTAAAAAAATCTAGAATTCCTTTCCAACCAAATACACCAAATCACAGCAAAAACACCAGACTGCCATAGGATCTTAGCTTCTTTATGTGAGCTAAAGCCCCTGAACTTAGTTAGTAGAAAGAGCCATTGCTTTGGTACACTGGGTAAGTTTGGTGTACCATAAACTGGGCTAATCTTAATCACTCATCTTGTGGAGTATCTATACTACCATGTAATGTAGTCCACCTTAGTATCTTTCTTCTTCTCTCTCACCAGTGTCTCACGCTCTTACCTCCTCTTTGCCACCGTCCACCACTCCTCCACAGCCACCAACTCCTTCATCGCTGAACTACCTTCACTTATCCTTAGCCACTGACCCCCGTCACCAGCACCACTTATCCACATAACCACTAACCACACAACCCAAAGAGCCCTCGATCTGCCCATATTCAGCATTTACTCTTGCATCTCAAAACGGAGACAACAAGGGTGAGGCAGCTCAAAGTGGTCGCGGGCAGGAGAGCACAAAGTGTTGGTGCTTGGAGCAACGATGGAGGGAAGCGATGTCAATGTTGATGTCGATGCTGATGCCACCTCACCATGTCAGCTGTCGATGTTGATCTCGGGTGTCATAGAGGGGTTGATGACGGCGTACACGAATAGCCAGAGTTAGTGGATGTAAAGTGGCAGCCGGTGGCGGATGGCAGTGTTTGGTAGAAACAGGAAGGAGGGGTCAGTGATTGAGGTCTTAGGGAGCTGTGTTTGCGTGATTCATGTATTTTGGGATCCATAGATAGTCTATACAAATTTCGGCTATAGATAAAAATTGGATGATTAAGATTAGCTCAGGGTATGGTACAGCAAAACTTACCCGGTGTATCAAATCAATGGCCAGTAGAAACCAATGCAAGTCCTTAGGACAATCCCATGACTCTCCAAAGAGGTGTTGGATGTGTATCTTTGTTTCATCATATACAGTCTGTTATTTGCTTATATTTGTAGTGTGTGCATTTTCGCTTCACATTGTCTGCAATGCTCTGTGAATTCTTATTTTCATAGTGAATTATCTTCTTTCAAAAAGCCTGTCTCCGTAAACCATTTAGTCAATTTGGTTACTACTAAAGTAAATTAAAAAAATGAAAAAAGAGAAAAGCCATTGTAAAATCACAGTTGGGTATTAGACAAGGGACACATATTCTGCTACATCTCCAAAACTTCTTTCCTTACCTCTCCACCTAAAGAAAAATTTTTTTATCCTCTAAAACTAAACTCAGTTACTCACTTCATCCATAATAGGCAATCAGTAAAGATCTAGAAAGATTTTCCACCCAAACACTCAATTATGTTTATGAACCACTCTATTATGAACCACTTCACTCTTCTCTATTATGAATCACACACCACCCTACTCAATTCTTCCAAACAGAGCCTTGAATTGCAATCTCCCCATACATTAACTTTCACCAGTTCTCCGTTTCTGCCAGTGTTCTCTCAAAAGGACCTGCTTAAAGGTCAATCTTGGAGTAAGCTCCATTGGCTATCGCTTATTTGAGAGAATCCTCACAACCAACCAGTGTATCACCGTAATTTGATTTCTTGTAATTTTCTTGTCATGGACATCCTCATCCATGACTCCAGGTTTTCATTTTCTCCTTGATATATTTAAGCTTCTTTCACAGTCTGAAACCTCCCAATAGCTCATTACCAAAATTGTAATCAAGTGAGAACATACTGAGTGACATAAACAACAAGCTAAGTCTTATACCACTAGATGGGGCTGGCTACATGAATCAAATGATGCCATAGTATTCTATCATGTACTATATTTATATTTAAATCATTTATTTCTAAGTCTCTTTCGATAGTTTTTCCTATAGTTTTTCTAGGTCTTCCTCTACTTCTTGCTATTGGGCTATCTTCCATTTGATCCTCTCTCCTTACTGGAGCCTCTACAAGGTCTTCTTTGCACATGCCCATAGCACCTGAGACAAGACTCTACTAGTTTCTTTACAATAGATGCATCTCTACTGCACTCATATTGAGTGACATACATACATAAAATACCATAGTGAGATAAAGGGTCAAATGTTGTGTTATTTTGGATATCAGCATGGTCAATGGAATATCATAAGTAAAAAGATAATATAAAATAAAATAGTCTGCATAAATTTCATATCCTCCTCTCCTTGTAATCATCTTCTCTTAGTGAATTTCTTCTCCTATGAAGATTTCATTATTATTATTATAGGTAAAAGAAAACTACCCCATCAAATATCTAGGACTACTACACTAGTTCTGTCCTAAATATCTGTTCAAGGTCTATGCCGTAATGAATTTGCAATAATGATAATCTTCCATGGCGCTTTCAACTTTTTTCCCTCTGTTTCTTCTGTTTTATTGGTCCTGTACAATGAAATCAAAACAGTGTGCTTCCTCTGCAGAGCAATGTGAGAAAGATAAGGCGCGTGTTCTGGTTCATTGCATGTCTGGAAAGAGTAGGTAAGATATTGCTGGAATGTTATATAAACTATAAGCATTTTTGCACTATTTAGTTTGACATTTATATTAGTTAATGATGGCCCATACAAAGGAAATGGAATTATTAAGGCTGTATTTGTACTGTATCCTTGCAATTGAGGATGCATTGACAACATTGACATGTAAGTTATTTCTCTGAATCACATGTATCTTATGGCAGGTCTCCGGCTATCGTTATTGCATACTTAATGAAGTCCAAAGGATGGAGATTTGCACAAAGTTATCAATGGGTAAAGGAGCGGAGACAATCTGTCGAATTAACTGAAAGTATGTGTGTTTTCTGTTTTCACTTTTGCTCCCCGTCTCAATTAAAGTCATTGGATTTCAACTGCGTTAGTCAATGGAAGAAAATGCTTCATTTATTTGAAGAGAATGACATGAAACCTTCATCAAATGGTCAACTGAGTTAGTAGTGTCGCTTGAAGTTTTTGTGAGTGAAAAATGCTGAATGGTCAACAACATAAAATGCTGGACTATTTTTGGTTACCGATGAATTATTGTAAGGTTATATAATGTGGGTAGGTGGTTGTGACCTGTGAGGTTAGGATGCTTAGAAATTACTAAAGACTTGTTTTTGATAGTTCCTTATGGACTAAAACAAACATCCTTCTAACATGTATCCTTCCTTTCTTAATTTAGGTGTCTACCAGCAACTGCAGGAGTACGAGAACAAGATCTATGGATCGGTAGAAGGTGGCAGTCCTCTGCTGACTGGTTTCCCTCCTGCTGGTTCAATCAGCTTTGGCTTCCCAAAGATCAGTGAGTCAGCTCCACTTCCTGCCTTCAGCACCGCTGGAGCTACTTCGACTTTCGCCCGAGCACCCTTAGACGTTGCTCCTACCGAGTTTACATTTGGAGCCGGTCAGACGCAGAAAGGTGTGACCGAAGCCCGTTCAATGTGAATCCGCCAAATCCAAATGGTACTGATATCCAAATGGATGGTTCTTGATCATGGCCAGCAGCACCATCTGTGATTAAGCTGCATGACAACAACTTGGCTGGTGTTGAAGTTCACAGGTGCCGTACTGCCAACTTCAAGTTGCGATAATCAAAAGTGACTTGTCAATTCTATACAAAAAGTTCTTTTGTCTCTTTGTTTCAAATCTTTTCATAGCTTTATCTGGTTGTAGTATTGAGTTACAGCATATTTACTGC
The DNA here is from genome assembly GCA_030441495.1 of Dalbergia oliveri. Lineage (NCBI taxonomy): Eukaryota > Viridiplantae > Streptophyta > Magnoliopsida > Fabales > Fabaceae > Dalbergia > Dalbergia oliveri. Next base: position 19,167,203 of record JAMLFY010000014.1, on the reverse strand, counting down.
CCTTATGTGCATCACTAGATCTGCACTTTTAACACTATCCAGCTTTTAATATTACGAGCAAAGTTCTATCTTATAAAAAGAATACAGGATTTAACAACCATGTTGTGGAACCGATGTTCTTTTCTCGCTTCTCATTCTTGAGTTGGTATTCCCTTACCAAACCCAACTATGGATGTATATGACTTTAAAGGGTCGGTTTGAAGTGGTTTAAAAATTGATGTCTAGAATTCGTGGACTGGTTTTCATATAATTTTATCAATGAAATTTATTCGTGATTTTTTTATTTTTACTTTCACATCTTTTAGCTACAACCCTGGCCATGGAATGCGTAGTATTGGACACATTTTATGATTTTCAGTGTTTGGTGCATTAAGTTCATGCTTTACTTATTCATGGTCACAAATTTTATTTTCCTCGATAATTTTTAGAAGCAAAAAGTCAAAAATTGCTTATATTCTTTTTTAAAAATGTGAATAATGGAATACTAACAGCTAAAATTTCAATAGAACAATTGTATCCAATTGTAAAATATCTTTTTGCTTCAATGTCTGAAGAAGTACTTCTTCTCGAATACAAATCAGATGGTCCCTGGCTTCCTTTTCGAACAAAAGATTACTCACACAATGCTTATTGATGCTAAATTTTCCTGTATATCTATCACCTACATGGTACATATACTTATTCCTTCTGACTTATTCCGCTGCAACAATTGATATTTCAACTTAGCCTTCACACGCCGGTGGTGACATTCAAGTCCTTCACCCCCTCACTTCATTCCTTTTAATAAATAAATAAACAACTCTAGATACTACCTTAATTATGTTTTTTTTTGTTTTTTACATGAAAGACAATACTTATTTATAGAAATGTCTAATAACACTTACAAATTGAATAAGATGAATTATATAAATATATATATATATAGAGAGAGAGAGAGAGATTTTAATTATGCACATAATACGTGAGTTACTATTTATTTTTCTTCTGAGTGTTACATTTACAAATAAATTATTAATTAATTATCAAGAGCTAATTATTTTACAAAACATTTTGATATTAATCTCGTTAAAAAAAAATAATACATACACAGTCGTGCGTACATATACATAGCTCTATCCGTACTCAGATAACTTTTTATTTAACCAAGAATAGTGCCACATATATCAACTCTGAAATCTGAATATAAGTACGATAATGTTATGTATAAAGACTAAATGAAAAAAAAAATTATTTATACTCATTGCATATAAAATATCATATCAACTCACACCCCATATACTATTAGATGGGTATGAACTTTATTTGAATAGACCCATACAATAAGTACAAATAGCACAAATCAATAAAAAAACAGGATACAAAACCGTATCTAACGAGTTGGAAGCTACATTACTTTATTCTAAAATGTCCACAGAAACATAGATGAATCACGGCAATCCTACACTACACAATAGACTTATAACGTATGACAAATGGTAACTTAACCATCGCATGATTATATGTCCATGATACCTAAACAAATACACAGCAGAAACTGACAATAGGGTCGATGACAGTTTGGCCAGCAACACAGTGACCTGTCATTACACTGCTACATTCAATTTCTGGCTTATGTTGCCCCACTATTAAATTTCTTTGATCGTACATTAACTCAGTGATAGCTGTATAATTCTTTTGAAAAAAAATATGAGAAAGGGGGAAGTAGGAATTAAAATTAAACTAATAACAAAAGAAAAACTACAGAAAAAAGAACAAAAATGTGACCAATTGATTGGTCTAACCAAAACCAACAACACAGAAACATTTTCTATCCTTTTGACTCCTTTTCAGTGTCCCAAGACAAACACATGGTTGTGAGCAATATCTGGTGAATCATCAGGATCAGAAAAAGGGCCTGTTTGGAGTTTATCTTTAATGGGCACATTCTTCAGAACCTTGAAAGTGTCATCAACATCTGCATACAATCCAAGATGATCATCTTCACTTGTGCATTCCTCTCCTGTGCCTGAATGACTAGTGTGACACCCTTCATTGTTGTGATCTGCAGTGGCTTCCATAAAGCAAAAGCAAACAAGAAGCATCATTATTCCAATACCAAACACAACCATTCCTCTTGAATATGTGGCCATTGTAATGATAATATAATGTCACTGCAGTTTTTCAGACTTTGTTAGTGTTTTCTTCAAGTGATGCAATAGGAAGCTTGTTAGAAGGGAGAGTGTGGGGAATTTTAAAGCATGTGTTGTTTACTATTATTGGAGTAACCAAAGTTGTGTGGTCAGGTTATAGACTTAGAACTGGTCTTAAGGTAGAACAAGTTGAAATTAAGAAAAAACATGTATTATGTTATTAAGGTATTATTAAGGCTCTGACTACAAACATGGGAATTTGACACGTGTCACAACTAACGACTATGACTATAACTATATACAATTCTGGTGAAAACTACAAGAATGGAGAAGTAGTTGCATCCAAGAAAAAAAATGAAGAGTTGACATCACACAGTGCAACATTATTGCTCTAGCTCTTATATACATAAACCTAACAAATTTAAGGGAACCCCACTCACGGTGCTTCTCTATCAGAGAGCAATATTACATAGATATTTTCTCTTTTCTATTTATTCGATTGTAAATTCAATTTTTCAAAAATAATATTGAAATTTTAATTTATAATTTGAAAATCAGACCTATGTAATGGTACAGCAGGTTACAGAGATAATGTGCTATTGTGAAGAAGAAGAAGAAGAAGAAGAAGAAGAAGAAAAGTGAAGAAATGTTTTAATCTTCATTCGTCATTTGACATCTTAATATTTCATTAAAAAAATAGAGAAATAATAAATGATAATAATACACAAAATTGTCAAATTGAGGTGTCAAATAATAGATAAAAAAGAGTAAAACATTTCATTAACTCCCAAATGTCTAAAATGATGAGAAATTCTTGCCTCTCAGAGGGAATCATGCATATCCTCTTTCATGCATCTTTTCTACCGTCTATCTTATCGCTCCCCATCACTTTCATATCTCTCAAAATTTATTTGTGTTAGAGTCTCACATCGCTTAAAGATATAGACAAGATAGTCTTTGTAAGTGTTTGAGCAAACCTCTCCCATGAATTCGCTTTCTAGTGGAGTTAGACCCACAATCTTAAGATGATATCAACGCTTCTATGACTAAGGAGTCTGAGGTTTATCATTGTTATTCCCAAAAATTAAAGAGGCGTTCGCGTGAGGAGATATGTTAAAGATAAAATCATTTATATATATTTACCCAAAAACATAAGCTTTATTATGTGATTGTTATTGAGCCACCCATAGATGTCCAATTCTGTGAATCTTCATGCTCCAAATGTCTAGTCCTGGGCATGAGGGTAGTTTGTTAGAGTTTCACATAGCTTAAGGATTTGACAAATATAACTTTTATAATTAAGTGTTTGGACAATTCTTCCCATATGAGTTAGCTTTTGGGGAGTTAGGCCCACTATCTTAAGGGGTGAGTGGTAGAAGAATTGATTTTTCATTCTAGAATACTATTCTCGGGATTCACATGCCCAAGTAAAGTGTGTTTAGATACATTTGGTACGTAAACTGAAATCTCATGAATCTTATAAATTATATTGTGATGGATCGATGCCTGGGTCCAACATCAGCAATGATGGTCCGATAACCAGCAGTGGTGTTCTAATGGCGGTAGTGGTCCGTGGTCCGGCAACTAACCTCAAGTGGCGATGGTATGGTGATGATCTCAATTTGGTCTTTTTACTTTTCCAGTAACTTACCCTTCTTCTCATAGGAGTTTTACATTTCCATGTGAGAGGAGAGAATGAAAATACCTCAATTTTATCTTCGAGAATGCAACTTTTCCAAACATACTATTTTAAACCATCTACCAATTATAAGATTCTTACATTCCTATGGTCATATTTCTAGGAACGTAGAACCATTCCGTCCATCAAATGCCCTCCGAGAGTTTGACGGTGTAAGATGCAAGTGCAGGAAGAAATTCTCTTATTCCACGAGGATACAAGAAAAATTTCCAAAAATGATACTGCCAAACTAACAAAAACGTACGTGCGCTTTAAACTGCCAAACGTATCGCCATTGCACATCTCAACGACCAACTACTTACCAATTTCGACAAGGAGATCACTACACCTACGCAAGATTTCCAGCATCAATTTTAGACAAAATGTGGTCCAATTTAAAACACCTTAACAAAATAGCAGCTGACCTTGATTTATATGTAACATTTTACTCAACAATATATAGCTTTGTGTTTCCTCTTCTTTGATGTAAGTAATAATGGCCCGTTTTTTGGCATTTTCTCCGAAATATATATAATATTTCCCCTGCCACATATTATATATATGCTAAGATATAACTAATTAATGGCTTGATGATCCTGCGCGAGGTATGCATGAGTTAGCCAGGCGGTACCATCAGACCTACTTGCTAGTTAAGGTGACCACACGCAGCTAGCTATGGCTTTGATGCCATTATAATTTTGTTGAACTTGAACCTATCTTGCCTTGAAGTTAGTTGGTAGCATGAGTTCCTTGTAATTGATGGCCTAATTAATAGAGAAAATGTTTCTTGTCCACATGACACCAAATATATAACACTTATGATGAGATAAATATCTGATTTTGCTGAATTATTGTCTTAACTACACGTAAGCATTCCCTCTGTTTCAATATGTTTGCCAATTTCTTATTTTTCACTTTTTTGGATTTTAAAATATATATTTATCCATTTATAATAATATTTAGACAGTATTAATTTTTTTTCCTTCTAGTTATACTAGTAATAATAAGGAGAGTCATAGTGACTCAGAAAATTTAAGTAGTAGAGGTAAAAACAATAGATGTATATATAACAATAAATTTTATATAATTTTTATATTAATATGGGATCAAATATAAAAATAATGGGGCACAATATATACCTACCTGTATATTTTCACACAAATATAAGTTTTTTTGTGGAGGCATGAGCCCCAATACTTTATTAATGGATTATGGATCTGTCCTGTAGTGACTATACTTGATTTTGAAAAAGAGAATAAGTATAGTATTAATAGAAATTTAATTTTATACGGGGATGATTTTATCAACTTTTATAGCAAAGATGTTTTTCTTTTTTGCCCTAATTCGTGTGTTGCTTGATTTTTTACGAATAAATTGAAATGGAAAGAGTAATTAAGAGTAAAATATTTTTAAAATAGTATGGGTTTTTCAAAAGGGCACTAGTAAAGGACTAAAAAATGTAAGTATTACATAGAGAAGAGAGATTTTAAGCTTCCAATGCATAGGTCGTCCCACTATAAAGTGTAGAAACTTATCTCTTTTAATTTTCTTAATCAGTGCCCTTAAAGCATGTACTGATTAGAAAAATCTTAAAGTATTTAATGCATTAAAAACTTACAATTTTATTTTTTTTAAAGTAATAAATCGCCCTTAATTCTTTATCCAATATTTTTGAGTCACGGGTTAGTTAGTAATATGAACACATTACCAAAAGAAAAAAATTGGTCATGAAAAAAAATAGTTGTAATGGCTCTTAGGCGTAGATTCTAATGGCCATTCTATATTGTTTTGTTACCTTATTGTGTGTGGCCCGTGCAATAATGTAATTTGATATTTGGACATTTATTTTATCACTTTTAGTGAGATGGATAAGTGGGTGAATAAGAATCACATTCTCATTCAATAGGAATAAAGTGAATGTCTAAATGAACAACTACTCTTAGATATTCAAATAATATTTATTCGTATCCTGTGTTGATCATTTAAACTCATGTACTGTATATTACTGTGCTCCGCTCTTGCTTTGATGAGTGTTGAGTTTGTATCATATATCATTTTTTTCTTTTTTGAAACATATATCCTTTTTCCCATCATATTAAATTCTATTAGCATAATTTGTCATAGACTCATATCCGCATGCATGACACTACGGAAACGTCGTTTTCCTATCATAATGTCGGCAATAATTTAAATACGATTAGCATAACTGTGATTGATGGCTTATTATATCATCACTTGTCACGGCAACTTTTTCGGTGAATTGTCTGTGAAGTTTGATTTAGATATGAAAGGAAATTCTTGCACACACAGTGGCACGAGGTGCATCATGTATGTATATGTGTTACACAAACACTTGCAAATCACAATCAATTTTTTTTTTTGACATAAAAAATTGAAAACAATAAGGTTTGAATCTATTATCTCATATAAATTACTTAAATTCATTCACCATTAGCTTAATAATGGCTTAATTGCAATCAATTTAAATGTCTTGATTAAATTCATTTATAATTAGTTTAGTTTTTAAAAAAAATACTGTTATCATATTTTTTTTATTATAATTAACGTATTCTAACTATGTGTGGCGTAACTAAATACAACAAACAGAACCCTCAAAAGAAAGAGGAGATTGGATGCAGTTGCCGTTGCTTCTTTCCATCCTTAAATTATGAAAACTATTATTCGTCAAAATGAATCTTACAGTACTCTACTTGAGTTTCTTTTACACTCTAACACCGAAGAGCAATACTCAAAGAATTTTTTCATACATACAAATGTACGCTAAATTGCACGTACATGAAGTATACAAGTTTCATTCTAATGTTACCCTCACCTCATGTAAGTAAGTAGAAAGTAAAGATTAATTTCCTATATTATATAGCCATTTTCAAGGATATAGAGTGACTGTATATGTAAATGTTAAAGGGGATCAAGGCTGTTGAGCTTAAAGGAGGGAGTTTGGCGGTGCAGTTAGTGTTGTTTGGTTTTGGCTTCGAATATTGGTTAATATATAACTTAGTAGTTCACTAACTCTGATAGGAGTGGGTGTCGTTAAGTCCATTGGAGGTGAAGAAGCTATAGCCTGCTGATTTTGAGTATGTTTGTTTTATAATTATTGGGAGGTCATGGCCTTTGCTGGTTTTCCGTTTGATTGTATTGTTATGACTTTTCTAGTTTCCTTCCGTTTTGGGATTGAAGTTGCTTGAGTAGGTTGATAGCTATCGGATTTTATATATAACATATCATACGACAAAAGTGATTTAGTGCAACAGTAAGAGGAGTGAACCTTAATTATTAAATCTTATATGAATAGTTAAAATTAAAATATAAAATAATATAATTTTTTTAAATAAGTATGATATTAATTATCATTAATCAACTTTCAATTCTGATAATTCATGTATGGCTATATGACCCAATTTACTCCCTTACTCTCATAATAAATCACTCCTCTCATTGATCATCCTATATATATATGATCAGTATAAAAAAGATATTGTAAATAATATAATTGTTGGATCAAATGTTTAACATTAGGTTAAAAGATATTTTCCCGTCCACATATCCCTTCTAACCACGTGAAAGATAAGTCATTAAGAACTTTAAACAACTGATAAATATATACTACTTATCTCGAAGTGGTTAGTGAGAAAGAAAAAAAAAAAAGATTTTGTAATAAGTGGTTGCTGAGTGATACCTACTCCATACATGATTATGCACACACCATTCACTTATTATCTGCACAAGAAAAAACAGTCATTAAAATCCCACCAACCTTTCCCTACCCAATTAATCACATTTATGATAAAATCCCGCACACTGCATGTATAAAGCTGAATTTGGATCCACGCTTCCCCATTGCCCAAAAACTATACGAAACCCACCAAAACACTAAAACATGGGGGGGCGCATACACATCGCATGGCTACTTTTAACCCACATAGCAACACTAGCCATGGTTGTAACAACATTTTCGGAGGCCAAGAATAATCCCAATAGTGTGCCAGCAATCATAGTATTCGGAGACTCCTCTGTGGATTCAGGGAACAACAATGTCATAGCTACGGTTCTGAAGAGCAACTTCAGGCCATATGGTCGTGACTATGATGGTGGAGTCCCCACGGGACGGTTCTCCAATGGCCGTGTCCCACCAGACTTCATTGCCGAGGCTTTTGGGGTTAAGAGCTCCATTCCTGCGTACTTGGACCCTTCATTTACCATCAACGATTTTGCAACTGGTGTTTGCTTTGCTTCTGCTGGAACTGGATATGATAATGCAACTGCTGCTGTGCTTGTAAGTGTGCATTTTTTTTTTAATAATTTTTCCAGAAAAAGTTTTTTTTTTGGCCTCGAAAGTGATTATGGAGCCTGGAGGAAATAAAACTTGGAAATCTTTCTACTTTTAGCTCCTTAAAAAATATTTTTTAAGACGCAAAATCTTTAAAAGAATTAATGCTTTTTTAAGTTTTCAGCATTGAGTAGTATGTTGGACAACAACTAAAATCTTTTTCTCAAGTCACTAGCATTAGGATTGAGTTATAATGACAGTAATTTATACGTTCAAATTTCTTATTATTTCCCTAACTGGTGTCCTTACTCTGTAACCTTTCGAGAAATATTGATGCTGGTACTATTTTTTGAGACATATTTAAAGAGATATACTCCAAATCATGTGTTCCATTAATGATATCATAATGTACAAACGACATCACTCTTCTATCCACATAACTCAAAAATAAAAATAAAAAAACTCTTAGACCAAGGTTTTAAAATTAAAATCCAACGTTGAATAACCTAAAAGCGATTTTTATTTAAAATTTATGAGATAATAGGAAACGCGCTAATTTGTACTATTTAAATCATGGTTTAGGGTACATGTTGTGAATCAAGCATGCTACAGGTGTCTCTTTCCTCTCACCTTCACCTTTAAATATAGCAGCAATGATGATATTTAAATATTTAAAAGTAAGTATTTCATTTGGACACATACTATTATTATTAGATAAGATAAATAAGTGAAAGTGAATGAAAACTACCATTTTATCTAATAATAATGAGATAGATATTCAAATAGGATACTCATTCTTGAATATTAAAATAACATTATTTATTGATATAATAATCTTGACTAAGAGGGGCCACTCCTATGAAATGGTTTTTTTGGAGTCTGCCTTCTTATCATGATGAATTTTTATGCGCTTTCCAAAATAACACGGACATTAAGTCAACCAAAATATAAAATCTAGATTAAATTACACTGATGTCTATGAGATTAAACAATATTATACACACGGTTAAATTTTGAGATTAATTACTATTTTGAGAGTGGATAAAATCTGTTGTTGAAATTAACTAATGGGTAGTTGTCAATATCTCTGACAGAATGTGATACCACTATGGAAGGAATTGGAGTTCTACAAGGAGTATCAAGAAAAATTGAGAGCCCATGTTGGTGAAGAGAAGGCAAATAAGATCATAAGCGAGGCCTTATACCTTATGAGCTTAGGAACCAATGATTTCCTAGAGAACTACTACATTTTCCCAACTCGACCAGCCCATTTCACCGTTTCACAATACCAGGATTTTCTAGTGGGAATTGCGGAGAATTTTATCAGGGAATTGTATGCACTTGGAGCTAGGAAATTGTCCTTAACTGGCATGGTTCCTGTTGGGTGTCTCCCATTGGAAAGGGCCACAAACATTTTAGGCCACCATGGATGCAATGAAAAGTACAACAACGTGGCCTTGGGATTCAATGGCAAGTTGGACAACATGATCTCCAAGCTTAATAGGGAGCTCCCACAATTGAAAGCAATAACTGCAGATGCTTATGGCATCATGGATGATGTCATTAAAGAACCTTCCAAATATGGTACGCTTTTCTTATATATTTCCTCTCACTTATTAATTGTGTTATTTGTTTTAGAGAAATTCTTAGATACTTTATGGTTAAAAAAAAAAATTACTTTCTTGACTACTTTAAGTTTTGTGAAATTTATTTTACTTTCTTTATTTTTAAAATTTGCTCATGAGATCCTAAGTTTTTGAAGTTATGACATTATTTCTTCTAGTTGTAAAATTATTAAGCTAATCTTCCCTCTATCGTACAATATTAAATAGTGTATTCAGAAACATCATGTCAGTCAAATAAATGGAGAAGAGTCATGATAAATTTCACCAGAGATATATTTTAATCTGCCCTAATATTTATCATTTAGCATATCTCAATATTGTGATTTATTATTACCTCTTACATTTTTTACAATTTTCAATATAACAATTGATATGTTAAGTGATAAATAATACTATCTCCATTCTTAAAGAATTATACAATTTTAAAGTTTTACTTTTCACAAATATATAACTATTGATTTTAAAAATCTAAGCAACATTAATTTTTTTTTTCAATTATACTCTTATGAAATAGAGAAAATAGTGCAAGAGAAAAAGAGAAAGTGAAAATAATTAATCAATAAAGATAATTTTGTCAAATACACTTAATTTATGTGCGCATTTAAAATTGTACAATTATTTGAGAATGGATGTAGTAAAATGCAAAACTATTTCTTTAGCTAAGAGTATCTAAAATCGTCTCTTTGCTTTAACTTCAGGCTGTTTTAAGTTTCCAATTTGATTTCTTTTGACTATGGCTAACACATAAATGGAAGCATAGATATAGCTAGCTAAGCTTCCAGCAATTGTGAATATATATCTTTATTCATCTATTTTTGATTGGTTTATTTTCATAATGCAAAGTCATTATTATCATAAGCTGAACTTTAGCCTTCTGCTCAAGATTTCAATCAATGGTTCAACGTGTGAATATATAGGTCAAATTAAATGCCAATTCTGCATATCCTTGTTTGATTGGATTGCGCAAAGTAAAGAAAATAGAAATCCTCAAAAAGTTGTGATAACATGAAGACAGTTAGACTGCCATCATTTTTCTTCACTATCATGTATTACTTAAAAGAGCTCTTTGTATAGGTGAACAAAAATCAATCAAAATTGATGCCATAAAAATAATGATCCGCATATTTAAAATAGTACAATATAATGTATAATAAAAATTCTTATTCTAGCCATTTATAATCTATTAAATTCTAGCTGATTTACGGTGCCTTTGTTTCAGATTTAAAAAAAAATGATTATGAAAGTTAAATTTTATATATAACTGAAAAAATTAAAAATTAATTTTTTTCATAAGCTATTAATTTTAGCTTCTACAAAAAAAAGTTGAAAACTAATTTTTTAAAAATTTTAATTATTTTTTAAAAATTATTCAAAGATATGAAAAATAATTTTTTTGGGCAAAAGATAAATGTATCATTACAAAGATAATATACTATTTTAGCATTAAAAATAAATGTCTAACAACTTGAATTAATTTTTTAAAATTTTCTATAAATGTGTGCTTTAAATTCCGTATCTAACTAGTGCGAACAAATAAATTAAAGGCCCCAAAACAGATCGAGAGTTAATTGCATAATTAATGTATCATACCTATCAGGGGTCGACGCTGACTGTTGTCTGAAACTATACTTGATCGATTGTACTTCCTACGTTTAACAGCAACGGTCCATTTTTTACTTTTTGATATTTTTAAATATATATTTATTTATAATATCTAAATAGTATTAATTTTTTTTATTTATAATTTTAATATAAATATATTAGTTAAATATTTAATATATTTATTAAAATGAATAATAATAATAATTAGATAATGATAATTTTATTATTTCATATAATTTTTTATATTTATTAAGATATTTTTTTTATTTTTTTGATATATATATTGTTTGTTTTTTTCGATTATTATAAAACGAAGGAGTACTCTTTTAGGCTAGACAGACTCTGATTGAAATTAGTGCGTCAGAGCTTAAGAACAAATTGTGTGAGAGAGTGTAGCTAGACAGTTGATTTAACTCATGACATTATATGTGCGCGGAGCAGAATAATTGCAGGCAGTAATTTTAATCGAGCTCATGTTATGTTTGTGCAGTAAACTGTATTTAAGGTCGTTATACCAATGGGCTTATTATATATTTAGTATATTTTCTTTCTCCAATTAATATGAAAGTTCTAGCATTATTTTCACTTAAATTTTGATTTGTTAGTTTTGCATTTTTCGAAGTGGGAGTTCTTTTTGAGTTTTACTAGTATATTAAAAATTTAAAAATCTTTACCTATAGTTAATTATCAAAACCCTTCTTTCATAAACTCCAGCTTGTTTAATTCATGATTTTATATCTTAATGCACTCTCTCAGGTGAATGAGATACTAAAGATTAAATCTTTAACCCCTTCTACTCATGAAAACTTTAATATTATGTCATGAATTATTCTTCTAAAAATTTAGGATTTGTTTGATTTGATTTTTCAATTTTTATTTTTAGTTTTTTAGTTTTTCTTTCACAAATTCTAATAAACTGAAAGTTGAAAATGAAAACTAAAATTCAAACCAAATAGACTTTTAAATTGTTAAATAGAAAAACATGAATAATTGTGTATCTTAATAGAACTGAACTAAATATGATATTTGTACGGACTGAGAGCTACTAAGTACCCCCTAACTGGGGTGGGGTGTTTGGAATTCAAGTCTTCAATTTAGGTATCTCACATATTGTTTTAAAAAATAATTATAAAACTATCAAAAAAATAATTATAAAACATCACAGTATTTTAATGTATCATTTTTATAAAATCCTAAAAACAAGATATACTTTTAAAGAGATATGACATTTTTATAATTAATTTTTAAAATAATAAATAAAAATTTATTTTTTAAATAAAACAAGCCCTTAATTTTTCTTTTTCTTTTTCGATTGTCTTAACTGATTTCTGGTTTAATCAAAAAATAAATGATTAGTTAAAGAAAGATTTATTTCAGTGCATTTAATAGAGAAATTATTGTAAATAAAGTGTTTTGCTGTCTCTGATTTTAGCATTTATTTAAGGAACAGGAGATGAGACATGACCACATGAGAGCAGCTAGGACTAAAACATATATTTTATAATGGATTTATGATGGTGAGCCATATCTCCTGTTGTACATATTGTGCTTTAAAGCTGCTGGTTGGAATTCATCATAGTGACCAACCAGGACCCCTTATGTACCTACTCAACTTTTAGGTTTGCTTTTACTTCTTATAATTAATATACTAATTTATGATGGGTCTAACACACAAGTTTCAGTATGATGATCACAAGAATGGTGTATCCTGTATAGTTTTGACTTTTCAACCGGATTCACACACACAAGCTATGACATAGTATAACAGATCATAGTGAATAATGTTATTTTAACTGAGTGTTCTTTTTAAAAACTCACTCTATTAATATTGAATTAAAGGGTAGCTATCACTTATGTCCACTTATCTAAATTATCCACCAATAATAAAATAACTGTTTAAATAAAATATTTAATTTTAAATGTTCATATAATATTTTTCATCATCGTAAAAAGATAGTAATAACTTCATTGTCATAAATACACAAACTTTTCTTTTCTACTCTAATGTATTCCTATGATAAGACTCTGAACTGTGTGATCAAAATGTTCAATACCTAATTAGCAGCGAGCACGTGGATCAGTCGTATATGTTCCATATCTAGTTAAATAAACGTGTTATCAAAAAGTTGCGTAACTACATATACAATTTGATTTACTGAAATTATTATCTCTCCTTTTTGTTGTCAAGCCAATTTTCTAAGTTTTTGTAACTTTTCTTGTGGATGTTTCAGGATTTGAGGTTGTAGATAAGGCATGTTGTTCCACAGGAACATTTGAGATGAGCTACATGTGCAGTGACAAGAATCCACTTACATGCGAAGACGCCAGCAAATACGTGTTTTGGGATGCCTTCCATCCTACCGAGAAGACAAACCAAATTGTCTCAAATTATTTGATTCCAACGCTTCTAGCAACTTTTAGATGATCCATTGATTATTTTCCTTTCAAAAGATGTATAGTTTAATTTAATTTTACCTTCCTAGGTGATTCAAACACATTGCCATATTTAATTTAATATCGGGTTGTCATTCTATATATGTATATGCTTTCTGTGTTCAAATAATTGGTATCACAAACAAACAGCTACGAAATATGAACCATATGTAGTCATGTAAAGGGACAATAATTCGACATTTGTATGTTGCTCTCCTTCATATGTTACTATGCTTGGACTAATTTATTCCTTCACATTTGAATTAAACCCGATAAGATTCATTCTTCAATTCTAAATGAATCATCACATGTGAAATTATTCATAACTTATGTGATTTTTTTTTATCATCGAAAAATTGATTAAATTTTGAGTTTAATTTAACTGATCATGAACAAAATTGTATAGTCCAAAAATTCTGCATGTGCGGTAACTTTAATTTTAGCACGGGAAAAGCACACCAGATTCTTCATTGCTTCTTCAGTGATTCATCAAGGGATAGAGGAATAAAAGTTGAATGCATTAAATTAAATGATGGTTCATAGTCTTGTGAGTTTTCCTTGAGACATCTTGAATTGCAGGCTATTGGAGAGCAGTTTAAAAATCTTTTATGCATGTTAGACTTTGGACACAGAAAAGGAAAAGGGAAAACATTAAGGCATGCCGGAACATCTTCCAAAGGAGCCAAAATATAACTTAAACTTTTCTGGGAAAGTCCTTGCATTACAAGAACTCATTGCTCTCCCTCTTTAATAGCAATATATCTTCAAAGAAATTATTGGAATTTAATTGAGTAATGAAATCTTATATTAGGAATGGATTAAAAGTGAGAATTCCAATACAAACTGAAAAGATTCACAGACACCATCACAAGGTTTTTGGTCAAATATGCATTACTATTGTTGTGCTACTGTAGTTTCTTGTTTTGCCTGATAATTTGCTCTGTTTGAATGACATAATAATGGGGAAGAGTTGGGGAATGTCCAGAATGGGAACATGCTTCTATTTTTTGGGAGTTTTAAGGAAAAGAATCTCATGGGGACTAATTCTCCTTCTTTCCCTCATGGTGTGTAGTGGGGAACAAAAATAATTTTTTAGATAAAAATAAGTGTTATGTTTTTATCCTTCTTTGTACATTCGTAAAAAGTATAAATTGATAACAGAGTTATTAAAACAATTATTCGGGAAGTTGAAATTTAAAATTTCTAGTATGTTTACTATAATATAACCCTTTTTTTTAAGCTTTTTTAATATAAGCTTTACACCTATGAAGCACAAACACTGATATGTAAATGATTAGATTAATACAAAGAAAATATTAAAGTTGAATAATTAAATATATATATATATATATATATATATATATATAGTAAAAATTTAAAAAAAGATATATTATTCAAAATATCATATATAAAAGCGTCATTTATGCATTACTTTCTTATAAAATAAAAAAGCTTTGTATTATTTCCACTTTATAACCGTATCTATATTATATTTTTCTAAAATAGAATAAGAAAAATATGAATTTTAAATTAAATATATATAAACATATATCATCGATGTGTCATACAAAATTTGATATAAACACATAGATATGATACCCAAATAGTATATACTTGATTCGTAACTCTGCACACAATTGTCAAATTTCCTTTCCTTTATTAAATCTTCCAAACAAATAGAGAGGTAATTTTGTGCCCTTCTTGCCCTTGCTCTACCAATCACTTCTTACAAAGTTTAGATCTGTTCCGTTAGTGAAGAAACATTCAAACACAATGTCAGAACTTCTCAAACTTTGAGTCGCCACAATTATCACAATTATCCATACGTGTATAATATATTGTTTAGCACCATAATCTACCTACCCTTTGTCATGACGTTAAAATCAGGTCAACCCCTTTATGACAAAAAAAAAGAAGAAAAATCAGGTCAACACCCTAATTGATAACTCCAGAATTTTCCCTCCGAGGAACTTTGATGCACAAGTTGGAAAGAAGCTTCAAGAATCAAGATTATATTAAGCGAGGTTATGTCCACACCTTGGTATCACAAAGTCTCGATTAATCCGCAGATGGGCAAATAAAGTGCAATAACGTACAGAAGCAGTAGTCTACGAAAGAAAAGACAATTACATAACCTCAAGTAGGTACCTGGGAAAGGATGCAACATTATACTAGAAAGTGGTCATATACCTGGGAAAGAGGAAGATTAAGGTGACCCATCTAAATTCTTCAAAAGTTGCTGAAAAGAAGGGAAATTGTGGTTTCTCTAGTATCCACTCAAAATTAAAAGAGTTTGGATTTATATAACTATTATTTTCGGTTGCATTTACAATGTATTGAATGTTCCTGTCTATTTTACTGGCTGTAAACAGTTTTTTTTTTTTTAATTTTGATTATTAAATTGGTAGTCATTGAAAAGACCATTCTACCTTGCTCTCTCCTAAATCTTAACAAAACACAGTATGGTTTTGTTTTTCTGGACAGAACTGGCTCCATCGGCCTTCAAGTAGCACCAAGGTCACTCTTCCATCCAATAAACTCAGTTGCACACAACCTTATTAAAGGCACGATCACTAACCAAACAACAATGGCTAACCAAAAAATCATAGGGCCAACTTTGAACTTCCCTGATCATTTACAGGACATTTTTTGCTGGAAAATCGTAGGACCAGGAGGAACCACCAAGAATAATATACCTACACAAAATGATAGCTCTACTTGTTCTTCATTTTCAAGAGGGAAAGAGAAAAAAAGGCAGAAAGTCATGGCTTGATAGGGAAAAAAAAATTCTTTGATCTGATAATCAAATTTCGCATATATGGGTAACAATCTTTATACACGAACAGCCTAAAAACAAAGAATCTCCATTGCAACAGCAACAATCACCGCTGCAAATTAAAGGTAACAATCATCATCAATAACAACATTCCATCTACACAATTGAATAAAATTATCAACTTTTGGTTCATAAAAAAATAACCAAACAATTCTCCTCTCCAAGAATGCTAACGGTGTTGTCTGATCCACAATCCTCCATTTCTTCAATAGAACCACCCCTGCCCACTGCTTCTGACCGTGATCCACTCTTCATCATCATCCCATTTCCAAACGGGCTTACCATCACCACCACACAACCTACGAACTTTACTAGTTTTCAGACCGAGGAAGGGATAGGGAGGGATGGGTAGATGGTGAATCTGGGCTTCGTTGGAAATTCAAACTTATCTTTTCCTGAATAATAACTTAGATTATTTGAAAATTAACTGAAAACTTGATGGACTATTATTACTCCAATTTTTGCTATTAATATATTATACTTACTCCATCATTTATCACCATCAAATCTATGAAATGCCTTTTGTCAATGGCTACGGTTAAGTGAACATTCAATATTCGCATTTTAAGAGGTACATTGTAAATGCGACCATTATTTTCTATTTGTTTATGGATCCTTGCAATGACCTGTGAGGAGTTGGGGAATGAGGACACGGAAAATAAAAAGAAACGCTTGAGGAGAAAATCGTGAACAAGGACAGTGAGAAAATAGGGGTATGTTTGGTTCCAGTTTTGCATTTTCATTTTAGTTTTTAGGATTTTGTGAAGAAATACTGAAAACTAAATGAAAACCAAAAACTGTAATTTGGAGTTTTAGAATTTCAATCTTTCCTTCACAAAATCTAAAATGAAAACTCAAACCAAACAATTCTAGGTGACAGAGACTATGAGTGGGGAGGCACTCTTTGGGATTACCTAATCATGATTGTAAAAGCTAAAAAGAGTGATTGAAAAGGGGGCTCAATAAGGAGATTTTCTAAGTTTGGTCTTTACAGAGAAAGCAAGCAAAGACTTTTCAAGTTGAGTGGTTTAACTAGGGGCTGTGACTCTAGATGATCTTTTTCATCCTTAATGGCAATGTTGAAAGAGATGGAGAGAATCTTTGTTTTCAAATTAGATGTGTTACTCAATTATGTAGGTTTGGATGTGGCTGTAGTTTGACTTTATTTTCTATGTACCTTACTCCACTCTTTTCATAAGGGTGTTTGAGTGTTTTAATCATTATCGAAAAAAAAGTTATTGAAAAGGGGGCACAAAATGAAATTGTCAAATAAAATGTTTAGGGTTTGTTTGGTTTTAGTTTTTAGATTTTATTAAGAAATACTGAAAATTTTGAAAATTACAAATTTCAGTTTCAATTTTTATTTTCAGTTTCAGGATTTCCTTCACAAAATTCTAAAAACTAAAAATAAAAACTAAAACTGAAAATCGAAATTAAATAGGCCTTACTGTTTACTATTTAGCCAATACGCAACTCTTTATTTGAATCCATTTACTAAGCGTCAAGGCACTATCTAACTTTGACCTCATTTAAGCCTTGTCATAATACTAACTGATAACCAAGAATTTCCCTCCTAGCGTCCATTGTTCACAGCCAATGCCTTTCCACGTATATAGTAGGCCTCCTAATTCAATTCAGCTCTGACCTACTTGGCTTCACTAATGCAAAATGTTGGCGTGCAACCAACATATATACTCTCCTAACACTTTTTGAAAGCCTAAACGAAGAGGGGTGAATCCATTATAAAAGAATAAATTTCCTAAGCCTTTCTAGCTATATCTAAACCTCCTTTAAAAGTGAACTCAAACTTTCTTCGGCCTTGGTTTTCGAGGAAGCCAAGTGTGAACTAGAACTAACCAAACGGCATTTTGTACAACATGATTTTTAGTGTCTGGTAAACCTCATTCTTTAAAGGCTTCTTTAACCACTGTTTGTAGGATATTGGTTGAGGATTAAAAAAAGATAAATTTTACATTATAAAATGTGATTTTCATGTTTTTAAAATATGAGGTACATTAAAAAAATTTGCAAACTTACTAATTATAGAATTCTTAATTAGTGCCCTTAGAGCACTGATTAAAAAAACTTTTCTTTAAATCACATGACAATAATTCTAATGTCTTTAGATATGGAATACAAGCCATATATTAAAGTTGAGACGAGGACTTTATAGTTTAGATTTTGCTACCTAATATCCTCAAGGCACATATTGGGAAAGCAAAATTAAAAGGATTTCAATGTTTCCAATACATTTAATCCACTATATACTTAAAACTTTTACGTATACGTTTGCCTTCTTAGCTAATCAATGCTAACAAAACCCTTCCAACTAAAGTATTATCATTTTGTGTGCTAAAATAAGTATTTTTTTTATGATGAAAACACTTTACTAGCATATAAAATTGTTTATGTATCTCGTCTATCAACTTAAATATTTTGTGAGAGATAATTTCATGACTTAATATCAAAACTTCCATAACCAACCGGTTTGGGATTCACACCTCCATCATTCTCATACAATTATTCGCGTCTCAATTCAAAAAATGCATTCGTACGAGGAAACTTATTAAAGTATAAAATTATTTAGAGAAAATTAAACTAACTTCCCTTTAGATTTAGGATAATTATATTCAGGATTTTATTTTACAAAATTATCATTGATCTTTCCTAGATTTACTAAAATTGTATTGACCTCCTTTATATACTAATTCATTAATTTAAATGATAAAAAAAAATAATATGTAGTATACACATAATTATTAATGATAAAATTATAATCTTTTAGCAATATTTAGCATATATATTAACTAGAATACCTTTTATCATAAGTTATAATTATAAGTTTGTTTATGTGATAAAAAAGTATTTTATTCAACTGATGTATTAAATATTATCAAAATATTATAATTTTTTCATTAATAATTATATATGTATTTTATGTTATCTTTCTTTGTCATTTAAATTAACAAATTAGTATTTAACTAGATTATTAATGATAATTTTATAAAAAGAGGGTGCTGAGTGTAATTACATTAAATCTTAAGTAGAGATGAATATAAACTACTTAATTATTTATATATCTCTATTCGTCAATTCAAGTTTTTAGGAGAATTAGAGATGAATGGTTTCATGATCTGCTCAGTAACTTTCTGTATGCGCAATTCATCTTCAAAAGTGCATTAAGCTATGGTTTGGCCTGGCTGCTAATGGAAAAGTTTTACGTACAATAACACACTCCTTGTGAATAGCTAGAAAAATTGAGGAAAAGATATCCCCACAAAGCTGTGGTTTTCTTTCTTTTGTGACAACAGAAAGCAAGGTCCATCATTTATGGGGTGACAGACACATAAATACGATCACCTCCTTTCCTGTTGGGGAGCGTTCAATTGATGGCTCAATTAGGCCCTTATCAGAGGGGGAAAAATCGTTCCTTCTTCTCTGGGTGGTTGGTTGCAACCACATGACTAGCAACTTAATTAATTCTCTTGCTATTCCTCACACCAGCCTTTCTCTTTCGGTGGTAGTTGGTGTTGGAAATCATTCAGCAACCTTGGCCCTTAATATGGGGAGATCTGTACTTGGATTTGAAATGTTTATATCTATATATTTTCTTACACCAGTTAGGGACAGGTTGGGTTATCAATAGTAACAAATTGAAGAAAAAAGTTATTTACTCTGTTATTGAATAATTATCCATTTTAAAAATTTATTTTATCTAAAAATAATTATTCATTTTAAAAATTTAGAGAAAATTAAGTATTTTTTTATCAATAATATCCTTATTAAATATTATTAGCTCATTAGTGAATGAGGGGAGAAGAAGTTAGAGTATTAAAAAAGAGTAAGGACAATTTAGGAAATTATTCCTAATTTTTATTAATATTGATGTTTTATCAATATTTTTTTTAATTCCAATGAGCATTTATAATTGGACAATTATTCAAGGATAGAGGGAATAACAATTGATAAAAACACTCCCATCTTGGTGTTATTTTTCTTGACTTCAACCATTTTGATATTTGATTCTGTGTTTTGGTCTTTGAAGTATTTCATTTCTACTCTCAAGTATATTATTGTGAGTAAGGGTGTGTTTGTGAGTTTAATTTTGAATGGTAAGTTTATGGAATAGAAGTTTAAGAAAAATGTTTTTTATATTCATGAAATGTAAAATACCATGTCAACTTCATACTCTATCCACTATTGATGAAATGTAAATCTCATTTAAGGAAAATTCATATTTCATCCAATAATAAATTGCGTTAATTACGTTTGACATCCCATAAATAGAAATGACACAACTCAAATTTTAAAAATTTACTTTACAAGCTCCTCCTTTCATCCTCCAAAGGCCAAATTATCTTCCCAGAATTTGAACTTATTTTGTCCTCTCTAGAGATGTAGCTGGCTTTATACATCCAAACCTCGTTGGTATGTTGACATTTGATTCGAAATTATTGTTTTTGATACGAATATAAATAAATCACTTGGCACTTTATATTCAAAGTATTTCATATAAATTTAGTCTACTCATCTTGATAAAAGTGGAGACTATAATATGATGTCATAAATTATTTTATTAAGACTTCTATTGTTTGCCAACTAGACACAAATGATTTTCTTACAAATTGAACTAAAGTTAATGAGGAAATTCCACACTAATGGTCATGTCATGCATCTCTAATAATACGTTCCATCACCAGCTATCCTTTAATCAAACATCTGCAACTAACTTTCTGATTCCAGAGCGCACGAGCACAACAGTTTTTACCTCCAACTTTGTTTTTCGGTTACGCTCTGGCTTCCTTATTAATAACCACTTTTAAAAAATTATGTTATTTTAATATATTGAAAATTTAATATATTTAGTAATAATTTTATAGTTAGATATATTAATTTTTTAATATATCAAAATGACACAAATTTTCAACAATGACTATTAATAAGGAATGAAAAGAATAACATTTTATACGCATCCTTCTCATTATTGTGGCAATAATTTTATTATTAGTAACCCGACTACATAAACTAAATTACCGCATGTTTTGGTTGTGATTTGTATTCCTGCATGCTTGCTTCCCTGTTCTCGGGGTTGAGCATGTTCTTTCAATAAATATATATTAAAAAAAGGTGGAGCCGCGGTACAAGATACATAAAGCGCATTCGGGTAAACAATTTATGAATAAATTAATTTATATTTAAGAGTTTAATTTTTATGTATAAATAATAAAAAAAATTTATATTATTATACAATCAAATTATCTCATTTATATGACTTTTTAAATAGTGAGTATAAAATTTAACTATTTTTTATGATATGTCAATTAATAATTAGATGATTGTATAAAAAATTTTATAATATCAACACATAAAAAATACTTATCAAGAAATTATATATTTTAACTTGTAAAGCAACATTAAGTAATTTTTTAGGAAGTAATAAACTATATACCTAAATAAACAAATACGCTCTTCACTTGCATAAAGTTGGAAAAAAATGATAAGTGTCGTTGTCCAAATTGCCCACTGAGTTCAAACATCGGATCGGGTGTGAAAAGAATTGAAGAACTACTTTTAACATTTTGGTGAGATGATGCCTGCTCCAATATTAATGCTCAACCCATGCAGTGGAAGTGGGTGTTTTGACTCACGATCTTATTTATGGTTTTGCAGGGTGAGTCATCTTCAATTCTTCAATATTTTGTGTACGTACCACTATCTTTTTCTTCCTTTTTGACTTTTTCCTTACTGAACGAGCCAATGACAGCTTAAGTGTCTGTTGGTTTGAATATTTCGTTTTTAATTTTTATTTTTTAAAATTTATGAAAAAAATTACAATTTTTAAAAATTATAAATTTTAGTTTTTAGAATTTTCAATTTTTTCTTTTAAAATTCTGAAAAATTAAAAATAAAAATTAAAACTAAAAACCCAAACTAAATAGGTCATAATATTCTATAGGCATTATCACAGGAAAAAAGAAAAAAAAAACGCATAAGCCTTGAAAATAAATACTCTCATAATTTTAAAGATATTATAGTAGAAAAAATAAAATATACTTAAATATTTCAAATAAATCTCATGAATTTTAATAAAATTTTAATTGCTTAAAATATTTATATTTATTTGATCTTTTATATTACTATATTATAAAATAAATAAAAAATATAAAGAGATCCATTTTATTTATATAAAAATTAATTATATCACTAATTAGTTAATATAATACAATTTTTATTATTTTGAGAAACGCAAGGACAAAAAATAGGCTTTTTTTTTTATATGGGATTTAAACGATGTATTTACATCAATATGGTGTTTTGAAAAAAATCACGCAATATGATTTTTTTAGGATAAAATTCATCAAAGGCGATTAAAAACAATCAATCACATCAAATTCAAAATTAACACAGAATTTGTCAAAAACGGATTTAGATCAATCAAATTAGATTCAAAATTAATACAAAATTCTCAACTGATTTAGATTTTACCTTAGATTTAAATCTTCCTGAAAGGAATAACATAGAATCAATCATATGAATTCTATAAATATCATATACAAGTAAATTTACCCATTATTTATATAAATATAAATCACCTATCAAAACACCATATACAATTATTTTTCCCAAAAAATACTTTTATTTATTCTACTGATATTGCCAAAGTCCACTATAATATAGCACGGGTGGTCCTTCTAGTGGATACATTACAAGTGTCTCCTTCCCTCTGGCAGTCTGGCACTTGTTCTAGATTTTGTCTAGCCGATTTCTGACATTTCACACCCTTCACAAATTCTCTTCAAGTTCAATTTTGTGGGGTTTGCACGAAAAACTCTATTGAAACTATAATCTAAAATAAAGTTAATAGAAGTTAGAAATAAGTAGATACCGCTGCAATAAAATTAATGTGATTAATTATAAAATTTAATTATAATACATTAAGAATATAAAAGAATTTTATATTATTATCCAATTAAATCTCTTCATTTTCATTGTTTTTCAAGTAGTGAGTAGAAGTTAATCATAGTTGTTAATATGTCAATACATTATTAGATGATCGTATAAAATTTTATCATATTGTCAGGACATTAAAATTAAATTCTTAATTTTATTAGAATATTAGAAATATAAGGTGTTAGAATTATATCAATGCAAAGGAATTATGACTCTTATCCCATATTTGGCTAACTAATCGATGAGAAGCTTCGTTTAACTTATTGAAAGAAAAATACATTACTTAAGAAAATTTTAACTATAAATTATTTTCAACCTAAAATAAATTAATTTTAATAGACACTAACCTTTTATATATTTTTTCCAATAAAAGATGCTAGAAGCAAGTCCCATCCAAAAGAACTGTGCCCCTGCCTAGGCAATTATAGCTCCCAACAACTTCTTAAGGCTCCATTAATAATCCAAACCAATATTTATTGCATCACGAGCTCACCCCTTGTAATTCACTCCAAAACTTGCCCTTAACACACACAAACACAAACACATACACACACCACACACAATGGAAGGTCACAGAAAAAATATACAACTGTGTTCCAAGATTTTGTGCACCCTTTTG
Source organism: Dalbergia oliveri (assembly GCA_030441495.1). Taxonomy (NCBI): domain Eukaryota; kingdom Viridiplantae; phylum Streptophyta; class Magnoliopsida; order Fabales; family Fabaceae; genus Dalbergia; species Dalbergia oliveri. The sequence continues at coordinate 19,143,042 of JAMLFY010000014.1, read as the reverse complement.
ATTCAATTGCTGTCCATGTTTGCCATCAAGACTAGCAGTAGTGGTGCAAATAATGTTCCAGCAATAATTGTGTTTGGTGACTCTTCAGTGGATGCAGGGAACAACAACTACATTCCAACAATTGCGAGGAGCAATTTCCAGCCATATGGGCGTGACTTCGAAGGTGGGGTGGCAACTGGGAGGTTCTGCAATGGGAGAATACCAACTGACTTCATATCTGAGGCTGTTGGACTCAAACAGTACGTGCCTGCTTACTTGGATCCTAAGTACAACATTTCTGATTTTGCAACTGGGGTCACTTTTGCCTCTGCTGCTACTGGTTATGACAACGCAACTTCACAAGTGCTGGTAAATATAATGATCTTGTCTTATATTCATGTCTTAAGTGGTTTACTTACTCAACATTGTCTTGTATTTTTTTTAACCTTCCTTTTCCCTGTTTATTATAGGCTTTAATCCTCTTGTTTATTTCAAATTTTTAATTAAGGAATCACTAATATAGTGTTAAGAAGATTTGCATTAAATAATACTTGAAGTATAAACACAGTATAGATATTATATATAATCGGTGTTTTAATTGCGCGATAAGAAGTGCGCTTGCCACGCCTGCAAAAAATACGACCATCGCAATACGCATTCGCCTAATGCAATGTGAAATTTTTGCGTGCTTACAAATTGAAAAAAGAGTCCATTGCGACTTTGATATAGTTCGATGTGGTCCTAATATGGTCTGCCGCCTTATGGTTCTAATACGCTTGCGTTGCAATTACATTGTGGTCAATTTATATGAAAATGTATCACATGAAATTGCAGTCTACGCGATTACGCTACACATCGCACCACAATATTGCAACCACATCATGTGATTTAATTTAAAATCTTATATATAATCATAGTAAAAGTACCAATGAGGTGTTGGTCCAAATAGAAAGGGTTTAGGTCCTTTAAACACTAGGTTATAGGTTTAATCATAGGATTTATTTACATGGAAAAAAAATACTAGAGAGACCTCACTTAAACAATTGATCAAATTTAAGAGACCAATCTTTCACCCGTCCAATAATGAGACATTCCAGAAAACAAAAAATATATTATCGTAAAAGTATATGATACATGTATATCGAGAAAAAAAAACGATAGATATTCATGCATTGTATATCTATACAAGCATATTAATGTTGTATGGTGTCCCGCGATAATGTACAAATAATTAAAAGCATACTTGTCATCGTATCATCACAAGAGAATTTCCCTCACATGATCACTGATCACTAGTTTAATAACTTTTTTCTGAAATTATTTTATCTGTCTTTAACTGGTAAATGATTAAATTAAAAAAAATGGTCATTTTCAATTAATTCAAAGTATATATTTCTTATTTTCACATGCACTTCCTACTTTTTCCTTTTTCATATATAATTTAATGTTGATTTCATTTAATTTATAAATTTAAAAGAAGCTTATTATCCTACCATGCATGTAATAATGAAAGCATTAAGAGTCTTTTTTTTTTTGGTCAAAATGATATAATATAATTGAATCTTAAGTGAGTAAGCGAAATACACTATTTTATTTCATTCAATCAATATTTTTTCAAAAAAATTTAACAATTTTTTCCTTTACTCTTACTATGTAATTATACAATATTATTATTCTGTACACTCACATGGCTGGTGCTCTCCTAATTGGCTAGAACAGCGTCCAAAATTAATGCCCTCATAAATTAGTGACAATGGACATTAAAGAGTATAAAAAATTCATTTTGTTTTGACATATCGTATGAAAAATTCTTCTCCTTTTGGAAGTGATTATACATGAAAAATAGCATAATCAAATGCATGCCTTACCCAATGGGGTTAACTCAATATAAATAGATTGAGTCTTAAGTGAATTTTACCCATAAAGTTGGATGTTCGAATCATAAGAGCTCTTTTGGGAGGGGCCGTATTGTTTATAGGCTTCTTTTGCCTAACCTTCAATCATCAAAATCAAATGCATGCGTGCCTTCAAGGCTTAACAAAAACCTTAATTGATCACAATTTTTGGATGCAGTCTGTGATACCATTATGGAAGCAACTGGAGTACTACAAGGACTACCAAAAGAAGTTGAGCACATATCTTGGTGAAACCAAGGCAAATGAGAACATAGCCGAATCACTATACCTCATGAGTCTAGGAACCAATGACTTCTTGGAGAACTATTACACCATGCCTGGTGGAAGAGCATCTCAATACACACCGCAAGAGTACCAAAGTTTTCTGGCTGGAATAGCTGAGAACTTCATAAGGAGCCTCTATGCTCTTGGTGCTAGGAAGATATCCCTTGGAGGGTTACCTCCAATGGGGTGCTTGCCATTGGAGAGAACCACAAATGTTCTTGGTGGGAATGATTGTGTTACCAGATACAACAACATAGCATTGGAGTTCAATGATAAGCTCAAGAATTTGACCACTAAGCTCAACCAGGAGCTCCCTGGAATCAAACTGTTGTTCTCAAATCCGTACTACATTATATTGTATATCATAAAAAACCCTGATCTATATGGTAAGCTACAATCAATCCGTTAAATTATGTTATGCATATTTTCTTTTGAGTCATATTATTTGAACGTATGTTTTTTTTTGTGTCGATTGACAATGAGAATTTATGTACAGTTTAATGGAAAATTTTGGAATTTGGTGACTATGGTGGTAAGTGATAAGATTTTCACCTAATTTTTGAATCATGTACATAATTCTCTACTTATTTACATTTGAATCCCCAATTTATTCAACACTTCAACACCTCAATTAACTATGTTTGGGTAATATTTTTATTTGTTTTTGCAACTTTTTACTCCATCTTCATTTTTACGGTATTCTTGTATTAAAAAAGAATAATGTTATTTGAACTCATAATTTATGAAATACTATTGGCATACTTCTATTTCCCATAAGTTTAATACAAATAATATTTCTTATGAAAAAATTAAATATATAAATATGTTAGGGTTGAATTTGCAATGTTACTTAATTTTTAATATATATGACTCAAGCATGAAAACTTATTTTGTAAATTCATTTATTTTCTAATGTTAGCTCTATCTTTTCTTCTTATCTTTGTAGTGTTTTCTCTACTTAAGAATCAACAACAACAGCAATAAAAAATAATTGTTATACCTTTTTTTTTCCCATTGTTTTTAAAAAAGATTATGATGCATGTTGATTCAGATATTATCATTATTATTTTTTATCTGTATAGGGTTTGAATTGACTTCAGTGGCATGCTGTGCCACTGGAATGTTCGAGATGGGATATGCGTGCAGCAGGGGAGCCATCTTCAGTTGCTCTGATGCTTCCAAATATGTCTTTTGGGACTCTTTTCATCCAACAGAGAGAACCAATAGCATTGTTGCAAGCTACATGGTGCACCACGTTTTATCTCACTTTTTAAATAAATAAACAACTTAGGGGATTTTATTTTCCTTATTATTATGTAATGTAATATAATTCCATCACTCATGCACGAGCCTGTACTGTATGGTTTGGAATAGTTACTTGGGACATGAGATTCCATTTGGGCTTGAAAATCATTATTGGGTTTAGATGTGTATACATGTATGTATAATGTTAATACTTGATACAGCACATTCACCATTAAATGTGCTGATAAATTAGAAATGTGTCATTATGTTTCCAGTCATATATAGTTCTAGTGATTATAATTTCCAAACATTATTACCTTAGGATTGGCTTCGTTCTATGTATTTATTTCTTCTTATATCCGCTCTATCGAATAATAAATGGATACAAACACTTATTTATTCAGAAAACTAATAAATTTATAATGATATTCTTGCAAATATCTAAAGGGTGAGTCTGAACATAACAATAAAGTGAAAATCTTGTGTCTCAACACAACAGCAATGTAGGGTTAGCCTCGACCTTGGCACAACGGCCTTCATAGATTCAAATTTTAGAAACGGTTTTTGTGCAAAACAAAGGTTTACCCCTCCTATACCGTTTTAGGTGGAAATCTTGTGCATTAGGCTGTTTTTTTTATTATTATTATTCTAGTAAACGTCTAACTTAGATAATCACAAGTCCATGTCTAATTCCCTTCAAGAGTAAGACAGTACTACTTCTACCTTCAGCAGACATAACTGCAGAATGCAGCACATAACCAATTTAATTTCAATGTTAAAGTGAAAAAAATTGGTACAACTTAGTAAAATTCAATGGACATGGGAAACAGTGCCCTACCAACGGCATGAATGTCCATTTTCAGCCCAACATTTTCAAGTTATTTATAGCCACCAATCTTACCACAAGAGTTTTGCTTTCACACTGTACAAGGGTGTAAGCATTTATTTGTCTGCATAAGGAAGTCAATGGTGTCAGAATTGAGTCCCGAATTGGCATATTCAGTTAGGACTATAAGTTTTTACAGCATTGGTTCAGTTAAATATGGATAAGAAGACAAATGACTGAGTCTCCATCAAAGAGTGTGTTACCTGCTTTTAATAGGTAGTAACCTGTGTTGCATGGCATTATCAAGCAAGGCCATACATACCATACAATTCAATTGTTAGTGAAATAAATACACATTATGAATGTCATCAAAGGATGAGATATATTCATATATATGACTTAAATAAGAACAGTTTTAGTTGTTCAATGTGCATAATAGAATTGTTTTGTGAATGAGGATTGACATAAATGGTAGCCAGCAGACTCTATCCAACAATCCAACAAGGATGTGATGTTCGATTCCTGCCTTGGTCTTGGTAGGATGAGCAGTATCAAATCTACCTAAACTTTTTAAATATTATTCTTTTCTTGTAAAAAGATTAATATTATTGCTCCTTTTTTTCCTCAAGAGCTATCAGTGGAGCTAGCACGGAGGCAAAGAAGAGATAAACAAGTAGGGTTCAAACCCCTGACTCAAAGTCATTGACCTCCGAAACACAAGAAGTGTCACTTGAGTTGCAACTCATCGATGAAAACATTTTTGAAGACCAGGAAGCAAATCAATCATAATACACATAGTTCTCCTTACACATTAGTTGGACTACAACAACCTCTAAAAATAAGATGATGTGTAAAATGAAATGCTCGCACAATATCCAAATTTAGTGTCTAATAAAAGAACTTTTGAGGCCACTCTCAAAGAGATCCTTGCTTATACAGCCACAGGGAAGCTACAAGTCACAATGCTGCACCACCAACACAGCAGATGGTAATCATTTGCCAGAGAAAAAGCAACATTCAATTCATTATTTTTGAATCTAAGATAACAGTGAGGAAAAGTTAAGCATCTAAACACAAACAATGTAATAATTTAAAAAACACTGAGATAATGCGATCTATTACTATTTTGATTGGCAAATTCTTGGAGTGTGACAATGCACGCGGCCACATTTTTCAGGTACTTCCAGCAACTTCTCAACTGTTGAACATGTCTGCAAATTTTGGTAAGCTTCTCTTTCCATTATATATATATATATACTGTGCATCAGAATTTGTGACTTTTGCTCGTTTTAATTGTTTCTTGAATATCTGATTATTACTAAAACTCTATCTCTGAGTCAAAATACTTAAATACAGCTGAGGAAAGGTACTTGACTCCCACGAAACAGATGAGAAAATAATCCTTCCTTGAAGGAGCTTCTGTTTTCCAGACTAGATTTATTACACATCTTCTGATGTACAAAGTTTCCCCCAGTATATGGAGTTGTTTAATGGTTTTGACTTTTCGAAAATGAAGTAAACAAGTGTATACAAAAATCCCAGCAGAAAACATATGATTATGTACATAAATATGTGCTTCCAGTGCTCCATGATCTCAGAATAACCAGAAATGATATATGTACAAAGGGAGAAATGATAGTGCTCATTTCCTCTACTCAACTCTTTCAAGAAAAGAGAGTTATTGGACAAAAGTGTATGACACACTACCTGAAAGTGGACCCCATTGTTTTTTTACGACTGTGTCAAATAGGAGTCCCAATTTGTGAGTACAAATATCTTTACTCGTACAAAGGTAAATGCTTTCAATTCATTTAGGACCACAGAATAACCAGACATTAGCATCTGAACAAACAATAGTCAAGAAAGAGTATCAAGAATAGAGATTTTAGTGTGCAGCAAACAGCTTATTCATTTGTAAGGTATTTCCTATCCTTGAAATAGGAAAATTGAAGGCCTTTTGGCTAGAAAGAGTTAGCAAGGCATGTATATATGAAGATAAATAGACCTTTTCTTTAAAAAAAGTATAAATAGACATCTTAACAAAACTTGAATACAAGACAAGGGGCTGTTAGTTCTTATCTTTACTTGATAACCTCTTTATACTTTCCCAAATGGTTGGACCTTGAGGATGCACATTCACAAAATATTTTACAAACCGTTTATCATTGGATGAAACTATGGTGCTCAAGGTTAGCGAAGGATTTATCGCTTTCCTCTCCTTCAGCCAAGCATACATTGAAAATCTTTGAATAATTTTCTCCAAGTCATAGCAGAAGTATGATGGGAATCCAATGACACAGTCTAATGGGTAGCCTAAAATGTTTCTTACGAAATCAATCTTCTTTTCAATGACATCTTTCCTTTGGTTTAGAATCATAGGAGTTCTTTTTATCATTTCAAGCACACTGTTATAGTCCAAACCAGCTTCAACCAGGCAATCAAACCTCTCCTGTAACTGATCACCTCTCCCTCGGAACATTTTCAATGCCTTCGCCATCTCCTCAGAGTTCTCTGCATACCCCAGTTTCATCAAGAAAGTTGTTTTCTCCAAATGTTTGAGTGGATCATGACCACATGTCTGTTCACGGCTCATCTGTTCCACTCTTGAAGCCATACTAACAAGTCTCAACGGATCATCTCTTATGATCCGGGATAACTCAGCTTTTTCAACTTTTAACTCCAAGCAAACAGTTTTAGGACCTTTCAAGGAATGTGTGGTAAAGAGATGCATGCGGTTAGACAAAATTTGCACAATGTCATCTGTTCCCATCCCAACAAAACACAAAAAATCAACCACCCTCAACAGATTTTTTGCAAACTTGTTCGTCAACATATGGGGATACTCCATGAAATAGTCAAAAATCACATCCACCTTGATCCCCAACTCAAGTGATCTAACCAAAAACAAGTGCAGCTTCTTCCCAAAACCTTGCAACAACAACTTAGGATTTGCCTTGAACAAATTATGCATGTGTTCCTCAGAAAATCCAACCTTATCAAGAAATTGAATGGTATCAAGCATTCTCCCCAAACTATATGTCCTTGAACAAGACATGTAATTCACAATCCAATCATCCTCAATCCCAATTCTCCTCAACCAATCAATAACAGCCACAAACTCACCATTGACATGACCACCGTCACCATCACAAACCAAAAGTGAAGGGCAACAAACAACAAGCTTGATGATCACAGATTTACTCAAGCCCAAACCCTCATAACCTCGAAATTTCGACAGCAACAACCCTTTAGGGTAACCAAAAACCTCTTTAGCTTCCTTATAAATCTTCCCCATTATGTTCCTAGGCACACCATAGTTACACAAAACATGGAAATTATCAACCAAAGCAGAATCATCATCCAAGAAGAACATGCCACGTGGAAGAAACAAGTGCAACTCAGAGGGTCTAATTCCTAAACTCTCAAAAAGGGTTCAAACTCGTTGATGGGGTTGTACCTCAAGAACTTTCTCAACGAATAAGCAACATCATCATCATCATCATGGCCAACAACAAAAACAACCTTAGAAGCCAAGGATTCAATGAAGTTGGAGCAGTTCTTGGTGATGTACTCAGCATCCAAGAAGGCATAGCCACGTGTCAAGTGGAGGTAATCCAAGAGAACTCGTTGAGCTTCGGTTTTCACAAGGCGTGGAACGCGTTTTGCAGGCTTAGGAGACTTCACAGCAGAAGAAGAAGAAGAAAGAGTGACATGGGTAGGCTTGGAATTTCGAAAGGTTGGAACTTTGAGAGGGAGAGAAAATGGGGTTTGTGGTTGAAGTGGTAGTTTATGGTTTATGGTGGAAGGGTAGTGGAAGAGGAAGAAGCGGGTTTGGTAGGTGTTGGGAATCATTTCCGTGAATGTGGGGAATGAACGATTGTTGTTTGAGGCATTAGAAATTAGAATTGGATTAAGGGAAGAAGAAGAGGAAGAAGAAGAAGCTCGAGTTTGCAGTTGAAAATGAAAGGGGCGGCTGTGTAGAGAGGGAGAAGTTGGGGGTTGATTTTAACCGGAACAATCCGGGACTTTGTTCCCCTCTCAATGTTTCATGTCTGATTTTTTTTTTCTTCTCCCTAATAGAAAAAAAGAGTGTGAAACTTGAAATAATTTAATAATTTCATCATGTAGTAAATCAAACTCACTTAAGATAGATTAGTAAGGGTTTCTGTTTTTGGTAGACTTTACTCTCTTTTGATAGAGATTAGTTAGGGCTTTGTGATGGACTAAATGTTAGGATATATGGTAGAGACATTTTGGTCTTAAAAAAATTTAAATTAATGGTTAATTTCTTAGATTATAAAATGAGTCAAATTAATCTTTAACTCTATTTTTATTACATTGTCCTTGTGTTTTAGCTAATGTATTATCTTAACTAATATATTGATTATAGACTGATAACTTACTTGATTTTATAGGTGGTGTAAAAAATTTAGATTTAAAAAAATCCGTCCTAAGAGTTAAAATATACTTTCAGTTAAGGAACGCTTAGAGGTGCTTATAAATTATCTATCAAGATGAAAATCCTAATAATCAAATCCAAATCATGATAATCATGAACGAAAAGTTAAATAGTGACATCTATTAATACAATAAGTTTAAACTGTTAGTATATGTCCCATATATTAACAATGTTGTTTGTCCATAAAATTCATATTAGGTATGGTATTGAATTATGATATCTCTATCCAATTTAATGGTTAGAGATCAAATAAAATATCATTCTATTATTTACATGTCAATTAATGCTATACAATATTAAGAGTAGGATAACATGACAATGGAAACAAAGTGACATGGCTCACGACATATGTTGCAATGTCAAGGACTAAAAAATTAATGTTTAAATTTCAGGAAACAAAATAAGACATATATGTACAATTTCACGACACCCTATCAATATTGGTGATTTGTATTAAAATTAAATTTGTTTAATTTAAGAACTAAGAATAATAAGATAAAATGAGCATAATTAAGCTGCATTTCCCTGTATGCTTTCAGTATTCAGTAACTAACACAACCACGTTACACTCCCTCGAGTCCAACCAAATCCACTTACCACTCTCTAACACTAGCGCAATCGCAAAATACCTTTCTCCGCCGTTACGCCGCCGTTTCATCCACCGCGAGACCACACAAAGACTCTCTCTCTCTCTCTCTCTGAACCGTCCGATCCCTCCAATGGACTCCATCTTCGACGCAATCAACGTCCGAGACCTCCTCTCGGCGCACGACCTCTCCGATCCCACTTCGCCACTCTCCGCACCAGATCTCCGCCTCCTCATCCAGCGCCTCGAGTCCCACTCCCTCCAGATCCGCTCCCAGGTCCGCTCCTACCTCCTCTCCCACCGCGACGACTTCGAATCCCTCTTCTCCCTCTCCAACGACGCCGTTTCGCGCTCCAGAACCCTCTCCGGCGACATCGCCGGAATCCTCAACTTGCTCTCGGAGCAGCCGATCGATGCCGAGGTGCGCGAGATTGTGGCAGAGGTGAGGGGAAGAGGGAAGAGTTGAAGGTGAAGAGGGAGCTGTTAGGGTTGGTGAAGACCGTCGTTGGGGCGAGCGAGAGGTTGGAGAGTGTTAGGGAAGGGCTGAGGAATGGACGGTTCGGATTCGCCGCGGAAGTGTTGAACGAGCTGAAGGTGGCGCTTAAGGTTAGCGGTGGTGGTGATGGTAATGGCGAGGTTCAGGATGGGGAGCCTTTGGTGTATGGATTGTTGAGGAAGGAGTGGTTTCAGTGCTTTGAAGAGGTACTCTAATAATTTATTTTCCTTTTTTTGTTTTAAACTTTTTTTTTTCAGTTTTAGTATTTTTCAGTTGAATTTAATTTTTATGTATTTAGGGTGTAAAATTATTTTACACTATCAATCAATAAAATTTAAAAAAGAAAAGCCAAATCATGGTGGCTAGTTATTATAGTGGGTCATTATCTAGGATGATCTTGATTGATGGTGTAAAATAGTTTTACCTTGTTTGTGTATAGAAATTAAAGTCATTGGGTTTCATATCTATGTGGTTAAATTAGAAAAGCCATAGGTGAAATTAAGAGAGTTATATATAGATTTTAATGGCTTAGATGTAAACATGATCGATGATAGAAGAACATTATGGTGATTGGTGTCTTTTGATATAGTGGGATATGACTTAATAGTTGTTGTTGTTGTACCAATGTGGTTAAATGTTTTGGGTTTGGGACAGTGGAGGAGAAAGGGGGGTTGTTATGTTGCAGTTTTTGAGGTTTTTTTTTTTGGTGAATGGCAATGTCTGGATTTTGTGCCTTGGATATGTTGTGTATAGAAATTCAAGACTTTAAGAGTGTGGAAGGTGATATTAATAGATATTGGTTATAATTTTGAAATGCAAGGAAGATTGTGCTACTAGGCGGGTTCGGCTATATAGATGAATTGACACAATTGGGTTCTAGCATTCTAGGAAGATTGAAGTTTTGAATGTAATATTAGAGGTGTTATATTGTACAATTTTTATTTTATATTTTCATCTTTTGGAATCATTCATGATACAGTTATAAAAAGAAAAGCAAGAAAAGAAAAAATTTGAACATTTAAGTACCTTACAACAATGAAAATAATTGAGAATTAAGTTAAATTATTTGATCATATTAAATATTAGAGCTTTCTATAGGAGGATGTGCTTAAAAGTATCATTATGTGATTGGGATATTTGTATTGGACTGGTTAAAAGAAATGCTGCAAAATTTTTGAATTTGTATGGAGATGGATGAAGTGAATTCAGGGATGATGCATGAAAATTTTCAATAAACATAGACAAGATTCGTGGATGTTATTTTACAGTATTTTTCATTCTTTCTTTGCCCCAAACAAAGGCTAAGTACTGAGTTATCAGGGAACAAAACACTCAGTCCCCCAGTGGTTACTTTTTCTTCTTTACTGTGTGTATTATGGCTGAACCTTCAGTTTACCTTTGGTTTGAGAGTTCCTATGAAATTGTTTATGAGGCTTGAATTCAACCAAGAATACTTTACATGGAAGAATTTCAACTAACGATTAGAATACTTATATTATAAGAAACTGCATAGGGAATTCTTAATGCAATTTTGCTGAGATTCAACTTATAGTCACTTTTATGACTATGGTTGAATTACATTTTCATTGATGTAGTTAACAATGTAATCAATTCATATTATTGCTGCAATGGTAATGATGATTGGATAATTTGTGATTTTTATTTAGTTTGTGATTGTTTTTAGAGGAATTCGATTTGGGTTTGTAGATTCAAGAGGTCCTTGTGAAGTTTATGGAAAAGGCTGTGCGATTTGATGGGGACTTGAATCAAGTTGAAGTCAAGTATCATTTAGGAGTTGATAATATGAATGGGATTCAGTTACAAACAGTTCTGGAGGCAATGGATGTAAGTTTATTCATCTCACTTTTACACTTTATCATTGCATTGTGCAAATTATATTCCTGTTGTGATTTTGTAAATTTAGACATTGATGAGCTCTGTTTTATGTATTTGTGCTACTGTTTCCTCTAACTTGAGGTATTTTTTAGGTGGTTGGTATTATAGAGTATGGCCTTGCTAAAGTTGCTGATTTGATGATCAAGTGTGTTATCGCTCCATTTGTAAATCATGGGCGACCTATTTCATTTCTAGAGGAATTGAATCGAGAATCAGCTGTACTTAAGTTAGTTCCATCACCGAATAGTAAGGTGACTGTTATGTTCTACAGTCTTTGGATCAATTTATATTGCTTATGATTTGCTGTTTCATGATAGAGGCACCTTTTTCTGTGTCTTTTGTGTGTGTGTGTGTGTGTGTGTGTTGGTGGTGGTGGTGTTCTTGCTTATGTGTGTTTTTGGTTTTATTCTTAGACTATTGTCAATGTTTAGTTAAGATTTCCTTGAATAAATTATGGAGCATTGTCATTTCACAGCTATCTTGTTCCTAAATATCTGATTCGGATTTGCAGCTTGAGGATTTGGATGGGGAGTTTCTCTATTCAGGGATTCTGCTGTTTATCAAATTCATTTACAAAAGTATTTGCTTCCAGAATGATTCATGGATCCGGTGTTTTGGAAGGTTGACATGGCCAAGGATATCAGAGATGATAATATCTAGCTTTCTTTCAAAGGTTTGCCTGTCTCTATGGATGATGTCTTAATCCCAATCAACAAAAAGATCTTGATGGATTAGTCAAATCCTTGGGCTATATTATGCACTAAGGAAATTATTTGATGGATACTTTAGATTTTCAGTTTCTAAAAGCCAGGGAGAAAATGAGTATTTGAAGTTTACAGATGGTCACTCAAGATGTCTTTGTTTCAGGTTGTCCCAACAGATGCATCTAAACTTCCTGATTTTCAGAAGATCATAAAATGTACAATTGAATTCGAGACTGCTTTGAAAGACCTTATGTTCATCTCAGCATCAGATGACAAGGATAATAGGCTGAGCAATTTTGCTGAAAATGTTGAGGTTCACTTTGCATACAAGAAAAAGACAGAGATCTTGGCAAAGGCTAGAAATCTGCTCCTAGAATGTGACTTTTCCATTCCTCAAGTGAGTTTTCAGTCTGGGCAAATCCTTCTTTTGCTATTTCAATCAAGTAGTTATTGATGAAGAATATTGTTGCAGGAGTATACAAGGGATGGTTCTGTTTGGAAGAATGATGGAACTTCTATACAGTCATCCAGCCATGTGGTTGATTTACTTTTCTTATCAGAGAGGTGTTTGGTATCCAAAGCAGCCAAACAATTGATGGAGCTAGTTCATCAGACACTGCAGGTATACAGTTCAGCAGGATAATGAATATTTTAGAAACAGCTTACTTTATTTGAAATAAAACCAGGACTTTCTATAATTTGCATTTCTATTTCATTTCCTATAATAGACATTCTCCCTGTCGCTTAACTGTAATGGTCAGCTCTATTTGTACACAGCTGCTAAATTGAATGGAAAATATACAAAAGAAATAAGCTTCTTTTTCTTTAGTGTTCTAATGTGTTTGTAGAATAGGGATCTTGGAGTGGTGATCACTGCTAAAGCCATGTGAGCACCAGAGTGAAGGGTGATGATAGAATATTAATTGGATTTTAGTCTGAGGTCTCTAACTAGCAACTTTATAACATTCTTGTAGGAGCATGAAACTGAGATCTCCTCTCACCTCATCTATTATTTAGCAATATTTCATTTTCAAATATTGAGAGTGGCAGTAATTTTGATGATTGAGTTCTTTAAGGGCCTGTTTGGTTTCAATTTCTAGTTTTTCATTTTTCAGAAATTTATGAAGGAAAAACTGAAAACTGAAAACTGGAATTTGTAGTTTTCAGAATTTTCAGTTTTTCCTTCACAAAAACTGGAAAACTGAAAATGAAAATTGAAAACTGGAAATTGAAACCAAACAGCCCTAAGATGTTAATGTCCAATGTCCATTGAGGTATACTTGTTATTTGCTGTACTAAATGATGGATTATCTTGTAGACAGACATGATTTATATATTCAGCAATAAGTAGTATTATATATTGAATATGAATTTCACATATATGAAGGAAATAAGATGGTTGAATGAAATTTAAATAATCTAATTGAAACTGGAAGTACCTATGGCGTAATGAAGAAAGGAAAAGGAAAATATTTCATAAGACCAGTTTTCTGTTGGAATTAGCTTTATTGATCCACATGATGTGAGGATATTTAAATGTTAGATTTTGTAGTGTTGAAACTACATTGCTAAGGCTTCAAAATTTAAATGATTTGGTTTGCTAACTTGGCAGGAGATGAGAAAGTACATGGTTTCTTTATTTATGCGTCAATCATGTGGGATTCTGAATATGATGCTTGAATCATACTTGCAGCATAATATCACTTAAATTGACATTCATTTAAATATTTTCAGTTAATTGACCCACAACCATTTTTATATTGATAAATAAAATTGATCTCTATAAATTATAATATTTCAGGATGTTTGCCTGTCATCTACGAAAGTTGCATTGGAATTTTATCATGCGGCTAGAGATGCTATACTTCTTTATGAGGTTGTTGTCCCTGTCAAGGTTAGTCCATGTGAGGCAGTGGCTTTCTGGAAAAGCCTTAATGCTATGTTTTAGATTTTTCTTTGATCAGTTATTTCATAGGGTGAATTCAATGAAGGCAGACAAGTTTATCGCCAATGTAAATGTTATTTATTCTAGAGTGATGCCCTTTGTGCTATTACTTATACCTTTTCTGATCCTTGACTGAAATATACTTAAATTATGTGTAGAATTGAATTTGTCTCTATGAAGTTGGTGTCCCTGTCCAGGTTATATGGTATTTAAATGTTTATTTTTGTGTGTTGTTTGGGCTTACAGTAATAACTTCTGTTTTTGATTTGTGAAGCTAGAGAGGCAGCTTGATGGCATCAATCAAGTAGCTGTTCTAATGCATAATGACTGTCTTTATCTCTCCCAAGACATACTTGGGTTTGCATTTGAGGTATACATACTTGAATATCTAAAGATGAAGTAAATTTACAACATTTAATGATTTAAATAATTTATTAAGTTTTTAACCACTAAGTTTCATAATATTTTTTCTAATGTCATCTTTATCATGGATTATTTTAATGGTAGATCATACATTTGCTTACATTACTTGGATCAATTTGATATTTTTTTAATCAAATGAAGAAGTCAAGGCAGATATTCAATGGATACATTGTTTGTTTTATATGTTGGATTTTTCTTCCTTGGCTCATGTATTTGGATTCTGTTGTCTCAGTATCGAACAGACTTTCCAAGTGCCTTGAAGGACCATGCTGTGTTTGTTGATTTGGCTCCAAGGTTTCAGCTGTTGGCTGAAGAAACACTGCAGAGACAAGTCCACCATGTTATTTATAACTTGAAGGAGGTACTGGATCTATGCTGCATCTGTAGAATAGCAATGAGCATGAACACACTGCCTTACTGACTTGCATTTCCCATATTTTCCCATTGTTCTATAGGCTATGGATGGTGCTGATGGATTTCAGAATACTCATCAGATGAAACAATTTGAGTCAGCTAAATTCAGCATAGACCAGGTAATTTTCTTGTTAGTATAATGTGTGTATATTACCATTCATTATCCCATAGTTTTTCATCTCTTAGTTCAACCGTTCCTTTCTTTTGCTTGCAAGCTGTTGGGTGGGGGATTTATTACAATAGGTTTCCGCTACTAGTTGGTGTCTTTTTAATTTTACAAATGACATGAAGTTGAGTGTAATTGATTAGGTTGTCTTTATTCTGGAGAAAGTACATATCATATGGGAGCCACTTTTGCTTCCTTCAACTTACCGGAGAAGCATGTGTACAGTGTTAGAGTCAGTTTTCTCAAGAATTGCAAGAGATATACTCCTCTTAGATGACATAGCAGCAGAGGAGACTTTACAGGTAGAGTCTATTATACTCTATCATATGTAATGCTTGTAATTGTGCCATTAATGTCTTGGAAGTTGGCCTAATACATTCCACTTATACTTGCAGCTGCAAAGACTAATTCATTTAATGCTGGAAAACCTATCATCTTTATTTGAGTCCCTGGCCACCATGGATCAGAAATCACATGAGTTCTCTGGAGAGTCTCTTGATGACCTTATACCATCTTTACGTAAAATCCGCAAACTATCAGGCATGTTGTATCATATGCTTAATTGTTTTATTTGAAGCTGGTAGTTTGATTATCATTAGCTCATCTCCTGAAATACTAATATCTTCATCTTTCTTGTGCCTCAGAATTATTAGATATGCCTTTAAAATCCATCACAGCTTCTTGGGAGGATAATGAATTGATCTCTTGTGGCTTTGCAATAACTGAGGTATTATTTGATTATTGATCACTTCATTACTTAGCGATTATAAATTTTATTCCCTTCCTTTGTTGTTTCCAAATATTTGCCAAGGGATAGTAATTTTATATCAATGCTTCAGTTAGCTAATGATCTGAGATATATATCTCTTCAACTAACAAATTAATCCGAAGGTAGTCTTCAATCTGACTTTCTCTTTCAAACTATCTATATATGATTCATTATAAACTAAACTTGTGATCATAGAATTTTTAGAATATCTAAATGTAGAGCACTGAATGAAGTCTTTGCTTTCAAATAGAAATTTTAACATATATCCTTTTTGTTTCATCTAGTGCTTCACTATATATGCATGCAATGCGACCCATTATTCCTTGCTCTTTCTTTGGTGTTCCTCTAGATCATTTTAATTGCTTTCTTTCATTTTCAAATGAATTGCAATTTTTTTCTTTAAAAAAAAAGAGAGAAAGAAAGAAACAGAGGAGTGCTATAACTGATTGTGTAGGTTAAAGGTTATGAATAACCAGTAGTTTATGTTCTAGAAAATGATAAAGCTTCATGTCCTGATCTGTTGTCTCTCTGCCTTTGCAGTTTTCTTAGGGTATGTTTGTGAGTTTGGATTCTTGTAGTGTAACCTTTTCCTCCAAGACCCAAACTCACAAACATATCCTTAGTCATTTTTTGTTAGATTGAAAATATTGGAACCGTGCCTGATCAGGTTTTTCTTAATCCATTGTTGCCACTTTGTGTTTCTTACATATCTGTTGTTGACATTTTTGTAGGTGGTAGATTTCATCAAAGCCATATTTACAGACTCGCCTTTGAGAAAAGATTGTTTATGGAGGATACAAAACGCCGACTTTTAGGATTCATCTAACTTCCTACAAAATTCAGAATGAATATGAAAACCTAAAAAGAAAATACGGGAGTAAGAAATAAGAATTTCACAGATGATCTCCCCAAGGCAAAGCATGAGTTTGAGCTGCCGCTCCAAATATTACTGGTAGCAGAAAGGGCAGCTCTGAAGTAGGTTCTAGCTGATAAATTTTTTGATGAGAAGGCTCCCCATGAAGATTTTCTTGGTGTAAATCTTTGCTCACAATTTATAGTTTTTTGTTCCGATTTTTCTTTTCCATTTAGAACAACCATGAGGAGGGGGGTTATTGCGGACTCAAGTCTAGTTGCCATTATAGAGAATCCTAATTTGCGTTGCATTAGGAAGCACAAGATGCTCAGTGGTAAATTTATGCGTGCAGTGTTTAGATGCAGATAGACTTAGGTTGAAATTTTGGAAATAGCTTTTTTCATATTGTAACCAGTTTCAAGCTTTTATATTCAACGGTTTTGGGAAATAACATTTGATTTTATGTTGCAAATATTGTATTTGGATGCACGGGTACAAGTGGCTGGTAACAGTTACTTGACTAATGCTTATTCCAATGCAATGAATTTTGAATTTAATAGATTTCATTTCTCCTAGATTATTTAAAGGCAAAATCCCTAAATTGATTCTCTAAATTTTTTAACAGATAAATTAGTCTTTTTGGAAAAAAAAAAAAAAAGGATGGACTAGTTCCTAAAGAATCATGAAAAGTCAGACTAATTTGTTCAATTTTTAAGTTGATTTTTTTTGTTTTTAGAAAGATCAATTTGTCCTATATTAAATTTAAGAGGCATCAAACTTAAATTATCTTATTTAAATTTAATAGAGAAGTATAAATTACTCGTCAATGAATCTGACCATTGCTTATATTTAAGCATGAAGACTCCGAATTCAATTGTATGGTACTGTTGCAACAATGTAAGGAACTAGACATCAATGGCATTATATATTAACGGTCCCTAGTTCGATACATTAACTAGACATCAATGGCATTAATGGTTGTACCTCTTATCGGAGTCCAGTTTGACAGAGAGGTAATAGAAATAACGGAACCTTTTGCAGTCTATGTATTACCAAAATATAGAAGGCTTGTCAATATGTTCCACTCAAGTACGATGCTCCCCGAAAGATCACTAATTGGTGTTTAGCTTGGAACAAGAAAGAAAAGATGAGCGAGCACAAACATGTTTCTCTTCGCGTATCCATGGAAACAATGGACAATGACAATAGACATTGACATACAAAATCTGTTGACTTAAAACCTTCAATTCTGAATCCTTGTTGATTCATCATAATTCATCCTTGTTTGAAGCATCTTCCCCCATGAGTTCCTCAAGGGAAAATTCATCCTCCTCCACTATTTCTCCATCTTTGCCATCCCATGGTTCTGTCTTTACAATGGTAGGAGTGCCTCCAAGCGGCAAATTGCCTTTGCCGCCACGTCCGGCTTCTTTCACGAATTCTCTGGAGAAAACAAATTATCAATATTGAAGAACTTGTTCGTATTTCATCAAGACTGTTTACTATTTAGCTTAAAATATGGGAAAATTGCACTTTCGCTCCTAATCTTTAAAAATGTGCAAATCAACCCTATAAACTTTCATAAATGTGCATTTTGTACAACACCTCGTGAACTTTGGAACATGTGTAAATTGACCCCTAAACTTCCCTAAATGTGCAACTCAATGTCTAAATTTTCTTAAATTTATGATATTTTTGTAAACAATTGACGGAAAAAATAACGAAGGGTCAATTTGCATATTAAAAAATGTTCAGGGGGTCAAGGTGCACATTTTTAAAGTTTAGAGTCTAAAATACATATGACCTATAGTTCACAGAATAAAACGTAATTTTTTCTTTAAATAATAACAAAAACTTACATGATATGGTCAAGTTCAAAGGCACTCTTGAGAGGAGCGTAAACACCTTTCTTAATGTTCAGGGCCACTAAGGCAGGATAACCATAGCCACCAACACCTACATGCTTCTCAAGGTCTGGCTGCTTACCTGCAGCTGCCCAGACGTAGCTGTTGTAGACACAAAAAGTAAATAAAAGAAAAATGTTAAGAATTTGTCAACGAAGATTTATATATAACTATGTATATTATAAAGCATTTCCAACATGGATGGAATTAACAGACAATTTTTGACATGAAAAGTTAAAGGATGGAAGCAAAGCAAAACAACGCTATTTACTTGCCTGTAAGGGCTCCTTTTAAACTTTTCTGCAACTGATAATAACTGCTGAATGTATCTGTTTCTTCCCTCAGCCTTGGAATCCAAAATGTCGGGAAGGAAGGCAACGAAACAGATTGCGGCAGAACCACATTTCTCTTCCAAAACATCCTACAAAGAAGGGTTATGGTAATCATATAGTATCTTCTCATTGAACTAAACTACAAGTTGACAGCAGAACAAGACACTTACTGGACTATGTAGCTCTGTCACTTCAGGAGGAGCAACATTTGTTTCCAGCTGCTCTAGAGCAAATGACTCGATAGCTGAGGCCGTTCTTGCGCCCTCATAAGGGATTGGAGTATCTTTATCGGCACCAAATACCAAGATAGTTGGGAATCCTTGAACATTGTACCTGCTCATCAGAGACTGCAAATGGCCATCCCGTCAGAATAATAAATATTGAAGAGAAAAATAAACATTTCTTTTCAAACAATAATGTATTTTAGAGTCACAAGTTCTTATTAGTGGTGTAATGTATAAGCTTACCTTCTCGGCATCACAGTCAACATGACCCAGTTTGACCTTCCCCTTTAAGTTATTGGCCGCCTTCTTCCACTCAGGAGCTAATTTTTTACAGTGGCCACACCTTTGAAATATAAGGAAGACAATAGATGTTAGGATATGAATTATGATAGTTACATATATAGAAGAAGAAATACTTCAGGTTCAGGTAATATATAATGTTATCTACAGCATACTTTTAAAGCATAGGCAGCACTTACCAAGGTGCAAAGAACTCCACAATCCAAAGTTCTTTGCTCTTAAGGACCAATTCATCAAAGTTGCGAGAGTTTAATTCTACTGAAGCATTGGTTTCTTCTGTTTTTTCATTTGAACCCCCGGTTGCTTTTCCATCTAGGCGGTCCTTCAAAAGTGCCTTTACCTGTACATGCAGATAATTATACGGGGTATAGTTTGGCGACTCTGAAAACTAGTTTGAAACTGTTAAGATAAACAAGTCATATTTACTTTGTAACCAGTTTTATATTCTTAGTTTGGTTAAAATTTGCCTTAAACCAGCTCTTTAACCAAATATTGCTTGATGAATATTTACAAAATTTTGAAATCATAATCAGATGTAACATTTAAATTTTGATTAAAATAAAACATAAATGCAGGAACTTAGGAGAATATAAAGAGATAATGTCAAAAAGGAAAAAGAAAATTAGAAGAAAAAAGGGAGCCTTTAATAAAAATGGAAGACAGTAAGACCAACGTTGCACTGGTTGTTTTTGAACTAGTTTTAATATGAACATAGATTAGATAAGAACTAGTCTTTAACATTTTTATTGATTACGCTGAGATTTTAAACCCAATCCAAAATTGTACAAATTTATCTGATTTTGGGAGTTTGTCAACACCT
Source organism: Dalbergia oliveri (assembly GCA_030441495.1). Taxonomy (NCBI): domain Eukaryota; kingdom Viridiplantae; phylum Streptophyta; class Magnoliopsida; order Fabales; family Fabaceae; genus Dalbergia; species Dalbergia oliveri. The sequence continues at coordinate 19,122,521 of JAMLFY010000014.1, read as the reverse complement.
ATGCCTTGTAAGCTCAAGCCCACTGACCCTAATATTTATACAAGCATGCAATATTTTGGAGTAACTAACTACTATTTAGCAGGGGAAAAAACACTAACTGCATATGATAACACCCGAAAAGGCTTAGCTATGAGCGACAAATCACATTAATTAACTGCTGAATTACCACAAGGTAGGCAGCCAATTGTGATACTTATTTATTTTGATAAGAAGTGTTTCAATGGGGACCAAGATAGCAAACAACTAGAAGGAAAATATGCACATGTGCCGCAAAAATGAGTCCCAACAAATTGATTATTGTATTGAATAGATGCTCTTATAAAATTACTTAGCAGATACAAATCCTAGACCACCTGAATTATTAGAATGCTAGTTTTTTTTGGCCTTGTAAACCCATATGGCTTCTTACTGTAAATTCAAATTAGAAGCATAAATATCCTATTAAATTTAAAATGTCTCCAAATTGCAGTTTTCAAATATCTAATACAACAAAAAAATGTGCTTGAGCTTACTAGACAAGCTTCAGAGAGAACCTCAGCAAGTCTGAAGAGCAAATGCATTCAATTTACAAGCAGTTTAACAACTCACCAGCAATTCGATTGTGGGTAGGAGGCTGCCTGAACTACCACTCGATTACAGCTTTTAAATTGAGATACACACTTTTTAATACGCACAAAATTTCTACAGCAGGCAAAGTTCAATGTGGTTTGAGCTATAGTGATCTATAGGCCTAGGTACATGGGTGAAACATGGACAAAATTCACTAGGGTCAAACAATACATGGAGTAGCCACTTAATGCTCGAACTGTAATCCCAATACACCAAAATCTTTACTGTATCTGAGATTGTGTACACTGCAAGTGGTATGCAAAAATACTTCCCTTTTCAAAATTTTAATCAAATTCTCATTGTAACTTTGTAGTCCTTCAAGGTTTTAAAGTATTAAAAGAGTTTGTTTTGTTTTTGCTACAAACAAGACATCTATCTGCTCTACCCAAAGTCCAACATGACATAAGCAACAACACTTCTCACTCAGATACATCAACTGAAATATTCCAAGCTAAAACTTTTTCTTAGCAAAAAATGTGAGAACAATTCAGAAGAGATTCCAACAAACCTGTTTAACTGCAAACTCTGCAATTGATTTGACATCTCTTGCTCCTTGGTAGTCAACTGGAGGCTTTCCAGGTGTAAACACCTTTATGGTTGGAAATCCTCTAATCCCATATTCCTACAGGTAATTTGAAAAACAGAACATACAAATCTAAATTTTTTGAACTTTCACATAAACTTATTATAACAAATGAAGAAAACAGCTAAAATGTCCATCATTGCTTAAGAAGCCTATAAGGAGTAAATTGGTAGTATATGTCATCATATAACAATTACAAGCAACAATATATGTTATGCAAAAGAAAGGAAACGAAAATATCTCAATGGAGATATTCTTTTGTCTCATCAAGGTAATATAACAAAAGAATAAAGCAACATACATATTCGCTTTCGCTTCACATATAGAGAGCATGGCACAAAACCAGAGGATGGAAAACTTTGCACATACTATAATTCATGCCTGGTATGTTCTTCGATCAAAAGCAACCAATGCAATAGAAGCACTCATATATCTAAATTGGCAGAAGGCTGAGAGGTCTATTTAACCATATTTAAATTGTGTAAAACAATTCCAAGAGCAAAAGGTACTCTCAGCATACATAGAGTAGAACAGTTAAATGTCTAATATTGCATCTTCGTATTCAACAAAAGCTTATTGCAAGAAGTAAAGAACACATGCTTCATATTCTTCATTAAACAGATCTCATCAAACATAAAATGCCAGCTGTGAAGAAATGAACAGTAAATAACCTGAGCCAGAGACTGGTGAGCATCAGCATCAAGTGCTGCCACAGTAGCTACACCCTTCAAGACACTAGCAGCCTTTTCCCATGTAGGAGTTAGAGCCTTACAATGCCCACACCATGGAGCAAAGAATTCAACCAGAACAACTCCATTTGAATTCAGAACCTGCCATCATCCACATACCATCCATAAAATCTGATGCATTGCAAAATAGATAACTAAATATATATATAAAAAAAAAAGGTAACTCATAACAGGAAATCACATGGAAAAAAAAAATTATCATAAGAAGGAAAGAAGAGAAATACATTTATATAACTACACATAAAAACCTTTACTATATGCCAAAAATGAAGGAGAGTAGTCTCACTAACAGTATAATAATACACCTTGCTCAACACGAAATTAACACAAGTAATCAATCAAACAAATAAAAATAATAATAATAAAACAAAGTAAAGCATCTGCATGAACAAGCAAAACCGGTATGCAATCAAAATTGTAGCTCCAATGCTCCATGATTTCCTCTACTTAAGGCAATGTACTGGCATACGTTGTGATAAAGGAAATTAAACAAAAAACATCATAATGCAACAACAACAGCAGCAGCAGCAACACAATACAACAAATCCCAATGCACCTTCTTCAGCTATCAAAATAAAGATCCCAGAACATTAATGCATTTCACTACTTCATTTGAGGAGGAGGAAACCCACCCCCCAAAAAAAAAATCCATGATTAAAAGGGAAAAAAAATGCCCAGATGGGTTTCAAGTAAAAAGATGTAAAATCTGAAGTTTATAAGCAATACTCATTTGCGAAAAGTAGCAAATCTAGAGGGATCACGAGTATAAAGGGTTTCAAAATTCGAACTTTTTGGGATTTTGATTCGTTCATTGATTCATTCACCTTGGACTTGAAGTTTGAGGGATTGAGCTGAACCACAGGTGATGATGGCCCGTATAGTGCATCAGCGCAAGGCCCCAAGAAGATGAACAGCAACACGCATAATACAACGGCTAAAGATCGAAACTTTCTCATTGATTCTCTCTCTTTGTCTCTCTCTCGAACACTCTCTGCAAATTGAATCAACGCAGCGAAGAGAGAAAGAACAAACAATAAAACACCCTCCTGAATGACTCTGGGTACACCAACGTGTGTCGACCAATCAGAAATTTCCACGTCAGCCTCACATCTCTGCAAAGTCCTTTTTTTCTTTTGAAAAAAAAAATAGTAATTTTGATTAACTAACAACTTAGAAAGTTTGTCAATAAAAAAAACAAAAAAATCTCATCACCTTATATTGTGTGCAAATTTTGACGATTACAGTTGAGACTGACTCCTTACAGAGAAGGAAAGAGCTTAATGAAGTACATGAATTATCACCTAATTAATACAATAGCAGTAGTAATTATATTATAATTATATATATATATATATATATATATATATATATATATGTATGGTTTTTGAGGAAATAATTAAAAAAATACAATAATATATGGTTAAATAAAAAACCAACTTAAAGTATGACAAAATTAAATTTTTTAAGTAATTTAAATTTGATATTTTGTTGAGGCTATTTCTAATCTACACTGTAATTGATTTTAGAGTGAAAATCTCAAATATCACCCTAATGAAAATATTATTGAATAAATTTATCTCTGAAAAACTGAAAACTTTAATATAAATTTTGGTTCTTTGTGAATTAAAATATGATAAATTAGTCTTTTTCAAAGATTCATGGGTTCATTGAAAATTCGAAGTTTTTTCGTTTTGCTTATTGTGCCTCCTTCCCAAACTTTTATGTACCACAAACATTGCTCATTTGGTTGTATATATATCCGTTGAGTAGGCATTGATGTTAGAGGTGATTGTAGTACGTTAAGCTGATTTGATGTTCCTTATACTGCTTCTTATTCCTTTGAAGCAACTTACTTTTCTGAACAAATTTTGTAAAAATTCTGTTCTAAATTCATTTAAGTAGTTATGCTGTTAGGATCCCTTGCATCCATTTGTATTTTGAGTCAAGATTGACTCTTGCCTCAAGATCTCATCATCATATCATTCATATTAAGCCATGGAAATTAGTATGCTGTGTTATGTTTGATGATGAATTTTATGCTAAGAATATCTTATCTCTTTTTCTACATCCCAATTTCTTCCTTTTCTTGGTAAGACTTTGATCTATAACACTAATAACATGCTTTAGAATCCTGTAATCTATTGTGCCATATATTTATCGCTACACTTGTCTGACTGTAATCAGAGGTTGTTTACTTTTGTTTACAAAGACCATAGAGAATTGTGGTGATCTTTTTCCAGTTGAAAAGGTCACTCAAATAGCAGAAATGGTGGAGAAAACATTGCCACCACCACATGTCAACATTAAGTTAGAAGAAACCAATAGTATCCAAGAAACCTCATCATTAAATCATGAGAAAGATAATGAGATTAGTGAAGACCAAAGGGGGAACAAATGGACACAAGTTGAGACACGGGGTTCAGTAACACCAACAAAATTCACTACAGCAGATTCTACTGGAATAACTACGACCATTTAGGCAGATATGCCCTTGTGATTATCAGCATCATCACCATATATAAAGCATTCTATATTGCGATGACTTGAAAAACATGCATAACTTGAATTCATTGCATTTGTAGGCAGCATTCTATATTTGGAATTATTGTACACATGGAACAGAAAATATATAGGAACCTCTATTTATTTGGCTGCAAAATGCGGAAAATATGTAGGAATTCTTCTAATGATATTCTTTTTTCTGTAAAATTACACATTGATATTTCTTTGCTATTCAAATATGCCACCAGGAAACATGTAATATCAAAAATTCTATAATGAGTGTTCTTCTTTACATATCATCATTGAAGTTTAAAGAAAGATATAAGAGGTTCATATACATCTCGCTTAGCATTTTCACCCATAACATAATCTGCATGTGCATAATCATTTCTGTACTGTACTACAAGCTTATCCCCATCATGATCTTTAAGACTTTCTAACAGACGTTGCACATCTTTGACATCAGAAAGGGCATCAGCCCCTCCATAACTCAGGAAGAGAGGAAGGTCATTTGGTATCCTTGTCATGTCATATACCGGAGGAGTAGGCTGTCCATAGTGTTTTGTATTCTCATCATTGTTCTCATAATCAAACATGGCTACTGTTCCTTCTCTGATCACTGTGATATCCATAGGATTAAAGTTCAGTTCTCCTCATATGCAACAAAGTACAAACTACTCTTCTGTTATCAACAGCTGGTTCCAGTTGAATTTTCTTTTTCCTTTTCTTTTGATAGGAAAAGAAATTTATTATAAGAGAAGAGAATGTACAAAAAGGATGAGACATCCTCACATAGATACAAAAGAAATGAACAAGACCTAAGGGATAAACTATGTAACAATGCATGCCAATCCCTTTGAATATTAACTAAAGGAATACCATTAAACAGACCATGAGCTGAGCACCAAAGGGAAGCCAGAAAAACAATCCTATTCCAAATAAAATGAATAGTTGAAAAGGAATCATTAAAACACCTCGAGTTCCTTTCCAACCAAATACCAGATCACTGAAAAAACTGAGGTCTGCCACAAAACCTTTCTGGTTGAATTTTCAAAATTGTACCTTTTATCATGAAGTGTGTAACATATTGTAGTCTTGTATGGTACTTAACAGGAAAATAGGATCACTTACTCTGAGATAGATGGATCATGTTCTTTGTTGCTGTTGACTGAGGTTCGTGATCCAAAAAGATATTGACTATCGAAGGGCTGAGGCAGCAGTTTGGGCCTGAAAAGTGAAAACATTTTAAGGTCAATATGCTTGGCACCTGTCATATATAGAGATTTAAGGGAAGAGGGGAATAGGAAATAGCTACTTGGAAACATGCATATAACCTGTGAAAGTGGTCAACAAGTTAGTGCAGTCAATGCCTGGTTTTTTGCACATGTCCTTAAGAAACTGTATGACAGCATCCCTGTCCAAATATGAGAAAAATATTAAGTGAAACCAATCATGTATTCATGTATTGATTGGTGCCACAAGTTAGTCATATGCTTTCTTATTGTGAGATAATGGAAACAAACTTTACATTCGATGGCAAGTATGTGTTACACACTGGTAATCAGAAAGAACAAAGAACTAAGCTTTATTGCTGTATAGTGTATAGTGTATATTGAAGAATTACAAGATAGAGAGGAAATTCTAGAGTCCCCTCAACTCTCCCAAATGACTCACAAAATGAACGAAGACTAAGACTAATCCTGATGTCCCTTTTTATTGTCAACTAACTAACTTCCCCAACTAATTCCTAACTAATGGGATCCTAACATTAACAATATGGCTTTGCATCAGGCTGGATTCTGATCTCCTTTCACCCATTAAGACGAAGCAAAACGAGTAATGATCTCATTATTGATTCACATTGAATAGGAAGTATTGTTTAACATTCAACCCACTAAAATGGCATATGTTTGAATTTCAAGGAAGTAAATAGCAGCCTTCTTAGACATATAGCAAAGTGCAAAGTAATAAATAACAATAGAAACCAATTAATTGCATTAAGAAAAGATAACATGAGTTACTTACCCTCTCAGACTAAATTCAAAGATCCCCGCTTTGTACAAATACTGTGTCGTGAAAAACACAGATTTTCAGTGTCAATCTTTGGTATTTTAAGCAACAATTTTCTTCCTTCTTTAAGGTGAAAAATAAACAAAGCAATTACTAATAACTACCTCTGCAAAGAAGTTGTCAGCAGCATTTTTAGCAAGCGGCGAGGTCATCTGACTAACATAAGCAATTGGGCTAAGTAAGGCAGCCGACCTCAACATTGTCAGCAACTGATCTTTGGATAAAGCAGCCAAAGCAATCAAGGTTCCCTATTAAAGAATCCAACACTCTGCATCACATTGTATTGCAAGGAGAGTCCAGATAAAACAAGGGGAAGCATAGCTTGTGAAATTCACCTGTGAGTGCCCAACATAGTGCAGTTTCTGTCCAGTTTGATCATGCACATACTTGAATGTTGCTGGAAGATCATATGCAACTAATTCATCCCATGACCAATTCCAGTAATCCTAAAGAGTGAAACTGATATAAGCAACAATCAAATTGCAGACCAAAGAAGTGGAGCAACATCCACTAAGACAAAACTAACCGAGCTGTTGATCGGTATCGATGTATGTTGACGGCTGTATTTGGTTCCGCGCGTGTTAGCAATCCAAACATCAAAACCATTATCTGCCAAAAGGAATGCCAGAGATTGGCTTGGAGGTAGCAATAACCATGTTACGCCATCCTGCAGCAACAACATTACATTAATTCACAACATCAACTACAAAAGCCACTAGATAATATAGTTGCTTTTGAAACAGATAGTAACCATGAAAAGTCCATGCTGTAGCAGAACCGGTGGCCTGTTGCCCTGTGGCCCCCGCGACCGGCCCTCCAGAATTCTTGGCATGCCGAGAACATAACCATCTTCAGTTGTCACCTAAAAGCCATTGCAGACATACAAATCATCTAATAGCACCTCTAAATCTTAATGATTTCTGATCAAAAGAGACAGATGCAGGCACAGTAGTAGCAGTAGTACCAAGTGTTCTTCACAAGCATAGGCTTGTGTCTTCACCAGTGATGAGCAAATGCCTTCAGTGGCTGCTGGTGCCAATGCAGTGATAGAACTTTGAGTTCTGAGTGGATACAATCTTGTTCCAGCTGCAAGACTAGAACCCCAGAAGAGAATCACTAGGATCATTGAAAATGAAGCCTTGGCCATGCTGTTTTCCTGATACATTAATCTTCCAAATGCAAACATTATTTATACACAAGGAAAGCAGAAACAGAACAGGAATAAAAATAAAAATGTATTCACATGATGGCTTTTAAACCACCATTTTGTCAACAGATTGCACTAGTGGTTAAAAACTAAGCATATGTGGGGTCTACCATGGACCTACCACTAAATTATAGGCTAACTTTGGATTTTGTTGCCATGATTCCTTAACTTAATAAAAAAAATACAGTAAACAATCTTTTGGTGCTAATATTCTTAATTTGACATTAATTTAGTATTAACAATATATTTAATATCAATTTGATTCTAATAAAATTTTTGACATCAATTCAATTTGTATTTTTTTATTTTTATATCAATTCAGTTATAACATTTTTTTTATTTTGACATCAATTTAATCAAAGTGAAAAACTAACAAAATAGCTAAATTGATGTCAAATTAAGAATTTTAGGACTAAATTTATGTAAGTAAATTTGTTAAGAATAAATTGATGTTAGAAAAAAAAATTATTTACTCAAAAAAAATGTGGATGGTTTTTCATTGTGGAGGTGACCACTGACCAAGCCAATGTGGCGCATGTATAAAGCCAAAACATGCGCCTTGATTAAAATGTTTTGCAGTAGCTACTGTTTTGTCCCACAAAGCAAAACAAAGCCAGGCCTCCAAAGTTCAAAGTAAGGCATCGGTGATTCAGACCATAATCAAGGATTTTAAAGGTGTACCCAAAAGCAAACGACATAAACTTCTTTCAGATTTATAACAAATAAAGTTTAAATGCTGTTGGAAATTGATAGCCTCTTCTATCCATGATGGCCACGATTTCACACTTGAACTTTGCAACAACTAGTCTGTACATTGATTTCTTTGCTTGGTTGAAAAGTTTGAAGTACTCATAAGAACTTGTTCATTTGGCACGGACATAATTATTCTTCAAAAAAAATTAAAAACTACGAAAGTTAATTATACAGAAGTGAAAATTGATAAGTATTTACCAAATCCCACTGTGTATTTCGTCCATTACAAATTTAGGATGCATTTATTTTAAATTTTTAAAAAAAGTGATTATAAAACTTAAATTTTATATATAATTTTTTAAAAAATTACCCTTTTTAACTTCTACTAAAAAGTTGAAACAGACATTTTTAATATGTTGATTATTTTTAAAAAAATTATCAAAGTACATGAAAAAACAATTTTTTGAGGTGAAAAAAAGTAAATTTTCACCCCCAAAAATCCCAAACAAACACCGCCATAAATCAACAACAAACGATTTGTCCCTAACATTATGGCCCAAAATTTCACGCTAGTTATGGATCCAAAGACTAAACAACCATCCTTGCTCAACACTAGCTAAGCAATAATTTGGAAGATGGCACAACATAGGAAAAATAATCCAGTATAAACATAATAATACATTTTAAAAGAAAAGTAATATCTTAAGCACTCATCACATGAAGGATGAGGAATATGAATCATAGATCAACGACTATCACGGCAGAGTAACATAAATATCGGTACAAAATCTGACTATAATTTGTCAATACTTCATGGCTACTCTGCTTTTATAATTGAAGGGCTTATTCAGCATCTACAGTCAGCACTATCAGCATTGGAGCTAGAAAGAACAATTTTAATAAGACCAGAAATGCTAATGGGCTTTTTCTGCTGTATGAGCAATAGATGCATCCTTTACAATTGTTTCAGATGTTTTCACTGAAGTATCTGCAACTTTGGATCTTGTTAGGGGCCTTCTAAGGAACTGGAATTGCAACTCTCTAGGTTTTATCTTCCCAAGCAATTGCCATTTTCTAGGTTTAATCTGTCCTAGCATTTTCATCTGCTCTTTTCTGAACTTCTTAGTTGCATACCAGCTTCCACCTCGCCATCCCAAGCCATACCTGTATATCAGCTTACATGTTAGCTTAAAAAAATAAAAGGGAATTAAAACACTTAAACCAGCTGTTTAAACATAACATTAGCGTTTTCCTGCTTGGTGGGACCAATTACATGGTTGAAACAACATCATTGCAACAATCATAAACTACTTCTGTAGACGAGTTATTAAAATCCAAGTCCCTTTAAATGATTTCGTCTATACTTTTTCTTGCTGTGCCTCTACCTCTACCAATTAGGCTATCGTCTATGCAATTTACTCTTTTCTTATTAGTGTTTCTACAGGTCTTCTCATGATCTCATCCTTGACCTATTCTCCTAAAACAGGATTCTATCATCTTTTCTGCAATAGATCTTACCCAATTTTCACTCTCATACATTCATTTTCAATCCTATCCTGTCTAGTGCGTCCACTCACCCATTGCAATTATCCTTATCTCTATAACAATGAGCTTATTCTCTTGTTGGCTTTTGACTGTTCAACATTTAGTCTCATATAATATTGTAAGCCTTATAATTACATGGTAAAATTTTCCCTTAAGTTTGAATGGTATTTTCTTATCATAAATAATACTTGAAACACACATCTTCTTTCATCCACTCAGCTTGAGCCCCATGGTTTACATCTTTCTCTATTCCCACATTGTTTTGAACAATGGATCCAAAGGTACTTAAACCACATTGCTTGTGGGATGGCATGATCTCTAATTTATGAAGCACCAACATATTGAGAGAGGAGCCTTGTTCATATCAAACATGTACACAGAAACTCCATGTGCTCAATACGTCGATGCAGTACTCCTACCTCTTAACTTTAATATCTTCCCTACATCTTTAAACATATGCCTTATGACTAGGAAATATTTCCTTCTACTGGTTAATGCTGTGTATGATCATGACAAATGAAACACCAATACATTAGGAGAGGAGCCTAGTTCATGTCAAATATGTACACCAACGCCCAATACACTCAACACATCAAAGCAGTACTCCTACATCTAGTATCTTCTAGCAATGTTTAAACAAATCAAGCATAGTTTTGACTAAATATAAAAATTCAAATGAATGTTATCATCTGTGATCAATTTTCCTTTGGTGAACTGTTTTTCTAATATTTCATAGCAACAACAGCAATTCAACTAGGAACTTTGTAAAGCAGAAACACTAAATTTCTATACCTCGAAAGTATTTTAGCACAAGTAGTTCAGCTTACACTATTTTGCACTATTTTTGTGCTTCAATGAATAAGCAAATTGTTAGAAACTGGCAAGGGACATTTTTAATTCAAATTTACAAGATTAGAATAGTTACATCAGAGAGCACCATAAAAAAGTATATAAAGCCGGCAAGACCCCTTAGGAGCATTTGCATTGTTGCAGTTCATAGATATAAGTATTGGAAAGAGGGAACAAACCCAATGAGTAAGGTGGTTCCAGCAGTGGCAGCACAAGCAGGAACACTGATCCCTCCCGGACCAACAATGTCTTTGATTTCTGAATGTTCAAGATTATATTTGTTTTTCATCTGCCACAAACACACTATTCAGATAAAACAAGTAAAACCGAAAGCAAGTAAGACCAGAGTTTAATTATGATGTGATCCTATTTGTAAGACTCTCTAGTTAATGGCCTAATGAGGCAGTTGAGTCAAACACTTTTGCTGATGTGACAATACAGAATTATTTTACATTGCCAATGTATTCAAATCAAACTCTTAAAAATAAAATAAAAACAAACAAACACAAATGGTCTCAAATTGCAGTCCACAACTGCAATTGCGGCTAACCACTACAACAGCATCACAACAACACAGCTGCATTTTTACTGCATATTTCCACAGCTGCAGTACTTGCAACACAACAGCAATTGCAATTCAAGACTAACAATAAGCACATGGACAGTAGACACACACAGGAACTAGCACAAGAAAACACGTGACATTATTATTATGTAGGTACAAGAGAAAAAGAGATGCATGATTACGACTTACAGCATTTTCAATGGATTCAAGCCTTTGATCAACCTTGGCATCATGCAAATGACGCAAGGAATACCCTGAATGAACAAATGAATCAATTCAATCGAATCAGTCATTATACGAATAATAATATATTAGCATGAATTGTGATAACGGAACAAGAGAGAGAGAGAGAGAGAGAGAGACCGATCCAAGCGGTGGCAACGGAAGCAATGGAAGTTCCGACAGTGAAGACCACCCGATGCCTCTCGAACAAATCCTGAAAAGAAACAAACAAAGAAAACATTATTATTATAAACGGATAATGAAAAAACAGAGAGAGAGAGACGTGATTTGAGACAAGACAAGCATACCTTGGTGGAGAAAAAGGTGTCGTTGACGGCAGCCCAGGAATTGAGGGCTTTGCGTTTAAGGTTGGCGGCGGAGAGTGAAGCAAAGAGGGAGGAGCTGCTTCTCGAACCTCTGAGGCGCTGCATAATGCATTCTATTCTATTCTATTCTACTACTGAATCAACAATAATCACTTATTGGCGTTGGCGTTATTCCACACCCAAACCAAACATACTCCAACCCTCTATCAAATCAAAGCTATGCCCTCTCTCTGCCTTGGGTTGGAGCTGCAGGAGGGTTGAGAGAAAACCATTCAACCTTGGCTTTTATATATTTCTCTCTCTTTCTCTGCTTGTCTCCCAAGTTTTACAATTCTTTTTTTCTTTTTTCTTTTTTTTTTTTAACAAAACCTCAAATTGGTCGTTATTAGATTTCGGATGAGAAAAAATGGTCTCTCCAGAAAAATAAAATAAAAAACTTCTACCTATCAATTCAAGATGTCAAACAAATTGGTTTTTCTAGATAAAAATAGGATAAATTATTCCTCAAAAATCATGAAAAAAACTAAGCTAGTCTGCTCATGTATTAGAGGAGTAATTTGTTCAATTTTTTTTCATTGGCAAGAAATTTTTTGGATTTTTTTTGGGTATGAATCAAATTGTTTGATTTTTTTTTTAGAGGAACAAATTTATTCGGCTTAAAATATAAAATGGGTCAAATTGAGAATTGTGTTTTTTTTATTTCCTTTGCTTACTGATTGATTGTCGTGTACATTTTGCTTGCCTGGTAAATAAAAAAAATGAAAACTATGGTCAGTTTCTTGTTAATAATTTAAGAGTAAATAAATGTCTTTTTTTATTTGTAAGATATAAAATTTGACGTGAATTTGGTGAAAAAAAAAATTGTCAATTTAATCCTAACATTTGGAATTTTGACATCAGTATAGTTGTAAAAAAAATTTGATATTAATTTCATCATTTTGATAAGATCATTAGTGAATTTCATCATAATTTATCTATAATTTTATTTGATGAGGTGAAAATTGTCTCCTCACATTAATCAAGAGGATAAATAAATAATATAGCAGTGCACTAACATGCTAAGTAAGATAAATTATAACAGAAATTGCTAATATTTTTCAATTGCTAATATGGGGCATTTCCATTGTCTACCATTTCAGAAAATCTACAAAATTCTTACCACAATAATTGTCACTTGAAAAAAATATTAAAAAAAAAAAAGAGATGGCTCAATGGATGAGGCTCTCATCTAGTAGAGTTTGGAGAGGACTAAGGAGGATTTGAGCCTGATAACCTCCTTATCACAGTACAGCAATCTTATCATTGCAGCCAAGCTCATCCTTCTTGGAAAATATAAACATGTAAGTCACAAAATTCAAATGGACCATTAGATGCCAAAAAATAAAAACCTGCACCCGCACATGATCCATTTCCATGATCCAGGTTCGTGAGTATCAACAGCAATGATCACAAAGTTCAAGGTACATCAATAGAGAAAATTTTACTTACACCCAGAGGGCTACGTGAATATATTTCATATCCAATAACAAAATGATGCTCCAGCTAAAAGTTGAAGTTAAGGATGGATCCTATTTGAAATATCACTTTGTTAATGGATATAGAGAATATCTATTTGGTGCTCCAAGATGCATGTAAGAATTTCCCGTATTAACTTCAGTCTCATATTTTAACAAAGCGAACATCACTCTGTCCAAATGCTGTACCACAAGCAGGACATTTGCGGTGTCTGAGCTCTAGGTTTCTTTGTATGCATGGATTGCAAAACAGGTGATAGCACTTGACAATCACAACCTGTAAAATACAAATCAAACTCTTAGATGTTGCTGTTGCAACAAATTTTATTTAAATGTACTCAAAAGGTTAAACAAAAGAGTTTAATTTTTATGCACTGATAGTATAAAATTTTTTTATATTGTTATCAAATCATGTATTGCCCACATTAGCAAGAGTGGTTAAGACTCACACTCACTACTTGAAGTCATGCAAATGAAGTGATAATGAAAGCGTAAAAAAATTTTACACTATCTATACATAGAAATTAAACTCTAAACAAAATGCAAGTTCATTAATTCAAGAAACATCAACTATGAAGTCAATTTAAATAGAATGAAGGTGAGAAGTGTAGTTGGACAAGTTGGCATATTGTTACCTCCTTTGGACGATCAGAGCAGACAGTACACTTGATCATGTTCTTGCAAACCTTTATTTCTGCTTCGAGCCTTTGTATCGCCGCTTCTCCGGTTTCAGAACTCAGTTCCTCAATTTGGCCATTCATTTCCCTGAGTTCTTCCTCGAGCTTCATCCGCGAACTCCTGCACAACATGATTGGATCAAGTTGAGTTGACCCACTTGAGGGTGCATTTCATAGAAGATAATCAATCATCTCCCTAGAGTCAGCCATCTCTCATGATATCACTTGCATTTCAACAGATACACTGTTAGGGACCATAGATTCGGTAAAGTCTATGCTAGAAGGAATAAGGAGGGAGCAAATGGGCCAGTAGCAGGCCCACACCAGTCCAGGACAGCAGAGATTTAGGAACAATTATTTGTTAGTTAGTTAAAATTAAGGCAACTTAAAAACTGCATATTGTACTAGGTTGTGGTGATTTACCCAACCTGTGATCAATAAAATTGTGCTATTCTTCTTCAGATATCAGTCTAGTAATACACCGCTCTCAAATGATGGATTAGTTTGAGTTTTTCATAAACATGGTAATAAACTTTTTGAGTTTTTCAAGCCAAGTATGATTTCCCTGGGAAACTAAAACAGCATTACAATCAAACCATAAACCAAGATTGTTGAGCTTGAAGACTCTTTTTATGATCTGATGGTTTACTCCATTCCTCGCCATAATTACAAGTTCATCGATTTCACAAACATCAGAAAGAAAAATACCTTTCACTCTCCAATTCCATTTCAACTGCTTGCAAATCTTTCTGTATTAGATCATATTCTTTCTCTGAAGACGAAACAGCAGACTTTAGCCACTTCAACTCCTTCTCAGCGTCAGCCAATTCCCACCTTGCAAATTCCAGAGTAACATGAAGGTGTTTTTCCTCCTGATTACCTTTAACGGCTTCTGTCAGAAGAGTCTTTATCTGCAGCATTAAAATTATTGTATAGACAGTAAGCAGAAGCAAAGTTGTTCCGCAGAATATGAAAATTAAATAGAGAATAAATAAGTAAGGGGCCATGCAGCAGGGGAAGTTGGACCTGCTCTTCAATTTGTGCAATCTTCATTTTAGAATTGTCCATTAAAGCATTAAGTTGCTGAAGTTGCTTTGCCAAGGCCTGCTTCTCAGCCAATAAAGAACTATGTGCCTGTTTTGTCTTCACGCTTTCTGACACAAGCTGCATTTAAATTTGCAATATGATCAAAGCAAGGCCTCCCTAGCCAAAAATGGATTTAAGTACAGAGCAAATACACCAGTTTTCAGAGCATAGAAGTATAGAACAATTTTCTGTGCAAATAAAGTTCCAGTTCAGAGCATTATTCTGTCCATGCCAAAATCAATTACTACAGCAAAAATTCATGGTTGCTGATAAAACTGATTTCTCACGAATTTTGCCGAGTCAATTATTACAATTTTCTAAGCCCTTCCAGATTTAGAGATGCGGCCCACCTGTTATCCACCTGTTATCCAAATACCTTTCTGATATCAATTCCTTCAAATGGGATTAACTGTAATTTATCTGCATCCGCTTTTGTAGTTTGACACTTACAAAATGATTTTTTCTTTACATCAACTAAACAAACTACACTTTTTAATGAGTCTAATCTAAGCAAAGAATACAGAAGTTAATACATTAATTACAACATCAAAGCATTAATTTCATCAAGCCAGTTAGAAAAAGCCTAGACAATAATCTAAGCATTACTTGAGTAGTGCGATGGAATAATGGCAGGGGTCATAGTAAAATGGTATTTACTAGAGGTAACAATAAGACATACCTTAATATTATATTCATCCCTCTCAGCCACCATCTGCAACAGGTGTTGGTTCTGTGTCTGCATATCTTCATATGCTTGACCAATAGTCTGCGAGAAAGCAATCAATTATGTTAAAAGAAGAGTTAGAGCATAACCATAACTTAATTTTGCAGTTCATCCTTTGCAGTTCATCCAGTATGAGGGAGATGAAAAGTCAACTCAGATAGGAAACCTCAATTTCAGATATATATGCCTCTGCCTCAGCATCTTTGACTTTAATAGCCTCTTTCAGCTCCAAAACGCCTCTGAACATGGACAGATAAAGCATGGAGAACGCATGTATCAACAGATTAATAAACAATGGCAATTCGTATGAACATTTATTCCATTCATTAAATGAAAAGAAAAAAAAAATCAAGAACAGGAAAAAATGCTTATGGGGGCATTTGGATGGGATTTTTTGGAGTGAAAAAATATATTTGGATATTTTTGAAAAAATAATTAGAATCTCAAAAAGATTAGTGTTCAACATTTTTGTAGAAGTTAAAAAGAATAGTTGAAAAAGAAAAGTCTTCAACTTTTACAGTTAGATATAAAATTTAGGTTTCACAATCACTATTTTTAAATTTGAAAAAAACGCACACCATATCTTACAGAGCAATGTTAGCATTTACCAAGTGTACGGCATTCAGGGCAACAGACAACTAATACAAACAAATGAAAAATTAGAAAGCAAAAGAACCAACTTGTAACATGAAATTTCAATTATCGTTCCCCCAAAAATGCTACACGTGTTAGAAATTATATATTGATACAGACATCTCAATCGGGTTTATGTTTTCATTTGTACTTACGTTGAGGGATGTCTCCCTAAATACTAATGTTTAAGTTAATAATTTGCTGAATTAAACCTTTAGTCCTCCACCCTTTTACCGTTTAGCACCAAATGACTACAAATGTAACGTTTCTAAAAGTGTAATATTTACTTTAGATTATTTAAGGCTATAGTTCAACTACTTCAACTCTTGCCTTTTGCCGAATGACACCATTTAGCATTGGGAATTATTCCAGATGAACTAGTCACACAAAGAAATAAATATGGTTTCAGTTTGTCATAAACCATCTCTTCCAAAAACAAAAGCCGTGAGTAGAGACACATGAATGGTTTTACATCTAATATGCCCCCTCACGCAAAAAAAAATGCTTGAATTCTATATAAAATTGAACCAATCTGCCTTCCACTCCTCATCACCAGCAACTTCTCTCCCCAAATAAACAACCACAGGTATAGGTTAAAAAGGAATAAAAAACACAACAGAAACTATTGCCAGTTTCTCAATACAGCAAATCCAAAATTATGGTAGGAGTATACATAAACACAAACCTCTCAGATGCATCCAGCTGGGCCCTTAAGTCCTCTAGTTCGGCTTCCGCAGCAGAAAGCCTTTGTTCACAAGCTTCTTCAGCTTCATTAGCAGCTTTTACTCTCAACTCTAGACTATGTTCATCCAAAGCATTTTTCAGCATTTCAGCTTGAGCACGGGCTTTACTTTCAGATTCTCTAATTTCAGCCACAGTACTGAAATCCAAGTTTTACAGCATATGAAGAACGAATAATCCAAGTAGACAGGAAAGAACAAAAATTTGTTTTGAATGCAAATAAAGTCATTAGTCACTAGTCAGTTACCAACTACAACTAAATGCTTAGCACAAGTTCAATTTAACAGCAAAACCTTCACACATTGGACACCATTAATTGAAACCACACTATAGAGAAACAATTGTCCCCAACACTTTTCCTTGCCCAAAATATATTAAAAACAATTGAAACAAATGTAAATATTAAATGTCAGAATTAAGCCTATTTGAAATAAGCCTTTTTCTATCCACCAAGGGGAAATGGATTAGGACATGAAAGTAAGGGAAAGCATGGATGACAGGCAATACAATGAAGACAAGTGCACAGAAAGGAACTTTCATCACTCAGAATCCTACACAACTTGAATACAGGCAGTCAGGGACCATCACCAGCTTCAAACAAGAGAAAGGGAAGAAAGAAGGAATCACACAAGCAAACAAACATAGACTATAGTTATTAATATTCTACAAAAGAGGGTTTTCCAGCTACCTATGCTGTGACATGCACTACACCCACTGACAGGTGTTTCCATTACTACATCTACACAACTGCACAGAGTAATAAGTGCATAAAAGCACCATTCAAATATCAGCGTTTACTTCATTTACTTTAAACTAGAGAAGTTTTACTCAGGTTTAACTACATGAAACTCTTGCCATGATCTTAACAACTTCAAATCAGCATACCTTTTATCATAACTCTCCTGTCCATGCATATCCAGAATGAATTCTAACTCCAGATTCTCCCTCTGTAACTTTTCAATCTGTTACAAATTATCATAGTCAGTTATTTGAAGAAAAGTAGTCGTATGAAACCTACAAAATCAACCAGCAAATAATGCTCAAGAATATTGTAAGTCAAGGTGCATGTACACATGCATGATGTGCAACAAAATACTTGCAATCAAATCTGACTAAGCCAGATATGTACTCTAGATTCAGAAAGTTATAGAGAAGTGGCACTCATTCAAAGATGATCCCAAATGAGGAAACATAAAAGTATCACTGTTACACAACGGAGGTATAGAGGTGTAGAACCAGATCAATCGATATCTTTGTGGGTGTAGATTGTTCGTATATATAATAAATTTGACAAGATATACTAAATTTTTCTAGTGAAGGTTGAATTAGAATACTATTTTTTCTTTTTCAGCTTCAGCTGCCTCCCTCAGATTACATTTGGTCCTACCCCCAGCGGCAAAGAACAAGAAAATATATACAGATAAAGAATAACACATTAAGGTTAACACGAGTAGACTCACCAATGCTTTTAAAGACTTGATTTCCGAATCCTGCTCAGTAGATTTGTTTGCAAGGCTCTTATGTTCGCTTGACTGCTTCAAAACAAAGGCATTAATAAACCTTAAAATCAGAAAAAGGTTTGTTTTGTGTATTAAGGGCAATAACTTCTGCCTATAAACTCTTTAAGTATGCTCAATCCAACATGATTTCTTAATTCCTTAAATTCAATTAGGTTCAAGTCAAAAAAAAAAAAAAAATCTAGTTTGGCCATAAAAATGTTCTCATATACTAACCACAATTTATGTTTTCTTATAGAATTACTCCAAATTGGAATTTTCTAGCTTCACTTTCTATAATTTAACAAGCATACAGAACTATGCCAGTTTCATTAAATAAAGAAATTGAAAAATGGTGTTACAATGGCTGTTGGAACTTCAATCATTATGCTTTGTCCACAGTTTTAAGTCAGACAGGGCTTTCACTTGAGAAATATATCTTAAAACAATTCCTGTGCCTTTTTCCAAAAAGCTTAAGCTTTTGTGTAGAAACAAAAGTTATGATGGGTGAAGGATTATGCTTGCATGAAACTACAATTTCAAATACAAGTAACTATGTACAGAAAAATCACAGAATCAAACTAACTAGATAAACTTCTGTAGAAGTCCTACCACCAGGTAGGTGGAAAATAAAAGGAAACAGCAGAAAATATCGGATCAGTTTGTGAGAAGTACCTTCCCACTCAACACTGCTCTAAGTGAATGAGCTTTCTCGCGTAATGATACAGCCTCATGAGCTGCATCCTTCCATCGCTTTGCTTGAGCTTCCATCATCCCCATTTCTTTAGACAAGGCTGAAGCCATCACACGAAACTAGATTTGATATCTTTTCTCCCTGAAACACGCATTACTGTGAGAAACTAGGAAATTCAATCATATGCCCCGCAAGTCAAAACACGGAACATGCAATATGCTGACCAGTGTCCTGTATAGCCTCTTCCATCTTAATTTCAAGATCATTCTTTTCAATAATACACTTCTGCAACTGAACCTCTAGCTCTTCAGTCCTAGAATCAGAATTGTCAATGGTATGCCTTGCAGAATCAACAGACTCCAATTTGGAATTCAGCTCCTTCTCCCATTTTGCGGTATGAACACTTCCAGCCTGAAGTTTCATTTGACGAAAATTGTAAAGGGGAAAGCAACAAGTATACATTTACAACCAAACTGCTGTACATCTAAGACAAAAAAGAAAATCACAGTTAACCTGCAGAGACTCTATCAACATTTTATACCGATCCAATTCAGCAATCCAATGTTGAAGCTGGTCATTTGCCAAAGAGTATATGCGGGAAGAGCGTACATACTTGTCATCATTCAGTTCATTCTAAAAATAAACATATCAGAAAAACAACTTTTACATAGAACTCTAGAGTAAAAATGCATCTCAACTATTCAAGAAAACATGACAAACAATCACAGATAGATAATCCAAACTTACAAACCTGAAGATCTTGGAATTGCTTTGTTAAGGTTTGATTTTCTTCCCGTGCGTCTTCAAGCTCAGAAAGACGATCGGCTTTCACTATCTGTGACATAAAGCAAGAATATTTGTTCATTAGATAAAGAAAATAACAAAGGAATGACATAATGAAAGAAAATCATTTGAAAATACCTTTGCTTCCTCAATTGAATCCTTCAACTCACGCAAACTCAAAGTCTTGTCTGTAGGTTTTTCAGGAGACAAGTTTCCATTCACTGCATCTGCATTAGGGGACTGCATCCCTGCCATGGAATCCTTTTGCATTTTCAGATTGACAAGTTTTCTTCTGCTCTCTTCAAGTTCAGCTATGGTCTCATCAAGGTCACCTTTCAGTTTGAAGAGAAAACACTCTCAAGTTATAATATAGAAAATCATCAACCAAGAGAAACAATTAGATGCTGTCTCAATTTAAGAGCCAATTCCAAGTTCTATTAACACGTCTATGCATAAATCTAAGACATTTGTCAGGAAATTATTAAATTCCTAAACTCCTTGCAATAGCTAGGCTACAAATTCCTCCAGGCTCAGCCAAATATACAAGGACCAAGGACAATACATCTAGTCATATCTATCCCGAATTAGTTCTAACCACACCAATTTTATCCCCTATAACTCCTCTTGATAATTTTTACTTGTTCGTTACTCAAACTATCAAGTGGTATAACACAAGACTCTGGAACCCTCATCCTCCACTTACACTATATATTTGAATTTTACAGTAGCTGTCAACCTTAAATGTGCATCTATCATTGACTTATCCTTTCTTATAACCAACCTTTCTACCCCTGGAAAAACAGAAATAGTACACCTAAGTTTTCTATCACAGAAAATGCAAGCCTACTTGGCTACACTTTCTATAAGATAAAAGTTATAGGAGGAATTCAGGATGTGCAAAGCCAATCAGCCTATTTTTCAGCTTAAACAATGTATGCTTGTGTATGGAGAAATTTTGACATCAGAATTCATTTAACTTATAAATTGATTTTGCAACTCATTAAAAAATAATGGGATTTGATTCATATACATATTAAATTTCATGTTGGAACACATTAAAGATGAATTGAATTGATCTATATTAGTAATTAATATTTTATTGCCCGTCCTTAGAATAGGTTAAATGACTCAACTAATAATGGTAAATATGTCAATTCCAACGAGTAAAACTAAAATTCAAATCAAACTCACCCAAATCCAAACAGATTTTAGTGTATTTCTGTTTATACACACCTAAAATCATGAATTACCAAATCAAATCAATTCTCAAAATGTTTTCATTCTAAACACACTAATAAAATTTTCTTCCATTTTCAATGGTTTTTAGACAAGACCATCAAAACTGTATGGCATGTCATCAATCCTAAATGACCATCCCACCTTCAGAGCTGATCAAATCAACATGATGCACGAAATATCTACTTTTGCTTCTACTTAACACCAAATTGCAAGATAATATGTTTCCCAATTTCACTTTACCCTATGTTTAAATGACAGATAACAGGTTAACAGAAAGGGAATAAAAGGAAGGAGAATAATTTCCTCTATTTGGGAGTTTTAAAACAGATTGGAAGGGAAAGAGACTCATAATCTATTCCCTCTCTCTTCCAGTCAAATAGCAAATTTTGTTCCCCCACAATAAGGTTGGCGAAATAGGTAAAAATAAACTTTCATCACTAAAAGATATGAGTATTTTACATTCCTTTCTACTCCTTTATAATTTAACTCCCGAAAAATAATGGAGTGTTGTCCCATTCACTTCTTAGCCTTCCAAACAAGAGAAAAGATAGCGTTGTCAAAAGCGGTTCAGGCAGCAGCCTAGGCATTGAGGCAGACAAAAAATCAGCTTCAGTAAATCAGCCGCTCAAGTTGCCTAAGGCTCAACACCTCAAATTGCTTTAAGTAAGGCAGATTCAATGATTCGGCCATAATACAGGTGCATCAGGGTGATGCGGCTGATGCAGTGATGCAGCCGCATCATGAAACTTGATCAAAATATCAAACCTATCCTCACTTAAAAATTAAAACACCTATCAGTCAATGGGTATCAAATCTGACAGGGTATTCCAATATATCTACCCCTTATCAACCTATGAAGAAGGGAAAAAATATATTTCTTACTTGCTCTCACATGAAAAAACTCCCTCGCAGAGTAAGCTGCTACGCGAGCCACCCGAAGATCCACTGAAGGAACCTGTTTCTGTGAGACCAACCAGAAGCTGCGCTGCCACTAGAAGTTGCAACCCCTAATTGTCTATTAGGATTGCTTAACGATTATATTGTATTTATATGACCAAAATTTTATTTTATTGATGGTTTATTGTTAGATGGATAACTATATTTTTGTTTTAATATCCGCATCACTTCAATGTTGTGACCACGTCACCTCAACACACCAAAACGATGCAGTTTTGGGATGGTCGCATCAACTCATTTTACCTCACGGAACACTAAGGAAATGTAATTTTGTTCCCTTCCTTCCCTTCCCTTTCCAACCCATCCCCATTCGTTTCTTTTCACTCTATTAATGAAAACACATTCAAACTACAATGTTAGACTTAACTTTTATTTATCTGATGAAATATTGTAAATCATTTACAAATACGAAATGCCAAATGTGCATTATTTTGAAGTGTGCTATACATAAAACCATTCCTTCACTTAACAATTTAAACCTTTGGGAAAAGTGGCTCCATTTGTGATATAAAAGTCTCTATGACCAAGTGGTCTAAAGTTCAACCCTCACTACTACCATTTTCTAATAAAAATTTGAATTTTAACATAAGATAAGGTAGACTAATGCACTATCCACACTTCAAACTTGATGGATAATTGTGTGAGGAAGCATTAGATATAAAAGCCATTTTGTGTTCCTTCACCTAACACCTTAAATTGTTTAGAGAGATGGTTCATGACAAAGCGTAAAGCCCCATTTTGGTCCATGAATTCAAGGAAAATTACACATATATCATACCGTAATGCCACTGATACCTGAAAATGTCAATAAACACAAGGAAACCTTCCAGATTCCAACTAAGGCAGACTAGCCCTTTAGAAACCAAGGCATATATATATGATAATCAAGATCGTTAAAAAACAGAGTTCATTATTTTAAATTTCACAGTAACTTAAGTAGTTAAAACAAAAGAGAAAGTGGAACATATCACAGACCTGCAAGGCGTTTAATATCAGATTGATCCTGTAAGCAGCAGCTGATATAATTTTGAATACCAATAGTATACTCTTTATGCATCACATGGAGAGCATCAATTATTTCACGTAAATCATTTGCCTCCTCTTTCATCATATCATCAATCTTAGACACTTGGATTATAGCATCTGCAAACCCAAGAACAAGTAACCACAACAGATCATTTATACAAATTTCCTCAAACAATCATACATCAAAAACAGCATAACTCAACGACTGGATAACACATCAAATGTTTGTGACCTTCTGAGGATAAGTCTTCATGCAAAACCTGGGCTATACTGTCAGTTCTTTCCCTCTGAGTATCCATGGTATCTTGAAGGAATTTCAACAACTCCAATGTAGATGACCGACGTAAAGCAAGGCTTTCGTCAATGTAATTAACGATCTCACCACTACTGCCTCCTTCAATAGAATCTTTCTGGATCAATCTGCATAGAAATATATCCTCAGCAGGACATGAAGGAAGTGACCCTAGATAGAGTAAGTCAAGTCAGTCTCTTGAATTTTCTTCATTCTACACAAAAAAAATTCATGGGAAAATGACAATATATGGATATAATAAACAATGAAACTACCTTGAGAATTATTAGGGTAATCCAATTGTTGCAATGCATTTTTGCCTCTACCAGCTCGTATACCAAGAAGAATCAGATCATCTGACAACTAGAAGAGCAAATAAGAAAGTTCAAGCAATGTACATAAGCTACAGGAATATCACAAAAAGTGCCTTGCCTTCCACCCCTCCCCCATGCAGCGTCAGAACATAACATGCACTATCTTCTATGAAAGCATTAACTTCAAAGGGGAAAGAAAAAGAAAATTGATTAGACAGGGCTAGCAACAAAAATTGGAGTGTGTTGATAAAGAATAACCTGAATCCAGCGTTGGTTCACATCAATTAACAAGTCATCGTAAGAATTTTGCTGCCCTTTTAATTCTCTAATATTTTCCTCAAGTTCTTGCAAAGCACGCTTTTGGGTGTCTATCTTTTGAACAAGCTGCTGGTTCTGTTCCTGTAAGACTCCTGCATCAGCCTGGAAAAAGCACAACCATTCCCCATTATGCAAGAAAAACTTGTAAACAATTCATGACTGAAAAAAGGTCCCATTACCACACAGATGGAGTTGTCATCGTGACAACGAACAAGAAACAAAACAATGTTTTAACCTCCAAAACCCTTGCCAATCACCTCAAGTCCATAAAACCCACCTTGCAGATGCATAATTTTCAGTTTAAAAAGACTATACAATTTTTTTTTTCACACAAAGGATTCTCAATGACTTCAAACATCCTTCTCAAAAAGACCAAGCACAACAAGAATTTTTAATCCCAGAACTCCACCATCCAATCAGATGTAACAGTGTAACATTAATCTCAAAACTCACAAGACATTAAATTCACCCTTCCTCCTACTCTTCAAAGCCCTAGTCAGCAGCAAGTGAGCAGACCAAACAAACAGCACTAAGAACCCAATTACACACCCAATTCAATGCAAACACTGAAATTCATAACTATAATATCAACACAACAGAACACATCAACAGAAACATAAAATCAACACACACACACAAAGCTATGTAAAAAAAAAAAATCCTGTTTTTTAAGAAAAAGAGAGATAGAGAGAAAAGGGAAAAGGGGTTACGGTTTTGTTGTTGGAAGGAGGGTTGGTTGAGTTTCGAGCCATGCGGGAAGAAACAGAGGTGAGGTGAGGCCTCTTCTTGTCGGGCTCGTTGAGCTCTGAGTTTTCCATTTACGATTCTGAAATTCTTAACAAACACAGCATTAGGATTAAGGAGGAACAACAACAACAACACAGTGTTCATAAGAATCAAGTTGAGTGTGACACAGAATCATCGTTTTTCTATCAGTTCCTTCTGTGAGAAAAAGGAAGACATGAAAATGGAGACACAGAACAGAAACATAGCAGAAAAAAATGAAAAGAAAAAGACACCGAAAAACCTCACTGCCACAGGAAAGCGGCTCTATTGTTTTGTTTTCGTTTTTTTTTTGGAGTGGTTAACACTAGTTTCTCAACTTCAAAATTTGTTTACAGCAATAGGAGAAAATAAATTGTATTTAACAAAATAAAAAAGAAAAAACACATTTATAATAAAAATATTAATGAAATTTAACATAACAAAATTTGTATGATAGTAAAGAAATTGACATAACAATTCTTTTTCATGAGAACAAGTTTAAATTTGAAATTAAGTTCTTAATAGTTCATTAAATAAGTACATCAGATTTTAATTGTTTTGAGATCAATAATAAAAAGGATATAATAAACAATATTAACTAGCGTATGCGTGCAATACATGCAACTAAGGCTATGATTGAGAGTTTTGTGAATAATAGAAGAGAGTTGCTAATAATGGAATAAAAAAGAAATATGAGAAGTAGAGTGGAAGAGACTATGGGTCTATTTGAAAGTGTTTTTTATTTTATGTTTTCTAAAAGTTCTAGAAAACAATTTTGAGTTTGATTTTAAGAAAAAAATAACAAAAAGACTTGTTTGAGTAATTAATTTTAAAAATAAGTTTTAAAAATAACAAAACAAAAAACAGTTTAAAATAAAATTTTAAAAATCATACATCCATTCACCCTCCATCTTCATCTTCATCTTCATCTTCCTCTTCTACTTCTCCTTCCACCCTCCAACCTTCATCTCTACCGCAACTCTAGCTCCATTCCCTTACCATAGATTGTTTTACTCTCTATCTATTTTGCAATTTCCAATTTATTCTGAAATCTAGTTTCAACGCTTGGATCAATGGCTACCACGTCAACAGGTAAGATCTAACCCATTGGAGCACGTAACCAGTGTCGATGCACTCCTCCTCCTCTCTCAGTCCGCGACTACCTCTCTCAATCCGCGCCTGACTAGAGTTGGTTGCTCCAAGCTATGAGGTTGTGACAGTGTTACTAGATCCTCTGTGAGTCAAGGTTCTTGGCTATCTTTTCTTCTCTGCTCAAGTTTACTCCTCTTTGATCTTTGTTGTCAAATTAATTTAGAAAACATGGATAGAAGTGGGAATTAAAGGAGATGCTTAGAAGTAAAAATACATCAAAATTACGTGAATGTCACTGTGTTTTTCATTATTTTCAAGAATAGAAAAACAAAATACAACTTAAACATGTTTTCCAATTTTTGTTTTTAAAATCAAATTCTGTTTTTAAGTTTTTAAAAATTTATGTCATGAAAACAGGTTGTATATCATGTTTTTTTCATTTTTTACTTTTAAAAATTGAAAAGTTTTTAAAAATCATTACCAAAAGGCCCATGTGTCACTCCCTTATTTGGAAGTTACTTTTCTTCTATCCTTGACCCCCAATTTGGAAGGTTAATAAAAGCTTGGTTTTTAGTGGCAAGGGTTAACATATTGTCTCTTACTAGTCATGTCACTCCCTCTAAAATTACTTTCAAACAATAATTACTTAACTTTTGTCTTGTCACTCATTGTCATTCCCATCATTTTCATTCTCTCAATCATAACCTAAAATATACAATAACAACGCATGTTTTGAGCTTAGTTGGTTAGAACCAAAGACATATAAGGAGAGTTCTAAATTCAAGGATTAGTTAGTCCATCCCAACTTGTGGACTAACCGTGGAGCCCCCTTAAAATTCATTGAAATGAAATCATGTGCCATATTGATTCATCATATGTTTCCAAATTAAGCAACTACATTAAAATTGCTATCAAGTGTTAACTATTTGCCTTCATAGAGATATTGGAATTAGGATGGCCAAAGAAGAGCTCAATGATGGTCTTGGAACTATTACTAGGAGTGGTACTTCACAATTTTTTTATATGTATAAATATTGCTCACTTCGATAGTTCAAAGCTTCAATTTTCCCTTCTTTCAGGAAAATAAGGATTTGGAAGTAGATAATGGTTTGATTGGTCAATTTGGTGTTCTAGATTATACTTATTTTCGTGTCATTGAGAGGGTATTATGTGACTTCTTAACAATATTTGTTGATTTTTCTAATTTTAACCATTGTAGTTGGATTCCATTAATTAGTTATATCTTCATGCAAATGGCAATCAGGTTGTTATTTCTAACAAGAGCCCAAGATCTTATAAGCAATAGGTGGGGGAAGCAATTGCAAACAGGAGCTCGTATGTGATCAAGGAAGAAGTTAACCACTAGATGATGAAAGAGGAGTAGTTGTAGACAAGTGATGGGTTGCATTTATGCATCCATTTTCCTCTATAACTCTAGGCATATTGCATTATATGTGTGCTTAATTACTTTATATTTGGTTGATTTGTGTTTAGTCCCCGTTGTGCATCATTGAATAAAGTCATGATTACTTGTATCATTTTAATGATTAAATATGTTTCAGAGTTTTATGTGCTTTTAATCCTCTTTTATGAATGTTATTTGCTTATAAGGACATCCCATATTGCTGCATGAAGCTTAAAGTAGTGTTCAATTTGAGAGAATTTAAAGAGTTAAATAGAACAATTCTGGAGCTCATTTAAGTATGTTTGAAAGAAGTATTGTAATGAAAAATTAATATCTCTTTATAGAGATCAGATTGAGACAAATAAAGATATTTTGCAAAGATCAATAAGTCCTCTATAACTTTCATGTTCAACTCAAAACCCAGTTCTAAGAGCCTCTTGGTGAAAATCGAGTTTACGATTAAAGGTTGCTGATGTTCTAATGTTCTCTAAACTAACCTCCAGTCGTATTTTGCCAATATCTAAAGCTAAAAATGTTCAATTCAAGTGATTATTATGGTGTTAAAAATCTTATACAAAGGACTACAATTTCTATTTCCAAGAGCTAATTAGAACGTTTTAGGCTCAAAACGAGCTTAGAAGTGTGTAGAGTGTCTGGACAGTACCAAATTGCTATAACGATTACCGTGACAACATTAGTTTGTAAAACATTGTTTTTTATTATTTTGAGGCCTGTTTTTTATATAGTGATAATGTATTATATATTTTCTATTTAACCTAGGTTAAGAGCGATCTTTCATACTCAATTTAGGATTGCCTCCATTCTCTTTCTCTCTCTAGGATTTTTTTGTGCTCATTCTAGTCTTCATTTTAGCTGCCATTTGGGATTTCGATTGCTTTCTTTAATACGTTTGCTATAATCCTCCATGGGTGGAGGAGTAATTTGTTTACCTTGCAAGGATTACCAAAAATTGAAGGATTATGTTTGTGATTATTTTATTTTAATTCAATTTACAATTTGGCTTTCCAATTACCCTTCTTCTTCTCTCTCTTTTATATTTTTGTGTTGATTAATACAATTGTATTTTTGAGAGCTAGCTTTGATTATGTGTATGTTTGAGCTTGTGAATGCCATGCATGGCTAGGGTTCCCATTGGACATAATTTAACTAATAGTTTAAATCATGTTTAATTAGTAAAGGGAATTGGAATTAATCCTGATAAAAATTAGGTTATTGTGATTGGTGTTCAAGTTGGCATAATCATATAGGGATTATGATTGTGATTTCCTAGTATTTGTATTAGCCAAATTCTTTGCTAGTTATACGATTGTATGACTGACAAGTAGAATTACATCACTAATTATGTGATTATGAATTAGTGAAAATAAGCGCCTCCGTAAATAGGGTGAAAGGCCTTCCCTTTAACAGCCATGAATTGTAACTCTTTGACCTTAGCCTAGCCTGTAGCTTGTTATAAGCTTTATTTCAAGCCTAAGCCTAGCCTATCCAAGAGCCTGAAAGCCTACAAAACTTATATTTTATAATTTATAAAATTTTAAAAACAAAATAGCATGCCAAAAATGAGAGATTAGTTGATCAATAATCCAAAATCACATCCAATTTTGACATTCATTCTCAATTAGACAATGAATTTATCCAATTTCAATTTCAAAATATCATCATATGATCGTTGTGTAATCATCAACTAAAAATAAAAAAGATAGTAATGAATCGACAAAGATAAAAACAAAAATCTATAATCACCATATCTTAATCCTACATAGTAGTTTGAAGTCAAAATAATAGAACAATTGTCACAGACAAAAAATAAGTAGCAGCATTAGATCACAGATCTAAGAACCCATAGCAAACTCTCCACACATTGATGAGTTCCAACAAGAATGGTTATGGTATGCAGCGACACGGTGAGCTAGTTGTGATGCGGCAGTTCTTGAAGTCCTGGTGAGGCAACGATAGTCCATGGAAGTCTAGCGAGGCAGGAACAGTTGGTGGGGTAGTTGTGGGAGAGCTTTGGCGAGAGCTCCATAAGGTGGTTTGGTAACAGAAGGAAGAGATAATGAAGTGATTTAGTAGAATGATTTGTTAGAGAAATAAAGATGGATGATGGAGAAGAACGAGAAAAATGGGAAATGAGAGAGTATGGGGTTATTGGAGTCAAAATATAGAGGAATGAAATGTGTGCGGCTTATTTGGGAGGTGAAAAAGAATTAAGGTTTTGAAAATGAAACTTAAATCAAATGAAATAATAAAGCTTTTAAAAAATACATTTTGCATGTATGTGTCAAGGAAGTGGCTCTGGATTAGTGGTTAACAGATAACATGAAATATACTTGGTGAAAATGCAAGGTTTGAATCCTAGATTTAATGTTTTACAACTTTAACTGATATATTACATAACAGGCTGGCCTGATAGGCTTAGTAGGCTTTATAATAGGCCTAGCCACAGGCTAGTTTATTGTCATCCTTATCCTTCAATTTCATTTTTCCCTAATGATAATATAATCCTAGATCTAGGGAACTCCTTTTGTGGGTAGCTTTTATTTATTGAATTTTTCCGTTCAATTTACTTTTTGCAATTTCTTAACAAAACCCCAAATCCCTTGATTAACTAGTAACACATTCTTGTGAGACGACATAAGTTATACCATGTACTATATTTTTTGGCAACTTAGTATTAAATAATTTTTAATTTGTTAATTAGTCGCACATTGCATCAATAGGGTAGCCCTAAAAGCCCATATACACTATTTATAAAAGAACAAAGCCAATGACTCTCTATGCAAAAAGCAAAAATTAACTACTAAATATGAAAATGTTAACGATGGTCATTTTTTTGTACTTTCCATAAGAATGTAGCATTTTTAAAAGTGTTCTACCATTTGTCCAGAACAATCAAATCCTTCACTTTTTTGTCTTAGCTATTTCTTTTTGTATCCTTACCCCTCCCATGGTCCATTACAAGAGATTCTTGAAAGCCTTAGTAACCAATCCTTTGGTTCTAGAGAAAAATGATGGGAAGAAAATAAGTGAAAATCATCATTTCCTTTTGTTTGTGTATAGATAGAAAATAGAGCTGAAAGAAAGGTATAATGGTGGACCTCACATTAAAGTTTTCTTCACTCCATTGTGAAGAAAGAAGAGGAACAAAAAATCGAATTTTCCTTTTTCCAAGACTACACACCCCTTTTACGTCTTGCAATCAAACACAACACTCTAATAGGAGTCTAGTGTAAAAGAGGATTATTCACTTTCACAATAAGGTTATTGTTGTCTATTGAGATAATTTAGCAATGTTATATTCTCACATGCACAAATACTAATAGCCACTCCTCTTATAGCACGAATGATTGGTTATCTTGTGTGCTTAACCATGTTATAGGTTCGAGACCGACACTACCTTCAAATGCACAAACACCAATAGAGGGATTTTGTCTCTTATTTCTAGTTTAACATGGGTATTGTGATTAATATACAACCCCTACTACCTTGCGTGATAGTCAACCCTAATCCTTTTTTTTCTCTCTTGCGTGATAGCCAACCCTAATCCTTTTTTTTTCTCTCTTTTTGTCTCTTGGTCTTTTCTTGTATGAGTGTTGTTAAGGAAGGCTATTTTTCTCTTTTGTGGTGGCAGCCTTGCCTTTTTTGCCTTTTTCTTTCCATTCCTTAAATTTCATTTTTTCTGTTTTGTCCCATTTGTGAGCGTTTTTCATCCCCTTTATGGATTTTTTCGTCCCCTTTATAGTTGTTTGGTTCCCCTTGTGGGTATTTATCCTTTGATGGTCTTATACAAAGATAGTTAGATATACTTTAGAAGGAGACATAATACATTCTTTAGGTTGTAGCATTTTTCGTATCGATCTCCGTTTTGAAAGATACATTAACATTGATAGTCTTCGGCGAGGGGGAGTCGTTGATCGCTGGTTAGTTTGAATATATATCAGTTTCTTTTTCAATCCATATTTAAAATATCTGTTTAACAAGTCATAATCATACTCTAGCTCTTTAATAAAATCATTTTAACAACAATGGTCTCATGAGTTAACATTAAAACATATATTTTATGCTCTAGTTGAAATTCATCATTTTCATACACTAAATAAAATCAACCATAACCTCTAATCTCTTAAAGTATTATCTAAAACCATGCAATCATATCATAATTTAAAGCAAAAAACTCTAATAATCAACATAAAGGTCATAGGATTTGAACCCACTCACCTAGAAGGGAAGAAGCGATGGTGTCAACACTAATGAAGTTTCGAGGAGGAAGGATAACACCAACATCTGTCATTGAAGCCACAAACTCAAGATTAGACTTTAACGACCTCTAGATAGCTCAAACACAATTATAACAATATTAGGAGCACCCAGTTGACAACAATGGAGACAACCAATAACTCATACTCTAGGATATAAAATGGAGAAGAAAGGGACAACAAAACCCATAAAATCTCACCTTTGATCTTTTGGAGGAAAAAGGATTGGGATTGGATTTTAGTGGAAGAGAGTGGGAAGGGTTTGGAGATGAGGAGTTTTGAAAATTGGATGAAAAACCCGAGTTGGGGTGTTTAAAAGGGTGGGGTTCACTTACGCGAAACGATGTTGTTTCACACTGTTTCTATTAGGGAGACCGTTATAGTGGGTCAGGGAAGTCGCGCTCCTAAACCCGTCACTTATAACCGCTATAGCAATCCTTGGACCACCAAAATCGTAAAACCCACTCACTATGACCGCTATAGCAGGATAGGGTGACAGTTCACCCAATTTCATCTTTCTATCATTTGGCATCTGGTTGTCTCAATACTCATTTAACTTTAAAATATAAATATAAATAAGAAAGTACTCCCATTTGGATTCAAATAAAATATAAAAGAAATTAAAATTCCAACAAAACAAAATTCAAATTTTGGGTTTTAGTTCAAATCTCGAAAACTTCAAGATTTTTTAAATTTGTGGGTTAAAAGGAAAAGTTTAAAGGTTTCATAAAATTCATTAAAAAATCGTTCTTTAACTTATTTTTCCTCTAGGAACAATTACCAGGACTTTTGATCCAAGAATATGGGTCTATCATATAGTTCTCCAAAGACGAATAAGATCCAGACTAGCGAAATTTAAACCCGGACAAGGGTGGTCCACGTGTACACCAGGTATTATATTGTGTTACAATAGCATAGTTGGTGTTCAAATTTCTCTTTCTAATTTTTATGTTTTTGGCAATTATTTTAATTTTTTAATAAATAATAAGAAAAATGGTAAGTTGGTGAATAAGAAACGTAATAATGCCTCCACCAATTACGGCAATATTTCGTGTAAAAGAAGAGCAATTTAATTTTAATTATTTAGAAATATATATTAGAAGGAAGAGCGAATATGAGTTTTGGGAAAACTCATTTGTGTTGTAAAATATCGTTTCCTTCAATATTTACCTTATTTTTTATATTGTTGCATTTTAAGTGCATTTATATTTTACTAGTGACTTGAATGATAATTTTTTATTTTAAATATCAACTTTTATTTATTATTAGTATGAAATTATTTGATATTATTATTTATATTTTTTAATAGAAATTAATTATTTTTTAAAATTTTTATATTCCTCTTATACGCTCAGGGAGAGACTGGGTACATGAAAAAAAAGGGAAATGGGGGTAAATGAGATATTTATGTATAATGGACTTGGAAAAAAAAACTTTAATAATATTCTTTTGATTAGTAATTAATAGTATAGAATAGATAATTTTGTTTGCTCAAAGCTCCTATGCGTATGCGCATTTTGAAAAATTATGGTGTAAACTATACACAACCCAAAACTCAAGGTTAAAAATATAAAATGCATTTAACTCTTAATTTGATTGATTAGGATGAAGCATCTCAACAATCTTTAGGATCAATTATCATTGATACTAATGTACTGTTATCCTTAGTATGTTTGGTGGCATGCCTGGTAATAAGTAATAAAATAGAATGCAATCCTTTTCACGGAAAAAAAGAAATAAACGCAATCCAATAAAATGAAATGGGGTTCTATAGTACACCAAAAAAAAAAAATAGGGTTCTATTGGTTGGATTGGTAAATTCATAATAGAGTGGAGTGATAAATGATTGAATGTGTTCCTTCCTATATTCCACCAAAATTCCTCTTTTTTATTCTCCTCCAATTTGAGGGAAATTTAATGTAATATTATTTAGTTTATTGATAGTAGAAAATAGTTAAAATACCTAATTACCTATTTACACATCCCAAAAGATTAAGTTATTTCTTTCATTATTTGATATAAGGATATATATTATTATAATAAAAAATTTATAATTAAAATCATTCTATTTTTATTCTATTGCAATGTTCAAAGAATGAAATGAAACATTACTTCACTCTATTATCAAGATATTTAACCAATAGAATGGAACAATTATATTACTTCATTTCATTCCATTTTACTACCAACCCAACATTAGAACTTTTCTAGTGCAACAATAAAATTGCATTATAAAAAAGACATATGGTAGTATTTATTTTTCCCCAGTAAGTTGAATTCAATATAGGCTCAAAACTCTCAAATAAAAGGACTTGAGGAGCAACACAATACATCATACACCTTAAAAAAAAAAACACAAAACATGGAACACCACATGGCATCACTCATAACACTAATTGAATATTCATTAGTCCTCGATACACTATTCAAAGTAACCCTACGGCCTACACTCCATAAAAAGAAACATCAAAATTTAAAAAAAAAAATGCCTCAATCTTGTTCTTTGGATAAAAGCTTATGTGTGAACATGATTGCTGAATCGTGCATGTTATTTTGGGTCGCTTGAAATCTTTTTCCAATTATAACCGCTCTTTCCTTTTAATTGTGATAGGTTCTTTTATTATTCGGTCAGACTCTATCAATATTCAAACAGTGTTTTAATTGATTTTTTATAATTTGTCTGATCATTCACCATAACTATCAATCAGCCCTTATAAAATGTTAGAGAATTGGTTGGAGGGGCATGTTCCAACTTAATTTCAATACTCTATACTAGAAGCCAAGCCTATTCTCCCGACAAGGTGATTTTCGTATAGCTGATAAACCATTTTGAATTTTGTCTAGAACAGTTGCCAATAAGAGTAACACCCGATATCACCTCAGAAAATTCAGAGAGAGTGATGCATGGTTCTCGTTGAAAAATTTAGTGTATGCTTGGTTTATGATTGACAAATCCTAGTTTGGCCCAACGATAAAACAAATTCTTTTCACTTATGTGGTTTGAGACTTAAAAATCATGTTAAAGTGTAATTTATTAAACATATGCGATTTGCATGATTCAAGAATGTCAAATAATTTTCTAGCGGGTTGAAGTATAACTATTAGATTCGGGCAATCAGGAATATGTTCCTAATAATACGTATTAGAAATAGTCATTATACGAAGCTTAATTTTACTAATCAATCTTTAATTGCATCTTTGGAATTCAGAAGTGCGTGCTTGACACTTGAGAAAGAGAGAACAGTACGCTTGTTGTCTTCTTTGATGAAGCACAATCGGGTTGATGACAAATAATGGAATGTAAAAATAATGAAATAAAATGAGGTGAAGTAGCATAATTATTCCACACTTTATTATTTGAACATTTTAGTAATAGAATGGAATAATGTTTCATTTTATTATGTGGATATTGCAATAATGAAATAAAACAGAGTAGTGATAATTTTCTAAGTATAAAATATAAATTAAAAAAATTCATCTCATTTCTCTCAAGTTGGAGTGGAAGGAAAATAAAAAGAGATGATAGAATAGAATGATTTCTATTTCATCATCCTTTATTCCATTCCAGCTTTTCTTTTTTAATCCATAGAAAGGAATATCATTTTAACTCATTCCATCTCATTCTCCTTCACTTCATCCCTTTTCAAGCATTGCCAAATTCCCATTAACATTAGCATTGAGTGCTAAAAGATAAAAATAATTCAAATTTCCAAACCAATGGCACCTGAACTACTGATTCAAAAAAATATAAAAGAAAAATAAGAAGAAAAAAAAGCACTGCCTCCCTGGTTTATTCATGGGAGATTGGAGATAAGATGGTGAAGCCAATATGTTCTTAGATTAATTACCTTCCTCCAAAAAGAGATTTTTACGTGCTCTTTTAATGCCGTATGGATATGTTTTATACCTATTAGTTGAGTGACATTTCAGTTAGGATTCATCTTTAATATTTACTATTAATTGAAGTGTCATTAGGAGTATAAAACATATCTATATAGCATTTCAGAAACATACAAGAATTTCTCTCCTCCAACAGCCTGTGAACAATTCATCTTCCGCCAAGAAAGAAGATTGGAGTGACATCCTAGAAGTAGCAAAATGCAACATTATTCAAGTCTTGACCACTTTGTTGTCCAGACAATATGCAATTCATACATACTATATCTACGACCTCGCCAACCTTCATGCCATTGTTGTTACATATTGGGATGGAGCAACAATTCGATAAAGTCTGTAGGACGTAAAGAAAAGGTTAGTTGTTAATTCTAAAATTTTAGTGATGGTGAGGATGCAAAAGGATATTCGTTTTTCAGTTATTACAAAGGTGGATTCTTTTGGTTATAATAAGATAAAACATAACATCTTTACCAACAGAGAAAAAGAATTCAACTTATGAATAATTTTTCAAAAGAATATTTCATATCACGTGATATCTCACATTTTTTGGAGATAAGATTAGGAGAATAATTTCCATGCATCAATAATGATAATAATTTTATAATATTATTATCCAATAAAAATTCAATAAACTACAGTGACATTTTTCCTTTTCAAATTAAATCTTTGCTGCCGTCAAAGATGACATGCTAACTTACTGAATTTTTATTGGATAGAAGCATAAAATTGTTTTACAAACATGAAAATTATTCTGTCAAATTAATTCATTCAAATATAAAGGATGATTAAGCTCTCTCGCACATTGGACACAATATTTTATAAAGGTGAATTTAAAATCATAAATATGTTTTAAAAAACACTTATACATAAAATAAGTATCCATACATTCACTTCAAATTAAAGTAAGAGTGACTGCTTACTCATTTTACAAACTCACTTTAGTTAGAAGAATTATTTATTAACATGAAGACTTTTTTTTCACGTAATTGGAAAAAGAAGAATCAAATATTCGTTATTCTCCTTGGGAACAAATCACCAGCCACGCTTGCTTCTCCTTTAACTGAAAAAATATATAAAATTAACCAGAGGGCTTTATAAGATGTTAAACTACTACTAACAGATGATGTCCCTACTTATTCACCATTAAATTGGAAGACACTGGCCCCATTAATTAATTACAAGAAGAATTGCGGCAAAAGTAAAATTTTATGCTATTAATGCTGCAATAGTGTATTATCCACTTCATCTTTGGAAAATTGTCTGTGAAGAAGCTCTTTTCAAATCAAAAGTCGAGAGAATTCTCTATAAATAATTATCGTTTATTTGTCTTATCGATAGGTTCTATATGAATAAGGTATCATTTATCATTCTCAACCACAAGTTTAAATACCGTGGCGGAAAATGTTTGATACTCAAATCATGTCAAGGAATGGCATGAATTCAAATAAAGATATGGCTTAAACGAAGCTGATGCTATATACTAAAATATACATAATAAAATATAAAATAAGCGTGATACATTCGATGGCAGCTTCCCGGAAACTACATTTATAAGATTATTACATAGACAAAGATACCTTACTCCACCACTTAATTAATAAAATTGTTGGTCCAAAATTGTTAAGAGAGGATTAAGGGTTAGATATTTTGTGAAAAATGTGAACCTCTTATGGTAGTATTTAGGTATGAAATATTCGCTTGTTACATAAGAATTATAGGACCTTACATGTTTCATCATCAAAATATCCTGTATGTAGAGGTTTCCAGGAGAATCTCCCAAACCAAAGAGTGACTATGCTTCGAAGTTCAATGCAAAATTTACACTAACCTCCTTTAGCTTTCATGAAGTTTATCCCGACCAACTCCCACTTATTTTTCTAGGCGAGACCGGCCTCTCCTAAACATAATATTCAATATGCAATTGAGAGATGGGCATCGTAAAGATTTTACAAATTAAGAGAGGTTGATGTAATAATTTCAGTAATTCAAAGAACAAATTTTACTAAAACAGAGAAATCGGGGTTGAATTTCACTAAAACCTTAACCGAATTCAATCTAATTTGCTCAAGTTCAAACCCATGCAAGTAATATACAATACCAAACATTTGTAAACTATTAAACTCAGCCATACTCAAAGGCAAATGCAATGCAAACTAGACATTATTCAAATAAAATACAGGCTAAATAGGCACAACACAACCATCAAGATCGACAAGCTAACAAAGCATAATGCGATTTATTCTCTCATCTGATTGCCATCATTTTGTACACAAGAAATTTGAACAAAAAAAAAAAAGAAGAAGAATAAGAAGAAAAACTGAGTTCTAAGTTCTAACTGCTGAGAAGCAGATCCAGAGAGAGAGAGAGAGAGAGAGAGAGAGAGAGCAGAACAAACTCTCAGATCATGTCCAATGCTACATGACATAGGATCCAAATTAAGTTATACAACAACACAGACACAACAACAATCACATAACCCCACATGGTTATGCCTATTTCTACAACACCATATTGATATTAATATTAATCTAACAAGTGGAATTTTTTTTCTTTTTTTTTTTAGCCCAATTTTAGAGCCTCAATAAAGTAAAATTGAAAATTTAAAAACAAAAAAAAAAAAAGAGAAAGAGAGAGGAGAAAAATAAAAATAAAAATACATGATTCTGCCCCCAACTTTCCCAGAAACCATTTTCTCGAGAAAA
Organism: Dalbergia oliveri; assembly: GCA_030441495.1. Lineage (NCBI taxonomy): Eukaryota > Viridiplantae > Streptophyta > Magnoliopsida > Fabales > Fabaceae > Dalbergia > Dalbergia oliveri. The sequence goes on along the minus strand of JAMLFY010000014.1, from coordinate 19,083,969 downwards.
TAACACGGAAAATCAAATTCACGTGATTTTGTACCCGAACCGTCGTCGAATCTTCCCCTTCCAGCGTCAGAGGCACAAGGCGGTGGCGCGAATCTCCTCGGCGGTGAAATCGCCGTCGTCGTCCGCCGGCGGCGGGGAGGAAGGTTCAGATCGAAATTTAGGGTTTTCCGGAACGAAGACGTGAGGACGCAGTCCTCGTCGTCGATCACGGACGACGAGGAATCGCAATCGCTGTGGCAATCGTCGTCGGCGACGACGACCGGAGGAACCGGTTTCTCCGGTCTCCGTCGGCGGTGCACCGATTCAATCCTCGCCGTCGTCGGAACCCTAGGTCCGCTGAACGATTCGACGGTGCTGCTCATGCCGCTGCTGGTTGGGCGGTTCACGTGAACCGGTTCGAACTTCCCGAATCCGTGAACCGGATCGTCGAAATCGTTAGGATTGTGGTGGTTATAGAGGGAATCTGAGAGGTTGAGATTCCGATTTCGTTGCTGGAGAAAGGGAAATTGGTCTTCGCCTTGGGTCCTCGGAAGGATCTCGCGGCGGCGTCGTAGGCTCTGGCGGCGTCCTCGGCGGAGTCGAAGGTGCCGAGCCAGACGCGCGCCTTCTTCCACGGATCCCTTATCTCTGCCGCGAATCGACCCCATGGCCGCTTCCTAACGCCGCGGAATCGCGTTTCCCCGACGTGGTTTCTCGAATCGGCGTTTCCCGGGTTCGGATCTGCTGCGGCTGCGGTGGTTGCTCCTCTGCCTCGACGCATGGATGATAATTATTATTGATTATGATATGATGATGATGATGATGATGGACGGTGATGGTGAAGGTGGTGGTGATGAGAAGATGGAATACCAAAAAAGAAGAGGGTTAAGGTTTGAGTCTTATTTGGGGAATAGGAGAGACCCTCAAATCAAACACCAGCCACCACCTTCTTCAAAGGGGGCAATTTTCTTAATCCTACTTCTTCTCCATCTCTCCTTTTTTTTTTTTTCCCTCTCTCTCTCTCTGTTCTGTGTTTTTTTTTTTTTGATAAAAAAATATTTTTATTTATAAAATATTTTGGTTTTGTGTCATTTTGGGGTCCCATGTGGTGTTGCCTAATGTGCTTCAATGGATTATAGTGGTGTTGGAATGACGTTGGTGCCCTTTGTCTTTACATCAGGGAATGGGAAAAGCGGGTGGTAAGGTTGGGATCTAGGTGAGTTTTATTTAATTATTATTTTGTGTGTACGTGGATTGGGGGAGCTTGTTGGGGATGATGGGAATGGGAATAGGGTTTATTTAAGTAACATGGGAAATAGAAAATATTATATAATATATAATTTAATGGATTTAATTGACATGATGATATAATTTTTACATAGTAAATTCAATTATAATTGCAATAGAAATTATGACAGTTAATTTTTATAATTATTATTTAAAAAGTTATCCAAATGAAATATTTTTAATTGAATGACGTATAGAATAATTTTATATTATTGAATACATTAAAATTAAACTCGTATTTAATTTTGATGAGTGAAAGAGCTTTAACCCTGTTTGGATAAATAGTTTATTTAAGCTTATATAGAAGTAACTTTTAAAAAATACATTATGAATAAGTTATTTTATATTTAAATATATAATAATAATAATAATAATAATGCTTATTTTTAATGTTTTAAAAAGTGTCTTTTAATAAGTTAGATATTTTAACTTCTTAAAAGATACTAAAAATAATATTTGAAAAGTAATAAGCTATTTAACTAAACATGACAAAATAAAAATATGACTTTTGAGTTCTAGAAAATTAAAAAAAAATCAGAAATTATAGTATTCAAACGGACCCTTAATACTCTATATAACTACCTATTTAAATCTATTTATTTGGATATTCTTTAAGAAATTTATATCCAACTTAATTATATTTATTGATATGTTGTATAATATTAAAAGAAGTATAATACATGTACTAACATATCATTACATAATTTAAATTTCTCTATTTGAATAATCTTTTACACTAGTAATACCTCAAAATAACTTCAATGTTACAGAAAGAGGTACGCTTATTGGTTATTATTTTTGTTAGACAGGAGTAACGGACACCACGTTGGCTCTGGTTATGGGGGCAACTCAGCAACCATTTTATGGATGTGTAATACTGCAAATCTGACCAACAAGATCGGGTTTTAAGGTGAGTTATCTGATTTTGCCTGACGTTATGGTAAGGATGGGGTTTTTCTTTCCAAGAATATGATTGATTTTCATATTTGTAGTAATCTCATTTATGATAAGATTTTGATGTACTTATAATCCACGCTGCACGCATTTTGACACGGGTATATGTCATGACACAAACACGCTACAAGAATATAACATAAATTAAATTAAAAATATGTTAAATTAATTGAAAATATCTAAACATATCGGTAAAATATCTAATACAAAACATATCCAATAAATATACATCAACTATTTAAAATATCTGTGTATCATAGCTTGTAATATAAAAATATATATTTTTTAGATTAGTGGCATGTCACTTGCTTAAGTGCACAAAAGTTAACATATGATTATATTGCATTGGATCAAATAGAGAGGGTTGCAAACCTCTTCTTTTAATAAAGAAATTATAGCTAAGAACCTTTAGGAGGTTGGAGAAAGGGAAGAGTGGATTTAATATAAGGTAACTCAAAAAGTCCTAAATTGTTAAAACTCTTTCATTTAGATTTGAGAGGGGTATCATAAATAACCTTAATGATCTATTCATGTGTATTAGAAGTTAAATGTGAAAGTTTTTGAAAACCTTTGTGAAAGGGAAACTCATGAAGCAAAGACTTGTTTGGAGAATTTATTTATGTTAATTACCTATAACTTCATCCACCATCGCTATCCCTAAACTAGTTTCTCCCATGCCATCACAATGGACAAGTTTACTTCGGAATTGTTGGGGCACATCTTCCATAAAAATTTAGAATTTTTTTAGTAATATATATCTTTATGTTGTCCATTATTTTGTTAAATTTGATCCCACATTAAAATAAAAATGATCCGAAGCTTGTTTAGTTTTAATTTCTTTGACCATGCCTTCAATATGTGCAAAGACCCACTGAATTTGAAGCTATGCGCGGAGAACGTTGACAGTGAGAGCCTCACACGTGCTTCATTGAGAAACCCATCAATCCTCTTGAGTGGTGCACATATTGAATGATTGTAAACCAATGCCAAAAGAATCAAAGAAAAGAGGTTGGACGTTAGTGAAGAATGAACATGTTGAGGAGGAGGCAGAGGATGGTGACGGTGCTGTTGCAGTGTGTTGCTCCACAACGGTTTACGGCGAGGCGAACGGCGATGGTGCGACAAGGTTAGGCGTGCAACGGTGGAGGCTCACCAAAGAGAGAGTCCGCTGACAAGCAATGAGAGAGAATGTGAAGGACCAAAGAGTAATTTCCTTTTAGATTATTGTATAATGAGTTATTTATAATATTTGTGAGTAGTAATCTGCACTATTTATATATTATGTTATTTTCATAAAGGTGCATGCAACAATAATAAAAAATAGTTTTTTAATATTAAAAAAATAAATAATAATTTATTTAAATATATCTTATAGAAAATTAAATATATAAATTTATTTTAAAAATAAGTTAATAATTAAATAAATGGAAAAAAGTATATAAATGTGTCATTCTATTTTATATCTTATTTTAAATATTATGTTTATTAAAAAAATCTTGATAGATGAATTATAACTAATAATAAAGAGCTTATTTTATTATTTTACATATTTTGAAAGTTGAAATTGTTGAAAAAAATAAAAGAAAATAAGTGGATAATTTAACTATATCATAAGTATTTATAGAAATACAATGATTATCAAGAATGGGGACATGTCTCACGCCCCCATTCTCATTTGGAATTTTGAAATTCCCATCTTCATTCTATCACAAGTGTCATCCCTGAGGATTTGAATCTCTATTGAAATTCATAGCTTATTAAAAATTTTCAAAAAGAAAAAAATAAAAATATTTTGAAATTCAAAACATAAATATCCATTGGAACAAATATTTTACAATATATCCAAATTAAAATTAAAAATACATACATAATGCAAATCTAACAAAGATAATTGAAAAATAAAGGTGTTATTCCCTTGCTTTATTTAACAAATAATGAACTTCTCCTCTTGCCATCTCCAAGAAAACAAAATATGTCCTCATTCTCATTAATATGGTAATTCCGTGTATTCACTTTCATTAGTTTTTTTTTTGTCATCTTAATCATTTACAACTTTGTAGTAAATTAAAGTATTTAATTTATAAAAACATAAAAATATGTTTTTAATTAAAAAAACTTAATGAATATATTTAATTTATGTGATTTCAAATATGCATCCTCTCCTTGTATATCCTTTTAATAAATTAAAATATCAATTTTAAAATATATATTATAATTAATATGTCATCATTAGTAAGAAAATCATTTATAATCTTAATTTATGTCATCTCAATTATTGAAGTAGTATATCAATTACATAATTATTTTTAATTAAAAAAGTATTATAATTATTTAATTATTTAAAAAATTAATAAATAATTAGTATAATTATTAAAGAAGTATAAATTGTGGAATTGTTTTTAAAATATTTTAATGTTGAAAAATTGAAGGTTTTTTTCAAAAAAATAATATGAAACAATTGTAGAATTGATAAATTGAAATGTTTAAGTTTCAAAATATTAAATATGACATAGTGAAATATATATATATATATATATATATATATATATATATATGATTTTCAAAAGCTTAGATTTAATGTTGGAAACTAATTCTCATTTGATCCTATCCCCATTTCATGGGTCTCAATTCCTCATTTTTAAGAAATTTATTCCCTACGTGTATTCATAGATTTATTAAAATTTTCAAAAAAAGAAAAATTTTAAAAATGGTAAGAAAAGGATAATAATACTATTAGTATGTATACATTATTAATTGATATGGATATCAGTATCAATTAAAGGTTATAATATTAGGCTTATAAAAAAGACAATAATATTATTTATTATTAATTTTTACTATGTTTCTATTTTTTGTGTGTGTTGTGTAATATTTGCTTTTATGAATTAGAAAATGAAAATTTTCACTTAAATAGTTAGGTAGGGATTTGGAAAATAAAATTAGCAATCTATCACTAATTATGTTTTTCTAAATAAAATAATATATTAATAATGATTATACCTTAAAAAAGTAAACACAAATAAATATGGATTGTATATGGTTACAAAAATAATATTTTAAATTTCATCAATTAATTAAAAGTTTTAGCATGAGAAAAGGAAAGTGAACAATAAATGCATATATTGGAAGAAAATCAATCAATAGCTATATATATATATCATTATATTCGATTCACATCAAAATAAAAAGAATAATAGTTAACAATTAATTTGTACAACATTAATGCACAATAGAAATTTTAAATAAAAAATATAATTTTGTTCTAAAATATTATTCATTCTCCATAATTAGTGTTTGTAAATGGAATTGAAATTATAATTCAATGGCTATATATATATATTGAATTTGGCAATCTTTAAGCCCTACAAAATAATGAAGAAAAAATAAATTGAAGAAGGTGGAACAACATAAATAAATTTAAATGGAAATTAGCTGATGAATTTTGTCTAATGTTGCAATTAAAATCATTAGCTCTTAGCATGAAGAAAGTGTTGACAACAACAACTCTCTCATATAAATGCCTTGCCAAACAAATAAGTATAACAAAATCAAAGGTAAAAATGAAAGTAAAACCAAACACAATTTTTAATTATTCTTAGTTCTTAATCTTTACTACCTTAAGTTTAGTAAATGACAGTAGTCCATCAAAGCATTCCTTTACTTAATTGTGGCTTCAAATTCTGAAATGAAAAAAATTAAAAAATTACTAATACTCATTTATACAATAATAAAATTAATCTCAAATTCAACAAATGTTTGTAAATTATTTATGAAAAATATAATTATCTTTGCCACAAAGCATTGCACTCAAGGTTAATGATTGTCTCTACACAAAACATAGAAAAAAGACCATTAAGATATATACACAAAGTAAAAGACTAAATAAACATAGAAAATCTCTATACCAAAAAAAAAATCACAAAGAAGAAAGGTAGAAATAAATTAGATATAAACAACAAAAATGAAAAGGATAAATAAATTGGTTTATTTTAAGAGAACTTAAAAAAATTAAATCTTTATTTCATTGAGGAAACATTTAAATGTATAAAATATATATACAAATTAAAAATACTAAACAAACATAAAAATATTGCACAAAAGAAAAAGAAATCTTACAAAGAAGAAAAGAGTTTCAAAGAAGAATGATGGAACATTTGAATTTTCTAACCTATAAATTCTTATTCCTTAATATAAACCATGAAGAAGAAAATTAAAAGATAAAATAAATTAATATTTTTTAGAAAACTAATAGATAATGAACGAAGAAATGAAAAATATGAAAATATAAAGGAAGAATGGAAGAGAAAGAAAGTTTGAATAGTAGAGAGGAGAAATAAATAAGGTGTTAGCATTTTACACCAAAGTATTAGAGAATTCAGTAACAAATTGATCAGATTAAAAGAAGTTAAGTTTTTATTTCATTAGTATAAGTGGTAATAAATATGTTAAGAATTAAGAGTAATTTAAGGGGTTTATATTTCGATGATGGCGCACCTTTCAATAGTTTTTGTTTCCATTTTTGTTTTTTCATAATTGATTGGTTTCTTGTTTGTTGTGAAATAAAAATTAAGTAGTCTATTGAATCCAAAATTCAAAACATCAATGAATTCAAAATTTAAAATTTTGTAATTAATATGGAAAAACAGATTTAATTGAAAAAATAAAAAAATATTATACAAAAAATAAAAAAGATATGTATCATGTGAATATCTATTTTTAATTTTAAATAATTTAGATTGATATATTTTGATTAGTTATATCATTTAAATTAAGAATTATAACGTTTGAAATCTAATATTTAATGTGAAATATTATATTTATGTTGTATTAATGAAATAATATAGGTAATTTTATAACAAAATAATTAATAATCAATAATAGGTGAGACATTGTATTTTTCTAAATTAGTCTTAAATATTAGTATTATAGATTTAATCTAACTGTTTATAAAGGTGGACCATGACAAGATGGGAAACATATTAACACGAGCTCTTTTGTAATATCATAGGCTACAGTGGGGTTGGTCTGTCGCCATAAGCCTTTTAGCCTTCCTCATTGTAATAGAGAACACATGCTTCAATTCTATGTGGTGCAAGTGGAACAAGGGAATAGGAATCATACCTACGCCTTTTCAGTTTCGCCAAGAGACAGCTATCTGGTTGTTTTCATTTGCTTTGGCATCTTATGTCCACAATTCTCTATGTTCCGTGGTGATAGTGTGTTTGAGAGGATAACATAGAAGCCCCCACCTCATCGGCATTCTCTAGTGGTAATTTTGAAACAATAATAACAGCATTTTTTTATTTTTTTTATTTTCTGTTTTTATTTACTGTTTCTTCTGTTTTCAATTTTTTTATTTGGGAAGAAACAATGAAAATAGATAATAAAAACTAAAAATATATTTTTTTCATAAAATACTTTAAATAAAAAATGCTGAAAATGAAAACAGCAATCAAATGGGTCGTTAGAGTTGAGTTGAGTGGACAGAAATAGAATCATACATCTATCATTAGAGGGGAATAGATTCATGCCCTTGGACTTTCGTCTTATTGGGCCAAACTCAATAGCTCATAGCACGTTGGTTGAAACTCCAAAAAATAAAACCATTCTGAGTCTAAATTTAAAAAGAAAAAGTGATTTTTTTTTTGTTAAAATCATTTTTGGAAGAATTATCAAACAAAATCAATCTAGAACTAAAATTAATTCTAGAAACGCAAAACCAAATACACATTTAGTGTGGCTTGATATTGTGAATTGCTGCCACTATAACTGAAATCTTGGCTACTCATGCAAATCTTTCAGCAGTGTTGGCTTTCATTGAAAGCGTGATATTCTCCGTATGAATTTCCAGTTAAACTCACACTACATTAATAAATTTCAACTCAAATGTCAAGGACTAGTTTAAACCAACACTAGATAACTTCGTTCAAAGAACAAGAATTGATTTAAAATCATTGTCAAATGTATGATTAAATTAATTGTAAACAATGCCATCCATGATTATGCTCATGGATTTGTGGACCACTATGCATTTCTAAACTCCACATAGCCACCATTCATTAGGAGGAAAAAAAAATAAAGAAACTATTGTAAGCTCAATCAGGCATAACTTCTCAAACAAAGAATTCAAGATTTGAGAATCCTGTCAATTCTGACAATTCAAATGGATATCAATCCATAATGGAAGTATTTTGATCTCTAAATTATAAAAAGAAAAAAATAGTCAGTTTGGTATGCCCTTACAAATGGGGTGAAACAATTTAGTGATGAGAGTTTTCCACACATCTCTAAATTTTTTCACTCCCACTTTTAAGTGTTTACCAAACTGACCCCAAGAGAGACAAAGATACAAAAAAAAAAAAGAAAGGTCACAAACTTTCAACCTGCACCTTATTCACCACAAAAAATGCCTTCCATCCCCCAAAAGCTTAGTAGTGAGTGTCACAACCACCTCTGAACAAACTATTCAACTTCACAGAATTGCAGGGGAAAAGGGGGAAGGAGAGAGGAGGAGGGGGGAGAGAGAGGGGGGGGGGGGGGACAGAAGGTATGTGTATGATCATGTATTTCTCCTTAAAATATGGAAAAATTGTCCCCAGAGAAAGGGAACAAACTTCAGGCAGTTTGGTCATGTACGGAGACTGAGGAAGCTGGGATGGAATTCGATATTGTGTCAGCCTGTTTGGATGAATCTTCTGTAGCTTTTGTTGCATCAGAGTGCTGATGCTTGCCACTTGATAATTTAGATGGGGATGTCTGATCAGGTGGTTGGACAGTCCCTCTAGGATTACTGATGAGAGTTGTATCAAGTACAGATAAAGCAGGTGTGGCTGTGCCGTAATTCTGAGGGACTGCCACAACTGGATGATCAAATTTGCATGTTGGGCCATACTTGCATATTCCATAGATTTTGTAATAAGAACATATAGCTTGCCCCTGCAAATAACCAAGATAGGAATCAGGAAAAAAATAAATAAATAAATAACTAAAGGCCTTATTACAGTCAACAAAGAATGAGCTTTGGCGCAATGGTAAGATTGCTGCCTTGTGAATTGGGAGTCACAAGTTCGAATTCTGTAACAATCTATTTGCGTTGTATACATCTACCCTCCCTAAACCCTTCCAAGGAGAGTCTTGTGCACTGAACTGCTCTTATTGTAGGCAATATGGAGTGTAAAAATATCTTCATTAAATATTAAGCAGGATAATGTGAACAAAACCATTTAAAGTAACCAACCATCAAGTGGAAAATGTAACTTACAGGTCGCACAGGAAGGCCAAGTGGATTTATGAATGATTGGGTGAATCTTTCTTTTGGGTGGTGGAACTTGCAATCAGATCCATATTTGCAGGTTCCAGTGTTCATAAAGTATCTACATTCTGGTTGATCAGGTCTATCTGGGAGAGTTGGACTCATTACCTGCCCACCAGAAAGTGACTCACCCAGATTCATGGAGTCGTAGACAAGATTAGACCCAAGAAAACCAGTAGACATCGCAGGGTTCAGAGTTCCCTGATTTGAGACACAAAATCACAGTCAAAATATATATCTCAATAGAATTTGCACAGGCCACAGAGTGCCACTGACTGAATCTGATAATCAAAACCCAACATTTTCAATTATCACCAAAGAGGCAAGATAGTATGAAACTTTTGTAAAGAATAAGCACATTCTGCTTCAGATATCAATCGGGGTATGAATGTAAAATGTGCTTGGCAATTTGCAAAATAAAATAAATGGGAATAAAGGGATTGTCATGCGCAAATCACTTTCTCTAAAGTTCCTTGCAATGTCATTGACATCTGGTAGTAAATGGTGATAACAATATTTTCTAACCTTCATGTATATACATGTCAAGATATATCAGGCAACAAATTTCAGTGTGCTTCCAAGTAAATAGCTTTTTGTCAGTGAGCCAAAACTTGCATGTCTGGATTAACATTTAAGCAGAGAGGCTTCTACATACAACAGTGAACCACAATGTTTTCACTAAAAAAAAGCCAACCTACATATTCCTTGCAATCATTCATGCTGAGAAAGCATATCAATCAGCATCATATTCAGAGAGAAGATAACCGATAACCACTGTGTGGAAGAAAGTAATTGAAGACCAACACAAACAAGAAATGCATATACTGAACAGGACATTCAATAGCCTGAACTAACCATGTAGCTGTTCCAGCTCTGCGCAGGTATAATCCCTTGCGAAGAAAAGCATGGAGGCATATAAGATTGAAGGCCCTGCCCAGATAAATATGACATTCTTGGTAATGGCCATGCTGGAAATCCGCCAACATATCCTGACGCAGGAATCATTGTTGAGGTAGGAGATCCAGCCACTGGTGAAGCTCCAAAGGAAGTATGCAGGGGATGATTAAACTTGCAAGCAACTCCAAACTTACAAGACCCGGTTCTCATGTAATAGGGACATGATTTTTCTTCCTAAAAGCAAGAACTAAAGAATGCTGAGAAAATGCAAGAGCTCTCATATCTTGTATAGTTGTACCACAGAGTAACAGTAACCAATTTGTAAACAATGGAGCAAAAAGGATGCACAAACCTGGCGCATGGGCAGGCCTAAAGCATTGAATGATACAGGAGCAGCACCTCGCCTGTCCCTTGGATGATGATATTTACATGTTGTTCCATACTTGCATGTCCCTGTCTTAAGAAAATACTGCAAAGCGTAATTTGAACAAGATCATTAAGTTACTAGTATTATGTAGGTCATATGCCCCAAAAGGTTTCAATGCATTGGAACAGCAACAAAACCTCTCATGAAAATTGAGTATGCATTGTATCACAAACATTCAATTTTTTGTCTATTTCCTTGGTTGTCCTAGTTCATTGTCTTCCCCTTTGTTGATTCGTTAATAATGCACTGGCAATTACAATGGCTAACCATTTCAAATTAGTCAGGCCAATTATTAAAAGGGAGGCATGGTAAACAAAATTCATTTCATGAAAGAGCATTCAACTTATGAGAAGACATTGGGAAACTAATGCATTTTCATTTGCAGAAAAGAATCATACCTCACAATCAGGTTGCCCAACTCTCTCAGGGAGCTCTTCACCATAATGAGTACCCTGAAAATCTAACAAAGTATGAATAACCTCGATTTACTTACATATGATAAAACTAATGAACAGATTGGCGAGCAACTTAACAGAGAAATTAAATTATTACAATTGCACAATGACTGTTCTCTGTCAAATATTAGACTAGAAGAAAGGAGTTGCTTCACCTATATCTAGAAGAATATGAATGAAAAGGGAACAAAAGAAAGAGTTCCATTACAATTGAAACATGAGCAGGGTGATTGTAGCGACAGTTACTTCCATAACCACACATCCCAGTCCTCAAATAATATGAGCAGTCAGGTTCACCGGGTCGATCCGGGTATTGGTTAGATTGACCTGTGGCATCTCTATCGCGATTATCATTGATTTTCAATCGCCGAATTGCTTCTGAAACATAGATCAGATAGGAACCAAGCAATTAAAACTCTTGTATCCACAAAGCCTCAACATGCATTTCAGCAAAAGTTCTATTTCTATGGCAATGATAACTAAAATTACCATATTCAAAAGCACAAAAACTGGCTAGATCAGAAACTTAGAAACTTTCCAGTTCCACCTCATAAAGCACACTATTTTTGGCTAGAAGACTTAAGATCAAAAACATGCAGTAGAACCTTTGTTCAATCATCAAGCAAATTACATCAATTTCTTAAAGCCTATGCACAATGAATCAAATTCAGGCAACAAAAATTGAATTGAGAATATAATAATTTTCGGAACCTATTCTTGTTTTTCCTTGTTTAACTCACGCAAGTGAATTTATTGTTGCAAAACTCTTCAAAGGACTCACAATACGTTCAATGAATCATCAAAATTTCCAAAATCAAAGATCATCGTACCATAAAAGAGAACCATCATAAATGAAACCAAATCATTAAGCCAAAAAAGAAAGAAAATCAAAACATTTTCCAACCAAAACTAAACACACAGGCATCATCATCACAAAACGATGATCAGAACCAGCAAAACCATGAATCACGATCAAACAAACAAAAAATAAAGAGAAATTCAATGACTTAGGAAAAATCCAAACCACCTTCAATGTCGTCACCGGATTGATTAGAAGCAGCATTCCTCAGAACCTGCCTGTTTTCTGGCATCTGGTAGCTTTGAATTGGCAACTAAGGGAAGAGACCCTTTTGCAATCCTTGCTTGAACAATCAATCTAAGAAGACCCTTTGAGCCTTCAAGAAGAAATCAACGCACAACACTCACAAATTCACTCACCCAGATGGTAAAAATTGATTATCAAGGGGACACAAAGTGAATTCAATTGACCAAAGTGACACAAAATTTTCCAAGCAATAAAAGATATTATATTATATAATTATATAATAATAATAATATAATATAAGAAAAGATGAGGTACAAGGAGAGAATCAGAGATTAAATTGTGAAGAATCAAATGTGAAATCTTAGAAGAGATTTAGTTAAAATATTCCCATCGGATGAAAAATTCGCGTCAAAATTAAGAGTTTCATGGCTGTTGTGTTGTGTGTGTGTGTGTGTGTGTGGCTTTGCAACCTTTGGAACATTTCGGATCTTTGAATGTGAAACCCGACAAGATATTAATATTTAATATATTTATTAATTAATTAAATAATACTAAAGTAAGGTTCATGCGCGCGTGTACGAATAATAAATTCCATTACGATATTACCCTCCACGTGTCTGCTCCTTAACAAGTTTACTTGAGTCGTGATTTATTGCTGCTGCTACTACTACGGCGCGTGCACTGTAATCACTTCACCACAATCTTTCTTCTTTTAATTCTTGTATTTAAAATTTTCTTTTCTTTTCTTTTTTGGGGGAGGTGGGGATGGACTTGTATTTGCAATTTTCAATGTTTGGAGTTCATAGGAAAATTAATTGGCCCGAGAATTAGATGGGAACGAGGGTAGGTAGGTAGCATTTCAACCGTTTGATTTTATTCTCAGAGCGTGAGATTCATTTAAACAAAAACTTTAAATTCCCTCATTTTATCCCAAATTTTAATTAATTGTCATAATGTAAGCGGCAACAATTTTGGTATATACGGGTTAAAGAAGAAGATGGCGCTAAGCCACATCATCTTGACCTTATGGTTATTTCGGTAAATGAAGTAATGAATGAAAAATGGTTTTTAAAATATTTTCATTTGACATGAAAATATTAGTCATATAATTTGGTCGCATCCCACTATTTTAACTGCATAAGTTATTTTTACACTTAATTTTGATATATTTGTTATCCAATCAGGTCTTTTAGATAACTTGCATTAATATCATATTTTTCTCTCATATTTATGCATAAATTATTTATAATTATTTTAAGGAGTATACCTTTTATTTATTTAATAAATTTAGTTTATAACTATCGTATGTTAGGATTGTCTTTGATTTGAATTAAAATTATTATTTTGGGCCCATATGGATAAAGATTCTTATTTGATTTGATTTGATACCAGGTTAAAGATAACTGCAGTTGTTGCAAAAATTAAGGAAAATGATTAAAAGAGATTTGGAGATATAGATATGTGAGATTTTTTAAACAATAGATATGGAAATCAAGTATTTTTATTGATATCATAATTGAATAACAGTGTTTTTTTATATTATCAATATTGAATAATAGAGGTAATCACTCTATAACATCATATGCTTCAACAAATATTTGTTTTTAATATGAAAGCTAGACATCATGACTTGGGCGAAGGGGACAAACAAAAGCACAATGCAACCTTGTTTTGTCACCATATAACAGAGAAATCCTCGCAGGGATGTCTCTACAATGAAATTACTTTGGATCCATCTCTTCATCATACTCAAGATACAAAATGTTAATGAGTACTTGTTGATGAAAATATTGGTCCATCTCTTTTTCAAGAAATAAAATAAAATTATTATACCTGAGATTTCACTTTATAAGAACTATCGTTTTCTACCAACGAGTATTCAGTCAGATTTTTCACAATTTCTAATTGTATAAGTATTTGTATTAAAATTTTAGAAGAAATAAACTCAATTATACTCAAGTAGATATATGACAAAACCCCCTATTTTAGTCCCTCTCAAAATTTAAGTAGAATAAATTGATTTCTGTAAAAAATTAAACTTTTAAATTGATCTATAGAATTAAAAAATTGAACAATTTGATCCCTATTAAAAAAAACTCCCAAATTAAACTTACAAAAATGAGTTGTTAGAAAGTTAGTTTAGTCCAACTTAATAGAGGGATTAACTTGTTGATTAGTTAATTTTCAGGGATCAATTTATTCAACTATTTAATTTTACTGAAATAATTTGAGAGTTTTTTTTGTAAAGACCAATTGTTCAACATTTTAATTTTACAAGAACTAATTTGTGGGTTTATTTTTTACATAGATTAATTTATCATACTTAGAATTTTAAAGGGAATAAAATGAGTTTTTTTGTGTAGATATATTTACAAATTTACTTAAATATAAACTTTGGTTCAATAGCATTGCTCCATATACTGCGACTATGCAATGTTATAATCGAAATTCGGTATATAAACATTACCAAAAATCGATAGCCCCACACTTGGAATAAAAGTTGAAAAACAAAATTAATAACCCTTTTAGAGCGGCATTTTGACTGTTGGATTTTGTGGCCAGTCGGTGGACCTTTTTATAATTGTGTTTGGTTAAACCCCAATATTCGCTAGAGCCACTAGAACTTTATACAATTCTCAAGTTGTCATTGATTAAAACATAAGAAGAAAACATATTATTTTGAAAATTTGCTTTTTTTAGAGTATTTATTAAGAAATTAAAAATTAATAATTATTGGAATTTTATAATACATTAAAAATCTTAAAAAATTCCATTTTTCAAAATGCATTTTATCTCTTTTAATTTATTAACGATTATTTTTAAAATATTAGTTAAAAAAAAATTACGAAGCCTAGACAAAGACTTCGATTTTCTTTCGTCAATCCAACAAATGTAAATTACGGTGGGTACACGTAAAGTTTGCCCTGCGATCGTTACGAGGGTAGTAATGTCATTTTGAGAATTTCTGAAAAAATTCACAATGCAGCATCGAAACTCGAAATATCGAGGTTGTGAAAAATCGTCGCCGTTAAAGTGGACTATTGGGAGCTTGGATATGCAACACGTGGAGAATGTATGACCCGTTGGATTAAAAAGTCAGTGGTGTACCCATCTTTACTTGTCGGCAATTTTTCAATGTTACATCACCAATGAAGCATTGCATCATCAATCCCCCAATGATGCAATAATACATCTAATTATAATTTGTATAATTTTTCAAAATAGAAGGAAAAATGAGACAGTGCTATTTTGATTTCTAAAATGGCACTACATGTAAATCATTTTGATCCTTAAAGTTTAGAACAAAATTATGTTATTTATTAATAGATAAATACTAATAAATTATTAGATTAATTTAAGTGAAAGTAATTATTTTTAAGAACTAATTTGAATTGATTTTATAATATATGTTTAAGGGATAGATATGAATAATTTATGTTTTTAATGACTAATATAATTTATATTTATCAAATCAATAACTAATTAATAAAATTTTAAATTTCTTGAATCAAAGTGACTTATGTATATAATTTCAATGATTAAAATGAATATTAAACTAACAAGTCATTTACTATTAAGTAAAACTTTTTAACTTTAACTTTTGCTTTTAATATATTCTAACTCAAAATTTTATTTAAAAAGCAAATTGAAGCTCTTTTAGTTTTTTTTTTTTATGGCATGCCCAAGTAGCATGATATGATATTTTACTACAATTTGTTGTTTTTAGGTGAAGCTAGGTATTTAATGTTAAAAATAGTGATCAATTTTTTAAGGTGTAGAGTTCACATACATATATTTTATTTTTACTTATGAAATTTCTTCATCCATATCCCAAAAATTAAATCTTTCACTAAATGTTTAATAAATTTAACTAGTTATTAATGGACAAATACTAACATTTATATGCATTTGTTTGAATATGTTGTTTTGTTTTGTTTTTGGTAGTGTATGGTGTTTTGTAATTAAGTGTTGATAAAATCCAACGAACTCTAAATATTCATAATTTAGACAAAAAGGTATTGTGATGAGGATAATTTAGATGTGATGAATGATCGATTTTTAACTCAAACATTTTTTCCATAAATAAAAACTTATTTTCCAAGTTTAATGTAATATAATACTAGTAACAATTCTTCTTATATAAAAGACTAAATATTCAAATTGATCTTTCAAAAATATATTATGGATAAATTAATCTTTTAGAATTTAAAAATCTCAAAATATTTTCTTATATTTTTAAAATGACGAATTGGTCACTTTATACAATTTCCGTTCAATGAAAGGAAATAAATCGATTCCACCAAACACTATACAATTGTACGATCGCTCAATTTGTCCATTTTTCAAAATGTATGGACTTAATTTGAAATTTTTAAATTTTAATGACTAATTTGTTTCCAATACATTTCTAAGAGATCAATGTGGATATTTTGTCTAGATAAAAAAGGAGTTTAATTTTCCATAAAAAATAAAAATTAGTTTATTTATATACATCAACAATATAAAATTTTATATTATCTCACATTCACTATATGAAAAATTATGCAAATAAGATAATTTAATTGAATAATAGTATAAAAGATTTAATACAATTAATATATTAAAATTAATCTCAACTAAAAAAAGTGATGCTAAATACTCCATACTTTTCAAAATATCTATCCAAATTTCAAATATTTTCATATTTCAGAATATCTTGTAATTTCATATTTTAATTTTATATTAATTTATTTTTTTAGTACTATTTCTAATTAATTTTATATTTTAAAATGTTTTATTTAATATTAGTTTTGAATTTTATGCTGTATTAATTAATATTTAAAAATATATTAATTTATTTATTATATTTTATTCTATTATTAATATTATTTATTATATTTTTTTAATATTTGCGTAATGTGGTACGACGACCGAGGCCACTGCAATGTTATGTAACTCTCACTTCACGACCGACAACGTAAGATTTAGTGGTCCTGCGTTACGTCGGAAAGATCGGAGTGCTTGGTTCTTGCCACGCGTCCTTCTGACCCCATTCGTCAAAACCAAAAGATTTGATTGGTTCTGCACAAGGCTTCAGGTGGGCTCGCGTAACAGAGGAAATGTGGGGGCAGAAGTCAACTGATATGATCACCCTACTGGGCTTAGACTCTATATAGGCTTCAGTCTATATAGGTTCCTCCATGTGCCTTTGTTTGGTGTATGGTTAGCATAGGAAATTAGTACTAATGTTGTTTATATATATATATATATATATAAAAAGTACTAATGTTTAGACCTTTGAAATTTTAATTATAATCTATAGTAATTGACAATTGATTAAAATAAAATGTTTAGAAACCTTCACTTCATAGCTTGCTCCGTGTGCCTTTGTTTGGTCTTTTTCATTAAATTTTGAAATTGCACAACATGAAAATTGAAAATTCACTCACATTGTTAATTTTTTTTACTTAAATATATTTTTGGTATATGTAAATATCTTATTTCGATTCTAGTCTCTCTAATTTTTTTTTATTTGTAGTCCCTTTTTTTCTTCCAAATATTATGCTTTTGACCCTACATTCTATATTTAGATCCCTAAAAATAATTTAAAACATGAATTTAATCTTATGAATATTGAAAATTTTATTTTTTATTGTTATAAATATCTTTAAAATCTGCTTTGATCCTTATAAACACTATTACTTAACCTCACAAACCAATGGTAGGGACCAAAAATATAATATTAGTAAAATGAAGGACTTAAAACAAATAAAATTTTTTAGAGGGATTAAAATTAAAACAACCTATATTTTTATAGATTAAAAACATATTTAAGTCATTTTCTAACAAAAAATTTAGGGTGAGAAAATGGTAACCCAATTCAAATCAAAGAAAGTTTCTAGGCTCAATAAGTACTTACATAAAAATATTTACCTCATCAAGAAAATGAATAAGGATACAACCCTAATATGTCAAATACAAAATTGTATCATGCTCTACTCAATTAATCCCTTAGAACTTCTCGTATTGTTAATTTATTAATTATTATGGATTTTGAAATAATTGTATTTTAACAAAACTATTAGAATGGCTTGGTAATATGTGACTAGCAGTTTAGACATTTTATACTAATGATAAATTTAATTTAATTATATAGTTTTGACCAAACCTCCGTGAAGAATACAAGAAGGATAAAAATATTTTCATCACCAACTATAGGTCAATTATGCACATAGTTAAGGGTGCGTTTGTTTTATATTTAAAAATTATAAAATATAAATTTTATATATAATTGAAAAGTTAAAAATTAATTTTTTTAAAAGCTATTTTTATTAATTTAAAAAGTTTGAATTATTTTTGTATATTCTAATTTTTTTAAAAAATTTATCTAAATATATAAAATATAATTTTTTTAGTGAAAAAAGTAATTCTAGACTCCTAGAATGACATCCAAATGCAACTAAATCAATGCTATTATGCTTTTGTTAAAATCAAATTTTTGGGAAGATAAAAAAACTAATATCTTTTGAGGCGGCTTTTCTTGGAACTTTTGCTATGAACATAAATAGGAGATGATCTCTCTCAATTAATATCTAAACCTTCAATAAAAATAAAGTTTAATGGTAGGTCTCAAGTGTTAAAAATATAAAGTTTATTTTTTCAAGACCGAAAATTTTCTCTTTATTTTCTTAATTAGTTCTTTAATAAACCCTAAAAAAAATAATTTTCGAAATATTAATTTCACAATCAATGGAACAAATCTAAAGGGGATCTTATCTATGATTGTAGATTATGTCTATAATTATAACCCCACACAAATAAAGGAAACTGTATAGAAGAATTTCATACTTTGAGAAACTAATGGGGCTATTTGGATAGAAAAGGAATGAAAAAAAAAAATGAGCGAGAAGCAAAACAAAGAGAAAATAATATTTTAAATTGTTTGGTTGAGATGAGAAAACCAGAAAGAAGATGATATGTTGGATTCACTTAAAATATTTTTTCCTTTCAAGCGAGCACAAAATTAAATGAGAGCCAAGTTTATGGTGTGAATCTATGATTTAATCTCTATATGTTTGTCTTCTTTCGCACAATTATATACTTAATCAAACAATACGAGATAAAATACATCATTTTCTTTCCTGCTACTTTTCCACTCTCATTTTTTTCCTCGTCCAAACAATATATTAAAAGTAAAAATCCCATCAAGAATGTCTCACGACATTCATCATCATGTAAGGGTTATTACCCCTCATGTACGATTATATCTTACTAATTTACTAAATTTCACCTGAATACATTTTAATTTAAATGTCGAAATACCTTTAATTTATAAGTCATATCAACACTATGACGCAATGAATAGCATAAAATTTGAAGAAACAAGACACGACATGGCAGGACTCTAATTAGCGGTGCTAATTCGCACTAAAAAAAGATAAGAAATCTTTAATATAAATGTTTATTTCTTCCATGTATGCTTGAATACAATCTACAACCCCTTATTTATATAGGAGTTGTGCTCTTACATGTGATACTAATTTATTGATATGGGAGCTAACAATGTGGGACTAATAATGAAAATAAATAAAAAAAAACTAATAAAACATGAATTATTTTGTCTTATTAAGATCCACATTTTTCAATAGTTTGAGCTATATGCTCAATATATATATATATATATATACCTAGTGTGTCTAGTAGCCCCATAAGTATCATTGTTGATCTTCTTTTGCACCTCACTTTCTTCCTCAATATTTTGCAGTGCCTCTTTTAGATTTGCTTAAAAGGCAAGAGCAAATGTTATACCACACATACCTTCTCACCATCAATATCCCCTTCATCATCTCCATCTATATCACAAAAGATCACGTCGTCATCCTCTTCTTGATTTACCATGTTAACTGTCTTTCAAAGTATGGACAATTATTTGATCTCTGCCTGGTTGATTGCATTTGAAGCACTTTTCTAACATCTACTTTACATATGAATTGTAGGCTTTGGTTCATCCTTTGCTTCTATTATTCATATGCTACCCGTTACACTATCTCTAACTTAAAGAGGAGGACTTGCACACAGTTAAATTCTCTCTAGGCTAAAACAAAAAAAAGTGCTAACTTTTCTATTTCTAAAAATATATATAATGCTTAAGAGTTAAGTTAAATGTAACCACTTTCAAGACAAATTATAAGGTGAACCTCTTTTTTTTTTTTTATCCTAAACCTTTTATTATTAATCATTGAATAATTATTTTTTATTAGATGATTTGATTAACAACTAATAATAGAAGATTTGATTGCAAAAAGAATTCTACAATCCACTTTCAAATTTAACCAAATATAAAATCAGGAGACTGTAGCTAGTCAAACTCGTGACCTTTTTTCAAGGAATGTTTATATTCATTCACACCGAAGCCTCTCACATTCCATATGAGAAAAATTTTTTTAACATTTCTTTCTCAATAAAGCCATACTTTTTGGCTCAAACTGACAAAATTCCCATAAATAAAAAAATATTCTAACTGATATTGTAATTTCACCACTTACTCTTCATTTGGTTTTTTAATTGTTCTTGTAATTAGTCCTATTCTAATGAAATAAGACTTTATTATTATTGTTGTAGTCGTTAATTGTTCTTGTAATAAGTAGTTATAATTTATGGTTGCCAACACGTGAGCATTCGCCCAAGTTTTACTACCTTTACCATGAAAGGATGGTTGCAAGAAGAGTCCTTTCTTAATTCAACAGTTAGAAGAGAGTCCTAAAATAGAGGAAAAAAAGAAGAAAAAAAAATAAGCCGACAATGAAGGCCACATACGACAAAAATGATAAATGAAAGTTAGTTCTTTTTATTTATTTGTTTTAAAGAAGGCAGTTGGCAACAGGTTAAGGAACTTTCATTATAAAGTTGATGCAAATTATTGGAACATGAAGGTCAAGAAATGAAGGTTTTTCAAGCAGGAAGTTAAATGTCACATTCATAAGTATGGTGTATGCGTGTATATATATATATATATATATGCTTATATATCCTATAGCCAACTAGGGGTTCATTAGTTTTATTGACCAATGTAACATAGAATCGTTTTGTCTTCTCAACAATTTTCTTTTTCTTATTCTTAAACATAATTAGCTTTCAAGCTTCTAAAGCATTCAACGTTTCAATTATTTTCAGATATATGGGTTCAAATTGACATGAGATTTTGGGCAAGCACATACATGCCAGTTTCCATGAGTAATTCCGCTGCTGTTCACCTGTGTTTTGTCGTTATACTCCATATCTCTGTTTTGCAACCTCTCAAGTTCCTACCTGGAAGCACACCAGCCAAGTCGTCTATCTTTGCAGATATCGTTGTGCTATCATCATTCAGATTGAAAAAAGCAACATATGTCTCCACTGAATGCAAAAGCAACAATAAATAAAATCAAGTTAGAGGATACTACTGTAAGAAATCATGGTTAATTAATTATGGCATGTCATCCAAGTACATCCTTGTTATATGGTATACTATTAAGCTACAGAAATGCTATTTGAATGTGGTGGTGGTGGTCCTTATTTATCCACTTTTAATTACATCTAAGAGTGATGAAATGGATGTCCATTAGGAATTTTTTTTTGATATTGATAACACTACTGTTAGCTAACCTTCATGTAGGTGAAATTACATGCAACATCTTTCAAAATTTGCAAAAATATACACTAACCTCCATCAAACTTAGGTGACATTACACTATACCTTTTTATATTTTGTAAGATGTGATATTGCCACATTGAGCACTCGGTAAAACATCACACTAGAGTGTATTTGGTTTAGAGGTAAAAATAGAAATAAATTTTTCATAAATGAGTTATATGTATAAAATTATACATAGAACTTATTCATAAAAAAATTATATATGTAATGTCACCAACTTCAAAGGAATATTAATATAATTTACCCTTATTTATAGTCATAAATTCATACCTACAGTTCCAGTTGCAATCCAAGATCGAATCCCACCATCATTTTGAGCTGCATGAATGGTCAAATTGCTTTATTGAAGGAAAAAGAAAATTTCTACAAGATATAACTTTCAGATATTATTGAATCATTCTGCATAAGGTAGCTATTTGCTGAAGATTTTCTTTTACCTTCGACATTATCCACTGTAGCACACTTGCCGGAATGACCATGGAACAAGGTCCCGTTAGATTTTAACTCCCATCTCTGTATAGATTAGTATATAAATAAATCAGCATCAAATAGCAATGGTGGGGCATATGCAATATATGTACAGATAAAGTTGTACAACCCATAGGAAACATTGTGATGCATTGAAGTCAATATTGTGAGTGAGGTGAGCAATTCTCAACTTCTGATGATGAACCAACACATTTAGGAGATAATTATTTTGCAAATTCACCAGTCATAGTGTCTTGGAAGAAGATTCAATCAACATCACATATATGTCTATGAGCATGTACCAAAATGTATAAGGCTATGAGCCAAAATACCCTTATTGCATATCAAATATGGACTACAGCCTATATTCCACATGGTAATCAAAGGTTGGATTGAACATTAGTCAATACAGATATATAATATAAATCAAATTAAAACGTGCAAATATAATTAAGAGTATTTAAAAGTATTGGTTAATTATCCGATATGAAATGTATCTGATATAGATATATCGACTATTTAAAGTATTATTCGTCGTATACGTAATATACCTGACTTGGTTCAAATCTGGTGCAAGGAGAAAATGGATCTTGTTTTCTGACCTCTTGAGCTTTAAGCTTTCTTTTTGGATAAGGGTCCAAACAGAGTTGATTTCTTTTGATATCAACTAGATTGTACTTCCCTTTGTACATACTATTTTCACCCTGTTTCAGCAGCAACATAGCAAATAAGAATTAAAAGAAACTTAGACTATTTATAGTAGATTGAAGAGACAAGTAAAGCATGATTACGGTGATGAAGTTGGAGTTCCCATCTTGTACACGCAGAATGGTTCCTGATCCTTCTCTAGGTTCTTTTCCTTATAACAGATTCTTTCAAGATTTGGGTTATATTGTTCACTAGACCAACCACTTGCTTTTGGATCAGTGCATCCAGTGAGAACTAATGAAGGAGTAGATGGTCCTTTTACAACATTCCCCTTCATTCTTGACATCGGACAGGCTTGTGATATGAGGAAACTGTCAAAACGGCAGAAAACAATTTGAAACCAATTCATCAAAGATAGTGACATTTTAGAGAAATGTTATTTGCACCATTTTTAAAATTTCTTCGAAAGTACACTCTAAATGTGGTTAAGAGATAAGTTTATCCTTACTCTCAACCAATATTTAAAGGTGCATATGGTTTTAAAAACAGTTTCAATTTTCACTATTTTTTTTTTAAAATTCTGAAAAAATAAAAAACTAACTGAAAATAAAAATTGAAAATTGTTTTCTAAACCCAAGAAAATAAAAGAACAACATCAAAATGAGAGATGGTTGACATGCCTCTTGATTATCAGCGCTTAAATAGTTTATATTCAAAAGGGTAGGATTTGTTATAAGGCCGTATGTCCAATCATCAAGCTTCAGAAGATCCCCTCCATACATAAGTGGAGACTTTGCCATAGACCACAAAGTCATCTGTGAAATAAGAATACATTCACTCAGAAATCATAACTTTTTTTTCCCGCTTCAATATATATAACAATGCAATTCAGTTGTTTTCTTGTGAATATACCTGAGTTCTTTGCTCATCCTGAGTAAGCTTAGTCGACCTATGTGGACCTTGATTGACACCTATTGAGAAAAAAGGGGGTGTAAGCACACATAAAAAAGGAAGTTTTATCATCTCTATTCTTTAAAATCTCAAATTCAAAAAGCTCATTGCGAGTCCTGTTATTTGAAGATACAATTTGTGTACTTGAGTTCCCAATTTATTTGTATATAAATCATTATGAATTGATTGACACACAAAAAATATATGTTTCGTTTCAAGTTATGTTATTTGTATAAGGTATGTGAGATCCAGAATTAGATTCTTCTCCATCTTTGATGGGCCATATGTGTTCTGTCTTACATATGTTATATACAAATAACATTCTCCAATTCTATATGTATTGGGATACAAAATTATACTGTTTAGAACGAAGCCTCATAACCTGGATCAGTTAGCCATCCAAATGGCAGCATATCCAAATCAGGAAATGATTTTCCATGTAAACCTGCTGCTCCTATCAACTTAGCTGCAGCAAAATCCCTGAAAAAAATAAATTAAATGAATCAAAGACGTATATAATATAATAATTTGATGGCATATTAACAGAAGAGACATGTATGGAAGAGCAGTACACATATTTTCAAGACAAACATAGGTATTTAATTAATTAATTAATCACCTTATTACATCAAAATGAGCTACAATTGCTGGCCATTCATCCCAGTCATCTCCTGTTATCCGGTATTGGTCAACTATAGAACTGAGTCCATCAGCCATTTTTGGTGTTGCACTGACTCCAGGGGACAGAGAAAGTAATATGTTGTTACCAAGGCCCTCTAGAGTCTGCAGAGAGCAAGTCAAATGGTACAAAAATTGTCCATGTCTAGGCCTTAAAATGGAAAAATAAAAAAGACAGAAAGTGACTACTATAATTTAACTTGCATTGTACCTGTGCTACGATAATTATTTCATCCTCATCCAAGTCATCACCAAACACACAATCAAGTTTCACTGCAAGGAAAGCACAAAGTCCCATATCAATCAATCAATTTAAAGCTATACTATGTAATAAAATGCATTTAAAAAAGCTTAATTAGTTGGAAACATCATGATTAGTTTATTGCATATTCTTGTGAGAGTGATAAACAGAAGCATATATGTTTTAGTAGCCTTGAGTACCAAAATCAACTCCCCATGAAGCATATAGCGTATAGATTGATCTCAAAAAGGCTGTTCCAGCTCCTGACGTAGCATTTATAGCCATGAAACCACTAGTCATCCATTTACAAGCCCTGTCAGGGATTCCTATGTCTTTTGCGTGCCACACGTGACCAGATTCCTGATAAGCTTGTCCCTACCAAGTTGCAAGAGGGAACAGAACAAAAAATTAATCAAAGTTTGACGAAAATTTTGATGTATACACGCTACATAATGCAACAAATCACATGAAAGTGAGAGGAAAAATTCGGCTATATATCTTAGCAAAATTATGCATCTACTTCTTTCTTATTTACAAATAATTTAGTTTTACATTTATTCCACAATGACAATAACAACACAGCCTTTTCTTACTAAGATTGAGTTTGACACGAGAGTAAAAGTAGACATGAAAATTTTAGCGATTTAGTTTCATGTAATTTTACTCATGAATCTAAGGTGCTTTTTTTTTTTTTCTCTTACTTCTATTCTTATACTAAACTAGCCCTTAGTAAGTGTTTTTCATTTACATGGATCCAATTTAATCTAGCTAGGTTATACTTTGAGAAATTAATGCTAGTATATTGTCAATGTAAAATTAAAAGTATTAGACAATCATACAATCTCTCACAAAAACACACATATAAAATAGCATATAAGTGAATGATAATAATGTATTAAGAGCACACATTAATTAAAAGTGTACTCCATGAAAGTTATCGAATTTCTTAATTAAATACCAATTTCGATTATGACAAGAGGTTAGTATCAAATTAAACTATATGGTAGGAAGGAATTAATTAAGATGCACAACGTACCGATGTTGTATCTAGTATAGGCGTGTTGCTATCATATGCTTGTGTACTGAGTCCAGCCATAAGATGAATCCCAAACTTTAAACCCAAGTTATGAACTTTATTTGCTACTTCAGTGAACCCTTTCCCACCACTCGAAGAAGGCCACCTTTCAGGGTCAGGGAGCAACCTGCCCCATTCATCAATGGTATCAAAGCCACGAGAATCCTGATTACCCTTCAGGTTCCTATACCATAGGTAATCCACCACAGCATACTGCATGCATGATTTTGAAGGAAAGAGTTATTAACTGATTATCATCCAAACAATCTTTTTTGTTACACATTCAGAAAGATATACATGTAATTTTTGAAAAAAAAAATCATGATAACTATTTGGATAAAATAAAGTGATATGACTCACTTATTTGCACAATAACTAATAATTATGACACATAATTCTGAATACAAAATTTTGACAAAAATTCTTGTTGTGTGACATTTTCCTGTCTAATCTTGTTTAAAGGAACATGTGTCTACCACTTGAACAAATCAAATGTTAATGAAATCCAAACATCTAATATTAAAATAAATGAATTGTAATTCATAAGGAGAACCTGATATCCATGACCAAGGAGCCGCTGAGAAAGTATTTGAGCATTCTGCAAGTATTCTTGTTCAGAAATTATCCAGCTATAGGAATCATAGGAGTTCCAACCTCTTGGAGGGGAGGTCACGTTCGCCATACTGAAAATGAACAATAATTAAATTAATCCATTATTTGTTTGCTTGATATGCGTATAAATTTAAGAAGATCATATTAAAAGACGGATCTTCCTTTTTCCTAAATCAACTTATAATTATTTATAATTTTGTAATCTTATTTTATCTGCTTTGGTAATTACTTTGATTATTTTCCTCATCTACATAATATTCTCTCTCTTCGTTTGATGTTGATAAAACTAAATTACAAAATTGTCCATAATTATAAGTTAATTCAAAAAAGAGATGGAAAATTGTAATTTACTTATTTTCATTAATATTTTATTTTTTCTCACATCTATAAAATGTTTTCTCTTTTTTGTGAATAAAATAAAATTACAAAACTTTACAACTATCAGTTAACTCATGAAAAAAAGAGTTATATTTTTCCGTTCCAAACAAAATGTAAAAGTCTTATGAAAAGGGATATATATATATATATAATGAAATGAAAAGGATAAAATATAAAATGTTTGGTCATGTTTTAATTAGTGATTATAAAAATTTATATTTATTTTTCATTTTATCGAATTAAAATTAAACATATATCTACCTTTTCACTTCTAAAATAATATATATACTATAAATGATGCTTTTAAAAAATAATTAAAAGGATCAAACAAAATTAACAAGCCAACTCTTCATTTTTAATTGAGAAAGAAAGAGAAGTGTTATTTTAACACATAAAAAATGAATGTAACACACCACTTTTTCATTATTGAATAATAAAAAAAGTGGAAGCTATCATCATTCAATGATTATAAAGTGATTGTCTAATAGATATACATTTTTAGTTGTTTGAGATAATATTTCTCAAAAAGAAAACCATATTTCAATATTCTGAAAATCATACCGAACTGTCTAGTTGAGCTGAGAAACCAAAAAAGTTACAAATGTCAAAATATTCCAACATGATTCTATCCTGAACGGAGAAGCAAAGGAAAAGTTGCTTCAACCTAAATCATACTTTGGAAAAAAACCATGATGAAAAACTATGAAACATCATTTTGCTAAACATCAAAGTTATTTTACTGCTAACGCGTTCTTGAATGTTTCACCATGATTTTGGGCAACTAAACGCAAAACCAAACACTCTGGTCCAAGTAATTTTCAATTCAATCACAGCTCGATTACAGCTTGAGAATAAATTTAATAAGTAAATTTGCTGATTCAAATTTTAAAATAATGCATTTTTTTTCTCTCTGTCTTACTCTTGCTTAAACTATAATTAAACCATCACAAAAACTCACAAGTAACAGCATGACGCTGAAATTATATAGAGGAAGACACGATATATGATGATGATGGATCAATGACATACCTTTGAACACAGACACAGTTCAGAAGGAACCAAAGAGAGATGACACAGAAGAGGAACTTCATCGTTGTTACAGGGCACGTCCCACTTCCTGTTGTTCAACATGATCCAAGCATCACAGGTAATGCAAATATTTATAAGTCATAAAATATAAAAGGAACGAAAATTATATTTCCTCCTATTCAATTCTGCTACAAACCCTTATAAATATTACAATTAAGTAAGTTTTTATCACCTTTTATATCTTTCCTATAAAGCTTTTTTTTTTTCCTTTAAAGCTTTATGTTAAAAGGAAAACTCATCTCAGTCTTAAATTAGGTGATTTCTATGGTACGCACTAAAAAATAAAGGGTTTCAAACCCTTTCTAGTTAATCCAATGAAATTTGGCCTTGTATTTTAATTTTAGTATACCCAAACACCCACTCGTCACTAATCTTTAATTTACGCTTAAACCTACAATTTTTTTTCTTACAATTTTACCCAAATTAAAATTTATTCCCAACCATCCTTCTCATAGAATCCTAGCCCCTTCCTCATGTTTGGCCCTTGAATATTTGCCTAGACTGGGTGAAAACCAGTGAGGCATTCACAAGCCACCCACATAATTAGTCGCATTTTTCTTTATTTGGATAGGTATATGAAGGCTCAACCTATAATTACAAGTGATAAGCAATACATGGTACAGATACATAGCGTTCTAATCAAAGAACGCCTTCGAACAATCATATTAAATCTATCCTATTTCATAAGTGTGTTATGGATTAATACACCATCAGAATCCCCAAGAACATTATGTGAATATTGCTTTAGGTAACACATTACATGTAGTGATACCCCCTGCGTGACCGTATGGAATACTTTGGCATCAGGATAACAATGTGCACTAGCTAGTTACCACAAGGATATGCGTTAAATACTTTGGAACCCTTTTTTTAAGTGGGAATCACCTTATAATTAATCATGTCTCTAGACTTATTAAACACTTATAAAGGTAATTACATATTACCAATCAATATATATAATAACCCAAAAATATGGATGGATGAGCGGAATGTCGATTAATCAACCAACCTTTCCATTACCGGCCACTTTCCTTGAAAGCTTGTTTACCAATTACCATAATTTGACAAGAGACGCATGGCTTGCACCAGCACCATTTTCTTCACTATTTTGAAATGCGATCTATATTATTCAAAAAGGACAAGATTATCTATAGAAAAACCATAACAACTTTAGCTATTTTTGATGCATTTTTATGAAGATTAATAAACATTTTTTATTTCTATGTACGGCATGATTTTCATTTTAAATTTAGTTTATATTCTATACCGTGTCATATTAAGAATATTTGTAAATATAAGAACTGAAATAGTTTTTTCATATATATCGATTAAATTAAAAATAATATTACATATAAGGAAAATATATATATATATATATATATCATTGTCTGAATTTAATAACAGTGAGGCCGAGAGCTTTGCTGTTTAACAATTTTGTGTAAGAAAAAGTTGCCATTCTTATCGCCAGTGGCCTTACGTATTGGCACATCACGCTTTTGAGCTTTAAGCTTTTGGCAAATTTAAATGAATGTTGAGTTTCCTTTTTCTGCTTTGGATTGCTCTCCACCGAAAAGCCAGTAAAGCGCTGATGTGTGACTGCGACAAGAGGAGCACGAGTATTTATTGGGTATAAAATCATATCATCATGCATTATTCTTGTTTGTTGAGGTTGGTGAAGATACGGAGTTGTTGTATCCTAAATATCCAAGCGGTAGTAACTTCCCGTAGATATCCTAAATATTTGTGGACGAAAATCAGCTGTTTTTTAAATTGTGTCCATTCTCTATATTATAAATTATTTATTATCATATGATTTTAAAATTTAAATTAATTATTGAATATATATTATTCATTTTACATGTGGCAACAAATAATAATTGACATAATTTGGGACATGTGGTTTCAAATCAATACGTGTATGTGTAATCTTGTCTAAATTGCTTAATCCTATTTTATTTTATCAAAGTACAAGTAATATTAGTGTTATTTGGTATATAAAAAGAATATGAGTGCCTTTAAGAGAAACAAGTTAAGAGTATTAATGATTTTTTCACAAAACTTTCAATTTCAATCCATAGCAGATACTTTCAAAAGAAATATTATCAGCCGAGTTAATAAAAATAAATATAATCAATATTAAAAATGAATAAATAGATTTGTATTAGAACCATTATAGCAATCATGTGTTATAACAGCTGAGTGTTCTATGCCCCTTGATTGCTATAGCAGTAGATCATTATAGCAATACCCAAATGTAAAACTGTGTAAAATGACATAATTTCAATTAGTGACTCCATTTATCCTATAAAAATCCCTTCCACGCGTTTTGGGGACAAATTTTCAAAATCCTTAGCCCCAAAACACTCTCACCTTCCTCACTCTCAATCTCACTTAATCTTACTTCCTTCAAGTTTCAAGATAAGAGATTTGTTATAGATTATGCCATATTTCTCTCTCTATTCTTTCATGTTTTTTAGTTGGATGTTATTTTTCTCATTGTTGTCAAGTGAGAATACTCCTCTAATGTTCATAGAGTTGTTTTAGAGTTATCATGAATCTTTCATGGGTTTCTTCCTTCAATGGCATTGGTATCAACCTCCTCTCAGAGCTCTCTAGGTGTTAGCACTTCACGTTTACTCATCCAGGTGAGTGAGTTTGATCTTATGACCATATTTTGGTTATCAGGAATATATTTTCTAGAATCATGGAACATTTAGAATATTTGAACTTGAGCTTTATCATGACATAGATTTTATGTGTATTTTTGCAGAACTTAAAATATGTTTTGAAGTTTCTTATGGAAATTGATTTCAGAAATGCATGAGACCATTCTTGAATTCAAATTATTAAATATGATTTATTTATAATCCTATATATGATCTATGATGATAAGATTCTTTTTTGCAATATTTGATTGGGATTATGAAAATAGAATGATATATGATGATTAAGAGTTGTTGAACCAAGATTACTAGAACCCTTTTTGAATCATAGCATGATTTTAGAATATAGAGTTACATAAACCAAAGCCCAGTAAGATTAATGTTAATTTTGTATAACAAGTTGCCCACGAGGGCAAATTATCCTTACTAGATTAGTTCATGAGGGACTTGGTTTAGGTTTAAATATTAGAGAGGTGCTCTTATTAATAAGGGACTTTCACCTTACAGTTAGTGAATATTATTTTCTATGTTAATTCCTTAGAAATGAATATGTTTCTTTCAAACTAGTGTTGTCACAGCTATTATGTATTTTATATAGAAATCATTTTTGAATGTTGTGTTAATAATTACGTACCTTTCTTCTGTCCATGTATGGTTGTGAGTGAGGATTCACACCTCACCCTCCCTCCTTTTCTTTAGATAAGCTGCATTAGATCCTCCAGCCTCATCCTCAGTGGTGAGCTTCACTTCACAATGGAATATTTTGCTTTTTATATAGAGTGTTCCATGTTGTGTGGGTAGGTCCAACTATACGCATTCTTTTTACATCATGATTTGTATTGCAAGTATGAATTCATAGTTTCATGATTCTTTTGTGTAATGAGCAACTTGATTTAATTATATATATTATGATTACCTAGACCTGATTTTATGAAATGAAATTATGTTAATAGTTATGATTTGAAATTGCAAGTTAAATTATATTTAGAAATTGATTTTCATGATTAAATTATGCATTTAGTAGTACAATTCAGCAATCATGAGGCTTAGTTGGAATGAGTTTTTTATGTGCCGATCATGTTCCAAAATCGGGTCATGACAATATTTGATTTTTATATATATTATTTGATTTTTAAATTAATGGCAATTAGTTGTTAGATATTTGATTTTTAATTTCAAAATTATCAATTAAAATGAAAAAGTCTTAATTTGATTTTGGCTGAATTGATTGTATTCACTATTTGATATTTAAAAGTTTAAATATACTCAAAGGATGAAAACTTTTAAATAATGAAGAAAGAATAAAAATGCTACTCCTACTTTAAATCTTATATATTATTTATTGGGTATATTATTCACTATTTGATATTTGAAAGTTTAAATATACTTGAGCTATGGAAACTTCTAAATAATGAAGAAAGAATAAAATCACAATTGATATTTTATTTTTATATATATTATTTTATTTTAAATTAATGGAAACTAATTCTCAAATATTTCATTTTTAATTTATGAATCATCAATTAAAATGAAAAGTCTTAATTTCTCAAATACGCCTATTACATGAGAGAAGCGATAATAAGTGGGAAGAGAAAGTATAGAAAAAAAAATAGTTAGATGTTATTTTAAGAAGAGTTATGATATTATAGTTTGGGATTTGTAATAAATCCTACATGGAACAACATATATTAACTATTTAAAATAATTTTAAATCATAGATAGATATAATATTATAAAATTGTTAGCTATATGATATCCCAAAATATATAAGATTTATTGTAAACTTGAGTCTATATTAATATTTTTATTTTGAGAAATATGAAGTAGGTTATATATTATGAATTTAATTTAAATACACTATCTGTGTAAAAAAATTTTACATAAATATTCAATCATATATTATCATATAAACAATAGTGTTTAACTTAACCACTTATTACATTCAAGATCTTACACATAAAATTACAATATATAATTAAATTACAATATAAAATTCTTTGCACCAACAATACATTAAAAGTAAGCTCTTATGGTATGCATGCCTAGTTAGAGGTTAAAAATGAGGTAAAAATTTTATGTACGAACTTTATGTATAAAATTATATATATAAAACTTTATTGTTTTGACCAAAAAAACTTCATTGTGAACTTTTAATTCGCATTTTTTATGACCAAACCAAACACACGTTAATATTATTTATCTTTACTTCAGAACTTAAATAAATAAAAGAACAATAAAATAATTTTGTCATAAATTTTTTTCCTATCTCCTCACTTGGCATAGATTAGGGGTGAAAGTGAGTTGAGTTGAGTAAAACTTAAGCTCAACTCGTTTAACAATCGAGTCTAACTTTCAAGCTACAGCTCAGCTTGCTAAAATCTCACCAAGCTCAAACTAGCTCATGAATTATCTTATTTAAATATAAATTGAGTCTTTTAACTTAATAGGTTAGAATTTATATAATAAATATATAGCCTATTTTTAATATAATTTACCTACCATACACGTGATGCAAAATATGAAAAACCTATCAAGTTATATTTATTGTTCACAGCCAACACACCATAATACATATAATAATAAATACATACATATAATACGTAATATAATATAATATATACACATGTATATCATTATATTAAGTCAATTCATGAGATAATGAGTTAAATAAAGTAAAATTCAAGCTTGACTTATTTAATAAATGAGCTCAAACAATTAGTACATACTTGATTAATGACCTCAAAAACTCATCTTATTAAGTTGCTAATGAATAAAGTAAAAAATAGCTCAAAAACCTATTTTTTTAATTATTTTAGGTTCCTATAATTTTATTCAATTTTTGATTAGATCCTTATAATTTTAAAACTTGTAATTAATCCTATATTATATAAAATTTTCAGTTGAGTCACTCAAATAATAACTATTATAAAATATAGAGGAATATTTTATTTTTTATAAGTTATTATTTGCAGGACTCAATTAAAAAAATTTATATAATATAGGAATTTTAGTATATTTTATAATAGTTATTACTCAAGTGAGTCAATTAAAAAATTTTATATAATATATAAATCTAATTATAAGTTTTTAAATTATAAAGACTTTTATTTTTATTTTTTTACACATACAAACCATGAATAGAACCAGGACATCCTATGTTTAAGGCACCAAACCCTGTTCCATTCCCACTTGCTAGAAATTATTTTGTAATAGTAAGAATTATATGGGCGTTTAGAGTGACGTGGCGCGTTGCATCATGCTGCAATCTTAGCCATCACGTGGAGTTCTCTCACCCTCACAATGCTCACAGTCATGACCCCACGCACACAAACTCTCTCTCTCTCTCCCCTCAAATCTCACACACACAAAAAACAAACAACCACACCCTCTCTTTCTCTCTAAAAATCGCAACCGAAAGAAGAAGAAGAAAAAGCAAGCAGCCAAAGCCACACCCCCGGAATAAAAACCATGGAAGACTTCTCCGCGGGGCCGCTCGTCCCCGCCGTCGTCAAGTCCGATCAGTCCAAGCTCCCCGCCGACGACTCCACCGCCGCAGTCTCCGGCGACACCTATCTGGCTGCGGCGACGGCGGAGATGTCGGAGCCGGATAGGGACTTCCTGTGCCCGATTTGCATGCAGATCATAAAGGATGCGTTCCTAACGGCTTGCGGACACAGCTTCTGCTACATGTGCATCATCACTCACCTCCGCAACAAGAGCGATTGCCCTTGCTGCGGCCACTACCTCACCAGCAGCCACCTCTTCCCTAACTTCTTGCTCGATAAGGTTGGCCTCATTCCATTTCCGATTCTGCTGTGTTTGTTTCGGAGCTGAAAAACTTTGAATTCGATTTTTCTTCTTTTTTTCCTTTTTAGTTGGAAGTGATATTAGCCTTTTCTCGGATTGGAATTGCGTTGTTTTTGTTGCGATTGAGAGAAGAATCTGGGTAATTCGGAGTGTAAAATAACTTTGAATTCAAATTTTTTACTCTCCAAGTGATATTAGCCTTTTTTATTTGGATTGAAATTGCGTTGTTTTTGTTGCGTTTAGGAGAAGAATCTGTGAATTTCGGAGAGCAAAAAACTTTGAATTCATTTTCTTAAGCTTTAAGTGATATTAGGTTCGATTGAAATCGCGTTTTAAGTGAAGAATCTATGTGTTGCTGAGTCTTATTTTATTTTTGTAGAACTAGAAATCGTCAATTGAATGTTGCTTTTGAGTTTCTGGTTCTTTCTCTTGTTTTTTTTTTGTTCGTGATTCAGTGCTTGTGGTGTTTATGTTACTGGCACGATTAACGTGGTGATTCTTGTTTTTTCAGTAATTTGAAAGTGTGAAAGATTGAATGTGTGATTTTGAGCATAATTTTTATATCTTGAATGGAATCTACTTGAAATGCAGCTCATTGTTATACGGTTTCTGTACCACATTTGTAGCTACTAAAGAAGACGTCTGCTCGTCAAATATCGAGAACAGCTTCCCCCGTGGAGCATTTCCGCCATGCGTTGGATAAGGTTTGTTTCGTCCTAGTTTCGTTACTTTTGATCTGGAGCTTTGTCATAGCTGATTCTGTTTTATTTTTGTAAATTATCATAAACATAATTCGTTATTGCTTGTTGTTTTAATCCAAAAGAGTATTTAATTTGTCACTCTATTGTGGATATATGCCATCTTGATGTTATGCCATGGTAATGGGGATGAGTTATGCTAGTTACACTTAGGTGTAAGGTTTTCATCTTTGATAAGGGACATGACAGAACTGCACCAACATTTTGTTGTGGGGACTACTGACTCCACTGCTAGCCAAGCTAATTTTGCACCAATGAGAGGCTTTTTCACAATTATAGGTCGTCCATCTTGCTTGTCCAAGCTCCATTGAATTATGAATATAATTCTTTCCAGAAAATTTAAATGCTCCCCCTATTGTGCCTGGGAATACTGTAGTATTTGCCATGTCAATTTCCTGGAAGAGAAAATATGATTAGAGTCATTGACAAAAGAATTAGTTTTAACTTTCAAGTCTAGAGTTATTTTTCCAATATAATTTATGAAAAGGCTTGAATTAAGTTGTGGACTTGTTTGTTTATTAACTTTTGTTCGAATTTATACAACTTAGTATGCTGAAGGTCAGTCTCTAGTTACATGTTTCTGCTTGATGTGAGTTTTTGAAATTTGGACCAAGTCTAACTGTGTAATTGCTTTATTTAGTTGGTGATTCCTTTTATTTATTTATTTATTTTGAATCTTGAAACAGGGTTGTGAAGTGACGGTTAAGGAGTTAGACACCCTTTTGTTGCTCCTTGCAGAGAAGAAAAGGAAAATGGAACAAGAAGAAGCTGAGAGAAATATGCAGATCTTGTTAGACTTTTTGCATTGCTTACGGAAGCAGAAAGTTGATGAGCTGAAGGAGGTGTGCTGGCTGTGATCTCTATCTTCTTTGTTATGATTAAAATATTGCTATCTTCTGTTTCCCTTTTTCTTTCCTCTGTTTGCATTAATTGGTCTTTGCTGTACTACTTAGATATGTTTCTTTGTGATATTCATTGCTGTATTCAATTGGTGTTTCATTTACAGGTGCAAGCCGATCTCCAGTTCATAAAAGAGGACATTAGTGCTGTAGAGAAACATAGAATGGATTTGTATCGTGCAAGGGACAGGTACTCTGTTAAATTGCGGATGCTTGATGAGTCTGGTGGAAGAAAATCGTGGCACTCTTCAATGGACAAGAACAGCAGTGGTCTTATGTCTAGTCCTCTAAATCTTAGAGGAGGGTTGTCTTCGGGAGTCTGTCTAAGAAAAATGAGGGAAAGTCCCAAATCAGCGTTCATGGACATGGAGTGCAGAGAAAAGATGCCATCAGTGGATCAGATTCACAATATATAAATCAATCAGGCCTTGCTCTAGTTAGAAAAAAGAGGGTGCACACACAGGTTAGCTCAGTTCACTTTTCTGTGCTTGAAAGCTTCATTTCTTAAATTTGTTTTCCAATGCGAACTGGGCTTTGTCTATTTGGAAAAGCTTTCTGGCAGAATTTTTCATTTTACCATGAGAAAAAGATACGCAACATTGGAGGTGTTTAATATTTTAGCTTCTGAACTTGTCTAAAAATTAGAACTTATTCCTTAGACGTGCTTTTTGATACCACCTAAAGCAATTCTGGGTTGTTTAAAAAAACAAATCCCATTCAAATATGCACTTAATGCTACCCAAAAATATCACTGGCTAGCCCATTGTTAGCCAAACTACTTTTTTGTTTTGTAGTCACTTTATGTTGCGACAAGCTTCAGGATTGGCATAGCCAAAGCACATCTTAGGAGAGAATTTGATTTGTCTCCCAAGCTATTTGGTTATATAAAACTTGTAAATAAAGCAATGGAGTTTGCCAGTTAGGATGGGAAAGGCTAAAATATGAGTAGTGCCTTAGTGGACTTGAGGAATGGTAGAGAGTGTTGCTGGGATGGCTTGTATGCAAAAGAAGACAAGAAAATATCATTATCGGGCTCCTGTGAACTGTGGCTTTGGATAGTAACTTCATCATTGGATGAAGGTGATGAAAAATACGAAGAATTAATGATTTTGATATGTTTAAGTAGAGGTATATGAAGGAGTCCAGCTGGAAACAGGTCTGGGTGATACTTTCAGTTAAAGAAAAGAAAATTTGATGACAAAAAAAGGTAGACCTAGATTCATGCTTTAAGATGGAGTTGAATCAGTGATCTTGCTGTTCATTGACACAAGATGGTATGTCTAATGAAATTTCAATGTTCTCAGCAACCTAAAGTCAGGTGTTGCATTTATGTACTACAGTACTAGGGTATTTTAATACAGACTTGTTAAGGGTATTGTCTGTAATTTGAAACCATTGCAGGCTTTGTTTCTGCCAACAAAATCGAAAGAAAGACCCAAATATCATAATAGAAGTTCTTGAGACCCAAATTGGAGCCCAATTACATTGTTTTATCAGTCATAGAAAATACTAAAATAACTATGAAACCAATGATATTATTGGAAAAAACTTAGCATGGCAGAGTAGCAGACACCATACAGCTTATGAAAAACAAGACTTGTCCCAAAAATAATGTTTCTTTGCTGCTTATGTTTTCTGTATGGCCTTGTAACTAAAGTAATGAATTTTTTGTTGAGAAGAATTTCTGGTATATGCTGCCTTCTATTGTTTCTATTACTGAAATTGCATCCATATGCTTGGTTTCATTTTTTCCTCTCTGAATTCCTTTTGATTCTCTTCCCTCACTCCAGTTTAACGACTTACAAGAATGTTACCTACGAAAGCGACGACATTCAGCAGATAAGCCCCATAGCCAACAAGAAAGAGATACAAATATCATAAGTCGAGAAGGTTACTCTGCTGGTCTTGACGATTTCAGTCAGTCTTGACAACTTTCACACGCTACAGGTATTGCTGCCAAGTTCTTTTCTGTTGTTTGCAATTGCCAATCCAGAGATGTAGTATTGATGTCAGTTACTTTACTGTTTTTGTGAGTCAGCAATACATAGTTATCTTCGACCTTTATTGTTCCATTTGAAACAGTCGATTGAGAGTCATCGCAGAACTAAGGCATGGGGATCTTTTCCACTCTGCCAACATAGTTTCAAGGTGAGTTGTTTTTTGAAGTCTCTCATAGAACTTTTTTCATTCAGCTACATAATTTTATCTCTGCAGCTTCCACTTTAAAGGAATAAACCAATGACTTGTTATCTTTCAACCTATCATCACTTACTGCAGTATGGGTGGCATAACTTATAAAGACACACTATGGGTCAATGATCGTTGTTATCTTACTATAGTCTGTAATCTGTGATTTCTCCTCTATATTATAATATTGTGTATAATCAGAGGCATAAGACCCTTTTTATTCTAATTACTGGGATGAAAAGTTTTCTTTTTGAGCACTGAGTATTGGTAAAGGATTTTGGCATAGATTTATATATAGGGTTGTGACTAATTTTGGCATAATTTGAGTCATGCGCTTGGTTGCTGTACATTATATAGGCGATACATAGATATAGATCTGTTATGTAAAATATAATGTGCATTTGTAAAATATAATTTTGGCATAGATTTATATAAAGGTCTTTGATGTAACATATAATTTGCATTGGTCTTGTTACCATATCTGGATTATCAAGTTTAAGGTCTTTGTTTACTGGTTTTATGTCATGTCAGTGTTAAGAATGTTCACTTATCATGCTGAAGATAGATTATATGGCAATAATAATATTAGGCAGTATGACATATAAGTAGGTTTGTATTTCAATAAGTTGATATACTTTCTCCCGCTGCCATTATTATCATATAATGTGAAGGACTAAGACAGAATGAACTGTATCAGTGAAATGAAGTGGCTGAATCACATATTTATGTTTAAGTACTTAAATTTTCTATGAATACTGTATAACTGAATGCATGGATTGCCCACATTTATTGCAGCATAGAGTTCAACTGTGATGATGATTTGTTTGCTACTGCTGGAGTTTCCCGAAGCATTAAAGTTTTCGACTTTTCTGCGGTAAGATGGACAGCCTTTTACCTTTGCTGT
Source organism: Dalbergia oliveri (assembly GCA_030441495.1). NCBI lineage: Eukaryota > Viridiplantae > Streptophyta > Magnoliopsida > Fabales > Fabaceae > Dalbergia > Dalbergia oliveri. The sequence continues at coordinate 19,044,582 of JAMLFY010000014.1, read as the reverse complement.
CATTCTTGTATTTTTCTGCTTTTTTGATTGACAAGAAACATTTTTGTAAAATTTTGCTTATAGATCTTGTGAATGGGTGCTTCCACTTTTACTTAGGTGGCAACTTAGACCACTCATATTCACATGGCATAAGATGTACCAGTTTTATGAGTTATGAATTGTAAAGTGTTGTGTGTCTCTTAAGTCTCGGAAGCATAATAGAGTAGTTTTGGAAATGATATGGTCATTTAGTCTTCTTGTAAATAGCAGTAGTACGTAATGTCTCTTGAATTATGTGTATGATGATGATAGAAACCATAGATAGAAACTATGAAGTAGAAGAAATGTAGTGTATTATTAACCACAAAAGAAGAGAAAATAGTATGGATCTTGTAGAAAAAGAGAAGAAAAGCCTTGAGCATTATAGCAGCTCAGCTCTCTCAAATGCCTACCTAATATTCTGCCTGCCTCTCTATCCCCAATTCCCTTCCTAATTCCTAAACCCTCACTCCCACGCATGCACTTTCTGTTACACACTCACCTCACTGCACATGTCACTCCCCTCACACATGCATATTTTGTTACACTCACCTCACAGTACATTTCACACTTCCACACCTTCTTTCTCTCACTCATGATGCACTAATTACATTAGGGCCCAAATATGCTTGGCCCAATTCCCCAGCTTCCTATCAGATGATGATTAGAGATAAAAAGTTTAGATGGCATGCTACTGTTCTTCCGTTAATCTCTTATTCTCTTATTCCATTATCACTAGGTTTTATTAGTGCTATTGCTTAGATACCAAGCTGATCAAGTTAACTTCTTTATTTCAACTACCAAAACCAGTTCTTGGGAGAAGAGCCATTCACAACATTTGTCAGAACAAACTTCATTACTTATCAAAGGACATATATTCTATATGATAAAATTGGAAAAGAGATTCATAAGCGTTAGAAAATAGATTAAAAGCATATAGTTTTATATTTACTGCAGTCTCCTTGGAGTTATCTGATTCACAGCATTTCTGGTTTCATTTGTTTTATATTTTAGTTCAGTGCACCTATATAACCAAGGTGAGAAATCTGTAGCAATGCATATATTATGGTGCTGGAGGTGTTGATTTTTAAACACCTCAAACTAGTCATGAGGTACAGGTGCTGGGGATTTGCTATTAAATTTAGTCATAAGGGGTTCACTCTTCTTTTTCCCAAACAACCAATAGATATTGAATACAAAAGTAACCACTGCCTAATGTCTTTACTATGCAGGTTGTGAATGAACCAGCAGAAGCTCATTGTCCTGTTGTGGAGATGACTACACGATCAAAACTTAGTTGCTTGAGTTGGAATAAATATGCGAAGAACCAAATAGCTAGTAGTGATTATGAAGGAATTGTGACTGTTTGGGATGTAACTACTCGGAAGGTACTCATTAACTACAAATGGTCAGTTTGTTCTATTATCAGTTATTTGAGTATCTTAATTCACTGATATATATATATATATATATATATATTCTTTTGATAAAAGATCTTAATTCACTAATATTGTTCTGATTGTTATATACTTGCTATTTTTTTTTCCTCAGTTTTTGACACTCATGAGTATCATTTTCCTTTGGCAGAGTTTAATGGAATATGAAGAGCATGAAAAGCGTGCATGGAGTGTTGATTTTTCAAGGACAGATCCGTCCATGCTTGTATCTGGTAGTGATGACTGTAAGGTACTCTGGCACATATATTTGAAGGTTTTCATGCCTATTAAGATGATATGGAATTTCCTACAACTTGAAATAGCCTGGTAGATAAGTGATCAAATAGTAAACTTTTATAAATTTTGTCTTGATTACTATGAATTGAATGATTGAAAGTAATTCAACTAACTGTAACTTCTGTCGTTTCTTTGAGCAGGTTAAAGTTTGGTGCACAAGGCAGGAGGCCAGCGTCCTAAATATAGACATGAAAGCAAACATATGTTGTGTCAAGTATAATCCTGGATCTGGCAATTATATTGCAGTATGTACCTTTCATTCAGTTAGAAGAGAATATATCGAGTCAATGCACTTCAGTTTTGATCCCATCTGTGTATTTTCTTGTAATGCATCATTTAGCTGCCAACTCATGAATGTCTTTGGCATTTCAAAGTTATATAATTTTTATTATGTTATTATTTCCTCAGGAAATAGTTTTTTTTTTGACCACTTAACCAATGTTGCTATCACTGGTTGGTGATAGAATTGATTGATTGTACTTAAGATGAATGGACCTAGATGTCCTACGATTTGGTTTTGTTGTCTGCCAATTTTATATTATAGATAGGGTGCACCTCAGGATTTAAATTTTAAGAAAATCAGACTATTAGCTGCATGTGTTCAAATCTATTGACAATAATTGCCTGCAGTTGTCAAATTTACAATGATACACTAGATCCTGTTACTTTTCTGTGATAGTGAGAAGTTTGTTCTCTTCGTTATCCTTATAAACATAATATATCTTATACAGTACAATCTTAACATATTTTTCCAGGTTGGGTTGCAGACCATCACATCCATTATTATGATTTGAGAAATATTAGCCGTCCAGTCCATGTTTTCAGTGGGCACAAAAAGGCTGTTTCATACGTGAAATTTTTGTCAAATGATGAACTTGCATCTGCGTCAACAGATAGTACACTGCGGTTATGGGATGTGAGGGAAAACATACCAGTGAGTAATTTAAGCTAAATTGTGTCTTGCGTTTGATTGATTGTTGTCAGGTTGTCCTTCATTACTTATTGAATTTGTTAACTCCTATGGGCCAAACTTAGTTGCTTAATTTATCAATAACCAGTCTGCATGCAGCTGCTAAAATTCATGTGCTAGCCTATAACTTTATAGTGAAAGTCTCAGGATCTGTACTGTAATACCAATCAGAACCATCAGATACTTTTTAATTCAATTTTTTGGCTGAAGTGGATTGGTTTTAGAGCATTTAAAATGGACTATTAAATTGGTTTTGAATTGTGTAAAATGGACCTAAGCTTTGTCTTCTACTTCCTAAAATTTTTAAATTGGATAATTTGTACATTTTCAAATAAAATATTGTATATATGAGTGTATATACAGTTCTATTCAATATGCTCTCATTTGCATATTCCAGAATTTTCTAAACATACCTATCTGTTTGTCATATTTTTATGAAGATGATGCTCATTCATGTAAATTTATGCTAAAAGGGGTTTACCTATTTTCCTGACCCCTCCCCAAACCACAATAAGGATTGTGGAGTTATGTAACCTTATTTGATAAAAGTGTCAAACCATTGCTTGAAGAACAGTGGGGTGCCATACTATATGATAGTGCCTTTGTCTGCCATGATTATTGAGGAAACAAGGCTTCCATAGCCACTGAGGTGTGATTGTGTTGGCCACCCAAGGCTGTTAACTAATATGAGAGAGAACAGAGGGATGGAGTTAGATAGAAGAGAGAAGGGGAGGGGGGGGGGTTTCAATATAGCAAGACATTATTCATCCAATTAAGAAATGGTAAAAATTTGAGTATTTCTTCCTCCCCAGTGTGAGTTGGTAACTGCCTATATTTGAGGGATGTAATTGACGTTGCTTTTGTGTGTGGCATGAGAGCTCCAACTTATCATGATTTTAGTTTGTTGAAGACCACAAATGGATTCAATTTATTTGTATTTCTACCACATGGTTTTGAGGCATTTCGTGGGCTATTACTCCAGAATTTGGATTCCATGAGAATCTTGTGACTTTTGTTACTGATGTTTTGAGATTGATCTTTAAGGTCAGTTATTTTCTTTGGGTCTATGGGGCTACTGATTTTGGTTATCAATTGTAATGAATTTGCTTAATTGCCTGGCTGTTAACATATTAATAGCTACCATAAATTTGTAAACTTAAAATACTGTGTACTGTGTACAGGTTCGGACTTTCAGAGGCCATGCAAACGAGAAGAACTTTGTTGGTCTTACAGTAAATAGCGAGTACATTGCATGTGGCAGTGAAACAAATGAAGTATTTGTCTACCACAAGGTTTGTGATGTTTGATTGTATGGTCAGTTTGTTACATGTGCCTTGTACATAAGTGAAGATTCGATCATCCTTTGCAGGAAATCTCCAAGCCTGTCACATGGCATAAATTTGGTTCACCTGACATGGATGATGCAGAGGATGAGGCAGGATCTTACTTCATCAGCGCTGTATGCTGGAAGAGCGATAGCCCCACTATACTATCAGCAAATAGCCAAGGCACCATCAAAGTACTGGTGCTTGCAGCTTGAATGAGTTGCAAGGAAAGCTGAATGGAATGTGTAATGTGTATCATCCTTCTTCCTTCCATTGTTTGTACCATTTCTTAATTGTACATAATATTTGAGTGTATATGATAGAATTTAGAGATCTTAATGGAGTGAAGTAGTTTTTGAATACTTATCTTGTGATAAACCAATCAAGAGATTTAAATTTTACTTTTACCAATTAAGGACCTTGGCTTTGTTTAAAAATATTTTATTAGAAAAATGTTGAGACGACAAAAGTTTGGCGTATGAAATTAATCTTTAACGTGAACAATTTTTTTTGGTCAATTGATAAATATTATCAGTACCTTTTTTTTATTATTATTAAAGTGGAGGTTCTTAATTGATAAATTTTAAAGTTGTAGTCTTTAATTGGTTTATCACATTGTGGTTGAGGTCCTTGGAGGACACTGTACGAGTGTACTAATATTAGAAGAGGATATGCATTCAATTGTTTTGACAAGGGAAGCAAAGAGCCAAAGACTGTCAAGGCCCTCGTGATTCTGATTGAGAACAGATTGAATATACTAGTCTAGATGTTACTGCCCGTAGATTGCCATGACATCAGTGCCAGTTGTTATTTGATTCTCTGTACTCTGGTGGTATTTGATTTAGGTGTTAATCCATGGGTGATTAACACTTCATCTTCTCACTCTACAAACTTTCCAACTTTAGATGATTCTAAGTACAATCCCTTTAAAGAAGTCAAATTCTTTGATATAAATTTCAAAATCATCCCACTTCAAGCCATTTACTTACATATGAAGCGACAATTTCTAAATGCTTTTGGGTATCATTTTAGTCATTTGCTTACCACATCTTCCACTTGAGACGAGCAAAGTCGCACGCTAGTCATTAAAACTTGAAAGTCTGAAGTATATTTCTTGCTTATTATTTCTATTTTTGAATAAGGTGATAATAAGAGCAGCTTACTAAAATAACTAGTCTTATGTGAGAATGCCAGGGGGTCAGAATGATTACCTCCAAGAACTTTTTCTATCTTTGAAGGGAGATTACTCGTGACAACGAAAAAAGAAAGAATTGCCCTACTAAAACCCAGGAGATCTGCGCGGTTTATTTCACAATCTGTTTTCAACCCAACGAAAATAAGGTTATTCTTAATTATATTAATGCGACATCACTGCTATCCTTACAAACGTACTTAAATTCAAATCACTACGAAGATAAGTAATTCTAAAGTGAAATTAAGTAGGAGATTCACTACGTCATTCGTAACTGCCAATAAGTTAAAATTGTGGGCATGTCCCTCTTGATTCAAAGTGGTGGAAGGGACAATGGAAATTGGGAAAGTCAAGTTTGGGAAAGATATATTTAGGTGCACTTAGATAGATACAAGTTTTTTGGTATTGATAGATATAAGATTAATAATTGATATGTAGGAGCATTCACGTAAAAATGAGTAGGATTTGCAGACAAGTGACTCATATATGTTGATTAAAATTTTTGCTACCCACTTTATTTGGAGTATATCTAAGTGTGACCTGTACATCTTGTATTTATGCAGGGATTTCTCCAAGTCTGATCAGTTCAACTTTAACTCAGCACGTATGTAAGTTCATAATCAACATCTCTCTTGACCCAAAAAAAAAAAAAATCAACATCTCTCTCTCTCTCTCTCACTAAATAGACGATTTGTAGCCTTCGTATCAACAAGAGTCGCACCTTTCAACGTAGAACTGAAAACGGGAACAACAAAGTTCTGGTAGTTCCACAATGAAGGGTGGTAATCCATCCTCCTTCTAGCATACATTATATTTCAATCAGAATAGAGGAGATAACTCAATGAGGCAAAAGAATAAGGGGTTCTGGGTTAAAGCTGCTAAAAGAATTAAATCTATAAGAGATTAGCCATTCCTTACAATAGGTAATTCAAGCTTTGATACAAAGAATATACATTCCCTATGCAAAAGACATTACAGATACATACATGATAAAGAAACATATGAAGCTCAAGATGGAGGGATAGCATTGAACATCTAACTTCCTAAAGACTCTAATACAATTATTACATATTATGTCTTTTCAAAATGTTACAAGTTATCTTGACCACAAATATATTAATTTCTTGGACTTGCAAGGTCAAGAAAACTTGAACATTATTCATCAAGTTGAAAAAATTAAATAAAGAACATAAGAAGAATAAGCTCAGGAGAGATATCGCCATAACATTCACCACATTCGCAATATTCTTGTTTGAGTTTTGCAACCTTCACCTCGAGGGGCCATGACAAAGAGCACTGAGGTCATTTCCTGCATTGCACAGGACATGATGAGGAGCCAGAAAAACTGGCTGAGGATGATGAGCTGAGGGAGAGGGTTTCAGATGACAAGCTCAGTTGAATAGTGCCATGAGATGTGAGAGGGAGTGTAGCTAGCAGCTATATATATAATAAAACCTTGCCAGTGTCAGCGACTCAGCATGGTCCATGAGAAATGAAAAAACGTAATGTTTATTTGTATCCATAATTTGTGAGGCCCAATACTCATATCTATTATTGCACATGATGTAGACCAAATGGACTTAATGTGTAGAATGTTGTGTTGATATATTTTCATCATTAAAGTGGCATTCAAACTAAATGGGGTTGATTGGACTCACAATATGGAGGTATATTACACACTCTCATTTATTATTGATTAGATGTTCAAATAAATGGTGTCCATATCACATTCAATAATAAATAAGAATGTGTTGATATAATATCACATAAGTTTGTGAACCTGATACTTTTATCTATTATTGCATGTAGTGTGACCAAATAGACTTAATGTGTGGAACACCGATATACTCTAATTATTAAAGTGGATCCAAACTAAATGGAGTTGATTAGACTCACAATATAGGCACTATGCTGACACACTCTTATTTATTATTGGATTAGATGTGTTCAAATAAATGTGTCATATCACATTCAATAATAAATTAAAATGTGTTGACACAGTAATATCACATATGTATGTAAGTATAAATAATATTTTTCATTAAAAATTTAAAATAAAAAATTGTAATAAAAGACATGACACACTGGGGCAGTGAATATAAATGATGATTACCTGCACGTAAATTTGGGTTGATGTGTCCCTTTCTAGTTAGGATGAGACAGGAAGGATAATGAGAGTTTGTTTTCTTGGGATTCAAAAAAACGATCCCACCATTCTTCCTTCTTGGACCCTTTGGCCCCCTCTTAAATTTTGATGTCAAGGTCTTGCCCTCATTCTGACATTCTTGCTGCCAAAACTGCTAAGCAAAAATAAATAAAAAATTGGGTCTCATTTTGAACCGTGAATTGTTTCTTCCATCAGGTTCACCGCCTTGTACCACATTCTCTTTGCTTCTTAGCTACAACTTTGGGCATATTCCCCCACCCTCTGATCATCGTGTATCCTATACTATAAACAAACCTACGTTTTTTGACCATATAACATATAATATGTTTGGTGCAACTTAGTTATGCATGATTTGTGGCAGTCATTAATTAGTACACTGCACTCAGTTTAGTTCTAGCCTTACACAAAAGGTGCTCATTTTTATGAATCATAGTATTTCCAAGTTACACCTGGTCCTAGGGTCTTATTATAATCTTGAGAGCTTCTTAACTTGATGTGTAAATTATTGAATATAAAATAGATGGGTTCCAGAGACAAACAAAATGAAGGAAGGAAATTTTCAGTACTAAATCTACATCAATGCTAACATCTTGTTGCTGGATAACTATTGCTCATCATGATGCATTAAATTGCAAATCCCAATTTACCAGCAATAAAATAACTACTGAGTTGTTACCAAAAAAATAACCAGTGAGTTATTATTTTAAGTAAAGCAACATAATATATGAATACGATCAAATGGCCAATAGATGATCTCTTCTCTTCTACCCCCTTAATTCAAAAAGTCATAGCCAATAGCCATTTCACTGCAAGACTGTAAGCAGGTGACAGATCACAGAAAAGACCATAATTATTCAATTGTGTTAGACTATGAGCTGGTAGTTTTGACTTTCCATCATTGAATTTACTCTTCTGCAAGGTTTTTCATTTTTCACCATTCCTGATCCATCAAACCTCCTGCTGATCAATCCAAAAGCCATGCGCTACTTAAGGGATGTTCTAGCAAGCAGATTTTTTCCCTCAGCATAGATGCTGTAAATCACAGCCTTTGATTTTTGTTTAATCACTTGAACTTAGCCTTTTATTTATGATTATATAACTCTTAATTTGAACAAAAAAGAATAAGGAAAAAAAAAACCTCTGTGACCTTCTACCAGTTGGACTAGAGAAACTGAGAAAGTATTTAGGACTTAGGATAGAACATAAACATTTTAATGCTTTGAAATTGAATGGGGCCATAAGGGGCATTTTTTTCTTCCCCATTATTTAACAAGTTGTGCAATTGGTCATTGCAAATGAATAGGTTGCCATCTATTGCAGGTCACAGCACAGGAAAAATACACAGAGCTTATATATACTTGGTTTTCAATTTCCCCTTCCCCACCATTCTGATTGACAAAGATAGCACATAAACAAAGCCCTATGAACTTAGCTACAAAGGGTTCTTCCCACCAGTCCTACTTTACTGAATGTTGCTTTTGTCCCTTTGCCTGCAACTTCCAAATTCACACAAAGCACAACCCAAAGCCCTAATTCTCACGTCTTATGTAATAACTCTATATTGCAGTCTCATAATTGTGTAGCCTGCACTGCATTGTAAGGTCAGCCTCAGATGGGGTTCCTTATATTAAATGCCCACTTGACATGGTAACTAATATAGTGCTAATATTTCTGACCACAACTAACAAAGACATGACCAAAATGGAACTAAGAGCAATCAAGGCGAGAGAAAGTTAACCTGCTAAAGTGAACCTGCTTAATAAACATACTCTAATATGTTTTGTTTACTTTAGGTGTGTTTGGTAATGGTTCTTAATTGAAATTAACAAATTATTCAAGTCTTTATCATTCAATCACCAATTCCTCAATGTGCAACAAAAATTAGGGCAAATTATATTAATCTCTAATGAAAATTAATAAAATTCATTCAACATTCCATTTATTTGTAAAAATTGCTCATAAGATTCTTAAGTTTTTAACATTATTACATTGACCTCCCTTAATTATTTTATAAAATCATTATACCGCTTTGCCCTCTATATCACACAATTAACAGTGTATTCAAGAGAGCTAAGTGTCACAAAGGAGATTCATGGTTAATTTCATCAAACCTTAGAAGAGAGGTCAATGTAATTTACTCTATAATTATTTATAGTAATAAGATTTTTTATTTTGAAAAAAAAAAGTGTATGCATTATAAGAAGCAGTGTGATGTGTGTATATTTTGGTGCTAGGGGACCAGTCAATGTTTGCTTGCCAAGACTGTATTGTATTATTGTTGAGACACTGAGCAATTTTGGATTTCTGGAATGGTGTTTGAGAGAGTGTGGAGGGAGGCTGATTATAATTCCCCAATTGAGTGCTACGACTGACCAACTTTTACTGCCTGCTCACAACCTCGTGAAGTCATCATGAAATTTTAACGTCATATGCGACCGCTAGGTCAACCCAAAAGCCAAAAAGTTATGTATGGTATTACCTACTAATTCTATCCAGAATTCAATATCCACACCGATTCGTTATTTTGTTTTTAATCTTCTTTGGAACATCTTGTTGATCAGTAATACACGCGATTTTGGTTTTAGAAAATAATTGTTTATTTTTTTTATTTTGAGTTAATTTTCTATTTTTATGATTTTGTGATAAAAATAATAAGATTTACAAAATTGAGTTTTTAATTTTTATTATTTTTTCATAAAATTTTGAAAATAAAATTTCAAAAAATGAGAACGGTTTTTTGAAACTAAATGTACCCTTAGTTGGTGAATATACGTATATTACTGAACACACTCCATTTTAAAAAAAAAATTAATCCTTTGAAAATCGAATAACGAAGTGAAAATTTGAACATATATTTAAGTGTTTGGAGAACGAACACACTATTTAAAGTCGTGTCTATATGTTCATAAAATCTTACATGATACATTACGAACACATATTTATTAGATTTAATATATGTTCAAGTCCATTTTTATAATAACTTATAGAGTTTTGCTCCCCTACTCTATAATACTGGTTAAAGATATTAGAAAAAACAAGATTTAAAATTTTGTAATGACTCCATGTTTTGAAAATATCAAACTTATATTTCCAATAACAAATCTTACATTTTTTACTCCTTATTGAGTGCCGGCCTTGACACTCGTTCGATAAACACTACCTTTTAAACCTTGGCTTGTCTTGTGTTTTGTGTTAGTGCCATGCTTCATCGATTTAACCTCATTCACATTATTCAAAATCTTCGTCATAAGTTCCCTCCTGAAATTAGCAGGACCATACACCCATAATATGTCCACCAAATCAATGTCAATATAACAATTCCAACCAGAAGATTAGCCACCTACAAACTCAGCCTAAGATCAACCTTTTGCTCTGCAAAATCTATAATTGAAAGCTTAATTATTTTGGAAGGCACTACTCCCGAAAGATGAATGGATTGAGTTTATTAGAGGATATTAGAATTTGTCATTCGGTCAGTAGTTTTCTAGAATATTGTATAATGAATCTTATATGGAGGCTTTATAAGGATAGACTTTTCTAAATAATAGCTTTTGAGGCGTGGTGTATAAGGATTTAGACTTTTCTATTCCAATAATAGCAGATCTTCCAGACTGATGGCTGTGTGTGTTCCTCATACTTATGAAAAAGATGTTGTGGAATACTGTGCGGATATATTGTTCTGAACATGTATGTACACAACTCTCACATGTACACCATCATCATCTGATAATATACCTCATCCCTATCTCTAGTCTATCTATCAAGGATAATCTTTCCTCACATTGTAATGACATTTATAACATGAATATGCATTGCTTATCATAATTGATTTTAGATTTGATAATTCACACTCCAGACTTCTTTTAGTAAATTTCTATTCACACTCAATTCTCTCGAATTTTCTTCGTAGCTCTATTCTATCATGGATTTTGACAAAGTTCGTGCCAATTCATAATATTTCAAAAGATATTGAAGTTTAATGAAAGATCTCTTGCAGAAAAGAACTCCTTTTATATGCTTAGGATGATTGCGATAGATCAAGTGTGTATTTCTAGATGAAATAACGCGATGTACAGATGCAATGCTATATTGTGTTTTTTCTTTTTCATAAAAATGAAAATTAAATGAACTGCAGAATAAAGTGTCACAACAAGAGATCAAGGATGTGATATTACAAAGGGATTTGATTGATTACTTATCCAGTCACACAAGTCCATTCTTTTGTGATTTTTCATCAAAACAAAGCTAGCTATCATATCAGAGAGGATTTTAAGGCTTCTACACCAAATAACTCACAAGGTATCCAATTATATCTCACTAGCAGCTTGCAGGCAGAGAATTACTTCCCAAACAGTCCCTGAATGAAAACATAAGTATCAACTACACAAAATAATGATAATAATAATAAATAAATAAATAAAAATAAAAATCATGCAGAGTAGTTTTACAATGAAACAATTCGAACTTAATTTCAAGAAAACTATCATACTTAGTAGTAGCGTTTGGTAGGGGGAAGGGGAAATAGCAAGTGAAGATGAAAATATAAATAATAAATATGTATAGGGATATTATTAAAAGAAAAAATATTAAATTTTTATTTCTGGATCATGTTTCCATTGTCCCACTTTTGGATGTATAAAAATTTTGTGTTTTTTTATTATAGAAAATTTTTTTGTTATTTATTTTTCCACCAAATTAATTTATGTCTCTAATATCTCCATATTTTTGTTCCTATATCACTATCCAAATGCTACCTAAAAGTGCTAACAAAAAAAGTGTAGCAAAGTCTAATACCAGTCATTGTAACAAAGTTCATACTCATACACTTGCTCACAAGGAAATACATTTTATCTTATGAAGATGATGCGATGCCCAGTAGTTTCAGAACTACATATAACATATGTCACTCGAACATAACTTTAAAATATATATATATATATATATATATAGAAAAAATGAACTAGTCATCTTCTTTTCTCCAAAAGGTTTTAATTAATGATGAGTTACCCAAACCATTAAGCTCTCCCTTGAATTTCGTAATTACATTTATATATAGTAATTTTGACCTTCTAGCACATTAGTATGAAAGTTTTCTAATTTTTAGATGTTAGATTAGGATGATTTTATATATATTATTAGTAAACATGTATAATGATTTTGATCTTATAGCACATTAGTATGAAACTTTGTTTTCAGTAGTACAAGTAGTCAACCTCTTTAAGTCTCAACCTCAACTGGTCACTTGTTGGGCCCCTTCCGTACTTCTGGCCTGCTGGGAGCCCCCATGCTGAATTCAACCCATGATCCTGCCAACATGACTCTCCCCACCCAATGATTGAAGAAAGTATAATATTTTTTGGAAAAAGAAAAGCAAAACGAAAAAATGTTATACTCCTTTCTTTTTACTCCATCTTTCCATTTTTTATTTTTTATGTTTTTTCTTTGTAAAACATCTATCTATTTCTTATATCAAGAAGTATTAAATTTTGTGTTTCTAATACTTTCCACAATGTTATTAATTGTGTTTGTTTTTCAATAATATTATAATTATATAAATTTATATTTTAATAAGAGTAATATGGTCCACTCATATATTTTTAATTTTTGGATAGATAGAATGAAAATTAGAGAGTAGTTTGTTCATCTCCACTTTAGAGACACAGATATCCTTATTTTTAGACCCAAAGAGTTGAAAAAATGAAGTGATATGACAATAAGACTGTGAGGATACCTTTTTTCGTGTGTCAGTGTCAATGAGTAAAATAGAATGTGCAAATAAAATATGAGCAAATTATAATGACCTTTGTTGAGAATTGATAATATTCATTATGACTGTTCTCAATTTGTCTTAGTAACACTAACCTCCTCTTAATATACGGTTTAATGTGTAATAGAGGACGGTGTAATAATTGTATAAATTTAGAAGAGGTTGGTATGATAATTTCACAAAACTCAATAACCTTTAAAGCAAATTTTGTAAATAGAGAGAGATTCGGGGTAAATTTCGTTAAATCTTGAGAGATGACAATTTAATTTACTCATAAAATAACTCAAGAAAAAAAAAATAAATTAAAAAGAAAAGGTAACTCTCTTCACATGCATGTAACCAAAAAAAAAAAAAAACTCTCTTCACATGCATCATGAAGTTTTGGCACTGAATTATTGAACTGTTATTCTGACAAAAAACATGAGGACTATATAATACTTGTCAATTTCTTCGGTACCACACATGAAGTGGATGACAGTAGGCGAATTGAAGAATATGATATGAAATTGGAAGGAAAGGAAGGCATTCCAACCCAATGAGCCCATTATGGGGCACCATGAGATTCGCCAAACTTACACGCAATCCTCAAATCACCTTTGTTGCCTTTAAGGGTACGTTTTTTCTATGGATGAAGCAAACCAACAATGCCATGCGATTCTCTTTTCATTAATTAAGGTCAAACTATGCGGCATTTCAAAGGCTATAACTGCGTCCATTTGTTCCATACACAACTCTGAGAATATATATATATATATTGAGGTACTTGCATAAGGAAAACGCTTTTTTGCACTTTACGTGGTCAAATTCATGTTTGCATATTTACAAGCAAACTGCAGACTTCAACCCTTGGTTCCGTACTTAATGCAGCTCATAACAACAACTAAGAATCTTTTCTTAAATTGCTTAATGGCTTAATGATTAAGGTTTAGAATGCTTAAATAACCAATATTCTTTTATTAGCTCCGAATCAATTTTTTTTTCTGCAACTAATCCTTTACTTTTTTAGTACTGGTATTGTTTGACATTAGTTAGTATGCAACTGTACATGCATTAAGTTTTAAGCAAACAAATGCAATTGCATCCAAGTAAGATTTTCCTTTTTTTTTTAACACCAAGAGCATGCAAAAATTTATCTCTTAGTGCTCAATTCAAATTATGTAACATTATAACATTTTTGAATGATATGTGAATTATAGTTGAATGAGATTCACATCCCATCTAATATTAAATAGACGTGAGTTAAATAAATGTCCAAATATAAGTTATGTTCACATTATATAACTCTGTAAAAAGAAGTGATGGAACCACCATTTTTATATCATTCTCTCTTCATGTGAACCAAAAATGACCCCAAAGGATTAATACAACAATTTTCAGGGTTCAATGAGATAGCGGCTCAACCAAATCTGTAACCTTTCTCTGCCTCATGTTTCGAAACGGTGGACATGTTTCCCTAATATTTGATTTTTTTTGGTCAATCCTAATATTTGATTTGATTAGATTGGAGTAAAAATTTGGCCAAGACTGCTAGTTTCGAAAACGTGGGCTCAGTACACGATCGTCTTGTTTGGGCCTTCAAACTAAATTTACCTTCTTCTATCATAGTGTTTATTAAAATTGATAAAAGTTTCGACCAAAAAAAAATTAATAAAAGAATTCACGACAAAAACATTTAATAATAGAATTTATTGATTAATTTAACAAAATTTATCAACCAAAAAGATTAATAACATGATCTGATGGTGAATAAGAGTGAATCACAATAATTTTAAAAAGTTTAAGTACACTTTTATATATATGAGGTTGTTTCTCATTCAGTACGAATGAATTACAAGAATAACAAAGCACCAACGAAATAACTTTTTATATTCATGATAGGAAGTTATTTAATATAGTAATAAGTATATAAAACTTATTCCTACAATAAATAAATTCCTTCTTTATGTTTAATAGGATTTAATATTTTTTTGATAAACAATAGGATTTAATATTGATACAATGTGAATTTACTTGGGTTGCAGTCCACCTCCACTACAACCAAGTGTTTTTGTTCCATAATTTCAAATATATATAGAGAGAGTGTATTTACTTTTTATATGCACCGATACTATAATTCAATTATATATTATCATATCAATAAAAATGATTAAGTATTATATTCACTATTTAAAAGTTATACAAATTAGATGATTTGATTATATGGAGTTTCACGTCTAAGCATCAAAATTAAATTCATATACGTGTGTGTGTGTGTGTTATACTCAAAATTCATTAAAATTAGATTTTAACTGATTTCATTTTTCAACTTCATTCACCAACAAATTAAATGTTTTTCTTTGATTCTTTCTTCCATTGTTTAACTTCATAATCATTTTTGACTTGTGCTATAACAAGCAAGCACTTTCTTTCGTTGGGATAGAGATATGGAATCTTGTATGTGTATCTTGAACGAGTAAACAAATGCATCACAGAAAGAAACTAAGAAGTCATAAACCTTAAAATTTCATCAGCTGTTTGGTGACTTGGAGCTTTGACATGCATGGAAGACTTGCCAACTCATAAATTGTGTATATTATTCTAGAAACCTATCCATATTCTCAAATCTCAAATCATTTGCGCTACCTTGGATGGCACGTTTTCTTCACAACAAACCACAAGCATGCTCTTCTGTACATTAAAGTCAAACTAACCGGCCTGCCTCTGATCTTAGAGGACAAAACTGAATAATTGTGCACACTTCCCTCATATACTAACATTGTAAGTCGTAACAAACGTAACAATAATTGAATAAAGGGGACCTTTTCTCTATTATTGATCGAGCCATTTGGATAAGGATCGAGAAGCATTTTTACGCTTTGGCCGGTCAATTGTACCACGTTCACACTCTTGGATTCCGTACAAAAAATGTAGCTCATAACTTCTAGGACATTGATCTTTAATTACGGAGATAGTATAAATCATCTAGAATCATAAATTTGACTAAATAAACGTCCTTTAATTTGCCGCAAATCTTTTACTTGTGATTACTGTTCGGAAAAAAGATAGATATATAGTGTGTTGAGCGTGGTTTAGATTAAATTAATGTGACATATAAAGTTTGCAAAAGCAGACAATTTTAGTCTTTTTTTTGTTGTTCATGCTTGAAGAATAATTCAAACAAATTGTGGGCCCAGTAC
Organism: Dalbergia oliveri; assembly: GCA_030441495.1. Lineage (NCBI taxonomy): Eukaryota > Viridiplantae > Streptophyta > Magnoliopsida > Fabales > Fabaceae > Dalbergia > Dalbergia oliveri. The sequence goes on along the minus strand of JAMLFY010000014.1, from coordinate 19,028,234 downwards.
GTGGACTAGTCTATTTTTAACAAGATAGCAACTGATCATCAGCATATGAAAATAATTGTTGCCTCATGCTTTAAAGAAAATAATTATCCACAAACGTTAGATAATTGTCATTGTTACGTATGCCAATTACTATGTTATCTGCCCTTGGTTGGCATTCGATCGAGCGTTGTTTCTTCTTAGCTTGTTTTGAATTTCGTGTGTACATGCATGTTAGCACTGAACACTGTTCTCTTCCACGTGTAAGAGTGATTAATATACAACTTTTATCGTTGAATTGAAACCCCACAAGCAAGAGTTAACATCATACTTTCGTTCACCTAGGAGCACGAATCGAAACTAGCTAGTGATTGAGCGAGAGAAGTTATCATGAACTGCTCAAAAATGAAAGCATGAGCTATTTAATTTAAAATAGACACAGAACCTACCTCTAAAAGCCATAATAATTTTTTTTGGGTGGCGTGGGAAAGATTATACAGTTTATCAAATATTTTAAAGAGAAAAATTGTACTTTATAGCCCTCTTGTGAATTATAAGCCTTGTACACTTTATTAAGAATCTTAAAAATGTGTGGATAGATCATTAAATTTTATTGATTAATGAAAAATAGTTATATTGCACTCTTTGAATTTTAGGTTAAGTACAATTTGCTATCCTAAATTAATAAATAATATATAATTTGATACCCTAAATTTTCTTGAATGTGTTCTATTTCTATAAACAATTGAATTAAAAAGTTAGCAAAATGATCAATTTGCACGATTAATAAACTTTATGGTGGTTGATTTGTATGTTTTTAAAATTTTGGAGATATAGCACACGAGTTATATTTCAGAGGTGTAAAGTGATATTCCTATTTTAAATTTTACCTTTTTTAAGAAGATAAACAAAAAACATTTTGTCTTAATGCAATACCAAATGCACTTTCATTGGTTGTCAGCTAGGGCGAACTTCTTTTTGTTACCCTAGTCGTTCTAACATCATTAATGCCTATTATAGAGAGAGTTGGTATAATTTGAGCCAAGTAAAGAATCGCGGCTTACTTTTTTTTTTTGGTAATGAATCGCAGCTTACTTTGAATGTACATTTTATTAATTTATTTGGATAATGCTTGAAAATAATTGTCAAGTTTATAGAATTGTCCTCCTAATAAGCAATACTGACATACACCATTGGAGGGGGACCATTAGTTATTACTATCTACAAGTCACATTCCATAAAGTTAATTCTAAGCCGTTGCTTGAACAAACTGGTTGTTGTGTTGGTGTAATAATTATGAAAATAGAATTCCTAACAAATTTTCATTCATTGACTAATGGCTCCAGATACAGAATGAGATGGGAACCGTCCTTCGTCTATAAGCCAAGCAATTTGCGCGTCATAAAAGGGGGACCAGCGTAACCCGGAGACAACTGAAATCAAATTGAACCAAAAGAAAATATATAGCAAAAGTCTTAACTAAAATGAGACAACTTATTATTATTATTATTATTTGGGTTGGCACCAAGAAAATGGTTTTTTTTTTTTCGCTCTTAAGTTGTGAAAATCCTTCCCTAGCTTCACGCCTTCATCCACGTCCCAAACAAATTGGAAAGGAAACCTGAAAATAATCACATATATTAGTATTGAAAGTATTGAGATAGACAAGCAAGATCTATATAACTTTATGAACATGTCTTAAAATAGTATAGCCTCTACTCATCTTTATTCAATTTAATTGCCTTAGCCAAGATGGTGTGAAAAAATTATAGGGACAATTAATATTAATCACCACTAACTAGGATAATTAATAAAAAATTAATATGCTGTAATAAAAATATTAAAATAGACTCATTGAACATTACCATAAACTTGTTACAAGAAAACAATGAGACCTTTCATCATCACTACAACATAATTGATTTTTATTAGTTGTCAAAATGGACCAATTGACTCATCAAGTTGCCCACATATTATAAGTTGAAATGTTAAATTTGGGTTGACTCACTTTACTAGCAAGCCAAGAACATGCAACCAGCCCAACTCATATGAGTTGGTGGGTTATGCAGGTTAGCTCACTAAATAATTAAAAAAAAAATCTAAAAATCCTTAAATTTATCTAAAAGACAAAAACTAACAAATAAAATAAAGAAATGAGATTGGGGTGGGCAATTTGGGTGAGAGAGGGGACCTAGAATTTTTTTTTTCTTTCTTTTTTTGGGTAGAGAATGTGAAAAAACATAATGTAATTATGTGACTCTTAGCCCAATATGGGAGAGAGGAATTGAGTTTTTTAAAAGAATTGAATGAACTATATCAATCCATTTATTGACCGCTTTTAAATGAGTCAATATTTACTAATCCAAAACCCACCAAAATAATAAAAAAGAAGAAGAGTGAAAAGACTAAAATCCAAATTATCTATTAAACATATTTAAGTCAAATTAAATTTTACTATTTGTCAGGGATGTATCTACTCACAAAGTATGGGAGCTCATGCCCGGACAAAAATTTTCTTATATATATATATATATATATATATGTATATATTTTGCTTTTATTATTTATTGAATTTGATCCCTATATAAAATTTATGTAAAACTCATTGTTATGTGTATATATTATTTTTTGCCTCCACTACTATTTGATTTTTTTTCTTTTGATCCGTCACTCTATCTGTAATTATCATTACTAAATTAATATTACTAAGAAGAGACTTGTATAAAAAAAAATTGCCAATTAGGGACAGCTACATATATAACTTTGGATTCAAAGTTACTGACAAGAGGGAATCTCTTTTTCGAGAAGAAGGATAAATAAATATGTTTTGCTTCTAGTTGTTGTTTGCACGCATAGATGACCATTCTTAAGGATTCTATATCTACACATAAGATTCAGACACCTCAATCTTTCTTGATCCCTTTCTGTGTAGCTATGTTTGTGGAGTGGAATGGGGATGAAATTATCCACACAGGTAGTTTTCACTTTGTCTGAACTACCAAATAGAGTAACGCTGGTATCGGAAGATTTATGATCCACAATGGATATTTCTTTTTATCATAAACAATCGTCAATGACATACCTCATCTACTTTTTTGGAATGATTCAGTCAATTCAAGATGATATATATATATATAACACCCTTCAATAACTTTTTATGAATATGAAATTTCATCAATCCAATCATTGAATTCAAAGTTATTACCTAATAGATCAAATATATTAAAATTCATATAATTTGAAAATAATTTGAAATTTCATTATGCCACTTTATTTTAATGGATAATATATTTTTGAAAATATAAGTAAATATCAATCACCAGAACACATGACAGTTGTTATCTAATTTTTTGAAATTTGATATACTTGATCTTCAATATAATATCACATAATTCAATGATTTTGATCAATTAAATTCAATTTCTATAAGTAGTTAATAAGAGTATAAGTACACATAACTTATACATGGTATATACGATATATATATATCGGCACACACACACTTTAACCTTTGTATAGATGTATAATATCATGAATTATCTATTTCAATTAGAAATTTAAACTGATAAGTAGAGACACATATATTATTTTATATTTAATACACTCTCTTACATGAATAATTTTCTTTTTTGGATTTGAAGTGTGAGCGGAACTGTTTATTAGAATGGAGAGTAATAAAGATCGAATTCTAGACCATTTTATCATAGAAACTCTAATACCATATCATAAATAATATCTCACAAAATTTTGAACTGATGAATAGAAGGATACATATACATAATTTTATACCTAAGAGACATCAATCAATTACGGAGTTTAATGTTTAATTCAAATATGCTATTTTTAATGACCCGAAACACGAAAATTGAGAGTCCGAAGATCCACCAATCAGACATCACCCAGCTAGCCAGCCCTTAGATGAAATAAGGGAAACAAAAGACTAAGCATTGAAAAGTTTATATCAATCCTCACACGACCACTATATAATAAAAAAAGTTAAAGAAAAATTATTAAAATTTAAAGAGAGATTGTTTTTCATCCCTAGATTGTAATTAAAATTTCCCACAAAATTAACAGTCATTCCCCAAATATTCTTTATCCGACATTTTTTTTCAGGATTCTATCCTCCAAAAATTAGAGAAGATGGGAGACAAATCCTAAGAAAAAGAGAGGTTATGAATTTACAAAACAGACTAGATCAACAAGGCACTGTTGAATCTAAAACAAAGAGGATGGGACAATATATAAGGCTAGTCTCACAGTAAGTTCATAAGATTACTAAGGCTTGGTTTGAGGTGTTTTTACTTTTAGTTTTTATGAACTAATATTACTTTTTAGAATTGACTTATACTCTCCAAATCTTAAAAAACTATTACTCTAATTAATAATGATAAAAATAGAAATTATCCTCTTTAATATTTATATCAAATAGTCATTTTTTATCTAAGAATAAATTTATATTTACCAAACTCTATCACAGTGGCTTCTCCTTATTGAGAATAACTTTACATTATTTTACTAAACTATGCTATCCATTTTGATGTTGGGATTAGAATTATAACATAGAATTTTAATTTTAATTCAAATTCTTTTAGAATTAGAATTTACTTAGAATATGTTTAGGTTTACTAAAGAATTATAATATAATTATTAGACAATAAATGAAAAAGAAAATTAAGTATATAAGCTTTAATGAGAAGAGAGATCTTTAAGTTTTGGGATTGACAATTACTTGGGTATGAGTTAAGAATTAAAAAGAGTCAATTTTAATCTTTTTGTAGTTCTATGGATTTTTATTGTTGAATTATAATTCTAATTCTATTATAAGTTACTCTAAACATGAAAAAAGCAGTTCAATTATAATTTCATGTTTAATTCCAAATGTCAAATAGGATGTTATAACTTTAACAACTTTTAGAGAGTCTAAAGAGCTCAATAACTTAAAAAAAATCACAATAATTCTAAATCAAGTCTAAACCTAATATTGATAGCCGACAGAAAAAAGATGAAGTGGTCAAGATGGCACAATTTGAATTGAAAAAAAAAAATTAAATGACACGAGACAAGACTACATTTGTATTCTTTGATAGTTGATTCTTTTCTTCTATATTGATCTTGACTTATTCATTCTTCCTATAGGGCTATTACAGTATAAATCGAATCAGAACAACCAAAATGTTACAAACGATGTCAATGAGAGGAATATGACTATTAGCCTAGAACAGACACATCAATTTTGTGTGTTTGTATGTCAAACATATTTCGAACATTACACCTATACGCACCCATACATACATATTGGACACGTATTCATACGGGTCTAATTAAAGAGATAATTTTTTTGAACTTGGACACGCATAAACATCAAAAAACTAGTTGAGTCATTTTAAAAATTCTTCAGTTAATCACAAAAAGAATAATTAAATAAATAAATAAAATTATACAAAAACGATACAAAAATCAAACAAAAAAAGACAAAAAAATCATACAAAAAAAAAATATATATATATATATATATGCCGTGTCCGTATCATGTAATTTTTTTAGTTTGATGTGTATTCATGTCCATGTCTTTGCTTCATACTATTAGCTAATGGATGTGTCAGATGGGGAAAAAAAGACAAGAGGAGCTCCATACTTTTCTTCTTTTAAATAATATTGGAAAAGAAGTGAAAAAGAAACAAGCACCATCCATCAAACTTCAAACCCTCAATCCCGTATTTATTAGTGATTTTTTTTTTTTGAAAAAACAAACACTTATGTGTGTTTTATGCAATAATGTTCTATATATTATTTCTATTATATAATTCTTACACCAATTTTAGATTACAAAATAATTAATAAAAAAGACATACATAACCAACTCATTTTTAATTTTATCTTCTCAAGCTAAAATAAACATAAAAAGGGGTATAAACATTGATAAAAACTACCCGCGATTCCAGGCGTATAAAGAGCTAATGCGCAGTGGTGCGTGCCATATGAGCTTCCGTTGCAAGCGATATTGACTTTACACAAAATATCTAAATAACTAGAGATGATAAAATGCGTCTAGTTTTAACCCATTTATTTTGCAGAAATGGTGGTTTAAATTGAATTTTAATTTATTTGTCACAACTTTTTTCTTTTTCTTTTTTGTGTGGTTTATTCATTTTCAAGCAAAATTAAGCTGTTCTATATACAAAAAGTCAAATTAGATGAGTTGATTCTTCAATCTACCCGCTAATCCGCTTAAAGCGCTGTTTTTGTTTTTGTTTTTTGTTTTTAATTATTCATGAATATTAACTCATCATCATCAATCAACATGCTGAATTATTTTTCACTTTTAGACGAGCCAATCCATTACCTGCCAAAATACCATGAAATGAAGTGGATTAATGTCTTCAAGTCATTCTTTTAAAGTGAGTGTTGTTTTAAGGTGAGAAAGTAACGGATAAACCACCTTTAAATGAATAATTACTATTATCCTATAGAGAAAATAGAGTAATAATTGAGAGAATTGAATAGTGAATTTTACTAAATGATGAAAATGTGAAATAATAAAAAAGATGAAGCCTTATATGAGTATGGGTAAAACTAACTAATAACCAATGTAATTAACATAACAATATTCCTAATAGGCCCCCGTAACCTGGAGTATGCGTACTTTAGCATTTCCAGCTTGGTGAAAGTACAATACAACTAAAATGGAAAAAATACAATGTACTCATATGAGACATGAAACATGAGCTGAAACATGAAGAAAAATAAGTTTGTGAGCAATGATGATGATGCCTAATTCTAATTCAACGTCTCCATAACATTCGTTGCAAAACAAATTCCAAATGTATCAAACAAACGCGATGGTGCAGTCTCTCTTGGACATCTCTAGCGCTCGTCAGAGAAAAAATCATCAACAATCCCAAAACACGAACATCATCAAAAGTTTAACCACCAAGTAGAAGTTAACCAATTTTCAAACTTAACCACTTGATAGAAACAAATACCAAAGCCAATAAAAGGCCAAATTAACAAATGCTTAATCACCATTAAGCAAGAGGCAGAAGCAAAAAACCAAAAACAAGGGTTATAGTCATAGGACTTTCAATTAGAGGTCAAGCCATCGGCTTTTTTTTTTATAATTATTATTCAACACCAAAATAAGGATGAAGACATAGAATAACAGAATAATAGTCTCAACTACAAAATATTAGTTAAAATTCTGAGACTATCTAATAAAATTACAAAACATCATCAAAACATATAGCTCACCTACTCTTAATCAATACCAAAACAACTCCTAATAAAATTCACATGAGGAGATCTACACAGCCAAATATTAGCAATATCTGCATAAGGTACAAGCTGCAACACTCGTCATTTACCTATGTGGCCTTCACAGGACGAAAATACCTTCCATTATATTCAACTCGCAAAACACCAAAGGCTAAAATCATTAATCCTATGCAATTAGCTAGTGCCACGAGGCAAAATTAAAACACCGTGATCAGACATATAAATCCACTCTGATAAAAAACTTCTTCATGCCAAAGCCATAATTCTTGCCACAACATAGCCTTACCACCCAGTTGGTCATTCCAGGTAGATATGGAAAAGTCCACAAGTTGACCCCTACAACATAGCCATCAAGGTCACTTATAGAACCAGAACATACATGTTATTTTTTTCACATCATCACTTAGAAATGTCATCCACTATATTCATTATCAAAGTCTCATTTATAAAGCAACATCGACCAAATATGGCACTTCTTTTTATTGACACACATGTAAGTCACATAAATGGAGAATACTTTTGCACACAAATCAAAATTAACTATCTTCTGCACACCTAACAGTAGTACCCATAGTACATTTTCTCATATTGATATGCACATTAAGTCACACATTCAACACTAATAGGAAAATTCTCACAGTGTATCATTCATTTTTTCATTTATGTTTCTCTTCTCATAATATATCACTACACTCCTCACTATGTATCACTAAACACTATGTATCATTTCTCCTCACAATATATCACTACACACTACACTCCTCAATGTGTATCGCTCAACATTGTGTATCACTCCTCCTCACAATATATCATTACACTCCTCACCTTGTATCACTCCTCACAATATATCACTCCAATTCCTACCTGAAGCCATTGTCATTATTCCACACCACCTCCCAATAATTAACCTGCAATTTGCAAAAAACCAACTTTTGTATAATAACATGACTGTTAGTTCATGATAATCTCTTTATCTTTGAAGCCACATTATCCTTTGATTAACCTCACCACTCTCAATAGTTTCATATACTAGCAATGCATATCACTCTGGTGTATGTATTTCACTCCTTAAGACCTCACCATACTCAATCAAATACCTCACAATGTATCACTTATGTGCCATAGCACGTGGCTTGTATGCTTTTGGTGTTCAACAATACACAAAAAACACGTTCCTATATCTGGAAGCTTTATGAACATATAATTTCATCATAATCTGATACCACCAAAAAAAATAAAATAAAGCATCCAATTGATTTCATGCACATGCATATTCCTAGCTTAACATTTAGGCTTCTATGTTGACCATTCTTTTAGCCAAAATTCAGCCATATTCATGACCTCTTCATGGTTGTACATCTTTTGTTTCAAATATGGTATTGTTTTTACATTTTCATATCAACCAATTAGAAACAAAAAAAAAAGCCCTTATCCATTTCTTTCTACTCTAAGGCTATTTTCATGTCAAATAGAATAACCCATGCCACATTCCATTTTTTCAACCATATTCCCCACACTGTCCATGCAAACTCACATGCTAGAAAGAGGTGGCATAAATCCTCTCCCTTAGTACCACACATTGGACATATATTTTGTTTCTCTTGGATAATGCCCAACCTACAAACAAAGCCTATCTCTCATATTTAATCTTCCAATAACAGTAAACCAATTCATCACCTCCACTCTAGGAGGCACAAGTCCTTTCCAAACCTTACTAGCATAGTTGAAGCGCTTATTCTTGCGGCGTTGGCACTCATTAATCAATTTTTGCATCATCGACTTAACAGAGAAGACACCTTTCTTGTCAAACTTCCATAGGGTTATATAAGGAAACCAAAACAATGCTCAACCACCTTAAACACAAAAGGCAGAATTGAAATCAAAGCTTAACCATTAAGATAACCATCAAGACAAAAGCGAAGCAAAGCAAAGCCAAGCCATATAAGGCTAACAAAATCTATATCACAAGTGGCAAACCCCTACACCATTGAACTACCTCACAATAATCTTTTGCAGCCAAACAAATGGGACCTGGAAGGAAACCAACCATACACAATCCAGCACATGAACTACCTAATAAATGATGATTGGTTGCACCTCCACTTCCCCACTTTACCATTATCTTCACTTTAGAATTAAAATCTATAATTAGGTCTTTATAGTATATGAGATTTGTCAATTAGATATATGTCGTTATAAAAAATGAAATATTTACGAAACATTTTATTTTCACGCAAGGGTGAAGAAGGAGATGTAAATGAAATATTCTTTTTTTATAATAGTAAGAACCTTTGAAAAATCTTATATATTATAGGAACCAAATTATAAATTTTTATACTATAAAAACTTAATTAAAAATTACATGAAACTATAGGAATCCTGTAGAATAATTAAACTTTTTCTTTTCAAGAAAACCACATTGTTTTCCTCCCATTTTTTTTAGGGTTTATGTGGAAAATATATTATTTTTCTTCCTCTGGGCTTATAATATTTCTATCCCTAAAGCAAGTTGACCTTTTTATGTGGAAAAGAGAATGGGGATTACAGTGCATTAAACATAAGAGAAAAAAAGCAAGGGCATAATAAAATGCTATTTCAATCGTATAAGACTTTAACTGTATTGGTTACCAGCCGTTGAAATTGAAGGTATATATGATTGCACCGCGAACCACTAAATCAAGAACGAATTTAAAAATAGAACCATTCTTTAGCTGACATTTTGATCACTGATTTTGACATTTATATTTTTAAATTTATAAAAAAGTTTAAAAAGTAGGAGTTTATCCATGTCCAAAACAATTTACCCAGAACTCATTTTACAAATGACTTGTTAAGCACATTATTAAAAAGATGCATATTTTGACACTAATTGTTGAACGAATTAGAACAAGAGACACTTACAAGCTCCACAATCAAGTGCATCCCGCATATCTAAATGACTAAATATAGTGTAAAAATTGAATATTTACTAGTTAATCTAAATTCCTCAAAACATATAATTGACCTGTACTATTTGATAAAATCACCTCTTCATTCAAACCATTAGATAAAAGCATTTAAATAGTCAGAAGTTTGAATATAGCAATGTGTATAGAGAGGGTCTTGTTTTCAAAGACAACCCACTTTTGTGAGTTTTAATCCTTAAGGAGATTAGTCATTATTTTTTAAGGCGAATACTCTTGATTAATCAATAATATTAGTGATTTTTTATTTGTTATTTTTCAGTCAAACCATTAATTGGGAAAATTAAATACTAGTCTTATCCAAACAAAACATTGGCACAGCTAGGAATTCAATCTCAATTCATTCAACAAGCCATGATTTTTTTTTTAAACTAAAGAAATGAACTCGGTCAATAATAAGAAGCACATTGCAGGGCTGAACTCATTATGCACCGCAAGTTGAAGGGAAGTCGAGAATCTTTTTGGTACACTTTTTAGTTGCACTTAGCTTTGGCGTGAAATGAGAATGAAACAAAGGAAAAATATTATTTGGATTTATTATATATGAGATATTATGTTGACTATATTTTATTTATAATTTAATAATGTGTATTCTACGTGAATAATATCTATATCTCATCTAATAATAAATATGATATAAGTTAATATAATATCCCATAAATAATAAGTGCAACTAACATAGCTCAACATAAAGAGCAGAAATAAAATAAAAATAAGTGGGAGGTGTAATGTATGTGGCGCAAGCCCTCGCACACTGACCATCATCATTATTTGTTGTTATTTCATTTATTTATTTCGGCTTTTCAAGCACCAAAGTACAAAAGGGGTTCCCAGTACTGGCATATTCCTCCGAATGTTCCACCTCTATTGCCCTCTGTAATCTTTTGAAAAATTAATCATCAACCAATTCAAAAGTGGTAATTATGAAATACATTGGTATTATATTATAATATACTAAAGCACACAAAATCAAAATCTAGTTTAGATTACCCACATTTTAACTTATTATTATTGCGCTATTCACAAAAATTTTGGGTTCACATTTGCTGCAAGCTCAAGGCATATTTACTATGATAAGTTATTCTGTACCATTGTTATAGGTTGAAAACAAGTGTAATAACATATGCTCTAGTAATTCTAGTTTTTATTCAAAGGTAGTATTACTTCAATTATTGACATTGCTCTATATATATGATATGATATGCCAGTTATTATGATTAAATAATTAAAAATTAGCACTTATCAAATGGTATTATTTTAGTGGAATGCACATGAAGTCAATAAGATGCTGAACTCGTGTCAGTAGGCCCTTCTCTTGGAGGGACTATAACCGTTGAATTTGCTGATTGGATTTTGAAGTAAGATATTTTACTCTACCACTAATCATTGATGAGATTGTGATTTAATGTGCTGTAAATAATAGTTGCATTATTCTTGAGACTGTTGTGTTACATTAAGGATATATATAACTAAAGAAGAACTATGATTATATATGTACCAAAAAACTAGGAACTGTGATTCATACTTATTTTACAATTTATTTTTCCCGTTTAAAAAAATTACAATTTATTTTAAATAACATATTGCAACATTTTATTCAAATCGATTAATTGAAGTTTAATTTGTAGAGGTCAGGCAATATCAAATACGAAATAGCATTTTCTTTCGCCCTTTAAGGTCAGTCAATAATGATTAATGAGGCATATTTTGACTTGTTTTGCTCTTAATTAACTTTTTTATTTTATGGCTACATTTGTTCAACTTATATATAATATGTATATTTGGTTTCTTTAATAAGGTCCTGAAGGCAACTTCTTTTTTATTTTTAGTAATTAAGAAGAGGACATGTCAAGGATATTAAACCAAGCACACACCTATAAACACCAATTGTTGAAACATCAACAGAAACCCACAACTGTATCGGACTAACATATGTTCCTTTGCTGCTTCTCTGCAGACACGATTGGGTTCTTGCTGTGATGCATGAGTCTGAAATGTTGAAATGCATCTTCAACATGTGATGTAGTTTTGATTGGAGAAAAACCGTGGCACTAAATATAATTGGTAAATTGCACAACCATAAAAAACAAAGAAAATTGATATCATCAAAACAAAATTACCATAAACAAAGTAAAAGAACTTTCAAAATTTCAAAGTGAAATATCTTAATTTTTATAAGAGTTATAAAATGATGTATTATTTAGTAATTAATTTAATAATTATAAATTAGGTTCCAAATATATAAAAAATTGATTACAAATCAGATTCAAACTTTTAATCTTTTCTTGTAAAAGAAAAAACACTACGTCTTCACTGTATAAAAGAGTAAAGAGCTACGTACGTCTTGGTATGAATAAGGGGAAAGGAAATGATAGAATAGAAAAGAAAAGAAAAAAAATAAAAAATCATTAAAAAAATGCTTTCTCTTTTTAACCACAAAAAAAAAATGCTTTCTTCTAATTTTGTTTGCTTTCTCTTGATATTTTTAATCTATCAAACAATAATTTTTTTTCTAAGGAAAACAAAAAACCTAATTTACCCAAAGGGGGAATGGGAATCTGATTTTCCCACGCGCCGCAATATTTATATAAAATAATAATCATAATAATGTACACATAAAAAAAATCATAATAATGTGATGAAAGGAAAAGCTCCAGATACGTGAAAAGCTTCACATGTGCTGAGGTCAGGGGCGTGCGTTTCTCCAATTTACATTACTTCTTTACTCCTTTTCAACCTGTCTTCATTTTGTTTAATCACTAATGCAACATTAATAACTAAACATTTGTCGCACCAAGCAATGTTTGATAAGTAAATTAAAATTTTAAATCGTTATTTTATTTTATTTTTCTTTGAGAAAGAAAGTTCAAATTGATTGTAAGACTCACTCCAACTCAACTCAAATAAGAAATTATGCTTATAATCAAATTATTAAAATTTTAATTTTTAAAATAATTTTATCAATAATTTTTCTTACAATTTAATTTCTATGCATTAATAATATAAAATAATTTTACATTATCAGCCAATAGAATTTTATCAAGTGACAAATCACAATGAGTAATTGTGATAGTAAATAGTAATTTTTCATAGTTTGTCATTTTGATAAAATTTTACTGATTAACAATATAAAATAATCTATTGATTGTTAATGCATAGAAATTAGAATTTTTTTCTTAAATATTTCCTATTTGGTCCTATTCATATAATCGACTATTGAATGATTGATTTAATTTAGTAAATATATAATTGAGTACCAATATAAATTTTTTTATAATGAAAATATATCAAAATTAATGTTAAATAAGGTAATCATATAATAAAAAGTTCAATTTTTATATATTTACGATGCAAAAATATTTTATATTGTCATCTAATTATGTATTATCATATCAATAAAATGATAGAATCTCACACTCACTATTTAAAAAATCATATGAATAAAAAAATTGATTGGATAAAAATATAAAAATATTTTACTCTATTAATATATCAAAATTAAATTTTATAATAAAAAGTTTTTTTTGTACTTCTTTGTCTCTCACTCACATGATATCATCAAACGTATCCACCATTACTGCAAACACATGAATGATTTTAAGGGAAAAATTATATTTGCAGGCATAAAAGGTTGGACATAATGCTAGCTCATACTTATTTATCATTAAATGAGATATGATTCAATTTAAGTAGAATTTATATTCCATTCATAACTAAATATGATAAATAGGGCATGAGTTGGGGTAATATTCTTTACCTAATGAGTATAAATAACTGAGACTTTTTTCAAAAGAAAAGTAGCATTTGGCTTATGACTCAGCCAAACCAAACGGTGTGGTATTTTTTCTTCTCATCTCTCGTCATATCCCATTCCATGTCTGTCTCAAAATCTGTATATATATACCCCAAGCTAACACATCTCTCTTTCACTTCCATCCCATGGTATTGGTGTCCACCGCCACTTTAACTGCCTCACCCACTGCCATTGTCTCTCTCTCTCAAGTCTCAACTCGTAAACAAAGCAATCAATCAACTTTCTTCTAGTTTTCTTTCAAACCGTCAAAAAAGCCATTCAACTCTTCATTCAGAGCACTTCATTATTTCCCTCCCAAAAAGCAAATAATCTAGCAGCACCAGCTTAAGGAATATCCTCTTCGATCCCCTTTACTCTATTTATTATATACACGCATAATAAATTCAACAACACCCTCCTCTTTGTTTCTTTTCATTTTTTTTTTCTCTCTTTTGATCCCACACAACAAAACAAAACAAAAAACAAGAGAAAAAAAATAAAATAAAAACACAAACACATACCCTCTTGTTTCTCAGTTTCCAACTTTTGATATGCAAGTAGCAGAACAACTCCAAAAGGTTCAACACCAACACCAACACCAACACCACAACAACAATCATCACAAGCAAAGGCATCACCAACAAGACACACAGATGTGCAGGAAGACCCAGCTCAGTGTCTCTGAACATGACCTCTCTCATCACCACCATCATCATCACCATCATTCAATGGATGATGATGGTGTTGTTGTTGGTTGTGATGTTGATGGCTGTGAGAAGTTGCAGGAGGGTGAAGATCTCTTCATTCCACCTCTCAATTTTGCTATGGTGGATAATGGCATTTTCAGGTCTGGTTTCCCTGAACCTGCCAACTTCTCCTTCCTGCAGACCCTTGGCCTCCGCTCCATCATGTATGTATCACATGTCTCTTGCTCTTTTTTTGAGTGGTTTTGGACTAAATTTGAAGAACCCCAATTGGTGAATTATTCGTAAATTATCCATCTTTAATTTCATGCTGATATACGGTTTGTTTTGTTTTTAGATATCTGTGTCCTGAGCCATATCCTGAGGCCAATATGGAGTTCCTCAAGTCAAATGGGATCGAGCTTTATCAGTTTGGGATTGAGGGTCATAAGGTATCTATCTATATATCTATGTATCTATGTCTATTACCTTCGTGTGTGTGTATATGTCTGTGTGTGTTTGTGTGAGTTGATTTGGCTTTGGTTGGTTCCATTTTGTGTGGTCTCTGTTGGGTCTGATTGTTTTGTGTTGGTTGTGTTTGTTCTATGTCTTGATAACTTGCACAAAGATCAATGGATATTTAATCCAATTGACTTGTGTTTCTCATCTTTTTTCTTTATGTTCTGTAACTTTTTCTTCAAGTTGGTAATTAATGACTTGGTGAAATGGGACCTTTACTTGAATACTACATCTTCAAAGTACTGTTTAATCAGATGGGGTTGTTCTAGCAGGGCTTAGGAGGAGAAAAAGGGGTTGTAACTTGTAAAGTTGGTTATTGTCATTGTTGTTTCTTCAATTAGTTTGGTTATTATTATTTTTCTTCTGGTCTAATTGCTTGAGTCATTTGATGTAACTTTTAAAATGTCCAAACTTTATACGGTGCTAAAACAAATCTTTGAAAACTTTTGCTTGCTAAATTTTATTATTACAGCTTTTTGGCTGTCATTATAATATTGTCATGTCGTTTTTGATCTTGCTATTGATGCTGATTACATCAATTCTTTTTTTTATTTTGAGCATAATTCTGGCCAAAAGAGTTCTCTTCAATCTTCATATATCCGTGTGTGCACAGTGAAAGTATACCAACTTTAGACTATGGAAATCATGCTTGATGGAATCCTAGCTGGCACATGCCAAGTCTTTTCCTTGATTATCGAAAAATGATCAGAATCGTTTGTTCTTGTGAATAATTAATTGATTGAAGATCATATATTATTCTTGCTTTCTATATGATGGGCCCATTATGGATATGACGAAAACTGATTCTGTTAAAGTAACTTGAATTTTCCCTCTGATAATGCAAATACAAGCAAGGGGAAAGGAATTAACCATAGTACAGAAGTAGCACTAAAATCATGATCAACCTTAGGAAAGACAAGAAGGTGATATAAAAGAATAACACATGGCTAAAGTGCAGAGAATAGTTCACAAGTTCATTTGGAAATGGAATTTATGTTACAGGTAAACTAGGGCATGTAATGTGTTGAGTTAATATAGAGAATATTTTGTGCTTTATGATATTGTTGAACTCATGAGTTTCTATTCCATAAACTTTGGTTTGGAAATTAAATTATGGACCTGTCTTCCTTCAATATCAAGGAAAACTGGGAGAAGCAGTACTTTTTTCCGAAGCCATCCTTGATTATGATTTCTAACATACGTTCCTTTCCTTAATTTTGGAATTGTTTTCCACCCCTTTTGCCCATCTAATTTTTGTTTTGGTGGAGGTTCTCACTTGACTTGAAGACCCTCTTGACTAATTTTCACGTTTATTCAATATCTGTTTCCCCTCAATGGAAAAGGTGATAGTTAGATGAGTGGGAATTAAGTGATGGTTTATTTCCACTTTTGTTTGTTGTGTAAGATTAAGATCTGGATATATAGTGTATGATTAATAACTGTTTCTTTTTGCATCCCAAAGTAGTTCAATTAATCAGAATCAGCAGTTGTTAAATTGCTAAAACATAATCTTCAAATTGTGTTGGCCACTTTGCTGCCCTTTTATCAATAATTTAGTTGATTAAGATTGATAAAGGGAACTTTTATTTCATGTCTACATAGCAAGATTTTGGTAATGTCAGGTCATTTTTAATTACAGATCCATTATTTGAACATAATCATATAAACACTAAAATTGACATATGGTGATCGCAGTTCGGATAAGTGTGGATATCATCTGTATAAGTGTCGAATCTACATATTGAGTTTCTATTGTTAATTAACATCGCGTTCAACATTTGCATAATTGAAATTCACACCGATTTAAACTGCGTGTGATTAGCATTAGCCGATTCGGCATGTGAAAAACATTTTCCCATTTTATTAACACTATGAAACTTGCGCATCCAGGAGCCTTTTGTAAACATCCCAGAGGACACAATCCGTGAAGCACTAAAAGTTGTCCTTGGTATTTTCATACACTTCTTGACTTTTTATCTTTACTGCAGTTAATTTCACTAATTCATTTTTGCCGGAAGTAACTTTTGCTTATCAATAATGCAGATGTCAGGAACCACCCAGTTATAATTCATTGTAAGCGGGGGAAGGTGAGTTTTGCTTGTATATTTTTTTATTGTCACAATTTTAATTACCTACCTAATAAGAGGTTAGATACATTGACTTTTTGATGTACTAGTATGTTCAAAATGACTGTTATTTCGGGACGAAAATAGTACAATTTTCTCAATAAAAACACATAATTGATTCCCTTTTCTTGTTTTGGTGTGTGTGCAGCACCGAACAGGTTGCTTAGTAGGATGCTATAGGAAATTGCAAAAGTGGTGCTTGTCATCTGTGTTTGATGAGTACCAGCGCTTTGCTGCTGCAAAAGCAAGAGTTTCAGATCAGAGGTTTGTAGAGTTGTTTGATATTTCCAGCATGAAGCATGTGCCCATATCATTTTCATGTTTGAAGAGGTAACAGACCAAGTTATGCTGAGTATTATTATTGGGGTTAATTAATTCCCTTTCTTTATCTTATTGAGAAAGTGAAAACCCCGGGTTCTTCCTTCTGCTTTTGGAATAAGATAGGGAAAAGGTGATGAACTCCTTCAATGCATTGCAGCGGCAAAGGACTAATTATTCTTCTCCATTTTCAGAATAAGATAAAAGAAATAATTAGAAGAATAATAGATCAGCATTATTGCATGTATCTCTATGTCATATGGTTCTACCCTATTAGGCACTTTGTGTGCCTAACATTTTTTTTTAATTTCTATTTTCTCTGTTTTTTCTATGCTGCTACCCCAATCATCAGCAATTAGCGTAGATATCTTGATTTTTTCTCGGGGCTCAGAGAAATTCAAGGAAGCTAGAAAAAAGAAAAAAGAAAAGAAACCGTATTATTTTTTGGACTAAATATTGTTTGTCTACCCCAAACAAAATTGGCGGTGGGTAGTCCAGCAGAGAAACTTATTGAAATTTTTATTTGATCTAGATTGATGTATCGCTTTCGTTGATTATTAATGTGACATGATAAGAGCCTCAGCTCGGTGTGGAAATTATTTATGCATAGAAATAATATTTATACTCGCGAAATAAACTCGTGAATGAATGATTTTTATATAATATAAATCTAATTCATTATATTTAGATATATACATTCATAATAAGAATGAGTGATATTAATTTTATTTAATATATATATATATATTTATTATTTTTATTATTTTTTTATAAATATATCTAAGGATAAGTATTTAGAATTATGTTTATTCAACAATTTTTTATAGAGAATATATAAGGAGACATAAAAGAGGAAGAGAGAGACAGAATTGCGATGGATTTATTATTTTTCCTTATTAGTGTATTTTATAAATGCAAATAATAATTTTATATTGACCATACCTGACTATAATGCACGGCAGTGGACAGGCTGTGCACCGTTTGTAGAAGTCTGAGAAAATGCGACACGTGGTAAGGAAGGGCAGAAGACCCAAGGGGAGAAGAGGGAAAAGAAAAATGTGATTATTTCTATATGTGATATAATGCTAATAAGTATTTTTATAATATTTATTTATTTTTAATTAATTGTAAATAATTGATATGTTACTATATATAGAATTTATTATGAATTTAAAACTATACTATTATTACTACTTAGTGTGACACCGTAGACGTATAATCTTCAGGAAAGATCATTAATTTTTATTTTTTTTTTCGATAAAAGATCATTAATAATGTTAAAAATGAGGGGAAATAGCATCTATTATACCACTAAATTAAATATTTATTAAATTCTCCATAGTTTTCTTTGGAAACATGAATTTGAAAAGGAGTGGAGGAACAATCTTTTTTGGTGAAGTGATCTTATAAATACAATCCCGTAATTTGGATCTACTCGGTATTTTCTATTTTCTTCCCCTTCTTTATTCATCGATTTTATTTTATTTTTCTTTTCTTTTCTTCAACTTCTTACTCCATATATCTTATATTTTTTAATTTATACATCCGCTATATTGTTTTTAATGAGCAAAACTTTGCATGTATACATTTTTTTTTTTTAAGATTTTCAGGATTATAAAATTTATAGGTATCAATACTTTTTAAATAATTTATGATTAAAAATTTACTATGTGTCTTACTAATTTAATTTATTAATATTTTAAATATTCATAATTACATCACAATTTTTAAATTCAAAAAGTTATGCCCTTTAGCTATCAAAATGAAAACCAAATTTATATATATATTTCTGGGTACTGCCGTTAATAGTACTTAATTTTGATTTTGGTCAGAAGCATTATGTAATTTTCAACTCTACAATTTTATCGCCCACATGCATCATCAGTTGATTAACACATCAAACGACCAAAGTCACGGTTTATCTATTACATACTAGGCTTCTCTCAAGCTATCATCCGTTTTCATTAGGATATTGAAACTTTGACATATTGCTTTTCAAAATATGTTAATACACGGAGGATTATATTTTATCACATGCTTAGAAATTTAGCAAATTTCACTCACAGATAATCTTATTTTATTCAATCTTATTTTCAAATGAATATATTAATAGGTAAAATATATGATATGTGTATCTATGCTCTATCAAATTTTGAGAACGTTTTACGAACACAAGCCCAAGGCAATTTATTTGATTCAGAATATTTTTGGAAGTTATAGTTAACTTATGGATGATATTTTTATACTTGTGGTTGCCATGATTGAAAATCTTAAAGGTAGATGAAATTTCAATTTAATTTGTTATTTAGTACCTTAAATTTGTTTTATCTTACAATCCATCCGCAACAATAATAACAATAAGAAATTATTAGGTATCAAACTTGACAGATAAGGAGAAAATCTTTCATTTTAATATATTTTAATTCAATATATATTTTTTCTGTGTATTTAATAATTTAGCCTTATTGATATAGTTGATTATATCCTATTCTTTCTCTTTAAAGGCTGAAACGCTACTCCAAGAGTTATTTCAAAACTTTTGTAATACTAACTTAGTTAAACGCATGATTCACATATTCCAAAAGATATTAATCTATATATTAACGTTTCCTCCACAAAACTAACAACATTTAGCGTGTGATTTTCTTGATTTGGAGGAATGAGGATATCTGAGAAATGAAAATGAGTAAACCGAAAGAGAGTTATGCTAACTTTTAACAATTCTTAGATACAATGTAATTGATTGTCTGTTATTTTCAGCATCTTTACTCAAAGTGCTTCATGAAGATATGCAAATTTGCATTGGCATAGAACAGGCCTGTTCGTTTTAACTTTTGGAACGGCCAAAAGTAGTTTTGGGAGAAGTAGCAATTTTGTTAATTTGGTGAAAAGTGTATTTGGAAGCAATTTTTTTAAAATTTTGTTTTGAGGAAAATGTAAACCAAGCAAGCAATATAATTCGTCTATAAATGAAATTGTTATTTGTATTTACTCATAAATTAAAGAAGATTCATTGTGTTAAGAAGAGAGAATGACATTGGCCAGTGGACAGTTTGATATTTTTGTTTTCAAGTAAAATATGCGAATAACACAACTAGAGGAGAGCAAAATCAAAATCAGGATTTAGTTAAGAAGAAAAAAGAAATAACCAAACGAAAATATTATTTTCTTACTAGTTACTATATAACTATAGGGGTGAAAGATTTAGACCCTACTACAATTTTAGAGTAACAATAATGTAGCTCTAGGTCTACATTTTTTTTTTACTGAGCACTTGAGCAAACATAGATGTGTATACAATGTCAACCACATTTTGAAAATAATTAAAAAAAATGAGTAGGCGAATATAACTTTATAAGGACTTCTTCGCTATTGCCAATTTAATATCTCGCAGGTGTACTAATGTTTGTTTTCTTTTTCATTCTAGATTCCAATTACTATTGTATTTGACAAATGAATTGAAATTTTTTTACGTTATTTCATTTTAGGTTGGATTAAAACTAGCAGTGCTTCGCAGTGACAATGGTTGAAGGACTAAAGGCTTCTACAATAATGGGGGTACCTCTTAATTTCATAGCTTTGTGGCCTTGGTCTGGGGCTTCAGATGTTGCTTGGGAAGCACATGTTTAATTTCATGAGAGTGACTCTGCTGTTACTTATGAGGTACTACCGATGTTCTAAACGAGAAGCATTCTCTGATACCAATTTGTTTTGGTACCAATTGTAGCAAAGGGATAGAGGGCATAGTTTTTATCATATTTCTTTTTTTTATTTTTATATTTTTGTACTTCCGTGATTTCTGTCCTTTTACTAATTTAATTGGTAAACTTGATGTCTTACAACTTTTGGCGACTTTCTTTTGTTGTGTACCAAATTTAGAACCGGCATTTGTGTATTTTAGCTAAAGAACAAGCCCGTTATTATTTAATACTATGTTTGGGAGTTTTTGATAATGGAAGAATGACTAATAATGGAAGAGAAGAGAGAGGCATAGAGTGGAGTGGAAAAAAAATGTCACTCCTATGTTTAGATGTTCAACAAATTTAATAAGAGACTGAAAGTAAAATGAAACTTATTTCCTCCCTTACTCCTAATTTGAAGGGACATAAATTGAGGAGTTTGAGTGGCAAAGGAGAGACATGTTGTCCCTCCTTAATCATCTCACTCTCTTCTTTAAAATTACTCTTAAACACAATTTTAATTAATGAACTTTTCCTTTTTTTTTTACCACTTTCTCCATTATAAAACTCCTAAAGCATGCAAAAAAAAAAAAAAAAATTACCCAATAGCCTGAGAGAAACTTGAAAAGCCGTTATATATGATTGAGGTAGCTATTGTGGATTTGGGCCTATACTAAATCCATATGTGTGCCATATCCCGTTTTGTCTAATTTATATGGGAAAGTACTAAATGCACAATTGCAGTGATCTCGTTCCTCTTTGTAGTTGGTTTGTATTTTATTTTATTATTATTATTATTTGTTGAGAAAACGGGGTTAACTCTCAAACAAAAGAACAGAAAAACTACACAATAGCCGTAGGAAATGACACACCAGCAATAATATTCTCCAAGTAGAGAACCCAGCTTCTCAGGACTCTGTTGCTGTTTTTTTGTCCTCTTTTGTGTGTTAGATTTTATTCAATCCGAAACTAATAGCATGAATGCTGTTCTCCTCCAATATATTTCTATCAAGATACTTATTAAAAAGATAAATAATATTTGTACCTATCATTTTAGATATTATTTAAGCATTTAAAGCTACACAATTTGTTTTTTGGTCATGAAAGCTGCACAATTTATGTTGGATTGTTCCCTCTCAATTTTTTGGGGATTGTGGGGACATTACATGTGATTTTTTTTGTGGAGTGGGAACATTACTTTAATACATGCAATACCTCCCTTTTGAAACATTTGGTCCACTAACAGCCACTTATAAGGGTAAACACCGAATATGCAGCCCATTCCCCCTCTTTTTTGTTTGGTATTTTGTAGCCCATTTCCTTAGAGTAGTCAAGATCAGTTTTGGACTCTTTTTGGGCTATATAAAGTCTTGATGAGATAAGTAGAGTACGAGCTTTCATTGGGGTCTTAACAAAAAATTGACTTCCTAGCCTAAACGAAATTGAAGGGCCGGAAGCGTCAAGATTTGTTGGTTGGTCCATAGGGGAGTGTGAAACATGTTAAAAATTTTCATTTTTATAATAAAGTTGTGCCTTTTTTATATTTACAATCAACCAACCATCTTTATTTTTAGGTATTTTGTAAATGTGTAATGTTTATTTGGGCTAGCTTTTCTTATTCTTACCATAGCGTGCTTCTTATAGTAATATTTTGTTTTTCTTTTTCTTTTTCTTTTTTTTTTGCTTTCATCCTCTGTGATTTTTTAAATAAATATAAATTCTGACACCAAAAAAAAAAAATAATAATTCTCTGCCACCTTGTGCCCTCCATCTTACTCCCAAACGTTGTGGCAAGTCATGACGTGAAATTCGCCTAGATGAGTTTGTTGGCTCATGTATGCTCAGTTGCTTGGAAGGAAAATGGGAATTTTGAGACAGAAATCTTAGAGCAAAAGGCTTCCTGTTTAATTACTTCTATTTCGTTGTTGGAAATCAAAAGTACACTTTGGGGTTTGGACATCTTTTTGGATAATAAAAAGTGGATGCTCCTAAGTTTAATTTTGACTGATGTGGTCATATTTTAATCTTTTGATCAAATTGAAAGAACAGTTAATCATGTGAAAAGAGACTTAGTCAATGGCGAGAACTAAGGATTGACGTAACAAATTAAAAATTTAACATTAGAACATCTACTCCCACTCACAAACGATGTTTTGGAGTATCTTTTCGATTGAAAATATTTTATTGAGCAACTATGTACGGAAATCTGGGAATTTAGTTTGTCAAGGGAATTTAAAAACTTAATTTCCCTTCACAATTTTTGTTTTGGCACCATAATATTAATCTCGATTATAACATGCATAATAGTAAAAATTACTCCTATATCATAGAAATACCATTGAAAGATAATAATAAAGCTACAATAATTGAATTTTTAAGACGATTATAAACATTTAAGTGCCTGTTTGGTTTGTAATTTTAGAGCTTCAAAAATACTTTTAAAAGAATGAGAATATGGTTATGCACTAACTAATACGTTTAGTAAAAAAAATGGGGGGTATAAGAGTAATTTTAGTAGAAAAACTCTACTCCAATTTTGTTTTCTTGTCGCAAATGGAAAGAAAATATTTTGGTGGTCACGCCACTTCTTTTTCTATCTCACTATTTTCTCTTCTCATCCAAATAGTAAAAACCTTTAAAATTGTCTGTTTTCTCTCTCTCATAGTTATCTCTTCTTATTTTTTTAAAATAAGTAAAGGGCCAAACTTTCTTTTGATATATCCAAATGAATTTAAATTTTTTAAAGTGAAAATCTCACTTTAAAAAGTAAAATGGAAAAATTTTGTTTTTGAATCAATAAAGTTAGAAGTGAGACATTTTTACTCTATTAATCTAAGAGTGAAATTCCCATTTTATTCTCTAAAATAAGAATCCAAACTCTACTCAAATCAAATATAAATTAATTTTAAAAATAATTTATTAAAAATAATTTTCTTAACTTAATTCTTTTAAAAGTATTTCTATGAAAAGGTAAACTAAACGGACGTCGTAGAATAGAAATAATGCAAAGAAACGTCTCTCTTATCCCCAAAACAAATTATTGTATGTGTTGACATCAATATGATAATAACTAGACACCACATTTATAATTAGAAGCATGTGTCTATCCCTTATGTCAGTAAGATTATCTATTGTATTAAGCTTATACACAAAAATCCATTAACATACACGTTAAAAATTATCCAATGCTTAACCATAGGAAGAATAATAATATTATTATTAGTAATAATTTTGCAAATTAAATAATATCTTCTGATTATTTAATAGTTAATACTAGTCAATTTAACCTTTTATAAAGTATAACTTTTTTTTGTTCGAATTATAAAGTATGACTTTGACTTATGCTAGTCCTCGCAAAGTGTTCTAACAAGACACACGTCCAATTTAGGCTCAAATTTCTCTAGTGCGTAGGTTAATTTTGATACAAAATCATCTTGTCTCTGGAGTAGCCATACGTAGCTGCTATGCGGCATGCGTTCTTTTCTTGGGTAGATGAACAACACCTTGGAATAACATATATCATTCTTCAGTCAATGCAGGGAAGGCAGCAGTTATAAAGCATGCAGACAATAATATAGGGCCCCAATTTAATTGACTCAACTAGCATATAGGCGAGTGGTCCAAATTGACTCCTAAAGTCTGAGGACCAAACAAAGAGTGACAAGAGAAAACACTAGGTAAGTTACCTTGGCCCAGTTAAGCATTATTGCGGTAGGTCCTATCACAAAAAATCAGAGAACTTTAAAGAGGTAAGGTTTTGTTGACCGAAAAAAAAAGAAATGGGTAAAGTTCCACTGGCCAGCATTAAGAAAAAGTGGTAATAAGGTTTCGGAAAATAAGAGGTTCCTTGCCACATGACCCAAAACAAAAAAAACAAACGCTCCTTGCCACGTAATTTTCTTGCGTCTTCGTGGGATCTATTATCGGTCAGTATCCAAGAAAGTGAAGCTATGAATTTATTAATTAATTAACTCACTCCAGGCATGATGTAAGACAAATAAATTCTTAAATAGTTGCAGATCTTGGTGTAGGGCTTGTCTCCGAGTTTAGTTTAGGTAAGATCATGTAATTAAGAATGATTAAAAAGTTGCATAATTTTGTTTGCTTTAGCCACCCCACTTATTTTTGAAGGGCGGAAAGGTTGCTTCCTCACTAGATACTAAAGTTTAACAAGGAAGCAACCTTAAAAATAGTGAGAAGTGCTTCAAATAAGTGGAATGATTAATTATAGGAATAAGAAAGAGAAAATTTGTAACTATTAGATTTTCTGTAAATATTATATATATATATATATATATATATATATATATCGTATAAAAATAATTGTCTCTCAATATATATGAAAAGGAAGAGAGGAATACAATTTTATGGGAGGTGATAGAAACAAAATTTAACCGTACAATTATATACAGATGGTCAAATTAAAAAATTTAATAGTTAAGGTTTGCTTTCTCTCAAAAATTAATCAAGACTCTTATGTGACTTTATACATATTCATATTTGACTAAAACCTCAAATTTATTCCTCAGATTTATAATAGAGGATAAATTATTTAAATTTTAAAAATTCATATTATTAGCCAAAATTTTATAAAATGAGACATATTAGTCCCTCTATAAAATTGTAGTATAAGTTATATTCTGTTAATTTACTTATGTATACTATTAACTTATTTACATATACTGTTAACTTTCATGGTGGATTAACTTGTCTCACTCCTATAAACGAAATTGTTTAGACTATTGTTTTCATCTGCTCTCACCATAGAAGAAAGATTTTGACTTTAAATTGACATTTGTTCTACGCAAAACGAAAAATGAGACAAGTTATGACTTACTAAAAATTAATAGTACACGTAAGCAAGTTAACAGAATATATGGTCATTTCTATTAACAACAATAATTTGATGGAGGACTAACTTACCCTCTTTTATAAAATTTAAAGGACTAATATAGAATTTTTAAATTTGAGGACTAATTTATCCCTATTATAAACATGAGCTGATTTAAGGTTTTAGTCATCATATTTTATAGGGTAAAATGCACTTACCTCTATTGAAGTATCATGAAATGACACTTCATCCCATTTGTTTGAAAAACCCACACTCCACCCCATGTTACTAAGAGTGAGTTTGGTATATTCTATTTTATGATTTATTTTTTATAAATTATATACTAAATAATTAAATTAATTATAAAATAAGTAATAAATTTAATTTCTATACACTAATAGTATAAAATAAAATATTGACAAATAACTTTTTATTGAATTTGACACTTTCTTGAATTTTTATCGGTTCACGATTAAAATTATTTTATACTGTTAGTTTATATAAACTAAATTTATAAAGAATATTAAGAATTATATAATAATAATTATTTTAATTAAAAATTAATAATAAGCATTTCTATTAATTGATTTTTTTTTACATTTGATTGATTCGTTTTACAATTATTATTTTAATGAATTTAATTTTGAAGTATTAATAGTATAAATGAGTTCTATAATGTATTCAAGCATATATTATTTCATAGCCAAAGTGATTTACTTCTATATTTACTATTTGAAAAGTCATTTAAATGAAATGATTAATTAGATAACAATGTAAAAAAAATTTACACTATTAATTCATCAAAATTAAATTCATAAAAATAATAATTGTAAAATAAATCTAGCAATAGTAATTTAAAAAGTGTCAAATCATATTAGACAATTGTCTATTATGATAACTATCGATCATGGTTTGATAATTTATTGAATTTTTATTAGTGTACAGTGTAAAATCATATTTTACACTGCAAACTAATAAAAATTTAAAATAGTATCAAATTATTTTTAATATTTTTTAATCTCATTCATATAATTATATTTTATATTAATATTATTTATTCATAATATTATTTAGCATGTATTATTTATTTTTTCAAAATAATTAATGTTTATTTATATATTTTCATATTACTATAAATTTTTATTTTATTTTTATATCTTCTTTATTTTAAATTATTATTATTATTTTTTAATAAAATAATTATTATTCACTTTTAATATAATTCTTAATTTTCTTTATAAATTTAGTTTCTATAAACTGACAATATAAAATAATTTTAATCGTGAACCAATAAAAATTTAAAAAAGTATCAAATTTAGTAAAAATTTATCTGTCAATATTTTATTTTATATATCAGTGTATAGAAATTAAATTTATTATTTATTTTATAATTATTTTTATTATTTATTATATAATTTATGAAAAATAAATTATAAAAGAAAAAAATCAAATATACTTTTACTAAAATAGAATAGAGTGTAAATTTTTTAAATAAATAGAATAAAATATTATTTCTTGATATCTCAAAGAGATAATTACATTTTACCTTATTTCATATGCGATCAAGTTTCTTTCTATTGAATCACCCTCTGTCTGTCTCTCGTGAGACAAATCAAACTATTCAGATGCCTAATGTTATGATTATAAGCAAGTAAAATCCTATCAATCTCCAACTTCCACCGCAAAAACACAGGCTAGCTTTCGGCTTGAAATATATTACTATATAGAGTGGGCTCTCCACTGTGGAAGTTGAATGCCTACGTGGATGTCAAGCCCCTGTGTCTGAAAGAAATCACCTAGTGGATATTATTATGGTCATTAAAATTTTGTGGATATTATGCACTTTTTTTGGTGTGGATATTATGTACTTTTCTTCTTGGTCCGATGTTTTGTGTATTATTTACGGTGGACTCAAACTTTAATTTGCAGATATTGTCTCATCTTTAGACATGTGTATGATCTTTAAGTTTTAAGCTAAATTATTATAATATAAATGTACACAAAGATTTTCTTTAAAGTTTAAGATAAGAGATTAAATTTTAATAAAAAATTTATGCTATCATCTAAATATGTGTTTATATTGAAAAATAAAATAATAAATAATTAAATCAAATACTTTATTAATTTGATAATATATAATTAATGGACTATATAAACTATTTTATATTTATAATACATTTGCGGTTTGGTGTTGGGACTTTGTTGATGACACTTATGGCATGTTTTCTCCATAAAGAACAGGGGTATTGGTTTACTCTATTTATTTTTAAATTTATTCGCATTCAAATTTATTAAATTATTCGTATTCAAAATTTATTTTTATAAATTTTTAAATTTGTTGATATCTAAAAAAAATTAAATTTTGATTAATCTAATATAGTCTGGATCGATATATGAATATAATGATAAATTTCTATTAATATTTTAGTTTTTTTATCTATAAAATTTAAGAGTTTAATTTATATGCAATGATAATATAAATTATTATCCAATCATATGTCATATTATAAAAAAAGTTAAGTTTCACACCATCATTTGAAAAGTCATGCAAATGAAATAATATAACAATATTAGTGTATAGAAATTAAATTTAAAATTTAAATTCAGGACTTGAGTTGAAAATACAATAGTTGTCAAACCAATAAAATATATAGAATAATTTGAACCAATGTTAAAATATTATTTAAATAAAAATTATTCAAATATTTATTTATCGAACAAGTTTTTTTGGTTTTTTTATCTAAATTTTTTTTGTTTTATTATGTTAAAATATGTTTTTAAAAATATCTATCCAAACAATTAATATTACATAGTCTATGAATGAGTTCTTTTCAGAAGAAGACGACGAGGAAAATATTATCTCAACTGCAAGAAGATCTTCTTTGGCTCTTTCATGCAAGCCGTGTTTCACAAGTAGTGGAGCCTAGCGGAGAATGATCCAATGTGAAACATGCCATAAATGCTGCGCATGAGAATCGGTAAACGCATGGAAATAAATGGATTTCATCAATATTGCAGGTTTGCTACCGCATTTTCAATGAAAATGTTTTCGGCCACAAAAAAAAAAAAGACAAACAAAGAAAGACAAACAAAGACTTTGTCAAATTAAAAATCCATTTTTATAATTTATTGTCAGAATGATTATTGAGTTTGATGAAAATTTCTAACTAAAGATTATTATTAATAGTTTTCAGTTTTTTAAAATATTTGAAACAAAAAAGATACGGAGATAAAGAGAAATAATTAGAAAATATTTTTAAAAAAATGAAAAATATTTGAAGGAAAAGGACATGGAGGAAATTTCTTAGGAATTTAGCTAAGCAATAAGAAGTTATTGAAAATTATATTATTGAAAATTGTGATTGAGTGTACATTTTGTTATTGTCATGCTTGTTATAAATAGCCGCATTGAGAATTGTATATGATGTCTGAAAGGAGAATAAAAATTGAGAGATTAAATATGGAGTGTGTAGAGGATGGATGATGATGATGCGTTGATGGAGAAGTTGCCTTGATCCTGAATGATAGTGGCGGTTCAAATAAGGATAATTTGTATTAAAAGTCTTTTGGCAAAGTGGTGTTAACTAGTCAATTTGTCTCATGAATTATTGATGATGACATATTCTGAGAGTATAGACGATCGTATTGAAAGTCTTCCTAACAATTTGTTGTTAGGTGGCTTGTTCTGTGAATAGTGGTAGATTTTGTTTGGGATTTGTGAGGTGTTTTTAGATTGATGATTGTAATTTTTTTATTGAATTAGTACATTGATTTGTGAAGTCGTAGAAGTAGACGATTAAAGTCAACAACCCACATTAATTTTACTATGTTTTTGCTTTGTTGATTTGATAGACTCCCAACAATCTCTATCCGAGCGGGTTCTAATATGTTTTGGTATTTCTAGTGCCCAAGATGCAAAGTTCAAGAATTGCAATTTTGAGGTGGACTTTTGAAACTATTGGAGCTTATGTGAAGATCGCTAGAATTTTAGAGTTTGAAGATTGGATGAAATTTGGATCAGATAGAGATTGTTGGATTCGATCCAAATTCCTAATTAAAGGTTGTTATTGATCATTTCTAATATTTTGAAATTTTTGAAAAAAAATAAGTGAAGATAAAGAAAAATATTTCGAGAAGATTTTTGAAAAAAATAAATTTGACGAAAAAATATATAGAGGAGATTTGTTAAGAATTTAGCTAAAAAATAAGAAGTTATTGAAGATTATGAGTGAGCGTGAAATTCGTTAGTCATATAAATTGTTATAAATAGTGGCATTAAGAATTCTTTATGATGTATGGGAGGTGAATAAAAATTGAGAGATTAAATATGGAGGGTGGAGAGGACGATGATGATGATTCATTGATAGAGAATTTGAAGCTTTATTCAGAAAAATTACATTGATGTTGCATAATGTGTGAGGAGCAACAATACAGGTAAGGAATGTGGTGTTAGGCGTTATGTCCCGTGAATAATTGATTATGACATGCTTCAAGAGCAGTGGAGGTGCAAGTAGGGGTAACTTGTGTCAAAAGTTCCATTGACAATATGAAGTTAGGCGGTGTGTTATGCTAATAGTGGTAAATTTTATTTAATATTTGTGAGGTTTTGTTTAGATTGGTGATTGTAATTTTTAATTAAATTAGTTGATTAATTTGTGAAGTCATAGATATAAAGTTAAACCAAATCATGTTAATTTTACTATGTTTTTGCTTTGTTTATTTTACATATTTGAAAGATTAGGCAATATTGCCCAACACGATTATTTATCTTTAAATAAATATAAATGGATTATATCCTTTCATTTTATTTAACAACTGCCATATTTTCTATTAAAGATTTTATAAAAAAATTTTGACCGTGTAAAACTACTCTTTTAGCCACTAATGCAAGAATATTATGATGAAAATGTGAAAACAAGAAAATTGTGTTTTCAATTTTTTGAACAATTCAAATAGCATTTTCATATTATATATATATATATATATATATATATATCTACATAAATAAAAATAAAAAACAAGCAAATGAAAGGTGCTCTTGTCTTTTCAATGTAATTTTTTTCTTCCTCTGATTCCTTAAAGAGTGTCCTACAATGTGCTAGCTAGTTAGATAATCCATTTATTTATTTATTTATTTTTTTGGGTTCAAACCAAAAGAATCTAAAATTTGTTGAACCATAACCAAAATTGCCAAACTCTCGAATCAACTTGTCCAAAATCTTGAACTTATGTAAACTCGTGGTCAACTTAGGCAAACTCGCATAAACTTGGTAAACTTGAAATAAAATCCAGAGTTCACTATTTTGTTAGAATTTGGTCTTTCTAACAACAAAATGCAAAATTTCACGAAGGCATTTGTTTATAGATTTTCCAAAATTGAAGATTTGGTGTCTTGATATTAGTTATTTTCATTTTTAACATCTTGAAGTCTTGATATATTGTTTTCTTTTTGTGATTTTAATTTATATTTCATATCTTTTTTATTTGTATATGCTTCATTATAATATTGCAAGTGAAATTTTTACATATATTTTTTTTTATCATAAATTTATCTTATTATAATCAGATGGTATAAATATTTTTTGATAGTATTGTTTCAATGAGCAAACTTTAATGAGTTTATAATTCAGTTTACTTAAACTCACAAGTTTAGATAAATTCGTAAGTTTGACAACCTTGATTCCAACTAACTTGGGTTGAGTCAGGTTAGTTCACTAATTATAGGGATACAATTTTTATCAATGTTATTTTTTCTATGTACAATACATGAATTAGAGACGTTATTTAAGAGAATTTAATAAGCCTCCAACCACTAGAACTAAGTTTTGGTATTTCGTCTTTTAACATTTAAGAAAGGTCTATTTAATTTAATTAAGACCAACCTTATGGACTGTTTATTCCAAGCTATAATAATCTATTCCCGAAAATAATTATTTGGGAATGATCTATTTTCCTATTTATTACAAATTTTGTAAAATTAGTCTTGAGTATTAATTATTTTTGGGAAAGAGATTTTTTCATATTTTAGTGAGATTTCATTCCCATATTGAAGGGTGAAAAAAATATTCTCATGACTTAAAAATAGTAATTATCGAGTGCAAATCCTATAATAATAATAATAATAATAATAATAATAATAAATGTTAGGGACATTTTGAAAATTATGATACATATACATACATATATATATATATATTCCTAGAATATGTATTATAAAACAAAAAAGTTTTAAATTTATTCTTAGGAATTTCAACAAATAATTCTAAAGTTATTTAATACTAAACAAACAAATTTTTCAAAATTCTCATAAATAACATTATAGGAAAATACATTCATAGAAATCTCACATAATTTCAAACTTTGAAATAAATTCCCCTTAAGGATTGGTCAAGTAAAACATTACAAGGTCTTGTATCAATCAGGTTGCGTTTAAACCTCCACTTGTCTCCTCAAAGTGAGGTAAAAGTGAGTTTCTCTGTAAACACTTCGCACTCTTTGACCTTGGAGGCTTTCTTTGCTTTGGACTGCGACACCATCCTTCCACTCTGAACTTTTCATTACCTAAAAAAAAAAAAAAACTTAAGACGCATACTTCAAGAAGTTTATTTGATCTAGAGGGTTGATGAATTTGTTTTATTATTTGAATAAATAAATAAAAATTGATAGTTTATCTTGACAAATTGTAAAATCTGCATGTAATATAAATACTTGAATAGGCTTTTAAGACATATTGAACTTTGTTTTTAATTAAAAAAAATCATGTGGATTTCAAAAAGAAGTCTATAAAAAGTAATGAGATAGTGTTAGACTAATGTAATATAAATCAAAATAGGCCTAAGACTGTTTTCGAAAAGCCTACCATATATTTCTACTTCAAGCTACGATTTAAAAAAATTTATCTGCATTTGTAATCATGATTGAAATTAAGAAATTAAAGTTTTGATTATTTTGAAATTTTCAAACCAAAAAAAAAAAAAATTCACTCAAATCGACTTAGATTGATTTATTGGTGGAAGCATGAAGCTTACTTGATACATAAACAAGCATATGTTGGACAGTTGATTTCAGGGACTTGACACTTATTATTTTAACAGCTTTGAGGTTGGGTAAACTAGCAAAGGAGCTGAACGGTTTAAAAAATGTTTGGATTGAAATTAAAGAAAAAAAATGGGACTAAAACTAAAATTTAATTATTTTTCAGGACCAATATCAATATGACATATTTTGTGAGGATAAAAATATATTTAAGAAAGCAACTCAAAATGAACAAAGATTGAAAAGAACTTGATTCATGATTCAAACAATCTATAGTATAAATCCCTTGGAAGCTGCCCATGTGTTTCTCTGCATAATATTCCCTTCAAAATAACAAAATATTCTTCCTCTTCACAAGGAACGTGATTTGTTTAGAAACGTTTTACTCTTTATTCCTTAGCCAATCATATTTTTCTTAAAGAAAAGTTTTTAAAATTTCATTTAATTTTCAGAGCAAAATACAATGCGCTCGGATGGGAAAGAAGATATTCTATAAAATCTTGATTAGATTAATGCATACACAGTAATAAAAATACATCCTGTATTTTAAAAAATAAAACTTGAGAAAAGAGAAAAATTGTGCTTATGATTTGATTTTGTAGCAAGTGTTTTGACTTGCATATATACTTTCCAAAGAGAAAACTTTTTTGGTGGTAATTAATTTCTCACTTTAGTCCTGTAAATTAATTGTTTGATGTGTTCATATAAATGTGAGTCACGCAAACCTTTATTAGGATAGTTTTATAAGTGATGCTATAGTAAAAATAAATAGAATATGACAGATCAAATTCAAGAACAGTTATTAAA
The DNA here is from genome assembly GCA_030441495.1 of Dalbergia oliveri. Lineage (NCBI taxonomy): Eukaryota > Viridiplantae > Streptophyta > Magnoliopsida > Fabales > Fabaceae > Dalbergia > Dalbergia oliveri. The sequence goes on along the minus strand of JAMLFY010000014.1, from coordinate 18,994,228 downwards.
TAAATTAAAAGGGGAAAAAATCACCGATCATCCAAAGCTTAAAAATGATATGATGCGATTCTGAAAAAAAAAATCTTAACAATAAAATTCTGGCTATTAAGTATTTTCTTAATTTTATACATTTGAAAAGTTGTATGCATGTTTCTAGTATGAAATTTCAGCCTCTTTCAAACACCTACACGGCATTAAAATTCTTGTCCATTTAACATCATAATCATTGGTGGTCCAAAACGCAACTTGGCCACTTAATTGATCTCATATCAAGCCAGATAAGGGAAAAGGAAAAGGAGTAGACAGAGCCAAGAGGCAATAAATATTTCTATCATAAAAATAGCTATATATATATTTCATTTTGAAATCCGATATCTTGTTTGGTAATTTTGCACAGTGCAAGGAATCACTTCAACAACATGGCAAACATAATTATTATATTAATTCATTGAAGGGACATATGCATCTGCCTGTGAGCTGTTCACTTTTGCTCACTTCTGCCGGAGCAAAATTAAACACCTTTCCAGTTATATAGTAAAAACATATAGTTTCATAATAAAAATAAACAAAACAGTAAAACCATAGAGTTAAACAGTTGCAATTGGACCCAGATTGACACTTGATGCTTTGAATGCTTCAAATCTTGGCTCCTTGGCTTGGAACTTCAAGGCAGCATAGAGCTTCATGTAGTCTTCAAAGACAAACTTTGGGTACACCTGTTTTTTGTCCTCTTCCTCTCTCTCCAACAATTCTGGGGCAGGGTAGATGACAGCATCACTGCCAGGGTTGAAGAATGAGGCTATTGACATCCTTGTCCCATCAGTTTGTGCAACCACACGGTGCTCCACACTCTTGTACTTACCATTGGTGATTACCTGGTTTTAACCAACAGACATAGTTTTATCAGAATCACATGATCTTGCTTTTATCTTGCTAGTGGAAAAGTTCAGAGAAAATTTATGATAACTACAAATTTAACATCATAATAAAGTTGGTGGGACTCATAATGAATAGGACTTAAATTTATGGTGACTATAACTTAACATGAGGGGTCAGATTTGTATCTTTGCAAGAATTTCTAGAAATTTAATTATTAGGCATATTTGTTGATAGGAAACAAATTTACCTCAAGCTGGTCACCAAGGTTAACAACAATGGAGTGGCGCATTGGGGGCACATCAACCCAGTTTCCATCTTTGAGAAGCTGCAGGCCACTGACCTTGTCATCTTGGAAGAGAAGGATGATCCCACCGGCATCGGTATGGGGCCGAAGACCCTTAACCAGCTCTGGCTTGGGGCATGGAGGGTAGTTAGCAACCTTGGTGCCAAAAGTTGGTCCCCTTGATCCATAGAAGGCCTTCTTGAGATAGCCCTTCTCTAGTCCAAGATTCTCACACAGCAAGTCCAATAGCTCCTCTGCTAGTTTCTCCAACCTCAAAGCAAATTCCTTCATCACCTTCCTGCACCATTAACCCCAAGTAATTTAGTTCCACTTCTGAAATGCAGAGATCCATCTATTTATTTATTTTTTGGCTTATTGTGTAGCCATTATTTGATGACGTGTAGAATGTTTACTCTAAATTAAATAATCATACAAAAATCATACATGGAGCAATGTTCAAAGCATATAACTTTTGTGTCAATTATTATTTGTGCTTTGTGTCCTAACTTCTGTCTCTGCAATATGTGCATGCAATGTGTAATATGATGAGTGTTATATGAGATACTTAACTGATTCAAATTTCATACACCATTATATGGGATTTACATAACTCCTGTGTGTTAATTACCTGTACTCATCACTGAGATCAGGGATCTCATAGATGTTTGATTCAGGGAGGTGGTGCAAGTGGAAGGTGCTTTCCCAATCCATATCTTTGACCTCAGTTTGAACAGCATCTAAACCTTTGCTTGCAACTAATTCCTTAAACCTCTGCTGCATGCATTTCTTGTAGTGTTCTTTGGTCAACCTCTCCACAGTGTCCATGAAGTCATGGGGTATGCCATGGTTCACCAGCTACGATTTTGAAAGCAAACATTATCATTGACAAGAGACGTACACATAATATATATTTACCAAGAAAAAATCACAAAGAAGTAACAACAAAACAGATAAATTGGAAGGGCAATGTAGAAATTAATATGAGGCATGAAAAGCTTTTTCTTTGAGAATTAAGTACCTCAAAGAATCCCCAGTTCTCACAAGCATCCTTGATTTTCTCCATGATATCTTTTCTCTCCTCACCATTGAGCTTCTCAAAGTTGATCACCGGGAAGTTCTCCATCTCTATAAAACTCAATCTCACTCTCTTTCTATCTGCCTTTTTTTTCTCTATATAGTGTGTAAGTTGCTTTGTGATGATTTGAGCTTGGGTTGGGTGGTATTTATAGTGCTGAAAGATTAGGATCAACCACAAAAATTAATCTCATTTAAATATTGCATGAAATATATATTTTAATTACCAACATTTTGTGCAGTCTTGTTTTTATTATCTTAGCTTCGGTCCAAATCATGGCTAACTTCTCTTATGGTTCCGTTGTTGAATTGTCTTTCTACGTTGGTGTGTTGGACCCACTTTGTGGCTGGTTCTTCCTCTGAAAATTTGACCAGAACTTCGCAGGTTTACACCACCGTCTATCAATTGTGATTTTTCAAATTTTTCTATAACGTTGATTTTGGAGTAAAAAAGAAAGTGATTTCTATAAGAAGGTGCTTAGCAACTTCATTTCATAAACTCTCCATGTCTGTAGCATCAGGCCGTAGCCATCTAGTGTTTTTCTCTTGCTATTGTGCCAAAAAAATAAAAAAAAATGGTTTTGTAAATTAATGTGTGGATTATTATTGTCATCAGTTATTTTTTTAATATATTTTTAAAAATTTAATTTTGATAAAACGATATATATTATATAATTTTTTTTATAAAGTTATCCAATAAAATCTTTTGGATTATATGACTTTTCAAATATGTGAGTGTGAGAGTTAACTATACTTATTAATGTGATAATATATGATTAAATGGCTATGTAAAAAATTTTATAATATCAATATAATAAAATTAAATGTTATTTACAATACTTAATTAATGTGTCAAGTAGAAAAAACAATGTCAAGTAATTAAAAAATAGAGTAATTTTTTATTTAATTTTAATATATTAACAGTAAAAAAATTATATAATCATCTAATTATACAATAACATGTAACTAAATATAATTAACTCTCATCCTATTACCACTACCAAAAATATGAGTTATTGACAAATTTTATCTGGATAATGAGATAAAACTCTTTTGTACTTTTAAATTTTTTTTTTCTCGAAACATCTAAAAGATATATCTGCCCTTAATTACTTGTATCTTTCGCACTATAGAATGGCTAGGGACCCACCAAAAAGAACCGCAATAAGTGGAAGGAAAAATTTTGGAAAGGCGAGGAATTTATTTTTGGCCACAAAATTAAAAAAAAAATCTTATGGCTGTGTTTGATTTGTGTCCAAAAACATAAATACATGGATAATTTATCCTTGTATGATATTTGATTATAGAGATGAGGTATAAAAATTTCTATTTTAGAGATAAAAATTTTCTATTTCCGTCCCTTAAAGTGGGGAGTATAGGACTTAGAGTAATTTAATCTTATAATAGGAACCTCCCGTGGTCATTCTCTTAACGGTCGCCACCATCGGCCGACGTAATGTCTCCACTGTCCCAACCAACACGATACAGAAATATTTTTTCACGTCTCTGTCTCCATATTTCCGTCTACGTTCCTATATTTCTGTCTCGGGAGGGAACCAAACGCTACCTATGAGATTCATTTTTATTATAAAATGTGTGATATATTAAATTAATACCTATGCAAAAATGGTACATGCATATTTGCTTTAGAAAAATATCATTTATATTCATTGTATATAAGATATCATATTGACATATTTTATTCACTATTAGAGAAGGTATTAATTCTATTTAAATAAGATTTCGCATCATCTAATTCTAATATTAGACTTTCTTATATACAATGAGCATTCCCTTTAATTTGAGTAATATTTCAACCGGATTAGACATTTCTACTATAGAGGAATCTTACCGAAAGAAAAGCTGTGATTTTGTATCTTTGACCAATGATATCCATTTCACTCAATCAATCAAATTCACTCTCTATGGAGCGCATGTGAACAAAAAACAAGGTAGTTGGCCTTCCTAAAAGCTTGTGTCATTCCTACCCATAATTTTACCAATTTGTTCAACTTCTTTTTTTATTCTTGTATGTCAGGGGATATTAATGTAACTTCATTTATTTATGTTACTTCTACAGTTTCTTAAGAAGTGAAATGAAAATGGATGAGAAGACTGAACAATTAAATACATAAGTAGAGTTTTATTTTTCCTCCGATATCTTGTTCTGTTTTTGATCAGGTGGGTAGAGGAAGAAAAGAGGAGAATCGATAATGTGTGATGTTGGTTGAATTATTCATTCCGTAACCTGTACCGAATGTTTCTGAAATGCTGAGTCCAGAATCAGACCTACTTTCTTCTTGCATTGGCGTAATATCAAACCATTTTATTGGCGTAATATCTGTGGATGTTAGGAACCTCGCATGGTAAGATGGTTAGCGTGTATATGTATAGTGGTTACATAGCTTCTCATGGCCTTTTTTTTTTTTTTTCATTAACTAAACGTAAGAGAATTAATGCAAAGGAATTGGAAAGGGAAGGAAAGGAAATTGGTGAGTTATATGATATAAATGAATGAAATAGAATATTTTTGGTTGTTAACTTCCTAAATTTTCAGTTCCTCTTGTTCCAACCAATTTGGATGGGACAAGATATTTCCTTACCCTTCCTACCTTTTTGTTTATAATTAAAAAATGCTTAACTCAACATCAAATGTTTAACAATACAATCGATAAATAAAAACGAGACTCAAAAGTCGAGTTTAAAACCAACATCCAAACACAATAGCAATCAAAACCAATGGCAAAAACTCAAAATCAGAGAAACCACCATAAAACCAGAGCATACCAAATACACAAAATCAACCAAAACCAATTGCCACAGATCTAAAATCTAGAAATCGAGAACCTAAAAATGGAAAGCTTAATCCTCGCCAGAAAGATGTGCCAGATCTGACAACGATAAACTCAGATTTGAGTAGGGAGGAAAATGCAGAGCTCAAAATCAGCATGGAGCATAAAACCAAAATTGCCACGTCATAGAATCAGATCCACCAGCATCATCAAAACAGGGACACGCCAGAGACTGTTGACCAAAGAATGTTGACAAGGTTCACCAGAAAAACAAGCTAAAATGCAGACTAACATAAAGAAGAGGGAATACCTCCTCCTCAGCCATGCAGCTCTTCATATCCCTCCACCCTTTACACACCCTCTTCCATTGAATTTTTACACACAACAAAATATAAAAAAATATTAATTACGTGAATAAAGAAAAAATTATTAATTATGGATATAAAACAGTTTTTGACTTAAATAATCGTAAAGTCATTGCGATTAAAAAAGCATGAATAAAATTACATTTGTATCAAGCTCGTAGTGAATACGCTTGGGTAGATTCAAGAATTTTTTGAATACGCAAAAATCTACGTATTAATTCCTTATATAAATGCGGTGGGTTGATTTGCACGGGACTCACTATTTCTTTCATCTCGCAAATATTTTGTTCTTCCTCCTAAACGATGAGGGTTTTCTATATTGGTTAGATGAGGATCATGTTAGCGTCTGCTTTAAGGGTATTTAATTTCCTTATTATTTAATTTTCATTATCATTCTTTATTTTAGAGGTCTATTAAATTAGTTTTAGATATATATATATGTTTTATTTGAAATGAATTGCTAATTTGACTTAGTTTAGTTATTACTTTGAGTTCAACAAAGTTAAGTGATTATAGTTTAGATATTATATGTTTTATTTGAAATGATATTGTTAGTTTAACTAAATAATTAGTTTAGTTATTAGGATACTTAGAAACTAAAATGTAACTAATATAACTAGTTTCTTATTATCTATTTATTTATGTTGTTCGTAATTAGTTTAGTTTAACAATTTATTGTATGTAAATGATACTGTTAGTTTAACTAAATAATTAGTTTAGTTATTAGATACTTAAAACTAAAATGTAACTAATATAACTAGTTTCTTATTATCTATTTATTTATATTGTCTCGTAATTAGTTTTTAACAATTTATTATGTTTTATTTGAAATGATTTTTAGTTTACTAAATAATTAGTTTAGTTATTAGGATACTTGAAACTAAAATGTAACTAATATAACTAGTTTCTTATTATCTATTTATTTATGATGTCTCGTAACAATTTATTGTATCTAGTGATTGATTTAGTTGAATAATCTATATTAACAAGTAATTAGTTTAGTTGAATTATTTATTTTATCTAAAAATTACTCTAGGGTTAATATTTATTTTACCTAGCAATTAGTTAGCATAATAAGTTGTTTCATGTATATGTTTATGTCTAATTAACAAGTATTTAGTTTGTAATTATGGTGATATTTATAGAATTTCAAAGCATATATATGTCTAGTCGTTACTTCTTTAAATATAATGTTTATTTTTTTATAGGTTAATATAGGTGGCCCCGTACCATGCGCTGGCACGTCTTCTGGGATGCACGCTTGGAGTAATTTATCAGGCTCACAATGGGATAGTCGCCATAAGGTACCTAGCATGGTATGGTGGTATTGCACATAGGTTTTATCTCAGGACACCCGTCAGGATCCCGACTTTCAAGTGCCACAGAGCTCCGGTGGATCAGGGCCAGCACCTTTTATGGCCCAACCCTTGGTGCTCCGTAGGCGATGACAATGGCGTCGTTCTGGGCACTCGATATCCAGCGGCGAGCCGATAGAGAGGACGTAGGCGGAGGTGATGCGTCGAGAGTGATGATGCTGATGCTAGTGGTGGTGGTGGTGGAGGTGGTAGGGATGGTGGAGGTGCTGTGGTGGAGGTGGTGGGGATGGTGGTGGTGGTGGTGGTGGTGGTGGTGGTGGTAGTGGAGATAAGGGCTCATTGCTACACCCCTACTATGGATTACTCTGGTGGCATTAGGCAGAAGCTCGATGGGTTGGCTTTCCTGGATGCTCCCACGCCCCCTCGTCTGGTAGCTGCATTTGTTGAGTCTTCTGGGCATCGACCAGATATCAATTAACATGCCCAGTATGATCTATTTTAGATGAGCCATAGCAGTTACACCTCGACCTCGTCCATCGCAGCTACACCATGGGCAGACATCGGGACCGTCCATATTATATGTCCCTATCCAGGCGGGGTGATGGTGAGCAACGGCGCTTGTTCCTCGCAGAGAGCCTGCACGTCGGGTTGACCCTGGTATTGTCACTCGGGTGTGAACTCCGCAAAGGAGAGATAGGCTGGTGAGATGCTTAGTTATTTTGACTCTCTATTATTATGTACTTATTTGTAAATTACGTGTAAAGTTTGATATTATATACTTATTTGTAAATTTCATGTGTAAAGTTTTATTATCTATGAACCATATTTTATTACCTATCGTATTATTTATTATGTGTTAATCGATTTTAACCGAGTTGTGTGATGTAAAATTTGGAATTGGAACATAAAATCCACATTAGAGACAACGAAAAGAAACATACTTGTGCATGGATATGAAAGTAGTTTGAATACAGCAACAAAAACATAGTTAAAAAATACAATCCAACACATATAGAAAACATAATAATAGTAAATTCAGCCATGGTGGGATGAGGATGAAGCTAGTAAGGTTGGACACTTTCTTCCTGTGTGATCTTCATTTCTCAGTCCACATCGCTTTGGTTGGGTCATCTCAACTTCGTCCATTTCATTATGAATTCTTGTAGAGACACGGCCCTCGTTAGATCTCTTGAGTGCGTGGGACGTATCGGGAGCCCCTATGGAGGCCGGATGCTGCCTGCAATTGGTGTGAATTCCAATTTATATACCTTGTCCACCCACTCCATCCTATAAACAGGATAAGTAAAAGACCCAATCAACTCGTGCGGCATGACATACAGTGCATGACGGCATGGGAAATGCAATGCCTGGAACGACCCACAGTCACATCGTCGCTCTCCCAAATGCACCCTATAATCCTGTGATATGTTCCCTCTTTCTGTAACCAAACATGACATCATATCTCGTGTGAATGGGCAGCAGACATTTTGTCCAAATATTGCTTGCTTTCATCAATCGCTTGCAACGAGATACTACGAACATTTTTGTCCCCTGAATTTGGGCCCGTCTGAACCTTCTTTTCAACAAATAATTTAGCAAGATGGAAGTAGGTGGACTTCACTATGGCAGTAATAGGCAGATTGCGGGTTCCTTTCACAGCATTTATACACTCGGACAAGTTGGTTGTCATATGGCCAAATCGACGACCCTCATCAGCATCCTGGGCCATTTTTCACGTGGAATTTCGTCAGCCCATTGACACATATCAGGATCCTCATCTCTCGCGCTCATAATAATATGCAAAATCTGCATGGGTCTTTGAATATGCCGTATTTATAAGAACTCTCTTGGCATCTTTATTCTTAAATCGCACGGCAAAGTTAGAAGCAATGTGACGAATGCAATATACGTGATAGGCCATCGAGGGTGCCATCCACTACCCTCCGCCTCTATAGCATATGATTGATACATTCTTGTCAGAAACAATAAGAATACCTTCTTGAGGCGTCACATGTCGTCGAAGATTGGTCAAGAAAAGGACCATGCTTCTTTTGTCTCCCCTTCGACACAGCGAAAGCAAAGGCAAAATATTAGAGTTACCATCCTGTGCAATGGCCATCAACAATGTGCCTCCATATTTCCCATAGGATAAGTGCCATCAATTGAAATAAATGGTTTGCACCATTTGAAGGCCTCGATGCATGGTGGAAATGACCAAAATACACGGTGGAACATTTGACATCTAGGATTAACAATGTCACCCACATAATATGGCTTTGTCAATAAATGGACCGGTGTACTTAGCATTTCCAAGAAAATATAGCAATAAATAACAGCCTAAGTAATAAAAAAATGTAATCAACTTAACGATAAATAGAATAATTTAATCTTTACTATCACCCCAAAATAAACTAACAATTTAACTAATTCACAATCAAGTTACAAGTAACAACCACTAAACTAAATCAAACTCATATTACTAATATTATGCCACCTAATTACTATATAATATTATGTAAAACGTAAAATAATTTAAAAATTATTGAATTGATAATTACCTGGCATATAATGCTGCACACCTTGTAACCACTTCGGAGAGTAAATGTAGGATTCTTCCAAGTTCCCATAAATCTTAGCAATTGCTTTCTGTTTTGCAATCCATACCTTCCTGAAGAAATATTGAACTTGAAAGCTGACTCCACATGTCCCTGCAACTCTCTGATAATCCTGTTGGATTCGCTTCAACCATTGGAAAGATACTCGTACAAATAATATTACTATCCAACTGTCATGTTGTTCAAGACGAATCAAACTCACACGTGTGTCTTCCGTTATACTTTCAACTTCCCATACCTGCCTCTTCTGTCGAAATGTAACACGTATGCTCCAATTATATCCATTGCCAAACTTCACACATTTGCATTGGTATTTTGTTTGACCAGACTCATAAACCTTGAATTGGACTTTTCTTCTTCGTAATTCTTGATTGCAAACAACACAGCCCCTTGTCAGGAAATTGTTGCCCGACCTCAAACTCACCTTCACCTCCAACCACTCTCGCAGTAGGCCCCGCAAAGCTATTTTCAGGCATCACATTCATATTTATCGAAGAATAGTGACTAGGATATTCTTGTGATACAAAGCTTGGGGGCTCTCCTTTCACGTGTATCCTCATCACTATACTCATTACCTTCCTCCCAATACCCCATCTCTTCCTCCTCTTCTTCTCATCCCTGATCTACGTGAAAGTCAAAACCCACAACACCCACATGTTTAGTTGATGGCCCTGCATCTTGCACAACTAGATCTGCAAAAGCTGGGACTACGAACTAGTGGATCCTAGGCCACCACAAGGTGTGTACACCCATGTTGCTCCGTGTCATTAACTAATGTATGAGGAGCAGAAGGCAGAGCTCACATCATAATCATCTAGAATGACGAAAATTTCCATTATTCGAACCTCTGGAAATCGAGCTTGGAATTTAAACATGAGGTTCATTTCATTGTCGTCATAGATGGGAAAACTGTTATACTTAGCCACACTACCCCAAATGATATAGGTAATCTATAAAACATCTGGCTAACCTGTTTGTGAGGACCTATCTGCTCAAGTATTTTGTTTTGCAACTCTAAAAAACTTATATACGGACTAACAATGACATAAACTCTCACTATAAAATCTCACTCCTCATTTCCTGTGTTTTCCATTTTTCCATCATAATGAACAAGAATAAAAACACTCCGCCATTTCTCACACTCAATAACACTTTTCTTTGCATACCTTAATGAATGAACGACGGGTTAAATAGAAGGGACTGAATACGTAAGGGTTAAAGCGAAATGTGAACACAAAGAATACGTAAGGATCCATTACGTATGGAATATGACCATGAATACGTTAAGGGCTCTTGTAATCTTTTTCTGTTTATTTATGTAAATAATATTTTTTTATTTATTCCAGTAAAAGAGCCCCTCGTCATTGCCAACACACTCACACACAACAACCTCTAAAGCACGAAGCCCATAAACTGCACCACCAAAGAAAAACACTCTAACCATATATGGGGTAGTAAAAAAGTTTTGACTTAAATATCGTGTTCAAAGTACTTATTTGATCGATGTAAAGATTGTTAACATACGAGGAGTAATTTTAAAATGAATTACATTTGTTTCTAATGTTTTGAAATAGTACATATAACTCTTGGGGGTAGATTACAAGAATTTCTTTTATATATAACAAAAATCTCCATAAAAATATTCAAAGTGTCTGCAATTTCAGTGGTGGGTTTGATTTCAGCATATGGGAATCAGCTCCTCCACCTTTGCTTTTGCTCCTATGCAAGGAGATCTCTGTGGTGCCTCGTTTGTTAGATCCTTAGGCTGTTTTTTTTTTAGCTTTAGTTTCCGCTGTACCGAAAAAGAGAGTCTGCAATTTGCAATAAGGGTAGTTTGTAATACACAAAACTTTGCTTATCCTAGTATACTTTCACATCTTTCAATTATGATCTTATCAATGATTCGACAAATAGAATGAAACACATTGTACCTTCCCATCCAAATCCATCCATCTCAAAATAATTGTATATATTACTGTGTTCGCTAAAAAAATAGATAAATCGATCATTATTGAATAGAGGGGCTTCGCTTACTGTGTGAGGGCCATAAAAGATCGTGTACATATGATACGGCATTGTTGGAGAGATTGCCAATAGGGGACACTGCAACTTAGCAGTTAGCAAAATGCATTGAACGCAATCATTTTGCCTCAGACAATGAAAAAGAAATATAAGGACAAAACTTAAGACAACATTACTTTAAGAGTTGGAGTGTATATATATATATATATATATAAAATTTAATTATAGTATAAGTCTCTATAATTTTATTCAATTTTTAATTAAATTTTTATAGTTTAAAGCTTAAAAATTTATAATTAAATTATTATATTGGACAAAAGTTTTCAATCAAGTCATCCTACATTATGTAAAAATTTTCAATTAAGTCTTTATATTATATAAAATTATAGGGACTTGATCACAACATTTTTAAGCTATAAGGACTTAATTAAAATTTTTATATAGTATAGAAACTAGATCACATATTATTAAATTATAAGGACTTAATTGAAAATTTTGGTGTAGTATAGGTACTTGATCACAAATTTTTAAACTATAAAAACTTAATTGAAAATTGAGTTATACTATAGGGACATCCAGAGTAATTAACCTTATATTTTTTGTGGGTAGTACATGTTGGTGGTATTGTTATTTGGTGAAAATTAAAGTGTGTTTGGATGAGATTTTTTGGGCGAAAATCCCTTTAACCACAAAAAATCACTTTGGGAATATTTGGATAATTTAAAAAAATTAAAAAATAGTTGTCAATTTTTATATTTAGAAGTTAAAAAGAATAGTTTCTTAAAAAAACAATTTTATGCCTTTTCTTTTATATATAAATAAAGTTTGGATGAACTTTTTCTTGACACAAAATTACTTTTTTTCACACAAAAAATAATTTTTCATATATTTGGATTTTTTTAAAAATAATCAGAATCTGAAAAAATTATTTTCTGCCTTTTAATTATGTATAAAATTTAGGCTTCATAATATTTTATTAAAAAAATCTAAAACAGATGACATAATCAGTGTATAATTCTTTTCTACCTTCTTTATTTTTTATATTTAAATTGTAAAATGTTAATTTACAGGTTACATTGTAATTAAAAACATCACAAACACTTTAATATAAAATATATCAAAAAAAAATTTGTAAAAATTCTGTACAAAATGTAAAGGAGAAACTTAATGGCAAGAGCAGTGATTTAATCAAAATCTTCTTGTAAATATCCCCACTTGTACAATTTTATAGTCATAAGTAAACAAAATTACATGCGTATTAAATATATTTCTGTTATATTCGGATCCAATTATAGTTATAATATTGTGGTCAATTGCAGCTCTAGTTATTAATTTTCTAATTTATACTTTTCGAGAAAATCGATGATCTGATTAATAGGTAGGTGATAAATACCTTATCCATAAGTTTGAGCAGATCACCATGGGATATCATCAAATAATTGGTCCCATTACCATATGGTGGGGAACTTGAAAGGAAATGTTCTGTTGACATGCTTGTATGAGATATAGATATATCATTGTTACCATTGTTGGTTGAGGCAAGAGTATGCAGGAAGAACTCAAGAGTGGAGTCACACTACAAATAACAAAGAATTGAAGATATTATTGCTAATAAATTTTTAGTTTAAATATATATTTAATTTCAATAAATATACATCATTTTGATTTTTAATTTTTCAAAATTTTTGGTAGATTTTATTTTATTATTATTATTATTATTATTATTATATATATATATATATATATATATATATATTATGTCTTTGTGATGACATTTATAAAAATTAAAAAAAATTAAAAATTATAAGGTAGGTCCAAAATTTAAAAAAGCAATGATAAAAAATATGATATTGAAAGAAAAGAGGAATCAAAATCCATTTTTCAAAAGAGATTAACATTAAAATGACTTATATTTATAAGAAATAAAACTATATCTAAGGCTAATTTTTAAATGAAGATTATATAAAGATTCTGATGTTATATATTTTGATGAAACGTCAAAACGACTTGTATTTATAAGAATCGAAACTATATATAAGCCTAATTTTTAAGTGAAGATTATATAAATACATATTAATATATGTTATATTTTGGTGAGATATGAAGTATCTTATTGCATTTGACCTATTATTCTAATCATTCATAAGACTAATATTTATTTGATTACAGAAGTACAAGAATTATGTAATTTTTTTTATATAAATATTGTTTTCCTGAAATTCAAATTCATATTCTCATCTTAGAGAATTAAAACAATTTATCACCTCAATCAACCTTATTAGCATATTGTCTACTTTTGGATAATCATCATATCACGCCGCGCGTGATTGCAAGCTCAAGTTGCCACAAAAGTTTGAGAGTTTCAACCTTTCCACGCATGCAATTGAAACTAAGTGCACATTCTCTGCTCAACTCCTAGAGAAAGCACCACAATGCATGGTTGCCACTAGTGCGTTCATGCACCATGGACATATTTTCAATTTTCAGATGTTGATCGAGCACTTGGGCCATGTCTTGTTCCCTTTAGTTGTTCGTTAGCTCCCCCGAAAATATTCTCCTAGTTTGTTACCTACCAAAGTTTCAAATTTCGGTCTAAAATTGGAATTACAATAATAAATACTATAAGTTTGAGGTTATAGTAACTACGCATTATAATTTCATAGTAAATACTCTTTTCGTTATGAATTAACTACTCATTTGGAGAAACTAGTATAAATTGTTCCCAGATTATCCAAATGCACAGTGGAATGGTCGGAGGGAAGTAAAAAAAAAAAAAAAATTATGCAAAGAATTCCACGGGTGGGATTTTGAATCATTGAAGGAACACTTAGTAATGCATCCATTGGTTCACTGTGGCCTCCTTTCTAGTGGTTTCTTCTAGTAGGATGATTACCATTAGCACTAGCTAGAGCCCTTTTGCCGCGAAACACTCAGAAAAAATAGTAGTTTTAATCGATTTGCTCTTTTAAATTTTTACATCCAACGTCATTCCATCATTCTAGATTACTGTTTTTCTGCGGTTTGATTCGTCTAACGACGATCTAATTAAGAGCCAATAATATATACCAACAACAACTAAACAGAAAATTATATAATCAATGTTTTTAAACAAAGGGCAATGGTTAAAAAGTGGGTTCAAAATCTTGCGACCCAATTCTTTGATAATCGCTTAGTGCTCTGCGAGGGTTTCTCTAGCAAAGTTTCTCTCTGCCACGGGTGTTTCTCTCCGCTACAGGTGTGATCAAGTGACGTACTAATGTTGATACCAGATTCAGGTGCTTAGCATCCAACATGTCGAGTAGAGGAAGAAAAGATGATAGAGATCCAGGGAAGACTTGGACAGTGACGTGATATATTTGGAAGATGAAGACATCGAGAAGGACTAGAAGAATGTTCAAAGAGCCTGAGAGGGAGAATCTTAGCGGATCGGCCTTTCAGCAAAGGTACCATGGAGGCAACGATGGGTGCAATATGGGGACACCCAGAAGGTTTTCGAATTCTTGATCATGGAGATAATGTGTTTCAATTTTTCTTTGCAAAGGAGATAGATGTGGTTCGTGTAGAACATGGAGCTCCATGGCTCTTCAAAAACTTCATTATAAATTTGAGAAGATGGAATTCAGAGATGATCATAGAGGAGATCGATTTCTTATGTACCCCAATTTGGGTGCAACTATGGGGCAATGCTGGAGTATTGCAAAACAAAAGAGTTAGGGAAGAAGATAGGAGGACGTATGGGAGAGGTGCTGGACTTAGACTTATTTGCGGTGAGAGGAAATAGTCAAGAATTATCAAGGTTAAAATTAATCTTGATGTAACTAGAACTCTTAAATGATCACTACCTATTACGGGTCCAAATAAGCAAGTGATTGAACTGAGTTTGAAGTATGAGCGAATTGGTAATTTTTGCAACTACTGGTCATCTCGGTCTTGTTCATGAGGTGAGAGCATGCAATAATTTTATAGAGGACATAGTCAATGGAGAATTAAAGGAGGAAAAGTGGGGTGCATGGTTGAAGGTGGATCAAATGGGCTGAAGGATGGAAGAGAGCAAGGAGAATGTAAACCCAAACACTAAGAATGGGGTTAATCCATCTCAACAATTAGGACCAAAACCAAGACCAATCAGTTTGCTTCTAAGTTTTGCAAAGCTGACAATGATAGATCAGGGCATGGAGAACCAAAAGCTTGGTAGGGACAACATGGAGAATAATAACAGTGACAAACAAAAGAGCTGATCTCTGGCTCAAAGAGAGAAGACAAGCCAAAGAAAGATGAAGGCCAATTACGGGAGCTAGATGATAGTGCTATTATGACTATCACATGTAATGGTATAACATTGAGAAGAAAGTTGGAGAGATGATATTGCAACAACCTGAAAGATTCATAGGCAATGATAATAATGGCTACCAACATGGTCAGGTTAAGAAACCAAAGCTGAAAAACTTGGCCAGAAGTGGAATAAAGGGGAATGTGTGTTAGTGGATCAAAGAGAAGAACCATGGATATAGATATAGAGTCTAGTCAAAAGAAACAATGTTATGATGAAGAGATTCTAGAAGAAGAGGGAGAGGGTGCCACCCCAAAATGGGCACCCAAAAGCTTATGCAGATGTTGATGTGGAATTGTTGAGGTTTGGGGAAACCCTTGACAGTTCACAACTTACAAAGGATCTGTAAATCCCATTCCCCTGAGGTGGTGTACCTTTGTGAAACAAAACACAAATCTCAGTTGTTATAGCTCAAGCTCAGAAATGTGGCTATAAACAAACTTTCACTGTTGATTTAGGAGGACTGAGGAGGCCTAGCACTCTGTGGAAGGAGGAAATGCAGGTTAATATCAAGAATCAAGAGGAGTATTTTATCCAATTCGAATGGCATGATCAACAAAAGCAAATTACCTGGTCTACATTTGCAATTCATTTTCATAGTGAAGAAAGACAACGACAGAATTCAATTCACAAGAATTTTAGAGCTAATTGCACAAGCTAGGGAGCATTATTTGCTAATTGGTGATTTCAATGCAATTATTGGACATCATGAGAAAGAAGGTGGGAGAGAAAAGCTGCATCATCACTGAAGAATTTAATAAATTTATAAATATTGGCCACTTGATGATCTTGGATATGTTGGTAGGAAGTTTACATGGAGTAATAGAAGTTTTGGGACAAACTAATTAGAGAAAGAATTGACAGAGGCCTAACATCACTGAGTGGAGAGCATTATATCCTATGGCGGAGTCAATCATTTGGAAGATCATGGATCAAATCATTGTCCTTTTTTGCTAGACTCTATGCTAGCCCAAGGAAGAAGTAAGAGAAGATTTAAATTCCAAGAAAGATGGTTGATGCGAGTTGTCGCTACCGTAAAATTAAAATAGTTTTAGTGACTGAATTGCACCAAAAATGTAGCAAGGGTGCGATCAGGTCGTCTCACGTGAAAATGTTATAATTGATTCTGAAAATTAGGGTTTTTGAAAGTGTTAAAAGTAGATTAAATTAAGAAGAATTCTAATGGGAAAAATTACTTGCACAAAGGTTTCTTTGGATCAAAATTGTTCAATCATTTATTCGAAAGATAAAATCATGGTGGTGGTTGCTTCCATTAAAATGTTAACATACAACAATGGCATAATTCTATTTAACGGATATACAATTGCATTTATAATTCTATTTAACGGATATACAATTGCATTTTGTAAGGGTTTGGCTAACATATGAACTAGTAATTCACCAACGTGATTCTATGAACCTATGCTAGTCTAACTACCAATTATAGCAATCTAATTCCCAAACAAAATTAATTCCAATCCCTTACCCAATGGACAAACATCACAAAAAAGGACAACTCTTTAAAAATATAATTGCAGTTATCAACACAACCAATATTTTAAAAGAAATGACAAAGAGAAAGGAAAACCAACCACAAATTGCGATAAAGGCACAAGAATCTTGTGAACAATTTCAATTTTCAGTCACCCCTTGCACGGTAAAGAAAGTACTCCTCCATAGGGGAAGTTTGGCAATCACGTTAAGGAAAAGCTGTAAACTACACACTAAATAAATCAAGAACAAATAGTAATGAGAACCCTAGCCTAGAGAGAGAGTGAGAGAAAATTATAGTCAGAGAAAAAAAATTCCCCAAAACTAAAAGCTAAAACTCGGTTACTACCTAGGTCTGCCTCTCTGTCGTGTTTACTGTTTCTCCAAGAAAAGGGCCCAAATTAGGCCCTTGAACAGATCAGCAAACCAAAACAAAGTAATCGCACGATGAGCGCTAGGCTCACCACAAGGGTGCTATAAGGTTCTTATAGTCTTTGTCTCTGAGCACCAGCGCTCATGAGCTGCAGCATTCAATGGTTAGCTCCTATCTTTTCTTCCTTTCAGTCTCCTCTTCTAGATAGCTCCCAATCTTTCCTTTGACGTGTTGCACACAATCTAATGCTCCTGGATAGAAAAAACCATACTAAAGAGACGAGTTAATTGCAACAAGGATTACTTTTCTAATTATTCCCAAAAACGGTGCAATAGTCACTGATTCCTTAAAATTGTGTAATGAGGTACAAGTTAAAAATCACTATCATTTCCCTCCATAACACATAAAAAACTCATGCAAAAATTCAAGGTATAGAAGTTAAATAAGTGGCATAAATGCCCCTTATCGAACTCCCCCATACTTAGACAATTGCGTGTTCTCATGCAAGAAACTCAGATGGATGCAGCAAATACTGGACTCCTAACTTTATTAACTCTAAAAATGGATGATGCATGGAAAGTAACAATACATCAATCCAATGGACCTAGAGATATAAGTAATGTGCTTTTACACCAACAATCAAAGAGGATCTTACCAAGCAAGGCGTGAATGAGAACATAGCACACAATATGGAATCCACATATATGATGAATGAATCAAGTACAAAAATCCTCCCAAAGTTAGTGTTTGCCACTCATTCACTCAAGTGTTTTAGGATAAGATGTACACTCAAATCACCTCAAATGAAAATGCATTACCATAGGCTTGTCAAGGGTCTTATTCTCTATTTGTCACACACATATGCATACTGAATCAAGAGGATTTTCTTTTGGTTGTGATGGGGCTTAGGTGAAGGTGGGAGAATATAAAGGCTAGTGGAGCTAAACCTCCAGTCAAAGGAGAGCAAATACATATACAAAGAGCATAAGTGTCTAAAGGTACATTTTGTCCAACTTAACCATTCAGGCCCTTAATTTGTAATGTGACACACCTTTATCCAAACTTTTGTAATTTTTTATCTTTTTTTTTTAGTGTACCACTTGCTGAATTTTTTTTTTACCATTCAGATACACATTGTTTCTCCCACACTTATGCTCAAACACATATATAAAAATTGCACAATTGCTCTCCTAAGCCTAAAAGGTTAGGAATTTCTATGGTATTTCACTTTTGGCTAAGAATGTGCTAAAACAAAAGCAGGGGCAATAATGCTCAAGGGGGCTAAATAATAGTAATATACAAAGGTTGGCTATATAGTCAAATAGCTAAAAACAAGAAAAATGCCTCAATCACCTTCAAATATGCATATGGGAACATATTTTCAAACAAGACCCTATGCAAATTCTAGAATACAAATCTAAAGAGGAAACACACATGAACAAATAAGCATGGCATATGATAGTCCAATCAAAGAGGCTCAAAATATCAAAGGTAAAAGTTCATATACTCAATCCAATCAAGACAGTGAATCCACCAAGCATGCAATACAAAATAAAGTCAAAGCCAAACATATCAATGTAGTGCATGTGATGTGAGTCTATGCATATAACCTCTAAGGTGCCAAAAGGATGGTGTGAAAAGCAAATAAAAATGAATATGATGCAAGACACAAAACTAAAATAAATAAAATACAGAAAATAAAAAAGGAAGGGTAAGGAAAAACCTCACGATGGGTTGTCTCCTACCCAGCACTTTACTTTAACATCCTTAAGTTGGACGGTCAGGACCTTATGGAGGTGTGTAGCTTCAACCCAAAGATAGGCCAACTGAGTCCTTAAATTGCCTCATGGAGGTACATCAAAAAATGCTCATCAATGGTGCACCAAATCAACTTGGAGATTTCTAATTCAATTGCACTATCAGGGTGCACATGGTTGACAAAGAATGGTCCCTTCCATCTAGACTTCGGCCTCCAACCATCATTTCCGGGGCTCATGGGCAAGTCCACCCCTTCACAGGCTTCTTACCCAACATGGCCTAGTCATGGAGCACTTGGAAACTGATGAACATGCTGAGTGGTGTATCTCTCTAAAGCTTGAAAAACTCTACCATAATAGATTAATCATATCCCATAGGAGAAGAGAAAATAGGGAAGGGGGTTATGCATCCTTAACAAATAAAATATCACATTTATCTTCTACTATGGAGTCAATGATATCAATGCCAAACACAGAGTATTCCTCAAGGGGGAATTTCATGGCATCAGACAAATAAAATTAGGCTTTCAAGTCCTCACACTTCATGGATAATGTACCAGTATAAACATCAATTTTGGTTCTGGGTTTCAAAAAGGCTCTCCCAAGATTAATGTATGCTGGTTGGCATCAATGTCATTCTCCATCTCAAGCACATAAAAATCAGAGAATATTAAATCATTTACCTTTACTAGGACATCTTCTAATGCCCCATCTGGCTTTGTGATGCTGTGGTTGGTCACTTGATTGTCAACTCGGTGGGCTTGAGCTCCCCAAAGTGTAAAGGTCTGAGAGTGATTTTGGCATAACATTAATGTCAGCTTGAGATTAGTCATGGCTTGCTTGATTTGCAGGTTCCCAATGGTACAGGGAACATTGAATGTGCATGGATCCTTACACTTGGGTGGTAGGTTGCCTAACTTGATGATGGAGGATGCATTCACTTCCATAATCACCTTCTCTTCTCACTGTCTTGTAATCTCCTCTTGTTGGTGCACAATTCTTTCAAAAATTTGGCATACCTGGGAATCTGCCTAATTGCATCCAACAAAGGGATGTTGACTTCTACTTTTCGAAAGGTCTCTAAAAGGTCTTTCTCCAACTTCTACCAATTGGACCTCTTGGACCTTGCAACTCTCTGGGAAGGGCAATGGAATAGGTCTTTCTACCTGATCTTCTACTTGCTTTTGGGGTGCAGGCTTATCTCCTGCACCTTTAGCTAAACTATCTCGTCCTCTTGACTCTCAACCATAACCTGCTTTGAGGGACCAATAACCTTAGGCAAAACTCTACTAGACCTCAGAGTAATAGCAGAAAAGTTTCCCTTGGGTTGGGAACCTAAGAAGGAATAGTAGATGCACTCCCTCCTGGATTGGGAACTCTAGCCTCAAATTGCATTTCTCATCTCTTGCATGGCTTGTTCCTGTTTCCTCTGTGTTTCTATCATCATTTTCACCATTTCCTAGCATGGTGCATCTAAAAGGGCAGGAGGGGCAAGTACGAGAGGTTGGGTAGGCAGTATGAAGCAGGT
Source organism: Dalbergia oliveri (assembly GCA_030441495.1). Taxonomy (NCBI): domain Eukaryota; kingdom Viridiplantae; phylum Streptophyta; class Magnoliopsida; order Fabales; family Fabaceae; genus Dalbergia; species Dalbergia oliveri. The sequence continues at coordinate 18,973,412 of JAMLFY010000014.1, read as the reverse complement.
GGTTGTTGGTAGACATGTGGGTAGCTCTGCTATTTATGCTTGGGTGGAACATATTTTTGCTCCTTTGTGATGAGTTGTTCCACCTCAATTGGGGTGATCTCTCCAACCAAGGTTATATGTGTATAAAGGTCATACCCTCCTGGTTGTTCTAATTCCGAGGTCTTCCAGGGAACACATTGCTAGCAACAACTAATTTGGGGTCCTCCTGGAGCTGTGGACATACATAAGTAGTATGGGTATTACAAGAACAAATACCATAAGCTAATTAAGGTGAAGAAACCTCTCTCTGATTCAAGGCTATCTTTTAGGAACTTAGTCATCTCATCTAGTTTCCGCTCCACCTTGCTATTATCCACTGGAGACACTTCACTCACATTGTGGGTATTTACACTAGCTCTAAACCCAAACTCCTGAGAATTCTTTGCCACGTTCTCTATCAAGGCTCTAGCTGCAACGGGTTTTGTCATCCAGTGCACCCCGCACTGGTGTCAATTATGCTTCTCTCCATAACTAGCAGTCCCTTGTAGAAATATTGAATAAGGAGCTACTATGAAATCTGGTGCTGGGCAAGTTGACACACAATCTCTTGAACCTCTCCAATACTCATAGAGAGCTCACCCTCCAACTCGAATGTCACAAATATCTTTCTTGATGGCAATTGCTTTGGAAGCTGGAAGAATTTCTCCAAAAATATGCACTTCATGCCAGCCCAGTCAAATGTTCCATGGGAGATGCAGAAGAACCAATCATTGGCAGCTCCTTCAACGGAAAACGGGAAGACCCTTAGCTTGATTTGGTCCTCTGTTACCCTTGAGGCTTTATTGTCACACAAATCACATGAAATTGCTTGAGATGTTTGTGTGGGTCTTCCAGATAGCCCATGGAACTTAGGCAAGTGGTGCAAGAGTCCTAATTTGAGCTCAAAGTCGCCTCCTTGGTCGGGGTAAATGATCCAAAGGTTGGTAGTTAAGTCTTAAATTCCTTCAAAGTCCTATTATTGTCAGCCATATTTCCTAAAACACTAGCGGGATTAGAAAGTTCAGGAGAAAAATAACAAGAATTATCAAATTCGCTAGTTGTATCAAAAGAAGAAGGTTACCTCATAAATTAATTCTCTCCCTCGCAACCTTCCTAAGCCGTTTGGCAGTTTCTTAATCTCTGGATTAATCGGTAGTATGGGAAAATTAGGAAGGGAGGTATAAAATTAAATTATGGCAACCACAAAATACACAGGAATAAAGAAAAGATAAATAAAATCTAAATTAAAATGAAATGAAATATTTTTTTTAAAGACAATGCAAAAATTAATAAACAAAAGATTAAAATAAAACAAAATAAACAAATAAAAATGAAAATAAAATTAAAAAATAATTAATCAAGACAAGAAAAAAGAATCAATTAGCACCACTTCCCAGGCAACGCCAAAATTTGATGTAAGTTGTCGTTATCCGCAACAAATTAAAAATAGTTTTAGTGACTGAATTGCACAAAAAATGTAGCAAGGGTGCGATCAAGTCGTCTCACGTGGAAGTGTTGTAATTGATTTTGGAAAATTGAGGTTTTTGAAAGTGTTGAAAGCAGATTAAATTAAGAAGAATTCTAATAGGAATAATTACCTGCATAAAGGTTCATTTGGATTAAAATTGTTCAGTTGATTCGAAAGATAAAATCGTGATGGTGGTTGCTAGCTTCCATTAAAATGTTAACACACAACAATGACATAATTCTACTTAACGGATATACAATCGTATTCCTAAGGGTTTGACTAACATATGAACTAGTAATTCACTAACGTGATTATATTAACCTATGCCAGTCTAACTACCAATTATAGCAATCTAATTTCCAATGAAATTAATTCCAATCCCTTACCCAATAGACAAACATCACAAAAAATGACAACTCTTTTAAAAATACAATTGCGATTATCAACACAACCAATATTTAAAAGAGATGACAAAGAGAAAGGAAAACCAACCACAAATTGTGATAAAGGCACAAGAATCTCAAGAACAATTTCAATCATCAGGCACCCCTATGCACGGTAAGGAAAATACTCCTCCATAGGGCGAGTTTCAGAATCACTTAAGGAAAAGCTGAAATCACACACTAAATAAATCAAGAACAAACAGGACTGAAACCCTAGCCTAGAGAGAGAAATGAGAGAAAATTCTAGTTAAGAAAAAAATTCCCCAAAACTAAAAACTAAAACTCGGTTACTACCTAGGTTATCTCTTGCTGCGTGTTTACTATTCTTCCAAAGCAAAGAGCCTAAATTAGGCCCGAAACGGATCAGCAAGCCAAAACAAAGTAATTGCACGATGAGCACTACAACGCTCACCAAAAGGGGTGCTACAAGGTTCTTCTAGTCTCTCTCTGTCGAGCATTCCAGTGCTCATGAGTGCTGCAGCTTCATCTGAATGGTTAGCTCCTACATCTTTTCTTCCTTTCAGTCTTCACTCCTTCAGAGAGTTCCCAATCTTTCTTTTGACGTGTTGCACACAATCTAATGCTCTTGTATAAAAACCATCCTGGAAGAAACAAGTTAATTGCAACAAGGATTACTTTCTAATTATTCTAAAAAACGGTGCAATAGTCACTGATTCCTTAAAATTGTGTAATGTAGTACAAGTTAAAAATCACTATCATTTTCCTCCATAACACATCAAAAACTCATGCAAAATACCAAGGTATAGAAGTTAAATAAGTGGCATAAATACCCTTTATCAATGGTGCTCTATGCAGAGATTAAAAGAATCATCCAAAAGGTGTAGGGGATAGATGTGAATGGAACTTCAATGTTTTAGGTTCCTTTAGAAATTAAAACAGTGTAGGCATGGTGGTAAGATGGTAGCAAACTAATCTAGGGAACTCAAGAACAACAATCACCAACTAAAGAGCGCTAGAAGAAAAAGAAAGATGACCAAGCAAACACTACAAGAGCTGAAATTCTACAGTTGGAAGAGGAATTAACAGAAGCATACACTCAGGAGGAGAGGTTTTGGAAAGAAAAGGCTAGAGTTAACTGGCTTAATTGGGGAGATCAAAATACAAAATATTTTCACTCCAAATTTCAGCATAGAAACGGGAATAATAAGATTTGGAAGCTTGGGGATGGCAATGGTGGATGGTGTATCTCCCAAAAGTATTGGGGAGGAGCTCAAGAGTATTTTGAAAGTTTATTGGAAATCGGTAATCCTCCTTATCCTAATGTTCAACTGGAGAACTAGAAAGAAGGTGACAAATGACATGAATCACGGCTTGTTAGGCCAGTTTTAAGGAAGAAATTAAAAGGGTTGTATTCTTGATCAATCCAAATTTAGCCCTGGTGATGATAGGTTTACTGCAAAGTTCTTTCAATTTTATTGGGATATCATTAAAAAGGATGTTTGCAGGTGTAACTTCCTTTTTTTGCTGGTGGTACGATACTTAAAAGATTATCCCATACTCAAATTTGTCTCATTCCAAAAGTCCAGAATGTTTATTCAATTAGTCAGGTTAGGCCAATAGGTCTTAGTACAGTTTTCTATAAGATCATATCTAAGATTATTGTGCATAGAATGCATAGGTTTATGAATAAACTCATTAGTCCTAGCCAAAGTGCATTTCTAAAAGGCAGACTCATTAGTGATAATGTTCTTATTGCTCATGAAACCATGCATTTCTTGAAGAATAAAAGATTTGGCAGCAATGAACTAGTGTTGAAATTGGATATAAGTAAGGCCTATGATAGAGTGGAATGGAGCTTTATAATGTTTATAATGGAGAAATTGGGTTTCAGCAAAAGGTGGATTAATTGGGTGAAGGAATGTATTACTTAAGTATCTTATTTGTTATTGTGGAAGGTCAACCATTTGGTTTCTTTAAACCAAATAGAGGATTGCGTCAAGGTGATTTTTTATCCGCTATCTCTTCCTAATTTGTGCAGAAGGTTTGTCCATCTTGCTCCACAAAGGAGACAGAATAACAAGATTTCTAGATTAAAAATCAATAAAGAAGTCCTTATATTAGCCATCAATTGTTTGTTGATGTCTCAATCCTATTTTGCCAAGCTCCTGAAAGGAACTGCCATAATTTGAAGGAAATTCTTACCGCTATAGTCAGTGAGTGGCTAGGAGATAAATTTGTGAAAGTCAGCAATCTTTTTAGCAAGAATACACTAGAAGCCTTGAGATTGAAACTTGCTAATGTCCTTCATGTTCCAAATGTGGGATCACAAGATCGATACCTTGGTCTCTTTGTCTTATTAACAGATCAAAGAGAGAAACTTTAAATTTTGTTAAAGATAAAGCATCAAAGAAGCTACAACATTGGAAAAGATCTTTCCTCACTAGAGAAGAGAAATGCTTATCAAAGCTATTGGATCAGCAATCCCCATTTACACATTTGGGTGCTTCAAGCTTCTTGATACCTTGTTTGAGGAGCTCCAGAGAATAATGATGCAATTTTGGGGGGCGGCAAAGCAAAATGAAAGAAAAATGAATGGGTTGGATGGGATATACTCTGAAGGAAGAAGAATCAAGGTGGACTGGGTTTTAAAGATTTGAAGGCTTTTAATTTGGAGATGCTAGCAAAACAAGGATGGAGACTATTAACAAAGCATCATTCACTATTCTATAGGGTTTTCAAGAGCAATTACTTTCATTATTCATCCTTTATGGAAGCAAGGTTAGGGAACAATCCATCTTGGGCTTGGAGGAGTTTACTCAAAGGAAGCAAAGTGCTGGAAAAAAAGATAAAAGTAGGATCAAGAGAAAGAGTCAGAGTTTGCCAAGATCCATGGCTAGGCCAAAATTACCTTTCAGAATTCAGCAAACTAATTGTTACAACCAGGATTTGATTTTGGTGAGATAATTGATGAATGAGAACAAGCAATGGAATGAAAGTTTAATCAGGAGCAATTTCTAGGAGGATGTTGCAGAAGCAATACTTCAAACTTAAATTTATCAACAATATGAAGATAGGGTGATGTGGATGATGGAGAAAAATGGCCAATATACGGTTGCATCAAGATATTCAGTGGCATTTAATTTTTATCACCTGCCCTTAAGATTGCATAAAATTCTCAAATAAAGAGTTTGGAATTCAGTTTGGTCTAGCAAATGTCCAACAAAGATTAAAGTTCTTGTTTGGAAATTAACACTTAATGGTGTTCCAGGAGACAAAAATTGAAGACGAATCCTTAGTGTTGATGATGTATGCCCAAGACGTAATTCATTGGAGGAGTCTATCTATCATTGTTTTGTTTCATGTTTTCAATCGATTAGGTATGGACAAAAGCTGGTTTCTTCAAACAAGAGTGGCTCTTTCAAAATAAGGCTTTCTGGAATAGTGGTTGGACTTAACCAAATTGAAAAATAGCAAAATTACAAGGAAAAAGTTTCTCTATTGTGTTACACGATTTGGAGGATATGGTTGGCAAGGAACACAGATTTTTGAAGACAAAAACTTTTCTCCTTAAGAGATTGCCAATAATGCCAAGAATCTTTCTAAAGGATTTCTTCGACTAAATGCAAATGTTTCTCTGTTTCTCGTTTAGAAGTTATAGTTAGCTTCCATGAATTGTCACTGGAAGAATTAGGATATCCTACTGATGTTAATTTTGTTCTCCAAGTTGGACCCTTTGTAATCCTTTGATTATAAATGAAAATTTCGATCTTTGGTTAAAAAAAAAAAAAACTAAGGACAATGGTTAGATGGAAAATTATATATGATGTAATTTGAATGCACTAACACTGTCATCCAATCAAATTCTCCGATTTGCATAACTTTTGAAATAATAGCTAGAAGAGAGACTTAAACACATTTGCCAAATTGACTTATGCGTGTATAATTTGGTAAATGTAGATAATAGAGAGAATAAAGATGATATAGAGAAAAGTCAAGAGAAAAGAGACTTTTACTTAGCAATTTACTTTTATATTTACAATTGAGACTACTACCCCTATTTATACTAGAATTATCTTCCATCATTACCCTCTCCTTCAAATCAATCTTGTCCTCAAGGTTGGAAAAAGAAACACACTTCAAATCCTAATTTTAGTATCTTCTAATTACATTTTTTTGACACAATTAATCCTAATAGCAAATAACCTATTCTACTGCACTAAAATTAAAATTTTCTCATGGGTCCCATTGTTTAAAATAAAGCCCATAAGCAAAATTCCAACATGAAGCAACTAATAAGTCAATCTAGCTTGGGCTAATTTTCCTCACAACAATCTAATATGGCTTATTGAGGCCCAAAGGTAATGGCCCAATTCAGAAAAGGGCCATGCATTGCCTTTGTCCTTCCCTCTCCTTCCAAATTCTTCTATAGAGCATTTTGTCACCACCATGGAAGGAAGTAGTTGTCTTCCATACCGCAGTGGTCCTCGGCACGGCAACAACTTTCCCTTCCATTGCCTCGCCATGCTTCCCTTTCGCCTTCACTATTCCTGAATGGCTACCTCCACTACACCCCAACCAATGAAGTCAATGGCTAGACTCTCCCACTACTTTTCCCCATCATCAGGCAACACCATTGCTAGCACCTTTGCGATTGGGAACCCATGGTAGTCATAGAAAACACCACCCAACCACCTCATTTGCCACCACTTAGCATCAACATTTAGCGTCGAGGATTCTTCTCAATGGGGCTCCGTCACCTTCACCGCCTCAACGTCGAGATCTCGTGATTCCAAATTTGAAGGCTTCTTTGTGCCTCCATCCTCTTCCAAGTGGTGGTTGTCTTCTTGTCGTGATTTGTATTTCCTTAACACCACTTGGTTTGCTGTTACTTGGTTTGTTGTTGGTGATCATCGTGGCTAGAAGGTCAAGCAATGATACCTGCTCTGGTCATGTCGCGGTGCCGCTCTCTCTGGTGGAGCTCTGGTTGCCATCACCACTTCACCATTGTGGATTTCCTCTTCTCTCCGTCATGGCTTATATTAGTATTTTCTTGTTCTTCCGGTTTATATTTCAAATATGTTGATTTTCTATGTTGCTTTGTTGTGTATTTTTTTTTTGTGAGTTTTGAAATTTTGATGCTGCAATTTTTGGATTTGGAATTGTTGGTGAAGTCTGATTTATTGTTGATGATTCTATCTCTAAATCCAATTTTGAATCCAATTTAGATCTGCCTTTGATGTTTTCTAGAGTTGAGATTCTGTTGTTGAAATGCTCGATCTGTGCTTGTTGGTACTGACCGTAAATTTTTCTTCTCAAAATTTTGCTGATACCAAGCTCAAAAGAGGGATTTAGGATTTTCATACAAATCCTCTTTTGAATCTGATTTCAATCCATTCACCAAGCATGGTATCAATATTTTAGGATTATGCATATGAACATGATGAACATGGACCACAAAAGCTAATAATACTTATAGTCCTGGTTTGCTCTTTGATTGAGCTCGGTAAATCTCCAGAAATCAAGTGTGGAGGTCAATGAAATCACCATTTGATGTGTGTATAATTTGATAACTGTAAGAATAGAGATAATAGAGAGGATAAAGAGAATTAATAGCCAAGAGAGAAGAGGTCTTTTACTTAACAATTTACTTCTATATTTACAATTGAGACTACTACCCATATTTATACTAGAATTATCTTCCATCATTGATATAATATGATTGGATGACGTGAAAATAGTTTTATACTGAAAATATATCAAAATTAAACTCAATTAATTATATAAACGTGAAAAATGTAAATTGGGGCTGCTGTTTAAGTTGGAGAAAAGCCAATTCCAAACGTTTGTGTGATGACTTAAACAACTTGTGATTTTATTTTCATAATTGGCGAGTATATAGCATTCGCAAGTCTTAATAAACGTGCGTGTTCTAGGTTGGAACGAATATCTACATTCTTCTTTCAACTTCGTTGATTAAATTGTTTTACTCCGTTTTATATGCTGCTGTATATACGTCTGTACAACTTCGAAGCTTATTCAATATCCTTCGTCGTTGCTTCAGAACCAGAATGTTCGAACTTTTTCTTCACATTTTCAACTGATCGAGTCACCATGTTACTTTTGTGACTCGATCGTTATGATTTGCATGTCTTCTTTCAAGTGGCCCGCCAACCTTATAACAGTGTATAGTGTGTCTTGGCTTTTTATTCAACAAACGAGAAAGCATGTAATCATGCGTTGCCTTTCACGTGAAATTAATTGCCATATATATTTCGAAAGCTTTATTTGGTTGATCAATTTCATTCAAAGACGAATTGCCTAAAATAAACTGGTGAAATATTTCGCTTGTGAAACGCATTAATCAAAAGAAAAATACACAAGAAATGACCTCTCTCTCTCTCTCTCTCTCTCTCTCTCTCTCTCTCTCTGTTACACCCAAAATTTCTCGGCCACACCTCAAAGAAAGAAAGAAAGAAACAAAGGGATAGTGCATGAATGATCACCATATTTTTAACATTATCATGAACGTGCAATATATGCCTTATAGTTTTCATTCATGTTCATTAGGGGGATTTTTTTTTTTTTTGCAAATAGGAAAAGTATTTCCACGTAAGCATTATGTAGAGCCAAACATTTGGTTGGTGCAAATCCACTAAAATATTTGCGATTTAAGTAAAGAACAGAAATTTATTTAGGGCACAATACGAATTATGTACGAGTTAATGTTTATTTTAAACCTTGATTTTGTACCTATAAATTATTTTAGTCTCTTATTTTTATAATGAGTCAAATTAGTTCATAACATTGTAAAATGTGAGTCATGTTAGTCCCTTGATCTATTTTTGTTTTACATTTCATTAATTAAATGATGATATGTAATGTTAAGTGATATTTTGACATATCTTATATCATCTGAAATAGATTTAAATTTAAAATAATTTATTTTGATATCTAAAATTATATAAAATAATTTATTTAAATATACTTTTTAACTTATAAAATGACTCATTTTAACAATGTTAGACATCAAAATAAATTATTTTAAACTTTATTATATTTCAGATGACACTTGGTATTCAATGTATCACTTAACATTACATTATCATTTAATTGATAAAATATTAAATAAAAGTGGAATAAGAAATTAACTTGACTCATATTTTATAATATCAAGGCTAATTTAACTCATTTAAAAAATTAAAGACTAAAATAATTTATAAATATAAAGTCAAAATTAAAATAATCATTAACTCAGTTTGCTGCTAACTATTGTGAGTGAACTTCACCACACAAACACAATCAATATTTGTTTTTGTTTTATTTTGTTTAATTATATTGCGCCATGTCGCGTGATTTTGTTTTAAAGTCAGTGGTGCCATCCACTAGCACTCTTTAAAGAATACCCTTTTCAGTACCAAAAAAAAAGAATACCCTTTTTTCCCATATGGCAAACATGTATATTTTTTAACATGTTGTGTTAGAATATTTGAACAATTCCACGATATTAAATTATTGCATGAATATGAACCAAGTTGTTGCATAATGTAATGATAAGTACAAACTAATGTAGCAATATAATAGTAGCTGAGGAACTGATCAGTATCAGTTCAGTTCTCTGTATTGGTATTATTTCAGTCACTAGCTTAGAGGAAGAATTGATAAATTTACAGAGAATGAATAAAAGAAATTAATGAACAACACAGTAGAATGGGATCCAAGGAAACAGAGAGAAAGAGAAAAAGAAGCCAGCAGAAGGAGAGAAGGATTCAACAGGGAGAGATTAGAGAATTCCCAATTTCCCATAGTTTTTTTTTTTTTAGTAATATTACGTGTCCAACAAGATTACACAACAAATATACACTACACATATTATCACTATTAGATGTGATGAGTGAGTAACTCGGGGGGTGTGGTTGAGTGGTAAGGACTCATTATTCATCCTTAACTAAACGTAGGGTTTAATCCTAACTTTGGGTATGAAGTAGCCTTAAATCTTCAGGCTAGCTTCCTCGGGATCGACGATGGATACCCTGTAATTACACCCAAAAAAAAAAAAAGATGTGATGAGAGAGTGGAATGAGTGAAATCACTCATCACATCTAATGGTGATAAGGTGTGTGGTGTATATTTATTGTACACATAACATTATTCTTTTTTTTTTTTTGGGTAAAAAACTCCCACACTTTCCATGCCACCCCTGTGGCCCCTTTCTTCCTCCTGTACATTTTTAGCCTTCTAATGATCTAATGATTTGGGCCGTTACTGATGGGCCCAAACCCAAATTATACTCATTACAAATTATGTGATCGAATATATCGCTAGGTCCAGGACCAAAAACCAAGTTTATTTCGCTAGTTCTTGACCCAAAAAAAAAATCTCCAGGTGAAATTCATTCCAATAATCTTAATTTTGTCATTTAGTTCATATTAAATAAATAAATTGTGTAATTTAAATTGTAGTTTGCGGAGAGCTTATTAAAACCTTGAAGTTTATTTGACAAATTGAACATTCAAATGTATTTTAGGTGTTTTGAGCCAAATCACATAGAAAACATATCACGATACATTTAAATATGAATTTTAAAACAGATGTCTCCCAACAAGAAAAAATAATTGGGCACTAGGTTGCTGAATGTGCCAAACTTTCCTATATTTCACAATGATAATCATCCATCAGAAAAGGCAATCAGATACAAGTATTTTCTATTTAATTTTTTCTCAATATAAAGGAAGCAAGTAAATGATAATCCAACCTAGGACTTGGTCTAGTCTTATTACTTGGCATGAGAAATGATATTTGAATATCCAAAAATCAATATTTATTAAGACGTCTATCTTATTACTTTATTGTCATAAGCTGTAACAACCTATTGTTTAATATATGCTTGAGTTGGTTTCTTTATTTTTTAAAAAAATTTTAATATCAATATGAGTCCAAAATCAACCATAGTTATTTGATTGGACATATGTTGTTGGGTCATTTTATTTTAAAAATTCTTTAATTAATCATAAAAAAAGAAGAATTAATTAGATAAAAAAATTATACAAATACGACAAAATGAAATTCAAACCAAAAAAAGAAAAAGACACAACAAAATAAAAAAAATTATAATTATATATATATATATATATATATATATGTGTGTGTATGTGTCTATATAATTTTTTGAGTTTGGTATGTTTTATATCCGTGTACGTGTAATGTCCCATATCCATATTAGTCTTAAGTGCTTCATACACCATGAATCACGTGAAGATTGCGAAGCCTTACCTTATTCTAGCAAGTCTGCTTCCGTTTATTAATAATTAACTCCTATACATTCCATTCCTCCTTTGGTTCTTCCTGATTTGTTTTCGAAACGGTTCAAAGATCTCCGCCTGAATTCAAATTCAAAGGGTTCCCCTCAACCTTATCGTTGTTCTCCGGGATCTTCAACCCGACAACTGTCACCACCGCCATTGACAGGTGGTGCTTGAAAACAGCGAGCTCTCAAACTCTACAAGTTGCCAATGGTCTTGTATCAACACTCTTCTCTTAGTTGAGCGGCAAAGACAGATCAATCTCAGCACATACTCTAGCATAAATGCCTCTTTCCAACTTCCCAGTCCTGAGATCAATCTTAACCGGCTTATATCAATGGCCTTCGCAATCACTCTCAACATTCTTTCATCACAATGTAACAAATTGAGAGCCGATAATATAACCCAGACAATAGTATTGCTTGCCAAAACAAGGGTCGCTTGGGTTGAATAGAGCAGTCCACTGCTTTACAGCAAGGTAGTGACCTTGTATCATTCTAGGGCCACCCTCCATAACCTGAGCTACGTCCTTGGTCAGATCAAATTTCACAATATAGTACTCATTGCCAGCACTCATAATATCGAAGCCAGCCTTCAACTTCTTAAAACCTTATCCCGAAAGGAAACCTTCACCACCCCTAATTCTTGTCTTACTTAAATAAGTTAAAATAAAACTAAGAACAAAAACAAGATAAATATCAAGTCAAGAGAAAATAAGCTCTAAGTTCTGAACGTCAGAGGATCGAGATGGTATGATCTTTCTTATTCTTTTATGAACGTATAAAACACTTAAGTTGGGAGTTTTAGATTAATGAAAGGATTTTCAGTAAATCGACCTCAATTCCTTTGGTGAATCAATTCTTCTATTTGTGTTAAAAGTCAAAACATGGTAATTCCTTAACTGTATTTTAACATAAACAAGAATGAAGCACAAAATTCAATCCACAAATTACACAACAATTCAAGATAAATTCCTAAATCTTAAAATTCATGATTCATGAAGTTTATCTCTAGAGCTAGTACATATACAAACTTTTCAAATCATGCAAAAACCCTAAATCAAACCATGAACAACAATCCATAATTTTGCATAGAAAAATGAAAGAAAACCTTTAATTTAATCCAACAAATTCAACAAGAAGATATAAAAAATTCAATGTCATCACAACCATCTATGACCACATCCCTAACCCATAGCCAAAGGAGTGGTGTTATTTCAATATAAAAAGTGGGTGCTATGGACTCCCAATCAAATCTAAAGATGAAAATCAAAGTTTGTATTTTTAAGGAGGGACTACACAAAATTTAAGAGTCTAGTTACATATGAGAAAGAGAGAAGAAAAGCATAAAAGAGAAGTAGGACTGTAGAAAACATGAAACCCAATTTCTTTTACGTAGCGATATAATCTTCAATATCCTTCTCTAACTGTTCTTACGCTGCTAAACAGCTCCAAAATTGACTCTCTATCTATCCTCTCAAGTCTCCTTTCAAACCCTTTTAACATCCGCTTCAAGTTTAAAATGCAATTGGGAAAAAAAAAAAAAACAACACAACAGTTGCCACCAGAGCTTGACAACCAAAGTCTTATGCTTCACCACATGTTATCAATATTGATTAGCTTGGCAAAAGCAACATTAATTAATTTATGGTGATTGCTTCGGCACCCTAGAAAATAGAAGGATATTGGTACCCACTTTTGTTGGCTCCACTCAAAGTTGGACACGAGTCAATTATAATTATAGTTCATCTTTTCTACTTGAATCTTCAATTATTGATTTATGGATCCTGGACTTTTAAATTTTTTTTTTGTAACTTGACCCCCAGTATTTATAAAAATTTGTCTTTATTTTTAATTCCATATGCTTACAATAATCTGCAATTTGAAAAATTAAAATTATCAAATAAACATCAAATTGCTAAGAACCCTAACCATAAACCATTGCATCTTCATCAACCACATCCAGAAATTATGAAATCTTGTTTCTTGTAATCAAAAGCAACGCGTAAATGAAGAAGGTGAATGGCATGCTTCCCAATGAGATGAGGTAGCGCTATTGCCAATGGACTAAAGCGCAGCAACATTTTGTTCTTGGCTTTGATCAAGACATTTACTCCTCGAAACCTTTGGGGATGATATGGTGGGTGGGCATAGCAACCAGCGAGTCATCATGAACGACTACCAATAGGGGTGAACCATATGGAGGCTCCCTCTCCTCAATTGAAACTCCCACGTCAGAAAACGATGGAGGCTTCAGCAAACAACATGGTGGCAAACAAGGTGGGTAGCCATGGAAGGCTCTTCCCTCTTCCTTTCTTCCTTGGCAGTGGAGAATTGATCGAGTAATGGCAGAGAGAAAGCCAAACGCAAACTAGTAGTGGGATAATGGTAACCAGGTCTTCAATCTTTGATCTTTGAAGAGTGTTGTTTCTGGATGTGAGTAATGAAAGTTTAGGGTTCTAAACAATTTGATGCTTGAACTGGGAATTTTCAACTTCAGAAATAGATTATAATAAATAAATTGAATTAAAATTAAAGATAATTAATAAAAATAATTTTGGGGTTAAGTTATAAAAAATAAAGAATTGAGGATTTATAGATCAATAACTAAAAATTTAAATAGAAAATATGAACATTTATTAAGACTACGTCTTTTGCAGGCATTCATACCGTCAAGCCACATTATTTATTTTTTGAATGTTAATATAATTAAGAAAAACAATTTGCCCCTAAATTGTGGACTTTACTTTATCTTCAAAATTTTAAACATATATATAAATTGACTATTCTGCAAATTTTATCTACTATAAGCACCTTGCTAGGGTATTAATTAATGAAACTAAAAACATGTAAAAAAAGTTAGGGTATTGGTCGTACATTGTTTTTACTTAAAAATTAAAGTGAATGTGACCAGTTCAAGAAAATAAAGTATAATTTAGGATAGTTTAACGGCCAATTTACATCTTTTAAAACTTTTGGAGATAAAGTATACATGTATTATATTGAAAAAGAATGTTTTTCTTGTAATTAAATTGGATTTTTTTAACGGGGATATAATTAAATTGGGTTATAAATTTATAATTGTTTACCTTTTCAACTAATTATTGTTTTTAATTTTTAAAGTAGCATATACAAAAACTAATATACAATGCACAAAATTACTAACATACCTTTTTTATCTTCACACCCTTTGTTTACACTAAATTAAAACAAAAAGATGTATTTCATCTCAAACATGGAGAATCGTGGCTACAATCAGAAAAATTGGTGCAGCCAGATGCCACTCTTGTGTTGCCGTCGAAGTAGATGACGGAGACTCAACCTCTATTTTGATAAATGAATGAGTCACAAAGATATCAACTTGCTTCTTTTTCATTCTGCTTAAGACGGTAGAGAGGTTTCAAATTTGCGTGAAAGGTGCGAGTATGAAGATGGGAAGTGCGTGAATGGTAAATAGAGAGAAGCGAAAACATTTTCATATAGAAATAGAGAAGAAACCCAAAACTGATAATAAAATGGCCAAAACTTGCCTTTTTTTTAAAACTGTGGTGAAAGTGGGATATTAACTATAAGAGTAAAATGGGAAAGAAAGTTGGACACCAAAAGAAGGTTATTCCCTTTATTATATTGTATAGATATCCACTTGTCCAACTTTGAGTGGAATCAACCAAAATGGGTCCAGGACCCTTATATTTCAGGTCCAATACAATCACCTTAATTTATAAATTATATTGTCTACTCCCTTTTCTTTTCAAAATAATTGTCTTTGTAAAAAAAAAAATGTTTCATATTATTTTTCATTTTAAAATTTCAATGCAAAATTAATTATTTTATGAGGTTTATCTAGTATTCTTATAAAATCAAGGATACCGTATTTTGTAGTTATTTATGACTAATGTATCATATATCTCACTAACTTAATTTATTATAATATAGAAAAAAAAAGATTCAATCATAATTATTAAAAAAAAGAAGGATACTGGTACCTATATGTGAACACCATATTTGTTGGTCTTTTGTAAATAAGAAAAATAAAAATAACAAAACAAAATCTTTTTTTTTTACTTTATTTCATCATTACTTCAATCAGTACCATTTTGCATATCTTAATTAGATCATTTTAATTGCATATTTTCCTAATCAAATCACATTTGCATCCATAAAATCATATCATAATCATCTGCATTAATTCTCATATTTGTGTACAAATAGACTAGCCCATCAGGGACAGAAGAGGAGATCATCATCCCTAAACCCTTGGGCCACAACCACGACCCTCTCATCAATCATTGTGAACCATCATCATTCTTCCTCCATGGCACCGTCATCCTTCGCTCTTTTCTGCATTATCTTCCTCCATTTTGACCATCACAGCCATCCTGAAAGAAGCCAAATCATGGTCACCCCTGAAAGGAACCAAATAACAGCCTTCACAGAAACCAAATCACAACTTTCACATAAAACCAAAACCAATCCAAGATCAACAAAAATCAAACTCAGAAAATAAATAAAAAGGAGAAGCCAGGACACCCCTGATCCACTAATCCGGAGCGTCGCTCACACCCACGGCGACATTGTGAAGCTGCGAGCGACGCCTCGAACCAGCCCCTCGATCGCGATTCCATCACCGCGCACAACAACCTCGCGAGTCTTCCCAGCACACAGGAAGACGCGCGGCCACGGTTCCTGGCGAGCAGGCGCGAAGACCATCCCTGGCTAGACCCATCGCAGCTCCCTCCTCAGGCGGGAGTGCCAGGAGAAGCCAAACCCCCGCGAAGCCCCACGTCCAGGCGGGCACTACACGAAGACCACGCACCTGACCGCCCCGCCTTGCAGGGCGAAGGCCAGCACAGGCCACCACACGCGCTCCTGGCACCCGAGTCGTGAGTCACGTAGAGCTGTTGGTCCCGGGCGGCCACTCCACTCGCGCCCAGCACCTCGGAGCTTCCTTCGCGCCAATCTCAGATCCTCCTCCTCTCCCTGCACGCCTCCACCATTTGGTTTTGTTGCTGTTTCAAATTGTGGGCAACTGAAATTTAAGGAAATTAGGTTAGTGAGTAATTTTATTTGGGTCGCTTTTTTGTTTCTAGCAAGAGTTTTTTTTTTTTTTTTGTTGGGCTTGTTGGATATTTGGGGGCATTGGGTTTTCCTTTTTTTGGGATGCTAGGTTGATGTTGGGTTTGGATCTTTTTATGCTTTGTCTTTGGGTGTTGCTCCCTCTTGATAGGGGTAGATTTTGTTTCTTTTCATTTTATTTGATTTAATTTTTAGAGCTGCTCAAAAAAATTAATATAATAAAAATAAAAATAAATTATTTTCTTTATCGCGCAACAATCAATTGTCATGATTGAGAGGTGGATGTCTCTTCATGTATTGTTAAAGTGTAAGGGATTATTAAGTACCCTAGTGCTAACTTGAATCCTATGCAAAAGCGGATTTCTTTTTTTAAATAATTCATCAATCAAAATTCTTTTCACAATTAAAATCAATCAACACATTCTTTATTTTTTTAACTAAAATTCATTAACACACACTAATTTTTTACAAGAACGACGTGGCTTTGAGTTCCTCACTACACCAGAGGATACGTCGGCGTAACAAACAACTATCAAGCTAAAATTAATTTTCATTAAATTGTGTTCTCATTTAATTTTTATTCTTTGCTTTAATTTTATTTTATTTTATTTCTGTACATAATTATGATTACTTTGGGAAAACTAAATATTATTAAAGTTATAATAAATTTGCATAATGAGCTCTAGGGTAACGTATTTATATGGATATATTAGGGTGCAGTGGGATTAAGTTTCCACCCTTCCCTAATCATAATCAGACTCCCAAATCTAGATCTTCTTTTAAAAGGACCAGTTTACAAATTAAAAAGGTTTTCCAATTTTCAGAATTAAAATTGGTGGTGACTCCCTATTTTATTTTAAAATTGGTTGTCATTCATAGTTGCAGCCTCAGGGTACGTTGTAACACTATACCTGCAAGATATTGAAGCAAAAACTTTATTTTATTCCAATTTTATCCATATCTTCATTAAGTGTAACTTTTTTTTCCTCTTTCTGTTAGCTCCTTCGTTGGCGTTATCATAATTTTTCATTATTATTTAGTCAAAGTGTAATTTGGTCTTTGATAATTACTTTTCCTAAAAATTAAGAACTGCAAAATTATATATATGAATGGCAAAAATTTAAAGAATAAATATTTTAAACGGAGGTAATAACTAATTTTTTAAAATTTACAAATGAAGATGAAACGAGGTATCGTAAAAACTAACAAAAACAAAAAGATTATGCAAAAAGAAAAATCTGATATTATTCAATACACTGCTATTTTAGGAATAACGTAACATACGAGAAACGTTAGATAATTAGAAATTTTACCAAAATTTTGCTGTCAAACTAATGTGACATGATTATTGGTCTTTGGATAAATAAGTAAAATTTAACAATTGCTATTATTTTTGTATACCATTTTCAAGGATTAGAATCAAGTTATATCGGTGTAATTTTAAGTAGATGTTACACTGTTGAATAACCTTTTATTAGTATAATTTTTTATAAAATTCACTATTGGATTATAAGCTCATATGATATAAATTATATATATAAAATTTCAAATTAACCTAAAATTATTTGTTGTAATTTTTATATACATCAAAATCTATGTATTATACAAGCTTAAAATGAACAAGAATGAGAGTTAGATGATTACATTGCTATTGATGTTCAACTTTTATGAAATTTGATACAAATGATCTTTATGATAGGTAATTGTAATTCAATAATTTGACCGATAAAAAAATTATCTCATAAAAAGTTATGAGTGGTGTAACTTTAAGCAATTGTTATAATGTTAAATGACTTTTTATTGGATTAATTTTTAACAAAACCCACAATTGAATTAGAAGTCTATGTTTTATAGATCATGCCTAAAAAATTTCAAGTAAATCTAAAATCGTTTGGCATAGGTTCTATTTATATCAAAATCAACATAATATACAAACATAAAATAAATAGCAATAAGAGCTTCATGATTATATTCTTATTACTGCTCAATTTTTATGAAATTTGGCTCAAATGATATTTATAATAGGTAATTGTAACTCAAAAGTTGGATCGACAAAAAAATTATTTTATAAAAAAATTATTATGGATATAACTTTGTTTAAAATTACAATAGTGTAATTTGATCCTAACTATATATATGAGTTAATCATCATACACTATCAGTGTAAAGTATCTTTACACCGTTAACAATAAAAAATTAACAACTAATCCATTTTATGCATTCTTTCAAAATTTGAATTAGGCATAATTTGATAATGGATTATATGGCAATTTTTTTTTATTGTTTATGTATATGTACACACATACAATATAGTTTGGTGTTATCATACTCATCTTAGCCCGACCAATTTGATCATTGAATCAATCACTTACCTGATCCAATTTTCATTTTAGATTGATTGGTTCTACAATTGACCTGGTCAAACTAAGTCCAACTAAGGCTTTGATGCGAATTGGAATTGGGTTTGGACCAGTTTGAGGGTATGTGATCCTCTAGTCTCCTGTCAACAATGTAACTTGTTCTGTTATATGTGTAAAACATAATGTATATTGTCTATTTGAATTAAAATATAATTTAATATATTTATTTAATTAAATATTATTCAACTTATTGATCTAATAACCCTCTAATTGAATTAGTAATCCGGCATTTTGGCCGAATTGAATCACCAAGTCCAAGTTTAATAAATTTGGTGTAACGTTTTTCATAACATATCCAAAGTAGCCCGGTCTCGTTGGATGGCTTTTCATGATGGAGCAATGAATAATTCTTTCCTCCATTTTTGTGTGTGTGCTGTAGTTGTCCTTTTGATTTCTTGTATAGCTATAAAACTGAAAAAAGAAACAAAGAAAAGAAGAGGTAGAACTAAAAGAGTCCTGCTTTAATTCATCCTGCCTTTTTAAAAAGAACTCTAACGAAAACCAGTTCAAACACGATGATATGTAAAGGCTCCAACAGCCAAAAATCTTGTGGTATAAGAATTTTAAAAATATCTAACCACGCAGCACTAATGATCGAATTAACACGAGAATAACCTTAGCTACAGGATTATTCTTATTAATGTTAATTTTTGTAAAATTTGAGATAAACAATATTTATGATATATAATTGTAATTTAATAGTTAGATTCAAAAAATTATTTTTTTATAGATAGTTATTGTTTTCTTTTCGATGATTAAATCTACTAAGAGAGAAGCAAGAATAACATCAATTAGTTCAAATACGGCACAACCAAAATAGCAACAATGGTGGAAAGGAAAACACCACATAATAACAAAGATATGACGTTAGCATCAAAAGATTAAAATCTAAAAACATAGCCAAGAATATCTCACAAAGAAAAAAATAAAACACAATCAAACCCAAAGCTATCAAGTGGAGGCGGTATCGTGGAATGAGTCCTCTCCACCAACATAGGCTTCACCATCTTTACAATTAGATTTTTGGTCCTAATATTATCAATTTGACATCAAGTTGATTCTGATAAAATTTTCAAAATCAATTTAGTACTAATATTTTGAGTCCCAACATCAATTTAATTAGCCTATTTTTTTTACGACATCAATTATTAAAGTCCTGTATCGTCTAAAGATAAAATATAAATAGTTTTTATAAGTCTTGGACAACATTCACTTTGTGAACTAACTTTTGAGGTTGAGTTAGGCCCATTCAATTTTAAGATGGTAGAATTTTTAAAAATTAATATCCTATTTAGACACACTTTATCACTATTTGATGAAGTGGTGATCCTCTCTGGTCCACTCATTATTGTTTTCATCTTCATTTTTATTCGGTGCGCAGCGGTGAAAGGGGAGAAAAGGCTAATGCCTAATAATGACAAAAAGGAAGAAGATAATAAAAGGAAAAAAAAATATATGCATGGGGTGATATAGTGAATCGAAACAAATTAGCAAGGGATGTAACGTTTTATTTTTTCCCAAAATCAATTTGAATCTCATCTCCAAACGCCCTTCAATGTCATCATTTTGGATTGGACTCCTCTAAAGTGAAGTTTTAAAAGTGATTAACCTATTAATTTTACACCTCATTAATTTTCTCATTTTGGATTTGACTCCTTTAAAGTGAAGTTTCAAGAATGATTAACCTATTACTTTTACACCTTATTAATTTTCTCATATCAGAGAAGCCAAGTCTTATCATTTCACTTTGTTTCATTCTTTTCTTGTCATGTAGATAAAGCGATCACACAGGATGTTGAAGAATCATTTTCGATAGACTCTTAATTGGCTCTCCCTCTTTATATACACACATATACGTATGTATCTTCAGCTAAGTAGCATATATACTATAAAACCATGTCGTACTATACGTACCATTGCTGAGAATCGAACCTTATCGACATTCCATTATTGGTTTCTTGTATAGCAATAAAACAAAAAAGAAACAAAGAAAAAGAAAAGGTAGAAATCAAAGAGTACTGCTTTAATTCATCCTGCCTTCTTAAAAAGAATTGAAGAAAACGACTAGACACACGATGGTATATAAAGGCTTCAACAACCAAAAATCTTGTGGTATAAGAATTTTAAAGATATCTAACCGCAGCAGTGCTAACGATCGAATGAGCACAAGAAAGTCAAATCTATTGATGAGAAATGTTATACGTACAATAAAATCCTACAATAACTTTACACTTCTAATGAATAGAGAGGCATATGAAGATAAAATAAGGGTGAGACCTAATGAATGGAACAACTCTTGTCCTTCCCCATTATACAATAAGGTGTAAAGTTGTTGTAGGATTTTATTGTACATGTAACATTTCTCTCTTGTGATTTCACTCCTTGCTTCATTATTCTTTCCTTGCCATGTGGATAAAGTGATCACATGGGATGTTGAAGCATAATTTTCGATCAATTCTTTTATGAGCACCAATATAAAATGTTATTATTGCATACACTCACAATAAAAATGAGCCCATTAATTTTATATAAGATACATCCTTTTATTTGTGAGTCTTGTCACCTTTATTGTGAGTATGTGTGAGAATGAGGTGACAAACTTATGTTTACACAAGAATCTATTTAATTGATTAGCCCTCCCTCTCTCTATATATACACATATGTAAGTGTCTTCAATTAATAGCTTACACAATATAAAACACACTATACAAATATATTAATTGGGCATGCACAATTAATATAATGATATACAACAACGTTTCCAAGTCTTAAATTTCCCACTTTGACGAAGATGCCAGAAATTACTATTGTTACTGTTAGTGACGAGGAGCCAGTGCCAGCTACAGTGAAAACCAAACTAGCCAAGTGCATATCGAAAAATGATTGGGGAACGGTTGTGAACATCTACGAGGAGTGCCGAGAGGCACAAACCGCAAAGATCGACGATTCTTTGGGCACTGCCTTGCACGTGGCCGTTAAGTTGAACGAAGAACAAGTTGTTAAAGATCTTGTGAGTGCAATAATAAGGAAGCGGAGCCCAAACCAAATGATTCCTCTGGAGATTGGGAATGAACTCGGGAACACACCCCTACACGTGGCAGCATCAAAGGGGTTCGAGAGGATATGCAAGTGCATCGTAGGGGAGGGGAAGGAGAGGCTATATTTGATGAAATTGAAGAACAATAACGGGGAGACACCTCTGTTTCTAGCTGCTTTCAACTGGAACAAGTATGCGTTTGCCTACCTCCTCTGTCTTTCTAGAGACTGCGTCACCATAGACGATCTTGTACGTGACAATGGAGATAGCATTCTTCATTGCGCCATCACGAACGAAGATTTCGGTATAATACCCAACCTTAGGTTGCATTGATTGATTAATTACTCCGTTCCTTTTGGAATAAATGTTTTTTTTTCTTTTACTTTTTCATGGTTTAGAATATATGTTAATTTACAATATATAGACAGTATTAGTTTTTTTTCTTCATTTATTATACTCTTAATATAAATGTTAGTTAAGTAATCAATATATTAATTAAGATGATAAATAATAATGATTATACATAGATAGTTTTTCAGCTTATAATTTTCTATATCTATCAAGATTTTTTTTTGTTTTCTTTAATATATGTATTATTTTATTTTTTTTTATAGTTATTATCTCTGCTACAATTGTGTTTAGATATATTGAGTTTTTAATGTACTAAAATATTGCGTATACCCAAAAGGACACACACAAGTGGACGGGGAGTAATATAAAATGGAGGGAGTAATTACTTGCTTTTCTTGGACAGATTCACTAAAATGTAGTAAAATCATTAGTTTGTTTACACATGGTTTTGTCGCATCTAAATGAGTTTTATTTTGATACACAATTTTACATTCATCCAAAAAAATTAAAACACTTTTGATCTTTCTATTACACAGTTCCACACGCTTGGATGTTTGTCAATTTAAATAATATTTTGGAATTTTTTTTATATCTTTATAAAATTTAAAAGTATTGATACTTTTTAGTTATTTAATTTGTAATTAAGATTGGTCACGTGTTCCACTAACCAAATTTATTAAAATATAGAAAATTAAAAATTTAATCACAACTATTAAATATAAAAAGATATTGATATGCTATAGACATTGAAGGAAAAACCTAATATTTTTAATCTAATTAATTGTATTAATGAAAATAACATATTAGTAGAGTAGATGTGAACAAGGCCAATCTTATCTATGTGCAAAATTTTGTACTATTATTGACTAAGATTATTGATTTAGCTTCCATTGAGTAAATAGCTTATTTAAACCTTTATAAATAAATATCTTTTGAAAGTAATTTATGAATAAAACTGCTTACTTTTACTGTTTTAGAAAGCATTTTTTAATAACCTAGATATTTTAATTTTTAAAAAATACTAAAAATAATTTTTAGATAAATAAAAATAATTTAACTAAACAGAATAAAAAATAAAAATATAACTTTTAATTTTTAAAAAATTAAAAAAATCAGAAATTATAATATCCAAACAAACTCTTATTATTTTCTAAATCTACTGTCGATTATTTTTTGAAAAATAAACAGAAAGAGACAGAATTTTAATATCCTTAATGATAGTCAATAATGACCTTGAATTTATTGTGAAACATTAGTGATTTATGTACATATGCATTGCTATGTACGATGCAACAGAACTGGCAGTCATAATACTGCATTGTTATGGTGATTTACTTCGCACACATACCAACGACGAAGGATACACTCCTCTCAAAGCCCTCGCCGATAAGCCATCGGCCTTCAAAAGTGGAAGCGAACTTTCTGGGTGGAAGTTAATCCTGTATCACTGTAAGTTACTACCATATGGGACGAAAAGGCAACAAAATTAAAGAGCATGTTTGGAAAGTTCAAGAACCCTTTTTTATTTTTTAAGAAAAATAATCTTATTTGGATATTTGAGGCCAATAATTTAAGTTGTTTGGGTTTTTTTTGAGCATTCCACCAAAAAAACTGACTTTTTAGTATGCAAATTACATAACTACCCACCAATATGTACATTATTTTTCTTGCATTTCAATAATTATTTCATAGAGCAACAAATTTTGATATTTAAAAAGTTAACATCTTATTTAACTTCTATTTTACTATTAATGGATTAACTTATTAAATTGACTGAGTGATAAATACAAGCTTATCTAATAATAGTAAAATAGGTGTTCCAGAAAAAGCAATTATTTTTCATTAATTCAAACAAAACATATTAACGTATTATAAAATCACTTTTCAATTATAGTATTCAAACATAATTTGGTTCTTAAATAATCAATTATATATAAAAAATAATTATACAAATAAATAATAATTATTGAAATAATCATAATCTTGCAGATTTCCCATATATGCTAGCTCAAAGAACAAAATTTCGTACTCTAATCAAACAACCATGCACGCATACAGTCTCTATTTTTAACCACGTTACCCTAATTTTAATTTACATACTCAAATGTTAAGAAATTTAATATGAATATAATATATATGATAGAATACTACAGTCTTATTTGATTTATATAGTCAACCACTAGTGAAATAAAACTTACTTGTTGTTGAAAGTAATATGACAACTACATTGATGATACATGTCAGTGATGAGATATTACAAAAACTATTTCGGAACAATTATAGCAAACATTGCCTTTCCATTGTTTACCGGGTATAAAGCGTTTAAATTTAAAAAATATGGACATTCTAGCTGAGTCATTCTAAGTCATAAACCTTTAAGATACAAGGATCCCATGTGAAATTATATATCTTCTTGTTAATCATTTTTCTCTTTCCACAGGGACACTCGTAGGACCACTGGTTCCTGAAAATGCATGGGACTGGCTTTTGAGAACGGCAGATCCTCCAGAAATGTATTTCCCAATGAACTACGCAACGTTACGTGACTTCTTCAAACTGTTGTCAAGTGTTTGGGTTTCTCTATTTGGTATGTGAATCGGATTTCATTCTATTCCGTCTTCCCCCGCCCCGCCCAAAAAAAAATCGGTTTCTTTGCTCTATTGCTGAGTGTAATTAAATGATACCGCAGAGCATCAAAATAAATATGATAAAAGTTAATTAGAACTACTCATTTATGAAGCATAGTAATAAATATGTCCAAAATAAAATAAAAAATACAAACACCAAAATGTATTGTGGACAAGCTCCATATATCAAGAATAAAAAATGTGATAAATTCTAGAAAATATTTCACTACATTAATATTCATGATAATTATAAAATCATATAGTTTCTATACTGTTACACTCAAAAGGTAACTGTATTTTTCCTTGAGAAACTTTATATTCAACTGCTAAATTTTGTTGTGATTGCAGTAGCAAAGAGTCATGTGACTTTTTTAAATAAATATATGAGTATTAATTATTATTGATTAATTTTTAATTTTCATCATACATTTATTACTCCTCCATCATAGAATAATTATAAATTTTAAAAATATATTTATCTAAAAATAATTGTTCATTTAAAAAATCTAGATAGTATTAATCATTTGTTTCCAATAATACCCATGTTGAATACTATTGACTCATTTAGTAGATGAAGAGTGAGAAAGTTGGAGTATTGATGAAATGAAAAAGAGCAATTTAGTTCATGATTCTTAACTTTTATTAACATTGATATTTTTTTCAATCATTTCCTTAATTCTTATGAGTAATTAAAATTGGATAATTATTCAAAGACAAATGTAGTATTATAAAGTTGAGATTTGCTCAATCTCACTCTCATAATAAACCACTTCTCTCATATGATACATCCCACATTACACACACACACACACACACACACACACACACACATATATATATATATATATATATATATATATATATATATATATATATAAGCTTATGATCGTATTAAAAACTTAGGGTGCGTTTGGATCGGATTCTAGAGAGAAATAATCACTTTTTTCATTAAAAAAATCACTTTTCATGTATTTATATAATTTTTCAAAGATAATCAGAATCTCAAGCAAATTAGTTTTAAGCTTTTTATAGAAGCTAAAAAGAGTAGTTTTTGAAAAAAAATCAATTTTCAATTTTTTAGGTTATATATAAAATTTAAGTTTTATAATTTTTTTTTTAAATTTGAAACAAACGCATCCTTAATAATGTGTTTGGATAAAGTATTTATAAAAAGTAATGTATTTTGGAAAGAATTTTAATTGGCTAGGTATTAATTTTTTTTATTTAATTAGATACTGAGCAAAGAAGTTTTAAAAATTCAAGAATTTTTATGAGATTTTTAAAACTCCATATCGGTGGATTTCAATTTCTACTTTCATAGAGAAAATTAAAGTTCTTTCCTTTATCCACTGACTCCATTTTTCAGACAAATTTATTATCATTTATCACGCACCACCTGCCACCAATAGACAACCCCTAGCGACCGCCCCGCCATCGGTCATCTATTGTCTACCACCCGCCCTCAACTATTATTACTCATGTTGTTGTCCAAACAATGTATTTTATAAATATAATTATATATTAAAATTAAAAAATTATAAGGAATTTAACTGAAACATTTACATTTCTTTATATTTAAATCCTCTGAAATTTAAAAATATTAGACGCATGCACACGCACTGCAAGGGAAATCATCTGATTGGGTAAATTTAGTGCGCACGTCGAGTAATCCTTTGATTTATTCATCTTTAGTCATTCAGGCCATGGACATTTTTGTAACGGGATTCAATTCATATGTACGTATATGCACATATTATAAGCACAACTCATGATTCTAGTTAAAACTAACTTTTAAAAACTATATTCAATTATTCATAATATTACACAACATGACAAGTTTTCACTGAAGATGAGAAAAAACACCAAAATAAAACAGAAGGATAGTTTCCAAGGTATACATATCCCTAGATACGCACGTTTCGTTCAATGATTGCTCTTTTAACTCATGCTTTGAAATTTTTGTTAATATTGATAGGGTAAGACCTTTTTTTCTATTCATAATCTGGAAAAATCCCAAAATAAAATCTAAGGATAGAGACCTACAAGATATTATATTTTGAAAGGTATTTGGTTGACACCATAAGTACATAACAAACTTATACTATCCATCTTATTACCATTAAATGTAATGAGTGGCCTTACTTATCCTACTCACTTACATATCTAATGGCGATAAATATAGTGCAAGTTTGTTGTAAGCTTTTGATGTCAACTAAATATTTCTTGTTATATTTTAGAGCTTAAATTATATTTCAAAATGTTTACAAGAAGAGCATGTTGTACTATGGAGAATGTATGCACTAACAAATAATCATTAAAGGCAATATAAGTATGTATGCCTCAAGCTTAATATTGTTTGTATGTTCTTCTCTTTGCAGGACCTCAATCTTCAATACAGGGCTACTATTCGAAAGATTATACTGCTGGAATAAGTTTGCCATCAAATTATGCTACCATGCAACAATTTGTCAGCACGACAGTCGGGTGTATTTTTGGCATTTTCCGAGTTGGTATGTGCTCGATCACCAAGTTTTATGATCTAATATTGCCACCTCCACGTTTTATTTTTTGTTAATTTTTTGTTTTTAAAATTTTATGAAGAAAATAACAAAAATTATAAAATTTAACTTTTTTTATTTCGAGCTTTCACATTTTCTTCATAAGATCTTATAATCACAAACAGATTGAAATCATAAAATAGAAACTGAAAATTGTTTTTTTTTTTCAAATCAAACATGCCCATATTTATTCAAAATATATATAACTCATACATATCCACCAGTAATTTATTGATCACCATTGCTCCTGTTTCAACGCATGAATCTAGTTAGCATGTTTGGAAATCAACCAAGACAAGTTTTTTGAAAAAGCAAAAAAAGTGGTTTTGGTTATAAGCTGAAGCTTATTATTTTATAATTAAAATATATTTACCAAACTAATCCTAAATATTAAATATTATATAATATAAACTAATCATTTTATATTTTTTTAGTGATTTACTATTGGAAACAAATATTTTTTCATAGAATCCAAATAAAACAGATTACTTTAAAATTACCTTTTAACTGAAGTGCTTATACAAATATGTAATTATTAAACTAATTTTAATCTTACAGTCATCCCAAAAACACACTTAGAGGAAGTAACGATGAAAAAGAAGAAAAACCAATGGAGTGGTCAACTCTTGAAGGAACTCATAAACGAAACTGCTGTCTTGGGCAATGAATCAGAAACCGGACATGGATCGTGTTTGTTACCAATGCGATCAGGTTTATAACCAACGGAATCAAGGTATGCATGTGAAACTGGGACTTAAAATATACTTAATTTAGAAAAGAAAAATACGGGACTTTAGTTCGAGGTAATTTATATTGGTAACATTAGTGCTACCTTAGGTGGACCTCACTTGCAGGATGCAGCGCATATTCCTAAAATCTAAAGGACAGGATATGATAGTGTATTAATACACCATTTATATATAATATGTAGCAATAATTTCTAAAATTTATCTATATGATTTGAAATTAAGCAGAATTTTATTCATATAGTTCTGAAACTGAACATAACTCTATGAATTTTGGTCATTTTTAAAATACAGTTAATTGATTACAATTCAATGGTATGACCAAAATTGAAGAGTTACTACAGTGTATCATAATTAATTGGCACATCGATAAACCCTTGAATCTTAGCCATTAGATAACAAATTGTATGGTACACTCTACGTAGTAAGATGTATTGTAGCATTCACCATGTAAATGTAATTTAAGTTATTTGGGCCCACAATTTTTTTTTTTGCTGGGTCAAATTACATTATTTTAAATCCAGATTTCTTAAAAATTTACATTGCCTCCTTAGTGGTGATGTGAATTACTCTCATGATATGTCTATGTAGATTACCACCCAAATGATAATCCTAGATGATTTTTAGTATTAAAATAATTACTATTACTTATTAATTATTATTAATCTTAATATTGATTATTTATTATTAGTGAATTGATAGGCATGTAAAGTCCCCATCAATCCATTTTTTTAAAAAAACTTAAATTTAAATATATTTTGAGTTTTAATTGATATATTAAATTTTATTTTTGGTATTTCTTTTAATTTTTTGAAAAATGTTTGATTTTGATCCTTGTCACATTACTTAAGTTATAAAATAGTGATATTTATAAAATTAATAGAATGTTCTTAAAATAGTTATAAAATCAAATCCAAATTTCTCAATATCGGTAAGTATTAAATATATATTCTTAAATATTTATAAAAACCAAATTGAAGATAACATGGACTACAGCTATTTTTTAAAAAAAATGAATAAGAAAAGAAAAAAAATATTTTTTCATAGGACCAAAACTGAAATTTACTTTTTCAATAGGGACCAAAACTAATTTTAAGTCACTTTACTTAATATTTTGTTCAGAGTTTCCTTCTTAAGTAAGCCTCGTGTGTATTTCATTCCTTTTAATTATAACAAATACATTTATAGTCTTATGCTTCTTTCTTAGTTTTGAGTTTCTTGCCTCTTCAAACTTTTTAGGATATGTTTTTTAGTTTGGATTGGAGGGAGAAAATGAAAAAATGGCTTGTAGTATAAAACTTTAACATTTTAGACTAAAAGCTTTCCCTTTTTCTCTTTTATTCCCCTCTAAAATCAAAATTCACAAACATACCCATAAATTCTTATTTATTCTTTTATGTCCCTAATTATGTACCAGTAAATTAATCTAAATGATTATCTATTGTTCTTATATATATATAAAGTATTCACACGTCTCTAGAGAATAATTTAAGCTTTTGGGGATAATATAGTTTCTGACATGATAATAGAGTATCAACATAATGACCAAATCGTTTTGGGGTTGGACTCTTGTTATATATTCGTCACTCTGAAAAAATTGTCAACGCTTTAAGATCAAAAGAGATATTCAATTCATATTAAGAGGCATTAGATATAAAATCAAACGGTCTGTGACAATAGAAAGAAGAAAAACCTAACTTTTCTGATTTGATCCGGCACACCGGCGGCAGGTGAAACCAGTCGCTGCATCGAGTTGGTGCAAGATGAAAGTAAACCTGATGTTAGAGAGGAGACAGCATTTGTAATAGCAGCAAGGAATGGCATAGTTGAAATGGTGGAGGAAATTCTATCTCAAATACCAAAGGCAATCTATGGCACTAGCTCAAAGAATGAAAATGTGTTGTTGTTGGCAGCGAGATACAGGCAAGCCCTCGTAGTCGAGGCACTGAAAAATAGATTAAAGAGCTCAAAACCGGAAATTTGGAATGACCTTATTGATCGAGCAGTTGATGGCGAAGGCAACACCATTTTGCACTTGGCAGCAAAGGGCCTAAAGGAGGATCAGCCTGGGCAGATAGCTGGCTCTGCCATGCAAATGATGTGGGATACAAAATGGTTTCAGGTATATACAAATGTCTCCTATACTCATACATCTATTTTGTAAAACTATTACTAATCTCGATATTTATTAAAATTACATTAACCTCCCCTATAAATATTAATTCATTAATTTAATTTACAACAAAGATAATATGTGACATATCTATATGATTATTAGTGATAAAATTATAACATTTTGACAATATTTGATATGTATATTAACTAAAATACCTTTATTTATCATAAATTATAATTACAAGTTTCATTTTTGTGTGACAAAAAATATTTTATTCAATTAGTGTGTTAAAATAATATTGTTAAAATATTATAATTTCATCAAAATATTATAATTTCATCATTAATAATTATGTATATGTCTTATGTTACATTTTTTCATCACTTAAATTAAAAAACCAATATATATATAGGGGAGATTAGTGTAATTTTAGTAAACTTTATGGGATGTCAATGATAGTTTTACAAAATAAAAGAGTGACGAGTGTAATTACATTAAATCTAGAATAAATTAGTATAATTCTCTCTCTTTCTCTCTCACATACACACACACACACATACATAGGGATGTATCATATGAGAATGAGATTCTTATGTGAGAAATGAGAAGAAATTTTCAACCATTAGATCAAATTACACGATTAAAATTACACTTTAATAATAAAATAATTATGTGACATCTTCATAGTAATTCCACCTCCTGGTCAAAATATTTTCCTCAATCCTAGCCAAAAGGCCAAGAAAGGTATGATACTTTCCTAAATCTGCTCCTAAGTTTGATTTTCCCCTTAATCTTCTCCTCCTCTAGAATTCCTAATTTAACAAAGTTTCTCAAAAGTTATTAATCCGGAGCCACATGATGGATTGACTTTGTTGATGTGCCCTATTTTGATAGAAAAATTTGACGACCTTTATTTTCAATCCACAATACATGTGTGTTTCAAATTCAATCACTATTGAATTAGTTTGAGGGTGCTGTATCATTATTTAGATTGACCCGTTTATGAAAGATTTTTCTTTTACTTTTTTAATATGCAAACAACTTATAGGGCCACCTAAGTTAGGGAATATGTACAAGATGCAAGAGTGGAGTGGTGTTGTGCATATTGACTTAATAAGAGCTTGAGTGCTGCCCATCTCTATTATAAGTTATTTCGAGCATCATAAACTTAGACAAAAAGGAAGAATATACATAAGGGATGGCACGATGTTCGCTTGAGAAGGGAAGACATGGGAAGATTTTTATTTTTATTTTGAGGATGAGAAGATTAAGGGGAAAATAAAACTTATGAGTAAATTTAGGAAAATATTTTTTATTAGGAGGTGGAGTTAATATGAAGTGGTCACATGATTATTTTATTATTAAAGTGTAATCTTTATCATTTAATTTGATATAATGGTTAAATTTTTTTTCTCATTTCTCACATAACAGAGCCATTCTCATGTGATACATCCCTATATATACATGGTAAGAAATCTCTGATACAATTATGGTGAAATAGTACTTGAAAAACTAATCAACTTCCATTTATAAGGGTCTTTTTAGAAAGAAAAAAATAAAGTTTTTGATCAATATTATCTATCACTTGAAAGTTTTAAGAAAGTATTAAGTAGAACATTAATCCAATGTTTAGATATGTTAACATGATATGAATCCTTGGACTGGATAATACAGATATCAATCTCCTAAATGGATGCTTTGATTTTTGGAAATAAAATAATTGCGATAATCTTTGTGGAATAAGTTAATACAATAGATTATTATTTTACTAAATATTTTTTTGCGTAAACGATATACATAAGATATTAGCTTATCTATGTTTTTGGTAAAGATATTATCTTATCTATTGAAAATTCTATCGTATATTAGATTAATTAATGGATAAATTAATTAGAACTTGAGACATGGGATTATATCTTGTTAGATTTAAATGTAAAGGGAATCAATCGCTATTTCCCTTTGATCTCTCTCATTTGTTTTTTATCTTATTAAAACAAAATAAATTATGAAAATAAATATTGAATAATACATAATAAAAGTTATCAGTTATAATTATATTTTTAAAATATTAATGTATATTTAAAATAATTACAAATAAAATAAGCATATTTAAAATTGTTTATTTAAATTTATAAATATTACATTTTTTTTGTTTCTGTTATGCTCTATATATAGTAGGAGGCACAAGCGAAAAAATTATAGAAATACGAGAGAGTATTATACATTTATTAATTTGTTACATTTTAGTCAAATAAAAAAACGGTTATTTATAAACAATAAAAATAAGATTTTTGTATAAAAACTATAATAAAAATAGTTCATAAATAAATAAAAAAACATTTTTAAATTTATAGTTAACTATTTAATAAATTAATATTATTTTAATATAATATTTTTTTGCTAGATTTTTATGTTTATGATTAATTAAATTTTTTTGTAATAGTGAAAGGATAGCATTATTTTGTATAATATTATAGTTCTTATATCAAATCTTGAAATGAGAAGAGCCTCCCGAGGTAAATTGTATTCACCCAAAAGAAAAACTAAATATCATATATGTGTTGTCTTGTGAGAAATTTTTATATTCTCCTATAGCATATTGAATGCGTGCTGCATGGATATCTTATCTTCATTTATAATGTTTAGAAATTATAAAAAAAAAAAAAAAGAGTAGTTATAGGTGTTCCGAAACAGGTATTAGTTGTGCTTAAGGAGCAGAGAAGTATTTCTCCTTGTCTTGATCCTTTTATCATTCTATCCACCTTGTTTGTTGCAGTATATTATGGACGAAGTGCCGCGTCATTACATTGTCAGACGCAACAACGATGTGAAAACCGCAATGGAAATCTTCAAGGCACAACACAAAGAACTCATCAAAGATAGTAGCACCTGGCTCAAGGATACATCTGAATCATGCTCTGTTGTCGCAGCGCTTATTGCCGGTGTTTCCTTTGCTACAGCTTGCACTGTCCCCGGTGGCACTGATAAAGGCGAGGTCCCACTACAAGGCAAACCTGCATTTAATGCATTCGCTATGTCTTCCTTAGTTGGACTTTGCTTCTCTGTGAGTGCGCTCACAATGTTCCTTTCCATCCTCACTTCCCGAGAAGAAGCTAAGGATTTTCGCACTAGCTTGCCATTGAAACTTCTTCTAGGGTTAAGTTCCCTCTTCGTGTCGACTGTGGCAATGTTTGTTTCTTTCTGCTCCGGCCATTTCTTTCTTATTGATAGGACCTACAAGAAGTTCATATTCCCCTTATATGGAGCCTCTGCATTTCCTGTGCTTTTCTTTGCCATGGCACAGTTTCCATTATACTATGATCTCCTAATGATTACTTTAATGCAGGTGCCAAAGGGAAAGGGTCTTGTGTTGGATATTCTATATGTGGACTAGCATAAATCATTTTGTTGTAATTTTAATTTGATTCCAGATTAATTGGATGCTAAATATATTTGACCATATTGTTTAGCCCAATTTTATGGTTAATTTTGTTATTGGGCTTGATTTTATTTCGTTATTAGTGGATATGGTATTGTTTGGTTATTGTTATTGGGCTTAGCCATAATGGGTAGGCTTGGCCCATTTTATTGCTAATCTAAAGGCCTGCTCCTAACCCTAGTTAAGTGCTGTTGCCCATTGAGGGACATAGACTTTTGCAACTAAAGGTGATAGGAGGAGCTCTCTATTTCTTTTTTGGTGATTCTTTTCAGGAGGAAGCTCCCAGTCATGGACTCATCAAGCTAAAGGTTTCAGGTAATTTTAATACCTAATCTCGATTATAGCATTTGTTTATCATTTGTCATATTGAGAATTGGATTAAAATTTTTATCAATTGGTATCAGAGCTTACCAATTCTGATATGACAATGATTTTAGTGTTTCAAATTAGGTGTTAATGATGATTTTTCGTATGTCATATGAACCATAATACACCAATTCGGATTTTTGATTTAACTGATTATTTTCAAAATTGTTTGAGGGCTTTTGTTGATGATTTTGTTCTGAATAAATCGACATAAAGATCGTGTAAAATGGTTGAGTATCCAGAGAAATTTTATCATTGAAAGTTAGAACCCTAACATAGAACCCGATTTCGATTTGATGAACCTGAACCCATATTTATGTTAATTTGTTTCAATTAGCTTAGGGCTATTATAGAGGATAACATTTCGAACCTATTGACACCAAAATCATGAAATTTCATTGAGTATTGAGAAAGATATCGAAAAAAAGGCTACCATCCCTTTTCGCGGAATTTTCTGGAATTTTATAGGCCATTATTAGACACAAAATTATATGGGTTTTGTAGAGCATGAAAGAGGAATCCATAGAAACTAAAATCACTCGATTTCGTTGAGAATTGAGGAGATATAGCGATCGACCCGTTTCGCAAAGCGGGTCGCGCAACCCGTTCAGACCGGTTCAAGGTTAGGGACGATGGACAGTGCATCAGGAGCAGCCCACGCGCGGCCAGGCGCGTGAGGCGCGTGCGGGACCATCGGGCCCGTTTTGGCCCTTTTTTTTTTCATTTTGGGTTTTTTAATTTTTTAGAATTATTGGTAATTTTTAATTATTTTTCTAGGCAGCCAAAATAATTATTGTTAATTTCCCACTACATATATTGCTTAAAAATATTAGGTACTCTCCAAATTTTAGTCTGAAATTTTTTGTGCACATTTCTAACACTGTTTGGCACATTATGTTCAGTATGTTCTCAGTTTTGATATCATTTGGTCAATTAAATAATTTTGTACTTTATTATGTGCATATTATTAATTATTGAGATTATGTTTTATTGCTATTATAAAATTTTGTGATATATAATTCTAGATATGCTATTTTAGACCATTTTGTACTGTCGTTGGGTATTTTTCATAGTTGTGAGCTTGCCTTCGTGAGACGAATTATGATAAAATACTATTATTAAAAAAAAAAACTTTATTACTAATGTGGCATTACGAATTATTTTAATAATGCACCTACCCTATCGGTTTGTCTTTATTGAAATAGTTCTTGGTGATTGGTAATTATATTTTAAAGTTTTCAGTATCCTCTCGATATTAGCTTTAAGAATATAGTTATTTTCTGTAATGTGGGAGTTAACTTATGCATTGTAATTCGGGACTTCGGATTGCATTTGCATGAGATAACTTTATTGTGGTCATAAGCTCTATTTCTTTTGTTGGATATGCTTGATAAAAATCTCCCATTAATGTACAAACTTTCAGCTTTGCCTATGAACATGAACTCTTTACCAAAGCTGAATGGAACAAATTATGAGGACTGGCTAATTCTGTTAAGTTATTCCTTGCCATTTCTAACATTGATGCTGCCCTTCCTAAAATGAGCCTGAAGTTCCCACACCTGATTCTTCCGCTTGATATTGCAAAATATGATAAGTGGGCTCATTCTAATAGAGTTTGTCTGATGACCATGAAGTTTACTATGGATAAGACCATCAAAGATAATGTTCCTGAGACGAACAGTGCTAAGGAGTTTCTTGAGTCTCTGGGCAAGAAGTTCAAGAAATTTGATAAGACGGAGAAGGCTTACTATCTTTCCTTGCTGACAAAGACTAGATATGATGGTGTGTCTGGTGTTCGTGAGCATGCTATGAAGCTCACCAATTGGTACAACAAGTTGAAATCCATGAAGGTAGAACTGGGAAGTGATTTTCTGGTTTGGCAGGTGTTGGACTCTCTTCCTTCTGAATTTGATGTTTTGAAGACTTCTTATAATGCACAAAAGGAAGAGTGGTCCATTGATGAGCTCATAGTCATTCTTAATCAGGAGGAGCAAACTATGAAGAAGGGTAAAACTCAAGTTGTTCAGTTGGTTTCCCATAAAAGTCATGACAAGAAGAAGAAGCATTTTAAGGGAAAGAGTAGCAAGCCTCAGTTCAAGAAAAAGGGGAGTGATAAGTTTGGGCCTCCTGCAGTTCATGAAGATGGTGAATCATCGGGTGGTAAAAGGAGATTCAATGGTACCTGCAAGTTTTGTGATGTGTTTGGACACAAACAATCTGATTTTTTAAGTTTAAGAAGTGGCTAGAGAAGAAAAAGCAAGGTATTCATCTAGCTCTAGTGTGTTTTGAATCTAATCTTGTTGATGTCCCATCTCATACTTGGTGGTTAGATTCTGGCACAACCATTCATATTGCAAAATCTATGCAGGAGCTCAAAACCAGGAGAAGGCCAAATGAAGGGGAGGTGTCTGTTGCAGTTGGAAATGGGATGAATGTCAAAGTAGAACATATAGGAGTAGTTGCCTTGAAATTAAGTAGTGGACATGAATTGATTTTAGACACTGTTTGTGTACCTTCCATGAGAAGGAATTTGATTTCGTTTCAGTTTTGGATGAATGTGGCTACTCTTTCCATTTTGGATCTAATAAAGTTGTTTTATATTATGAATCTGCTATTGTTGGCTATGGTGTTAAATTGAATGGCATGTATATGTTGGATCTCGATCCTCTCTTGAACAACGACATTCCAATGTTAATAATGTTGTTGGGCAAAAGCGTGAAAAGCATGAAATTCTTCTATGTTGTGGCATAAGAGGTTGGGACATATATCCAGAGAGGATGGAAAGATTGATCAAGGAGAACATTCTTCATAGTGTGAATTTCTCAGATTTTGATACTTGTATTGATTGTGTGAAAGGGAAGCTCACTGGCGTCAGGAAGAAAAGAGTTGGGAGGAGTGAAGGTATATTGCAGTTAATTCATACAGATCTCTGTGGGCCAATTACTCCCATTGCTTTGGGAGGATTTAGATATTTCATCACCTTTATTGATGATTTCTCAAGATTTGGCTGGATTGATTTGTTACGTGAGAAATCAGACTCCTTGGATGCTTTTAAGAATTTTAAAGCTCTTGAGTTGAAATTTGGCACACAGGTTAAGTGTGTTAGATCTGATAGAGGTGGTGAATTTTATGGAAGGTATGATGAAGCTGAGGAATCCTGGTCCTTTTGCAAGGTTTTTGCAGGATTGTGGTATTGAGGCACAGTACACTATGCCTGGCACTCCACAACAAAATGGTGTCGCTGAAGGCGAAATCGTACTCTCATGGAGATGGTTAGGTGTATGCTTAGCCATTCAACTCTTCCTGATTTTTTATGGGGAGAAGCTTTGAAGACAGCGGCTTATGTTTTAAATCATGTGCCAAGTAAGTCAGTTCCAAAGACTCCATATGAACTTATGACGGGAGGAGGCCTACTCTGAAGCATTTTCGTGTTTGGGGTTGTAAGGCAGAAGCTCAGACTCTACAATCCAGAAATAAAGAAGCTTGATCCTAAGACGATTAGTGGTTTCTTTGTAGGATATTGTGTGGGCTCTAGAGGCTCTAGATTTTATTGTCCTACTCATACCACTAGAGTTGTTGAGTCTAATCGTCCATTTTTTGAAAACGATACAGAAGGTTACAACTCAAGAGCGTGTTGTTAGCTTCGAGAAGAGCATGTCACTATTCCTGTACCTATTGCTCTTTTGCCCGAGTCCATGCCCGCTGTTGTCACTCATGATGAAGCCACTGATCCCATTATTAATGATGATGCTCATCTACATGATGATCATGATGTTCAGAATCCAGATATTATTATGCCTCAATTGAGGCGATCTGGCGTGTTCCTACATCTCCTGAGTCTACTAGATTCAGAGATTATGTTGTTTATTCAGGAACATGAGTATGCTTCTCTTAAGGATTCTGATCAGTTACTTTCATGAAGCCATTTCTGATCCCCATAGTTCACAATGGCTGGTTGCTATGGAGGATGAATTGGCTTCTATGCGAAAGAATGATGTTTGGGATTTGGTGGAGTTGCCTGAAGGTTGCAAACCTGTTGGTTGCAAATGGGTCTTTAAGACCAAACGTGATGCTAAAGGAGAGATAGAGAGGTACAAAGCTAGGCTTGTTGCTAAAGGGTATAACCAGAGGGAAGGCATAGACTATAAAGAGACGTTCTCTGTCTCTACTAAAGACTCTTTTCGCATTGTGATGGCCTTGGTTGCTTATTTTGATTTAGAGCTTCATCAGATGGATGTTAAGACAGCATTCTTGAATGGCGATCTTTTTGAGGATGTCTATATGAATCAACCTGATGGTTTTGTTGAAAGTGGTAAGGAGCACATGGTTTGCAAATTAAAAAGATCCATTTATGGTTTGAAACAAGCTTCTAGACAGTGGTACTTGAAGTTTGATCATGTTGTAAGCTCTCTTGGCTTTAAGGAAAATGCAGTTGATCAGTGCATTTCTGAAGAATAGAAAATTTGTTATTCTTGTTCTCTATGTTGATGATATCCTTTTGGCAAGCAATGATGTGGGTTTTCTAAATGAGACCAAACAAATGCTTACAACTCATTTTGATATGAAGGATCTTGGTGATGCATCTTTTGTTTTGGGCATTGAGATTCACGTGATAGATCTCGCGGTATCCTTGGTTTGTCTCAACAAGGATATATTGATAGAATCCTAACCGGTTCAATATGCAATTTTGTAAGCCTTGTGTTGCACCCATTCAAAAGGGTGAGAAGCTTTCTAATGCCCATGTCCTTAGACTGAAAGTGAAATGGCAGATATGAAGAAAATTCCTTATTCTTCTGTTGTTGGCAGCCTTATGTATACTCAAGTTTGTACACGTCCTGATCTTGCTTTTGTTGTTGGTGTACTTGGGAGATACTTGAGTAAACCTGGTGTGGCACATTGGCAGCTGCAAAACGTGTTTTGAGGTATCTGAAAGGTACCAAAGACTATATGCTTACATCCAGGAGGTCAGATCATCTTGAGGTAACGGTTATTGTGATTCTGATTATGGTGGTTGTCCAGATGATCATAAGTCCACGTCAGGTTATGTATTCATGTTAGCTGGAGGAGCTATCTCTTGGAAGAGTGTCAACGACTCTTACAGCTACATCAACCATGGAAGCGAGTATATAGCTTGTTATGAGGCTACGCGTCAAGCAATATGGTTGAAGAACTTTATTGCTGAGTTTGATTTTGTGGAGAGTATCTCTAGGCCTCTGACCATATATTGTGACAACTCTCTGTGGTGAGCTTCTCTCTAATAATAAGAGCTCAAAGCGGACAAAGCACTTTGAGACAAAGTTTATGTTTGTGAGAGAAGATTCAGGAGTTTAAAACTCGTGTTGAGCATATCCCTCCAGAGCTTAATGTTGCTGACCCCTTAACAAAAGGCATAACTGTTAAAGCTTTTGTTGATCATGTAACCCGTATGGGTGTAGTGAGGTCTTTTTGATGTTTTGAATTAGTGGGAGTTCATGTTTATGTTTTGTTATGACCTCATATTTGTGATATTTGAGATATTCAATAATATTGAAATTGCCATATGTTTATTCTACAGTTTAGTTATTACAATTATTATTATATGTTTATACATTGTGATGGCATATTGTGGAGACATTTTGGACCCAGTCTCAATCTTGTTATTGTGATAAGATTTATTGAATCTTATATGGCATCTTGGGCGGATGCTTGGGCCATTTTGTTGGGAAACTGCACTTTGTTCAAACTTTGGCATGCCGTTTTGTTGTGCTTTCCCATTTATCCATATTCCACTTTGTTGTTGGGTCACAGGATATAAGTGTCTTGCAATGTATGATATCACAATTCCTTCGAATATGATTTTCTGTATTGTTGAGATACTTGTAGTTCCATTTTGGACCTTTTCGTGGTTTATGTTGGCTTATTTTGGCATCTTGTTGTGGCCACATATTGTTAATTAATCTGGTATATTATGATATTTTGATTTATGCTGTCCAAGTGGGAGAATGTTGGATATTCTATATGTGGACTAGCATAAATCATTTTGTTGTAATTTTAATTTGATTCAGATTAATGGATGCTAAAATATATTTGACCATATTGTTTAGCCCAATTTTATGGTTAATTTTGTTATTGGGCTTGATTTTATTTCGTTATTAGTGGATATGGTATTGTTTGGTTATTGTTATTGGGCTTAGCCATAATGGGTAGGCTTGGCCCATTTTATTGCTAATCTGAGAGGCCCTCTCCTAACCCTAGTTAAGTGCTTGTTGCCCCAAGGGACATACAGACTTTTGCAACTGAAGGTGATAGGAGGAGCTCTCTCTGTATTTCTTTTTTGGTGATTCTTTTAGGAGGAAGCTACGTCATGGACTCATCAGCTGACCGTTCAGGTAATTTTAATACCTAATCTCGATTATAGCATTTGTTTATCATTTGTCATATTGAGAATTGGATTAAAATTTTTATCATATTGGTTAGTTTATAGGAGCTTCTTCTAGAGCGGGATAAGGGCTTCTTTAGTTTGCATTATCATTTCCGTTTTTCTGTTGTGTTTTTTGTTTTCGTGATTTTGAGAAGAAAATAGTTAAAACAATAAAAATCTTGTTGTATGTTGTTAGGTTTGCATTCATGCATAGAGGTTTATGCGTATTCTCGTTGTAATACGCCAGAATCAGCGTGG
This sequence comes from Dalbergia oliveri, assembly GCA_030441495.1. NCBI lineage: Eukaryota > Viridiplantae > Streptophyta > Magnoliopsida > Fabales > Fabaceae > Dalbergia > Dalbergia oliveri. The sequence goes on along the minus strand of JAMLFY010000014.1, from coordinate 18,932,830 downwards.
CGATTAATTTGTAATCTTCATATTATGAGCTATACGGTAAAGCTTTTGATTATTGATGATATTTTTATGTTAGATTTAAGTTTCTGTAAAAGTACTTATTGGAACAAAAAATTTGTGTATAAATGGAGGCTTTTTGTATATATATTCAATATAATAGATAATAGCTAGATCCAATTATTATTCATATTTAAACTTAATGGTATGTGTATTCATATTAGTGCAGTACCCATGAAATGTACATCGTTGTTAGTCTATTTGTGTGATACACGGAAATTTTGTTCTATTTTTATGTAAATTTATAAGTAATTATAATTCAATGATTAAATTAATAAAAATAGATTTCTTTCATTATATACCAAAAGAGATAAATCAATCGTAAAATAAAATCTTTATATTTCTCTCACCATCTCCCATCTATTAGCCTATTGGTTAAGTAGCTGTAAAGAGCAAATTTTTACAGAATCATAATTTATAAAACAACTCAAACAAATTTGAATCCCTTTAGAAAATCCTAGCAAACTTCCCCCATTAAATCACGCTGTGGACAAATTTTTAAATTTTGGGTTTGGATTGCCATTGATTATTGTGTATTTTGATGTCACAAGATGAGTTGAATGGATAGTCTAATTATTCCATAGTGTAACACCCTAGTATTTAACCTAACACGTCTAGGACGCGTTCGAGTTAATTATTAATTATTGCTCTTTTATTTCAGTTCTTATTTTTTGACTTGGAAATATTTTAATGAAAATATGGGTAAATTTTTTTGAACTTTTTAAATACAATTGAGGCGCGTATAAATAAGACCCGTCATCCATCTATCATAACATAAAGGAAAATAAAACTCTTCATAGGCATATACAAAATATAAACACAACGGCCTTATGAACATAATCATACCATCATATATATACATATAGGTAGCATAAGCATTAACCGTTCATGACTCACACCAAACAAACCACTAAGATGGTATTATGTCTCCCGATAGGGATTGGACCAATTTATCCAAAGAAACATAAACGGTACGTACATAGAAACTAATAGCATCATACTAAAGCTTCTCCTCCTACTACCCTATCTGGACGCACATAAAATAGATAACCTAACAAAACATCAAAAGGAGGTTATCCTGTCGTGAGGTAGGCACAAACGCTCCAAGAGGCCCACCATCAACACCTACTAACGACGTTACTTCAGGGAGGAAGATAGCCAAACCTACAAGTATAGTCAGTGGGAGTAGCGAGATGACCCACAGGATGCACATGAGCTTCTCGACGTGGATGGGTAGCTCCTCTACCAACGTGCTAAACTCCTCGCATAGGCTGATCACTGTGGCCTCTCTCTGCTACTTCCACATCCCTAGGAACGGAGGAGTGGAACCACCTGAAGAGTGCTGGGAAGACTCCTCAAATGGGTTCGACCATGGCTCAGGAGGTCGAAGGGGTGGGGAGACCTCTCTGCCGGAAGGCGTCTCGAAAACAAAATATCAGTGAACGGGGTAGCGGTGGAGAACTAGAAGCTAGTAACTGGGATGCGAAGGGATGGTCTAAGAAAATGAATAGGTGGATGGCACAATCGATTCATCAAATGATAAGACTAGTTAGTAGGATTAAAATGCATTTCCCAGGTGGGGGCTTCAATGTAAATCATGAATGTGGCCATCGCCCTCTGAAGACGAATGGAAAGAAAGAGAGGAAATAAGAAACCTGAACAAAAATTAAGGAGGACTCTTGCCTCCAGACATGTGTCATCATCTTCGTCTTCAGGAACCTCGGGTTTCATTATGAAAACAATGGACATAATAAGATTCATTTATTAAGTTTAAAAGCGTTAACGAGGTTCGTGTCTTTAAGCATGATTCTTAATGTTATGAGTGCATCATACCTCATCATAAATGCATGTCAATGCTATGTGAACACATATTGCAAGAATCATGATAAATCAATATGGTATAAAAAACAAAAGCTATCATAACTTGATCTTTCCTTTTTAATATCTTAGGTGACTTAACTTTCTTGCTCTCTTCTAAGGGGCCACCCTGCTACTCTTCTCTTGAGAGTTCTAGATTATGAGCTCATACCTAACTAGTCGTCACTAGTCTAGTGCGGATGGGCACAGATCACCTTTCATAACCATTAATTCCTAGAGTCTAAAGGATCGCCTCTTTGGATCACCTCCCATAACCATTAATTCCTTACTTCCTATAACCATTAATTCCTGGAGTTTGAAGGATTCCCTTATTGGATTACCTCTTATAACCATTAATTCCTAGAGTCTAGGGTCATCTCCGTGTCTTATGTCACCTTTTATCTTAGCGTATTATTTAGAGATACGAACATAAGCATACTGTCATAGACATCATAACTCATGGTTAAAAATTTTATGTACAAGAATTAAATTGACACAAGAAAAAGAGAATAAAATTTTAGGTAAAATTAGTTTTTAGCTTGATAGCTGCACTATGCCGACGTATCCTCTAGTGCAATGAGAACTCAAAGCCACGTCGTTCTAACTAAAATATTTATTGGTTGATTGATTTTATTTCCTTTGAAAAGGAATTGAGAATATAAACGCTAACCAAACACATTAAGCATCAATAGAAAAATAATTTGTATCAGCATTGCAGAATACATGTAGATCTACAAGAATATTATAATTATAGGCAAAAACACATATACAATATTTAACAGTATATCCTTTAAAGAATACTACATGAGACCTAGTATTAAAATTGTCTTGCTTACACACACACACACACACACACACACATATATATGTATATATATAATTATACAAAGAATAATATCCTTCACTCACTATGCAGTGTGATAAATTGCAATAGCATGTCATAGATAGTTTTAAAAAAGCAAAGTAGTAATAGATTTATATATGCATTATTTCACATATCATTGAATATTTATTATCATTATTCTCTCTTTCATTTTATTTTTATTATGTTTTTGTTTATTTTCATGACAAGCACTAATTATTTTGGCATGAATGGATAGGGTTAGAGAATAACAAACATGTAATTAACTTAAATCAAACACAAACAAAATGACATATTCATAACAAAAAGAAACATCAATTGCCCAAATTCACTCAAAGTTAAATAAATAAATAAGCTATTTATATATATTCTTATCAAAACATATTAAACATAACTAACCCAAAACCAAATAATAGTACCCAAAAAAGCTTAGCAGTGTAGCTGAGTCCAAAACTTGTAAAGCCCAAAACATTCCAAGTCCTTAAATACCCAATCAAAGAAACATGGATTAAAGAAAATGTTTTTCAACACTGTATTGAGTCTCCCCTTTTTATTTTTGTGGGCACAAGTCTTGATCCAAGGAACTAATGACAACTTAGAGAATGAAACTAACAGAAAAAAAAAAGTCTCAGCAACTAGGGCCCAAACTTTTTTTCCTGGTTTAGAGGGCTTATATTGGGAGCATTACTTTGAAGTGGGAACATAGGGGTTGGGTTTTGGGGTTGTACCACACACACATACACAAAACAAAACTCTCTTTCACCAATACACGGTCACACATACACACACACACATGCTCACTCACATACACTTAAACAGAGAAAATGAAAGGTTGAGAGTTAGAGAGAGCGGATAGGAGACGGAGGGAACAAGGGAGTGAGAGGGAAAGAAAGAGACATCCGCGGCGCATGGAGGGGGTTCGTGCGGCCAGGAGGAAGGCCGACTGTTTCAAGGTGTTGCGCCACGCGGAGGCGGAGGTTGATCGCCGCGGCTTGGGGCTGAAACCGGGGTACCCATTGATGGTGGAGAGAGGGCACATGGTGGGCGGACCAATCTGCTTTGGGTTGCGTATGACGGAGCAAAGAGGAGTGGTGGCTTCGCGGTTGGGGGTCATGCATGAGGGTGAAAGGGAGGTGGTGTAGGCAGGGGTTTCAGAGGCCAACTACCACCGCGATGGGACAACGAAGGTGGCAGCATAAGCGGGGAAGCATGACATGGAGAGGGGAGTTGGTGACCATGGTTAAGGGGCCAGCTCAGCTAAGGAGAGGTCGTGACCTCCTTGTTCCTCATTCTCTCAACAGTTTTGGCTTCAGGTTCTGATTTCCTTTGTTTTTATTTTGCAAGATTTGGACTTAATCTTGTATGGTTTGTTTGATGTGTTGTTGTTGTGTTTACTGACATGTGTAGGTGTTAAAGTCATGGAATGGGGCTAGAATAGGAGGTGCTAGCGGTGCTGAGGGTGATTAAGGGTGGCGGCAGTACAAGAAATGCAGGGAGAGTGATGTTGCCTCTTCTCCCTTTTTCGTTTTCTGTTTGGTATTGATGTGTTGGTTTTTTTCTTTGCTGTGATTTTCTAATTCGGTCAATAGTTTATAAGTCTTGCATGGTTGGTTTTTTGGATGATGATTTGAGTGTAGTTCTAAGGATTATTTTCCTTTGGCTGGGGTTTGATAACTTTGATTATGGATAAGGAATTTTGATTTTGATTTCAAAATAAATGGCAGATGAGACACTAGAAATATAGGATGAGTTAAATTTTGATTTCTTACTTCTCCTTGTGTTTTGATCTCCCCCAAACTCTAACTCTCTATGGTTTCTTTGTTTTCAACGATTAGAATTGAAGTGCTGATGATGAAAGTGTGGTGAGAGGGAAAAGATCAAAGGTTGTCAGAGGATGAAGATGGATGTGAGGTTAGTTCCTTCCTAAGGGTTCATAGCCTCCTCAAATACTAATGCTCCCTTGACTCATTTTGATAATAAATCTTTGATTCCATGCTGTTCATGGGGCAAGGAAGAACCCACACTAACTTGCCTCCCATGCCTCTGCAGTTGCTAAACATTTCATCAGCTAAGCATAGAGCACATCTTCATTGCAGGGTGTATAGGGAATGGAGAGGAATGTCGTGTCCCACTCCTCCTTGTTTTTCATTTCTTTCTTTTTGTAACTTAATGTTAGTGCCCATCATTCTGGTGAGGGGGTTGCAGGGGATGGGAAAGGAATGTTTTGAGTAGTTGTATATTCTTTATATGTTTTTAAATCATGCAAACATGCAGGCCACAAGATTATGATGAGAGATGTGTACATTATAAGGACTGACAATACGAATATACTATGTAAATTAACACTTGATGGAGATATATTTCATGGTGAGACATTTAATAAATAACATGAACTTTTGTGATTTTATAATTGATTAGGCAGGATGATCATAAAGTGAATTCAGAATGCAGACACATACATATACAGTTAAAGATTATTGATATGCACAATTATTCCACGTCATAAACAATAATTTTTAATTGCTTACCATTGTAATAACGTATAACATCATCTATTTCATCTATATTCGCATATATTCAAATATAAAAGAATTTTGGGTGTTATAGAATATGCAAAATTTTGAATCTAGATTAACACTCAAAATTAATTTATCTTTCATCGTCAACCAAAATATATCTCCCTCAAGTCATCAAACTAATTCCTTGAGGATAGCCCGCTGGCATCCTATTATCGGTAAAATAACAAAGGGCATTTTAGTAATTCTTGCAAGTCACAAAGAATCGGGGTGTTACACATAGAGACTCATTTAATCTTACCTTGTGATCCAATTTGGGTGTCACGACTCGTCTTAGGAACGTGAGGGCAAGTGAGAGATTGGTTTCATAAACCTTAATAACGTAATGAACTAATATGCATAAATAAATTAAAATATATTCATAATATCCCTAATTCAACTAAAATTTCATAATATGAAAATATTTCCAAAACATAAATCCTAAATATAAAACTGCATAAAATTCATAATCTAATTGAAGCCAAACATAATTAATAAAATAGCTTATATCTATAAAATAAATAAAACCATATTATGCATGTTCGGAATCCTGCAAATTCCTGGAGCACTAGTAAATTAACATAACCTATAGTAAGCTTCACTCAAGCGAAACTCACCAAAAGTAGTTGCAACACTACTGAGGATATGTGGTACAACTAAAGGTATACATGTAGGGGGAGGAAGAGAGGGTGAATTCATCAAAATTCATGAATAAGTCCCCACTCACAACCCACATGGGATAACAACAAAAATACATAACATATACATGCAATTGATGTAAAACCTTTTATATATAATTACATATAATTGTACTGAAAATAGTAAATTAACTAAATTCATGGAAATAACTAGTAGAGAAACATAAATTATTCTACATAAATATCTTAGCTAAAAGCTAAATCTTAGCCAATAGCTAATCTGATAGGCATCTAACTAAATCCCATAAATGGACACTACACTGGGTTCCTCCTAGGTGAGCTAGTCCTTCTGTTAGACCACTTGGTACCAAGGTTAACGATTAATTATGCAACGTAACTCGCTGATTTGTTTTCTCTAATTATTAGTTAAAAACTAATAAAAACAAAATTCACTACTGTTCTTATTGTTTATACAAAACTGAATTCATGAAATTTCCTAACTGTTAAAATAAATCTAAATCATACATACAATAAGTATGACCATATGAGCTTTCTAAAATAATAATCTTTCATGATAACTACAAAACAATAATTTTCTAAAATTTTTATAATGCATAAAAGCATATTTCATAACATAAATCATTCTAAAGTTTCATAAGTAATTTATATAATCTGGGAAAAATAATAATAATGATAAAAAATATGGCCATGAGCTTGATTCCACTCACTATTAGTAGCCAGGATTGCTTTCACTGACAACTTGACCTTAGGAAGGGTGATCAAATTACGACCAATCAATATAATGAAAACATAAACAATTTGATTTATTTTCCTGAAGTGAGTTTGGGATGATAAGAGGAAGAAAGTTGTGAGAAAATTATGCCTAATAGGATCCAAATTCACAAACTAGAAAAAAAGAGGAAAAAACTAACTAAATTTCATAAAGATCACTTACCGGAATGGATTAATTGGAGAAAATTGAGAGAAACCATATTTTTCTCTAAGTAAAAATTCTTGGGCGACTAGGATTCTTAGAAAAAAATTAGGAATATTATGATGTGTTAATATATACTAGAGATGAAAATATAACTCCACGCGGAACAGTTCCGCGTCCGCTCGACTGCAGCGCTGCGAGAGAGAGTTGAGCAACTTGCTCCAGGAGAAGCATTAGGTTTAAATCATTTAAATATTATAAGAGGTGATTGTCGCACACTACTTTTTGCTTGCAAAAGACGTTCTTTGTATTTTCTACAATACTTTAGTATATATATACATATACATAATAAAGGTGCACCACGTTAGTACAGGGAAGGTGCACTAATCGTTAAATCTAATAATAATAATAATAATAATAAAAGTAGTAATAATAACAATATAATAACAACAACAATAATAATAATAATAGTTCACATACCAATAAATTTCATATTTGAATATTACATTGGGTTTGAGATTTATGTTATTGGACTTGGGCCCAATGATAGATATGCAGAAAGGGTGTAAAGTACACAATAACGTAGATCCATGATGGATAGGACCTGGTTACATTATATTATTATTTGGACACAATCTCTACTCCATTCTGAACCTTTTGACTACTGCTATACCATTGATGCACTGTCTGGCATAGGAGACAAATAAGGAGTGGAAAACCTGGCATAGGACCGATATCTCATGGTGTTTTCCTCTTCCCACCACGTTCCACGATATGTGCTACTCAACTAGTCACGATACCATCGCATATTCAACATGCGTTGCGATTCATACCCCTTTAGCTTGTTCTCCGATAATATTCTCGAGGAGTGTCTCATTAATCGTACTGGTCAATGCGTCATATATCTTATTAATTGATGGGAAGTTTTGTTGGACTGGGCCACCAGAAAGGCCCCCTGGTCCCTCTCAAGTTTGATAGGAGCAGTCTTAACATTTCGACACTGCTTCCACATCTTGAGCTTCTGCCTATTCTCAAGGATTAATGAGATCTCCATATAGGGGAGGGCTTTGTGGAAGGAGTCGCAGGTTCATTGGCAGAATGGCACTTGTACTAGGGTGCATTTGTTCATATCATAGACTAAAACAAAAAAAGGAAAATCAATTTCCAGTGTCGGTGGATCAGTTAAAATAGTGAATGGAAGAGCTCCGTTTACTATCTTTAGTAATCTTAACTTGTATATATATATATATATATATATTGTTTTAAATACTGAAAATCAGTCATTCTTAGGAGACAATGAAATCAAAGTCTCAATTATTGAAATGGAATGGTGCCCATTTTTCACTGTTTTCATTTGGATACTTTATCTATACCCTTAACTTTTATATCAATTGACAATTATAGGCATATATATGAGATTTGATGAGTTATATTCATATGATGAGATTTTATTCATACTCCAAAGTGTTGCTTGCTTTAACTTCTTTTCTTGCTTGCACAAAGAAAGAAAGAAATGAATGAATAAATGTTTGGCGAGGAAGAGGTGGTTATGCATTCAATGGTTTTCGATGAAGAGAAAGGTTTGAGTGTGAATTTAGAAGGTATGAGAGCATCGGATCTTGGGAGAAGAATGGGAGGTGGGAGATTTGGTTGTTATGATAGTAGCCTTGAATTGCTGAATCTAATGCTGCTAGGAGACAAAGGAAGGAAGATATGTTGCCCACATTTTTATTTACATTTAACCATGTTTAATAAAAGAAAGCGGCTATTGCCTCTCTCTTTTGTCTATCTATACTCCCAAATTAATGCATTTTTATTTGATTTTCTTTAATTATCCTTCTCTTTCTTGCATAATTTCCTTTCATGGTTAAACTAATAATTTGTTATTACTTTTATGTTATTCAAACTCATTTTGTACCAATTCAAGTCATTATTATTGACATTGTTAAATAAATCTTATTTTAATAAATCATTGTTTGTGTTTTTGAATTTTCTTATTTTGCAAAAATGTGATCCGAATAATTTTATATGAATTTTATTAAATGATTATTAATTTTGTTTCAAAATGTTTAATATTGATTATAATTTTTATTAGTCAGGACGACTAAATATTATAAGTCTTTTTAATTAATTTATTTAATTAACTATTGATATATAAATATTAAACTACTTTTAAAATTTATAATACAATAATTATCAACAATACATAATAGTAAGTATATTAGATAAAAAAAATAATTTTAAAAAAGTGAACAAATAAATGGTATGGTCTTTATAAATACAATTTATGATTTATATATTTCCTTTTACATTTTCATATACGTTGATACTATTTTAAATTAAGAGATTTAATCTGTGGTCCTTATGTAAAAATATAAATTTAATATATTTCATGCAAAGAATAAGTAAAAAAAAAAAGGAAGATTCTCACAAAATAAAAGATTATCGAAACATAAAAAATTGAGTTAAAATAATAATTATTAGTTTAATTATAAGAAAGAAAAAGAAGAGTAATTAATGATAAACAAATAAAAACATATTAATTTAGAAATAAAAATAGACAAAAGGGACCTACAATAGCCAATCCCTTAATAAAGTGGTCAAATAAAACTAATCAGCTGTCATCTAACAAACATACTGCATCCATGTATCTTAAGCATTATGCCCCACCTAAATAGTACGCAATTCCTTGTCAAAAGCACAAGGCGTGCTAGAATGCACTATCTTGTGTATACCTGTCAAACAAAAAAGGCGGAGAGGGAGGACAAAAGAAAAAGGAGAAGGCAGGAGAGAGTATTGCTTTAATTCATGCTCTCTTACAAAGCACGGACATATAGGAAAACCACTTGAAACAAGGTGATATGAAAAGGCTTCAACAGCTACAAATTTTTGTACAATAAGGATTAAAAACTGTGCATCCAATTTTTAACAGGTCCCCACATAACAGGCCAAGGGCATGGAAATAAGATAGTGCCCAGTAAAGCAAAAAGACATGAACCGTGAGCATATATGACATCATGGCCTAAACAAAACCCATGACCAAATCCTAAAGAGCAGCATAAGAACAAGGCTGGAACATAAGCAACATAACAGCAGCAGGATAAAGGTACCTGTGACAGCAAAATCCTCAAAAACAGCAGGCAGTATCCAATTGTATGCAGCAGCATACAAAATAAAGTGTCGCTTTGAATTCAGCCTGCTCTCTTATGAAGCAAGGTATAGGAAAGCCACTTGAAACACGATGATAAAAAAGCTTCAGCAGCTACAAAATTCTTAGAATTTGTGCATCAAATTTCTATTTTATCATTTTTTACTTTTTATGTCATTTTTGTTGCACATGTTCAAACTTTTTTAATGCTCGTTCAATCATGCATATGTGTATATGTCTTTACTAGCTTTAATGGTTTATTGGGATGTGAAGAGAAAATGAAAGGAAAAAAAAATGAAAAAAAAGGTTATGTTTTCGCTCATATTATATTGTTTGATGAATAAAGAAAAAATAGAAGAAAGAAAATAAAAAATATGTAGAATGCCATATGTTTCGTTATGGTATAATAAAATATAAATATGTTATTTTATATGAATTTAAATAAACTCTATAGATTATATAAATAAATAATCTTATAAGAAATATTAATTAGAAAATAATATAATTTAACTTTGATATATTAACAATGTTATCAAATAAAATCTTGTTATTTGTATGAGATTTTAAACAGTAGGTATAAAATTTAACTATAATTATTGACATAATAATATATGATTAGAAAACAATATCAACAATTCAAATTTAAATTCAAAGTACCATTAAGTATTAATAGTTAAAAATATTTTTTATACTTTTTCTGTAAATAAATGCTTTATAAGAAATATTAAATTAAGTTTTTTATTTTCTAATTTTTTTTCACTCCATTCTTTCCTGACCAGCACAGTGTCTTTCCGGTCTCTCTTCTTTTGGTCACAATTTAACCTTCCTCCATTTTCTTTCTATCTTTTTTCTTATTTTTCCTAAGGAGCTTACGGTGAAAATAAGGGAAAGTGGGGAAGGAATGACAAATAAGGATAGAACTCATAATCCAATACCAATACCAACAGACTCCTAGTTATTTGGATCAAGAGTAATACCATGTAAGTTACAGGTCATTGATTTCTTTCTATCTTTTTACTATGGGTCCAAATCATGAACGATTTCTTCTGAAATTCCAGAAGATTAAATTAGAAGTAAGTAACATATATACAACTGTGGCTATTTTGTTTGGTACACAATACTCAAAAAAGAAGACAAAGCTAACGACAGCTTCGAGTTAACACCTCCAAGAAAAGGAAGAAGATAAGAAAAAATATTCTATAGGACATGGAAAATTTATTCTGTACTTGATGGAGTAAATGATTGCTTTTTTTTTCCTCTGCAGTATTACTATTATTAGATCTCCTTTTTCACTTCTTTTTTATCTCCCTCGATCGTTCACGCAAAATTCAAGAGCTGGGATGCGGTAGGAAAAGAATTTCTTCCACCATATGAAAGAATGACGACTCACATACATGTCATGATATAGTGAATCGAAAAAAAACAATGTACTCTTCTATTGCATCTCAACTGTCTAAAAGAAGGGAAAAAAAAAATGCATGTTACGACCTGGGTGTACAAGCCCAAATGGAAATAAAGCCCATTTCTATGAAAGCCCAATTACAGGCCCAATGCTAGAATCCTTCCTTGAAGATCCAAAATATTGAAGTTGGGTCACAAGCCATCTAACTCAGCATCTGACCTCATCTAACCCGTCATTGCGTATACTAAGCCCACTAACTATCTTTTGCAGTGGAAGGGAAGTGGCAACGGGCATTCTTCTTTTCTTAGAGGACCCATTACACCTGAAAACGTCTCATACACACACTGACTATCTCGATGGAGTGCTTACAGGTACCTCACCCCTATCCTAACTGAATCTTCAAAGCTCATGGAGAAAGATAAAGGTTACTTCGTATCACATTCACTACCCAATTAACTCCAACTAAACTACTTCGTTACGATGCTGTTGGCACCAAATTTTATCAAGTGTCAAAATGGCGAACGATGTTCGACGTTAGTGGGCTAGCGCTTAAAGGCCACAATGAAGGGTTTGATTATCAAGACACACAGGTTTTATGTATGACAAATGTTGTGTGACAAAATTAACCAAAGCTGTTAGGTTTGACTTGTAAAACAAAAGTTGACAAAGCCTTTAATTTGTCATCAACATGTTGAAGCCTATGGAGGTTATTTACAACGAAGTTTGAATACCCAAGATGGCAAGCGAACATCGACAGGATTCTTACGCTCAAGGTTTGATAGGTCAAAGTTGGAGTTTATCATTCAAGACTAAGAAAATTTTGGAGATCTTGAAGAAATTGTCACAATGATCAGTGGGAGATAGATATTCATCGATCAACGGCTATCGGGTTGTCAACATTTCCTGACAAAAACTTGGTGAAAATATGACAAAGTGGTAATTGCTCAATGACGAAGGCATGTGACAAACAAAGAAGTGTCAAAGACAAGCTAAAGATAAGTCAGGATCTTAGAATCCTAGAATATCTATAAATAGCAGTTTGTACATTTGTAAGTGGTTGAAATTTTTACTCTCAAACTCACTCTACAAACGTCACTTAGATGACAAAATAGAGTCTAGAGTCCCTGAGAAATTGTTCTTAACCTCATTCCTGCTTTCTTATGACTAGATTTCCTTTATTTCCTTTACAATTTCTATATTTTTCTTACGTTTGTCAATCAAGCATTTTACATTCTACAATTATTCTACATTTAACACTATCAATCGACATTCACACAATCACACAATTCAGTTTGTCCTCATTCCACTCAAATTTGTTTGACACTTGATGCTTTTGGTGTGGAATCTAAGAGAGCAGCTTTTCGTTTCCGAATCAAGATATGGAAAAGCAAAGGTTGACGTTAAACTCCTAAGTTTGTCGACTAACACTAGTTTAAAGCGTTTGGCCTCATGTACAAAGGAAATCGTTGAATTATTTGTTGTCGACATAAAAGTGTCAAAACTTACAATAAACGGACGTATATTAAGAAAATAATAAATGAATATTGATAATAGTGTAAAAGTGTGTTTATTGACAAAATTACCTCCATTTAATACGATTATGCTCTTGAAAAAATAAAAGTACATATGATATACTTAATTACAATAAGGGTATAACAGTAAACAAAAATCATTACTTTTTAATTTGATAAATAGACGATGAAGTGAAACAAAGATTTAAAAAAAAAGTGGACAATTGAGATGCAACAGAGTGAGTGATGTTTTATTTACACTACATCCATGAGTTCCAAATCAATCAAAGCTTGCTCATCCCAAAATGATCTTTTTTTTTTTTTGGTTAAGACCAAAACAATCTTCAACATTATCATTTTTTACCAAAAATATTATTTCAACACCCAAAAGTAGTGTCTAATTGAGATATTTATTACAATATTACTGTTGGATGTGATAGTGGCTCAACCTATTCGTCACATTAAATGATAATGGAATGAGTGTTCAAATTCAACACCTATTTTTAAGTGTTTGAATAACAATGATCTTTTTTTAACTTTCAAATTTCAATTTTATTCTTCCCTTGCCATGCAGATAAAGTGATATTCACTACATGGGAACAATTAAGTTGAAGCATGATATATATTCGATCAAGTCTATATATATGTATGTATACCACCAAGTAGTTACATGTCACTAACACCATTCATCATAATAATAATACAATATATACATTCCAAACTCTTAGTAATTCCAATTTCGGTAGCACTTTGACAAATCAACATGGCACGATCAGATAACATTGGTGGCGACAAATTGCCCGAGAATATGTTGCCAAATGAAGTGAATGGCAAACTAGCTGAGTACACATTGGAAGGTAATTGGAAACCGGTTAAGGAGATGTACCGTAAGTTCCCAGAGGCACACACCGCAAAAATCAGAGATTCGATAGGCACTGCCTTGCACGTGGCCGTTGAGTTGGGCGAACAGAATGTTGCTGAAAATCTCGTCAAAGCCATTGTCGACAGACACGAAGAAGAAGAATCAGTTCTCCAAACACCGGAAGAAGAAGAACGAAGAATTCTTAAGGCTCTGACGATGACGGATGAACGCGGGAATACGCCTCTACACGTGGCAGCATCAAGGGAGTTGCCGAGGATATGCAAGTGCATTGTAGGGGAAAAAGGGGAGAGAGTAGATTTGGTGAGAGTGAAGAACAACGAGAGGGAGACACCTCTGTTTGTAGCCGCTGTCACCGGGAGTAAAACTGCTTTTGTCTACCTCTCTGACGTCTCTAAAAAGATAGTCACTAGAGACGATCTTGTGCGCAAAGATGAAGATAGTATTCTTCACTTAACCATCAGGAGGGAGATTTTCGGTAACATTATATCCACCTTGATTCTATGCTTATTTATTTATTTTTCGCTGCATTACTTAGTCGAGTGAAGGTTAATTAGTGTCAGCAATAATGTTGTTTCATCGTTTAAGAATAGGTGTTCAATGTGAAAGTATCCACTCCATCACCAACCAAGGGATGAGATGAATGATTGGGACGACCGGTACCGTCTCATCCAATAGTGATAGCTAGGATCAGTGTTTAGGATGAAAATCTTTTATTCTCAAACAATGTTCTCTTCTATCCACCAATCATTTATATTCAAAACAATAAAAATCAAATTGATTTAAAAATTTATAAGTCATTAAATATATAATATCTTTCATATGTCAATAAATTATTGAAAAAATAGGAAAGAAGACACCATTTGATAATAGAATATATGTATCCATAAGATAAGGTATCACTCTTGAATGTTCAAAACAATTATTGATTACTTTAATTCTTTGAAGTAATAAGTGCATGTGCGTGTTTCAAGTTAGTTTTGAAATAGAAAAGATAATTTAGTCTTTGAATTGGGAAGAAAAAAAGATTAGTTCAAGTTAGTATTTATGTGATGTTCGTAACGAATTTGAATCACAGTAAAGACTTAATATTCTGTAAATTTGAGTATTAAGTTATTGTTCATTTCTCAATTTTTAAAGAACAAAATAAAAAAGACAAAAACTTCAAGAACTAAAACCAACATTTTCTCTATTTTAGGCAGAGTAACACTGCCCAACAGGAGGAAAATATAATCAGTTTCTATAATAAAAAAACGTGACATAGTTGCTAAATATTATGAGATGGTATAAGTTATCTACTTATTCCTTCAAGAGCCATTAAGTTTGCTAATCATTCCTATCAAAATTCCATGGGGAATTTGTTTTGAATTTAAAAAAATATATTATAAAACTTAAATTTTATATATAATTAAAATTTATAAATTGATTTTTTTAGCAGCTACTTCTTTTAATTTCTAAAAAAAATTAACTATTGATTTTCTTGAGACTTTTATTAAAAAATATTATCTAAACATATAAAAAATAATTTTTTTGCTAAAAAAAGTGATTTTCACCTAAAAATATCATCCAAACACCCTCTTAATAAGTTTAGAGCTAGAATTCAATGTTTGAAAAAAAGCACCAACCCTCCATTTAAAAATTGTGGGTTCAATTATCATTTGTTCATGTTTTTAATTAATTTGAATATTTGTTGGTTCAATAATGATTTGGTCTTAATTCAATAAAAACAATTGACTGGATAAACTAATTAAATCCATTAAATTATTATAAACCAAAATCTTTTTCCTCACCAAAAAAACCAAAATCCTTTTTTATTTAATCTCTGATTTTAAAACATCGATGCCTTGTTTGTTCTTCCCCTACTCAGGCGATTCGAAATTCTTTTACTACGTAACGAGCATACTTAATTAGTTCATTAGTTAGATAATATACTTAATATCTTTTATTAAAGAATTTTTTAATTACTATAATAAAGAAGTATATATTAGTGTTTTTTAAATTTTTTTTTGTTATGTATGAAATGCTTTAAAATTGTTTTCCTTGACTAGTGTCATTCATTAACCTTGAATATTTTGTGAAATAACAGTATGTATATATATATTGATATTGCTAATGCTAATGCTGCAACAGATTTGGCAGTCTTAATAATGGATAAATATAAATTCCTTGGCGCACATCCCAACAAGAAAGGATTCACTCCTCTCTCAGTCCTGGCCACCAGGCCGTCGGCCTTCAGAAGTGGAAGCACCTTTTCATGGTGGACGCTAATCCTGTACCACTGTAAGTTATATAGTATGGAATTGAAAGGACAAATAAAAACAAAACGTTATACTCGAAATTGATATATAACTTGATCCTAATTTTTATATTTATTTCGAAAATATGTGTGTGTGTGTTTAGGTGGCTTATTTAACTCATATGCAATTTTTGTTTGAATATATGATTCCAACCAGATACGTGTCAAAGCCCCACAAATTAACTGGAGACCTCCATTAAAAGGAAAAGTCCTACCAAAAAACCAACCACACACTTACACCACACCCTATTTTTTGCCCCTTTTGAATATGATTTACAAATTACAATGACTTAAGTTGTATATTTAAGGTACTATGCAGTATTGCATGTAATTGATAATTAAGATATTACATGACTTTTATATATAGAACAATTATATTGAACATTGTGCTTAGGGATGACAATGTGGGAGCCGATCGTATATCCTTGTGGGGATATATCTCTTGTAAGAATCTATGGACTTGTATTTATATGTGTATAATTGTATATTATATATATGCTATTATAAAGTTTGGTTTAAATTGAAGTGATCTAATCAGGACAAGTTAATTGGGTCCTAATCATGTCATTAAGTATAAGTTTATTATGTGTAGATATCATGTTACCAAATTACTAAGTATATGATCAGCTGAATTAGAAACTAGTGTTAGTATAATTATGAAAGGATATGTTCATCAAATTATACGTATGCCTATTCCTGACATCTCATCATAAAGAAAGAAGCCACTATTTTGAAGGATACGTATTAACTTGGAAGATTAAGAACTATATGTCCAAACACCAATCAATTCATGTGGATTAGGGTGTTCACAACCCAACCTGGCTCGAAACTTATTAAGACGAATTTGAATCTTGAAATTTGACCAGGTACACTTTTAGGTCGGGTTCGGGTTATACGTAAGTTAACCCGATTGTCCAAGTCAAATAATTTCTCAAGAGATATATATTTTATAATAATTTATGAA
Source organism: Dalbergia oliveri (assembly GCA_030441495.1). Lineage (NCBI taxonomy): Eukaryota > Viridiplantae > Streptophyta > Magnoliopsida > Fabales > Fabaceae > Dalbergia > Dalbergia oliveri. The sequence continues at coordinate 18,915,729 of JAMLFY010000014.1, read as the reverse complement.
AAATTACAAGATTTTAAAGTTCAATTAATATAATATACATAACTTAATGTTATTTTTACATTGATATGGTTTATTTTGAAACCTATATTGTAAAATATCTCTTAAATTTTATTTCTTACTTGTAAAATTTTATAACTTTACTATGTATAATCTCCAAATTCTCATATATTGTTCAAATGCCAATTAACCCGGTATGACCCAGGTACATAGTTAGATCATTATCAGGTTAATTTGGGTTTCAAAAATTGACTAGAGTCTAAAAATCGGAAGTTTTGTCCAACTCAGCCTAACTTATACTTTGCACACCCCCACTATGGATGTTCAAGTAAGCTTCTGCATCTAATTTCCAGTTTTCTTAATGATTTAACATAGATGATCTTAGGATGGATAATAAAGAACCAAAATTTATAACATCTCTACATTAAATCCCTATCTTAGGAAAATTTTTCCCCATGCTTAGTACAAGGATAGGGATTATGCCCCTTACTCATGGAGGTCTTTCGCTTTGATTAGTATGATGTACTTATTGCTCATTTTTTTAAGTGTCGAGCCACATTTACCTATTGAAAAAAAAAATCTCCTGCTTCAAAGGCATTCTAATTAATGATTTTGTGATCATTTGTACTATGTTAAAAATTTTATGTTGTATAATTGAATTGATTTGAAATTTGAGGAACTAGTTTTATAATTTATAATGATGTAACACTAATTAGAGTTTAAGATTTTAATCAATCTTGTTTTAATATTTTTAAGTTTTCTTCCTTTTAATAAAAAAAATTACATACCGACTATTTTTATATTTTTTATTCAAATATTTTGTAAGTCTTTATGAATTCTCGTGAAGGGTGGGGATTCGGGAATGGGGAGAATTTTCTCCTATTGTCAAAAATGAGAATGGGATATGGAAAATTTTGTAAGCATGAAGTGGGGATGAGACTACTCTTGACTCTTCCCAGGGTCAATTCCTAAAGGTATTTGGGCTAGGCAAAAGTGAGAGAAAATTTGAGAGAGTGAAGAGGTGTTTAGTTAAAGAGAAATGATAATTGTACTAATAAAATGTAGACATATATGCCGACTCATACATCATATATCATTGAATGAGATGTGGACTCTACTTGAATGGGGTCCACGTTCCATGAATGGTGGATGGGGTGTGAATCGGCACGGTGTCTCATATCCATAAGTACAAATAACACTACTCTTAGATAAATGTATTGTCTTGCAAAAAACCTAGTCGAAAGCCTTTGCAAAGCTGAGAAGGCTTGTTTTCACAAAGCACACCTTTATGAAGCACACCATCAACACATTCAATCACGCGGAAGGGTTGGTTCGGGATAGGAACTTCAAGGCTTGAGGAATTTGCTTTTGATTATACTAAAACTTTCAAATCTTACACCTCTGTTGAACACCAAAAAACTACATAATTCGATTTTGAAACCCTAAAATTGAGCAATGAAGGACCAACAGGAGGAAAGATGAAAAAAGATGATTCTTCTCGTTCTTTGATTGTGCGAATTTACAGCGGCGAAGAGATTAGAAGTGTTGATTTTGATTTTGAAATGGATTAGGCAAGAACCCGCATAGCAAGAAATCCATCAATGGAAAATGAAGCAAGAAAAAATTTCCCTAGAAGAGGAGCGTAGAAGGAAATTAGGTAGCAAGTCAAGGAAAGAGAAAAGAAATGAGGGAAAATAAAATTTTAGCTAGAAATTTTTTTAAAAACTGATGCTAATGGTAAAGGTAGAAGTTAAAAACAATATGGTTGTATGTGTGTGTGTGTGTGTGTCTATATATATATATATATATATATATATATATATATATATATATATATATCTTCTACACCCATGGTGAAAATTTTTTATAATGAGCAAAATATGAGTATGGCTACACATCGTTTATATCCACGATAAAAAAGAAAGTTATAGTGACTGCAAAATATGATTGTAAGTATACACTATTTATCCACAATGAAAAAAAAACCTAATGACGGCAAAATATAAGTGTAGCTATGCACGTACAATACCAACGGTATTGATTTATGTCCCTAAACCTTATCCTAGTAGTACCATATATTTGTGATATATACTACCTATATCTATAATTTTTATATGTATGTATCGCTAAAAGTAACTATGGATATATACCAATTTTCTTGTCCTGATATTGCTTTCATGAATTCCTGATGATATGATTAGAAACATGTTATTTATACTCACAAGACATGGGACGCCTTCCTGACTCACATTTCATTCACCATTAGATGAGATGTGGACTCTACCTTAAATGAGGTTCATACCTTATCCAACGGTGGATGAGATGTGAGTTGACACGATAATGTCCTATAATTATAGATAACATAACTCATAAGATTATATATATACATGAGTGTGCAAGCTTGCACAGCACACCAAGCTGATAACATATTCGACAACTTAACAGCTAATTACAACTAATTAACAGCATTAACTAACTATGAGTTGTTAATCTATCCTATCCTTTCTCCCTTTCAATTCCCATCCATAATTGTGTTCTAGTTATTTATCGGGTTTAAATAATTTAACTTGAAAAAATGGACATTTAAAGTATTTAACCATCAAAGGTTAAGTTTGCAGAACGAGTACATGTAGATTTCTATCTACTTATTTCGTTTCCTCCTTCCAAAGGTATACATGTAGAACCAGTGGATGTTAAAGCTATGATGACGAGCCTTTTGTCCCAGGTAGAGCCACCTCGAGTTGAAAAGAAGTACTTCCCAATCAATTATGATACGATATGTTCATTCTTGAAATTGTGCAAGGCTACTCTATTTGGTACGTAATTGAATTTCCTGTCTGGCCTATCTTTATTTATTTACTTATTTATTTATTTTATTTTAATTTATTTCTCAATAGCACTCAATATAGTCAATACTTGCTAAAACATATTTTATTATCTATAGTCACAAATACAACATCATATAGATATTGGTTGTCGAAAAAGGGAATAACAATTATCTTTGGCATAAAGGAGAAAGCTTGTGTCATAAAGTATATTAAGCCTCAATTGGCTTTTTCTAATAAGTAAAATTGATCATTTTGCTCTTAGAAACTAGAAACTGAATGTTGTGTTATATTTTAGTCCATAAAATTAAATAGTTATCAATTTAGTCTCTGAGTTCAAATTAATCCCTTGATTATTGAAGTTAATCTTAGAGAACAATCGATTTTTATAATTTTAAGAACTAAATTGAATATTTTTAATTTCAAAAAATGAAACACATATATTTTCAAGAACAAAAATAAATCGTTGGGATATTTGAATTTTGATATGTCAATTAGAGATAATAGGATAAATTAATACTATTATGTTATATTCTTATTCATTATTTGAATGTAGATAACATATTGTATTAACTTATTTATTATTACCCTTTGTTGGTTGTCCAAATTAATTGAAATAATAAGAGGATAATAATATATCATATAATATAATATCTTAATCTTAAATAATGTCGTAGCAAGCACCGTAAAATATTAAAATCTTAATAAGCCTCATACTAACGTATTTTGTTTTATCGGGGCATATCTTGTAGTAACATGCCAAACGGACCCTTTTCCTTTTTAAAACTTCAGGTTGCATCCCATGTGTCATATTAAAGATACTTGCACTTTTTTATACCACTTCAGAAAGTGGAGGCATCTCATATAAATATATTAACACTTGACTGACATAGAATCGTGAAATATAAAGTTAGCATCTATAATATTTATTTTACTGTACGTTAGATATTAAATGAAAGAGAAAATTTGTTTTTTTCTTAAGCAAATAGGAATTATAAACTAAAGTGGAAAAGAACTTTAATTATTAATTTGTTAACAGCTTTCACCCCGTGCTCCGTGCACCCAATCCTTTCATCCCTGACTTCTATATGAAGATTAAAAAACTTTATTTTCTATCTTTAGATATGACGCCTCTTTTTAAAGTGTCCCAATAAAACCACTCATATTGCAAATTCCTTCGGCAGTCATACTGTTTTACCATCGGCTCATAAAGGATGAGCATGGCACAGAAGACCCACCCATAAAGGATGAGCATGGCACAAAAGACCCAGAGGGTGGAACGATCGGAGAAAAAGAGGATGTCAGACCAAAAATAAGAAAAGAGGTGGAACGACCAATAAAAATACCGTTTTGCCTCCAAATTATGCTACTTTTCAACAGTGTGTCAAGTCTGCATACGTGCATGCTATTGGCCTTTCGGGAATGGGTATGTTTCTTCGGTGTTCAAGTTTAGTTTTGTAGTTTTATTTATACTCATTTTATAAATTCAATTTAGTTACATGTGGAGAACAAAGAACACTCAAAAGTAGTTGATTTATTATTTTCTCGACACCTATCATTTTGTATCTCTCTCTATTCAAATGAGTTTTAAATGAGACTATACAATGATTTGAAATAATACATATATTTTTATCAGCAAGATTGATACGTATATAGTGCATAAAATGTCTAACCACGACCGCTCATTTCAATATACATCTACTTTCTGAAGCGTTGAGGGATATAAGAAAGACAAAGAGGAGGCACCGATGGAGTACTCAACTATTGGAGGCACTCATGGAAGATCCTTATGCATCCACTGGAAGAGGGGGAGTACCTCGTGGTGATTGGGACGTTGATTCAGACATGTATGCCGCTTTTGACCAAGGACAGCTACCCACTGATGATGGGACTGATTCAGACCCGTACAGTAGTCGTCGCCAAAGGGATCAGCAAGGTATGAATGGAAAATAGGGTTGTTGTTGCTGTTTTTTTTTTTTAAGGGAAATGGAATGTAGAGTGTTGGCATAAAAGGAATGGTTTAATTTTAGCATGTGTAAGATATGAGGTTAATTTTAATAAAATACTATTTTATAAAAATATTTATACCATCAATTAATTACATTTTACTGTATATATAGATGACTTTTTAAAAAAGTTTAGGTAAAATTATACTCATTTTCTTTAGGTTTGACAAAAATACAACACCCATTCTATTTTCAAACTTTGATAAGTTTCTAAGTTTTGGAAAATTCTACATGACCTCCTCTACAAACGTTAGTCCATAAATGACGTTGATAGAATAGTACACGTGTACACAACATATGCTATGTAATGGTATTATTGTAAATATAAAGATTGTTATAACTATTGAATGATCATATTATTCATTTATTAAATTAAATGATAAAAACGCATCATCTTTCCATTTACCCTTGTCCCTAGCATGGGAAGATAATGTCCTTTTATCACTTGATAAGAAAATAATATGATCATTCAATAGTTATATTGATATTTAATATTTATAGTAATGTCATTACAAATCATGTATTGTATATTTGTCTATTGTTACATCAAAGTCACTAATGAACTAACGTTAATAGGAGAATTCAGTATATGATTTTTCAAAACTCAAGGGCTTGACAAACAAATTTTAAAAATAAAGGGAGTGAGTTGTATTTCATCAAATCTTAGATGAGGTGCTGGATGTAATTTTCCTAAAAATATATTATAAAAGTATATTCTAAGGTGCCAATGCTAAAATGAGGTTTGCATGTCCTTCTGAGTTGGACAGAATTCATTAATCCATTTGGTTAAAAGTTGTGCCAGAAAGTACTCAGTGAAAATGTCTTTGAAATTTGTATTTTGATCCACATATATATTTGTTTTTTAAGTTTTTCCCCACTAAATTTTTGAAATTTTAAAAACCGACAAACACACTTGAAATTAAAAAATTATTAAAAAAAAACTTGCTTCCCATTGTCGCCAGTGGTAGATCGCACAAAACCACCATTGGAGGCTCAAAGTCAAAAGGACTCAGAGGGAGCCAAACCCAATGAAGCAAAGGAGACACAAAATCAAAATCAAAAGGACTCAGAGGAAGCCAAACCCAATGAAGTAAAGGAGACTCAAAATCAAAATCAAAAGGACTCAAAGGGAACCATATCGGACGATGAAACAAAGTCAGCATTTTTATTAGCGGCGAGAAATGGCATAATTGAAATGGTGACCAGGATTTTCTCTGCAATGCCAAGTGCCATCCAAGATACAAGTCACCCTGTTCTTGAAGGCCAACCGGCCTTTGATGCATTCACCGTTTCTTCCCTCATTGGACTCTGCTCCTCCGTCACCGGACTCATAATGTTCCTCGCCATCCTCACTTCTCGGAAAGAAGCCCGAGATTTCCGAAGGGGGTTGCCATTCAAGCTCCTTCTGGGGTTAAGTTCTTTGTTCGTGTCCATTGTGGCAATGTTTGTTTCCTTCTGGACCGGCCATTTCTACATCGTCAATCACAAGTACAGGAGGGTCTTGTTCCCTTTTATGCTGCCACTTCCTTGCCCGTGGCTTTCTATGCCATGGCGCAGTTTCCACTCTACTTTGATCTTCTAACAGCTATCTTAACTAAAGTGCCTCGTGGAAGGGACAAAGATCGCCATTTATAGCTAGGTGACTTCTACGGTGCACTGTATATCAAGTCAACATCGCTTAAATATGCGTGTGGAGTTGTCTTTAATTTGGCAAAGCTTTTGGTGTGCTATTTGTTTGTTTGAGTGTGTTGGTTGTGTAGCAGTTAAAACAAATCAGTATGGTGTTTTTCACTGTTCAGACATTGATTGTATATGCATGCGGTGTTGAATTCGTGTGTGGTAATAATCTTATTTAATTTTTAACCTTTTGATTTGTTGCTTCTTGTGCGTGTGTGTCGGCGGTGTAATAAACCAATGGTGTTGTCATTAATAATGTAATTAATACTATATCTGATTACAAATAGATATCCACTTATAACTATGCATATGAATTGAGAAAATTATTGGCACAATTTTAATATTAGAATGATTTTAATGTATTTTATTGAATTACCTTTATTATTTTTCTCTCTTTTTTAATTACTCTTTCCCCTTGACTTCTTTTTCTCCTCCATTAATAGGGATGTAATTGAAAGAAATTAATTAATGTTATATTCTGGACACTTATTTGTGAAAAAAAAAACTTCAACGTGAATGCTTATTTGTAAATGGATGGAGTAATCATATTTTGAGCTAAGTAGGTAAGGCTTTGATTCATTGCTACATATTTTGCGTTGGTTTTTTATTTGTGAAAGGTTGTTTCGAGAGAGCCAAATTTTGTGTAGTATGCAATGGAAAATATTAGATGGTGCAAAAATATTTCATTTTACTACAAAAAAAAAGAAGCATGGTATACCGATGGTGACAACTAGGAATTTTACCAAAATATATTAAAAACATTAGATAACAAAAGATTTTACCAAAAGTTGCTGTCAAATTAATGTGACGTGGTTGTTGGTCTTTGGGTAAATAAGTAAAATTTAACAACTGCTGTTATTTCTGTAAACCATTTTGGCAGGATTATGATCGAGTTATATCGATGTAATTTTAAGTAGATGTTATGTCGTTAAATAACTTTTTATTAGTGTAGTTTTTTTATAAAACCCACAATTGGATTAGAAGCTCATATGATATAGATCATATCTATAAAATTTTAAATTAATCTAAAATTATTTCCTGTAATTTTTATGTATATCAAAATCAACGTAATATACAAGCTTAAAATGAACAAGCTTGAGAGCTACATAAGTACATTGCTACTGATGTTCAACTTTTATGAAATTTGGTATAAATGATTTTTATGATAGATAACTGTAATTTAGTAGTTGGACTGATAAAAGAATTATTTCATAAAAAAGTTATAAGTGGTGTAACTTTAGGCACTTGTTACATTGTTAAATAACTTTTTATTGGATTAATTTTTAATAAAACCAACCATTAAATTAGAAGTTTATATCATATAGATCATGTCTATAAAATTTCAAGTTAATCTAAAATCGTTTGGCATATGTTTTATATACATCAAAATCAACATAATATACAATCTTAAAATGAACAACAATAAAAGCTTTGTGATTATATTCTTATTAGTACTCAATTTTTATGAAATTTGGCACAAATGATATTTATGATAGGTAATTGTAACTCAATAGTTGGATCAGCAAAAAAAATATTTTATAAAAAGTTATTAAGGGTATATAACTTTGTTTAAAATTACAACGGTGTAATTTGATCCTAACTATATATATGAGTTAATCATCATACACTATAAGTATAAAGTATCTTTACACTGTTAACAATAAAAAATTAACAACTCATCCATTTTATGCATTCTTTCAAAATTTGAATTAAGCATAATTTGATAATGGATTATATGGCAGTTTTTTTTTATTTTTTATTGTTTATGTATATGTACACACACATACATTTGTGATTGTATATATAGTTCGGTGTTATCATACTCGGCTTAGCCCGGCCAAATTGATCATTGAATCGATGCTTGCCCGATCATTTACTTTTTAGATCGATTGGCTCTACAATTGGCCTAGTCAAACTCAAGTCCAACTTACCGGCTTTGATGGAAATCAGAATTGGGTTTGTACTAGTTTGAGGGTACATGATCCTCTAGTCTATTGTCAACAATGTAACTTGTTCTGTTATACGTGTAAAACATAATGTATATTGTCTATTTGAATTAAAATATAATTTAATATATTTATTTAATTAAATCTTATTCAACTTATTGAACTAATAACCCTCTAATTGAATTAGTTATCCAGTATTTTAGCCGAATTGATCACCAGTCCAAATTTAATAAATTTGGTGTAACGTTTTCTCATAACATATCCAAAGTAGCCCGGGTCTCGTTGGATGGCTTTTCATGATGGAGCAATGAATAATTCTTTCCTCCATTTTGTGTGTGCTATGCTGTAGTTATCCTTTTGATTTCTTGTATAGCTATAAAACTGAAAAAAGAAACAAAGAAAAAGAAGAGGTAGAACTAAAAGAGTACTGCTTTAATTCACCTGCCTTTTTAAAAAGAACTCTAACGAAAACAGTTGAAACTCGATGATATATAAAGGCTTCAACAGCCAAAAATCTTGTGGTATAAGAATTTTAAAAATATCTAACCACACAGCACTAACGATCGAATTAACACGAAATAACCTTAGTTACAGGATTATTCTTATTAATGTTAATTTTTGTAAAATTTGAGATAAACAATATTTATGATATATAATTGTAATTCAATAGTTGGATTCAAAAAATTATTTTTATAGATAGTTATTGTTTTTTTTCGATGATTAAATCTGCTGAGAGAAGCAAGAATAACATCAATTAGTTCAAAAACGGCACAACCAAAATAGCAACAATGGTGGAAACGAAAACACTACATAATAACAAAGATATGACGTTAGCATCAAAAGATTAAAATCTAAAAACATAGCCAAGAATATCTCATAAAGAAACAAATACGAAGCACACAATCAAACCCAAAGCTATCAAATGGGGGCGTATTGATGAATGAGTCCTCTCAACCAACATAGGCTTCACCATCTTTACAATTAGATTTTTGTCCTAATATTATCAATTTGACATCAACTTGATTCTGATAAAATTTTCAAAATCAATTTAGTACTAATATTTTGAGTTCCAACATCAATTTAATTAGCCTAATTTTTTTACAACATCAATTATTAAAGTTCTACATCATCTAAAAATAAAATATAGATAGCCTTTATAAGTCTTGGACAATATTCACTTTGTGAACTAACTTTGAGATTAAGTTAAACCCATTCAATTTTAAGATGGTAGAATTTTTAAAAGTCAATGTCCTATTTATACCCATTTTATCACTATTTGATGAAGTAGTGATCCTCTCTGGTCCACTCATTATTATTTTCGTCTTCATTTTTATTCGGTGCGCAGCGGTGAAAGGGGGAAAAGGCTAATGCCTAATAATGACAAAAAGGAAGAAGATAATAAAAGGAAAAAACAAAATCTGCATGGCGTGACATAGTGAATCGAAACAAATTAGCAAGGGATGTAACATTTTATTTTTTCCCAAAATCAATTTGTATCTCATCTCCAAACCCCCTTCAATGCCATCATTTTGGATTTGACTCCTCTAAAGTTAAGCTTTAAGAGTGATTAACCTATTACTTTTACACCCTATCAATTTTTTTATTTTGGATTTGACTCTTTTAAAATGAAGTTTCAAGAATGATTAACCTATTACTCTTACACCTTATCAATTTTCTCATATATATCAGAGAAGCCAAGTCTCATCATTTCACTTTGTTTCATTCTTTTTGTCATGTAGATAAAGCGATCACATGGGATGTTGAAGAATCATTTTCGATAGACTCTTAATTGGCTCTCCCTCTCTATATACACACATATACGTACGTATCTTCAGCAAAGTAGCATATATACTATAAAACCATGTCGTACTATACGCACCAATGCTGAGAATCGAACCTTATCCACATTCCATTATTGGTTTCTTGTATAGCAATAAAACAAAAAAGAAACAAAGAAGAAAGGTAAAAACCTGGTTTAATTCATCCTGCGTTCTAAAAAGAATTAAAGAAAACCACTTGAAACACGATTGTATATAAAGGCTTCAACAACCAAAAATCTTGTGGTATAAGAATTTTAAAAATATCTAACCACAGCAGCACTAATGATCGAATGAGCATGAGAGAGTCAAATCGTGATGAGAAATGTCATATGTACAACAAAATTCTACAATAATTTTAGACCTCCAATGTATAAAGAGGCACATGAAGACAAAATAAGAATGAGATGAAAGTTACTTAGCTTGTGAACCATGCTAGCTGGTAATGCTCTAGTTTTGTACATGTGTCTACTGTTGTTTGAGCCTTCTTTGTACAATTTATCCAAACAAAAAACAAAAAAAACTCTTGTCCTTCCCCATTATACAATAAGGTGTAATTAGGATTTTGCTATACATGTAACATTTCTATCTGGTGATTTCACTCCTTGTTTCATTCTTTCCTTGCCATGTAGATAAAGTGATCACATGGGATGATGAAGCATAATTTTCGATCGATTCTTGTATAAGCACTAGTTTACAACGTTATTCTTGCATACATTCACGATAAAAGTGGGCCCATTAATTTTATATCAGATGCATCCTTTTATTTTGAGTCCCGCCGACTTTATTGTGAGCATATGCGAAAATGAGGTGGTAAGCTTGTGTTTACACAATAATCTCTTTAATTGATTAGCCTTCCCTCTCTCTATATACACACTATATAAATATATTAATTGGGCATGCACAATTAATATAATAATATACAACAACGTTTCCAAGTCTTCAACTTCCCAGCTATGACGAAGATGCCAGAAATTACTATCGCTAGTGACGAGGAGCCAGTGCCACGAACAGAGATAGCCAAACTCGCCGAGTGCATCAGGAAGAACGATTGGGGAATGGTTGTGAACATTTACGAGGAGTGCCGAGAGGCACAAACCGCAAAGATCCACGATTCTTTGGGCACTGCCTTGCACGTGGCCGTTAAGTCGAACAAAGAACAAGTTGTTAAGGATCTTGTGAGTGCAATAATAAGGATGCGGAGCCCAAATCAAGCGATTCCTCTGGAGATTGGGAATGAACTCGGGAACACACCGCTCCACGTGGCAGCATCAAAGGGGTTCGAGAGCATATGCAAGTGCATCGTAGGGGAGGGGAAGGAGAGGCTATATTTGATGAAATTGAAGAACAATAACGGGGAGACACCTCTGTTTCTAGCTGTTTCAACTGGAACAAGTATGCGTTTGCCTACCTCCTCTGTCTTTCTAGAGACAGCGTCACCATAGACGATCTTGTACGTGACAATGGAGATAGCATTCTTCATTGCGCCATCAAGAACGAATATTTCGGTATAATACCCAACTTAGCTTGCATTGATTGATTAATTACTTCGCCCATTTTAAAATAAATATTTTTTATAATTTTGTTATGTTTTAAAACATTTGTTAATTTACAATATTTAGACGGCATTAATTTTTTTATTCTTTTATTATGCCCTTAATATAAATATTTTAGTTAAGTGATCAATATATTTACTAAGATAATAAATAATAATAATTATATGGGGATAGTTTTGTCAGCTCATAATTTCTATATATATCAAGATATATTTTTTTTTGTTGTCTATAATATATGTATCGTTTGATTTTTTATAGGTATTATCTATGCCTATAATTGTATCCAGATATATTGAGTTTTTAATATACCAAAATATTATTAATTTTTAAGAAGTCACGTATAAGTGAACAAATGAAGTATTCTCAAATGGAGGGAGTCATTACTAATAACTTGCTTTTCTTGGACAAATTCACTAAAAAGTATTAAAATCATTAGGTTATTTACACATAGTTTTGTCATATATCTAAATGAGTTTTATTTTGATACACAATTTTAAGCTCATCCAGAAAAATTAAAACACATTTTGCTCTTTCTTTCTTTGTTTTTTTTTTCCTGGTACTTCTGAAACTTTTTGCTCTTTCTATATTTACACAGCTCCACGAGCTTGGATGTTTGTCAATTTCAATAATATTTTGGGATTTTTTTTATACTTTTATAAAATTTAAAAGTATCGATAGATTTTAGTTATTTATAGTTAAGATTGTATCGTATCCTATAAATCCAATTTATTAAAATATAGAAAATTAAATATTCAATATATTGAAGAAAAAATTAATATTTTTAAATCTAATTAATTGTATTAATGAAAATAATATATTAATAGAGTAGATGTGAACAAGGCCAATTTTATACTATTATTGACTAAGATTATTGATCTATTATTTTCTGAATCTACGTACTGTGGATTATATTTTGAAAGATAAACTGAAAGAGAGATTTTAATATCCTTATTGAGTGTCAATAATGACCTTGAATTTATTGTGAAATAACAGTATATGGTATATACATTGCTGATCTATGTATATATGCATTGCCATGTATGATGCAACAGATCTGGCAGTCATAATAATGCATTATTATGGTGATTACTTCGCACACATACCAACGACGAAGGATACACTCCTCTCAAAGCCCTCGCCAATATGCCATCGGCCTTCAAAAGTGGAAGCGAACTTTCTGGGTGGAAGTTAATCCTGTATCACTGTAAGTTATTACTATATATATATAGATGGGACGAAAAGGCAACATAATTAAAGCGCATGTTTGGAAAGTTCAAGAAATCTTTTTTTTTAAAGAAAATAATCTTATTTGGATATTTGAGGCCAATAATTTAACCTGTTTGGATTTTTTTGAGCATTCTACCAAAAAAACTGACTTTTTAGTATGCAAATTACCTAACTACCCACCAATATGCACATTATTGTTCTTGCATTTCAATAATTATTTCATAAAGGGTAATAATACTATTTTGACATTTAAAAAGTGAACGTCTCATTTGACTTCTACTTTATCATCACTAGTTGAACTTATTGAATTGAGTGAATGAGAACCACAAGTTTATCTAATGATAATAAAGTAGATGTCATAGAAAAAATAATTATTTTTCATCAATTCAAACAAAATATATTAACTTATTATAAAATCACTTTTCAGTAAGAGTATTCAAACATAATTTGGTTCTCAAATAGTCAATTATATATAAAAAATAATTATATAAATAAATAATGATTATTGAAATAATCATAATCTTGCAGATTTCCCATGTATGCTGGCTCAAAGAACAAAATTTCGTAGTCTAGTCAAACAACCATCCACGCATACTGTCTCAATTTTTAATTACACTACCATGCACGCCACTGCAGTTTTTAATCACATTACCCTAATTTTAATTTACATACTTAAATGTTAAGAAATTTAATATGAATATAATATAGGATAAAATATTATAATATCATTTGATTTATATAGTCAATCTTACTCAGTGAGATAAGATTTAATTGTTGTTGAAAGTACTATGACAACTACATTGATGATACATGTCAGTGATGAGATATTACAAAAACTTTTTCGGAACAATTATAGCAAACATTGCCTTTCTATTGTTTACCAGGTATAAAGCGTTTAAATTTAAAAAATATAGACATTCTAGCTAAGTCATTCTAAGTCATAAACCTTTAAAACACAAGGACACCATGTGAAATCATATATCTTGTTAATCATTTTTCTCTTTCCAAAGGGATACTTGTAGAACCAGTGGTTCCTGAAAATGCGATGGACTGGCTTTACAGAATGGCAGATCCTCCAAAAATGGATTTCCCAATGACTACGCAACGTTACGTGATTTCTTCAAATTGTTGTCAAGTGTTTCTCTAGTTGGTATGTGAATCGGATTTCATTCTATTCCGCCTTTTTTTTCCCATTTCGGCTTCTTTGCTCTATTGCTAAGTGTAATTAAATGATACTGTAGAGCATCAAAATAAATATGATATAAGTTAATTAGATCTACTCATTTATGAAGCATAATAATAAATATGTAAAAAATCAATAAATAAAAACACCAAAATTTATTGTGGATTAGCTCCAAATATCAAGAAAAAAAATCAGGTGATAAATTCTATAAAATATTTCTATATTCATGATAATTATAAAATTATATAATTTATATGCTCTTATACTTAAAAGACAAATGTATTTTTCATTGAGAATCTTTCTATTCAACTACTAAATTTTGTGGTGATTGTAGTGGCAAAGAGTCATGTGACTTTTTTAAATAAATATATGAGTATTAATTATTATTGATTAATTTTTAATTTTGATAATACATTTATTACTCCCATTGTCATTGAATAATTGTTCATTTCAAAAAAAGTTTTATCTAAAAATAATTATCCATTTAAAAAATCTTGGTAGTATTAATCATTTGTTTCCAATAATACCCATATTAAATACTATTGACTCATTTAGTAGATGAGGAGAAAAAGTTGAAGTATTGAAAAGAAAAAGAGCAATTTAGTTCATAATTATTAACTTTTGTTAACATTGATATTTTTTAAATCATTTCCTTAATTCCTATGAGCAATTAAAATTGGATAATTATTCAAAGACAAGTGTAGTATTATCCAAGTCAAGATTTGCTCAATCTCACTCTTATAATAAATCACTTCTTCATGTGATACATCTCATATTTCACACACACACATATATATATATATTTATTAAGCTTATGATCTTATTAAAACTTAGGGTGCATTTGGATCGGATTATAGAGGAAAATTCATTTTTCATAGATTTAAATAAATTTTAAAGATAATTAGAATCTCAAGCAAATTAATTTTCAGTTTTTGAAGTTATATATAAAATTTAAGTTTCATAATTATTTTTTAAAAAAATCTAAAACAAACGCATTCTTAATAATTTGTTTGGATAAAAGTATTTTTAAAGAGTAATGTATTTTGAAAAGAATTTTAATTGACTAGGTATTACATTTTTTATTTAATTAGATACTAAACAAAGAAATTTTAAGAATTTTTGTGAGATTTTTCAAAACTCCATAATGGCAGATTTCAATTTCTACTTTCATAGAGAAAATTCTAAAACTTTTTCCTTTTGTCTACTGATTCCATTTATTAGACAAATTTATCATCATTAATCACGCATCACCTACTGCCAATAGACAGCCCCTAGCGACTGCCCCGCCATCGGTCCTCTATCTCTACGCCCGCCCTCAACTATTATCACTGATGTTGTCCAAATAAAATATTTTATAAATGAACCAATATAATTATCTATTAAAATAGAAAAATTTAAAAATTGAAGAGAATTTAATTGTAATAATTGCATTTGAAATTTAAAAATATTAGATGCATGCAAACGCCCTCAAGGGAAATCATTCAAAAATAACTTTTAAAAACTATATTCAATTATTCATAATATTACACAACATGACAAATTTTCACTGAAGATGAGGAAAAACACCAAAATAAAATAGAAGGATTGTTTCCAAGATGTGTGTGTATATATATATATATATATATATATATATATATATATATATATATCCCCCTAGATACGCACGTTTCATTTAATGATTGCTTTTTTAACTTGTATGTTTTGAAATTTTTGTTAATATTGATAGGGTAAGACTTTTTTTTCTATTCATAATCAGGAAAAATCCCCAAAAAAAATCTAGGGATAGAGACCTCCAAGATATTATATTTTGAAAAGTATTTGGTTGACATCAAAAGTCCGCAACAAATTTACATTATATATCTTCACTATTAGATGCGATGAATGGTCTTACTCACCTCCTCACTTAAAATTCTAATGGCGATAAATATAATGTGAGTTTGTTATAAGCTTTTTATGTCAACTAAATATTTCTCATTATATAAAAGAGCTTAAATTATATTTCAAAATATTTCCAAGAAGATCGTGTTGTACTATGGAGAATGTTTGCACTAACAAAATAATCATTAAAGGCAATATAAGTATGTATGCCTCAAGCTTAATATTGTTTGTATGTTCTTCTCTTTGCAGGACCTCCATTGCTAACACAAGGCTTCTATTCAAAAGATTATACCGCTGGAATAAGTTTGCCTTCAAATTATGCTACCATGCATCAATTTGTCAGCACCACAATCGGGTGTATTTTTGGCATTTTCCGAGTTGGTATGTGCTCGATCTCCAAGTTTTATGGTCTAATATTGCCACCTTCTTGGAATGCGTTTCAATTTAGAAAATAATTTATTTAATTTTTATTTTTGTTAATTTATAGCTTTCACATTTTCTTCATAAGATCTTGGAATCACGAAACAGATTAAAAACATAAAATAGAAACTAAAAATTGTTTTTATTAAATCAAACACGCCCATATTTCTTCAAAATATATATAACTCATACATATCTACCAGTAATTTATTGATCACCATTGCTCCTGTTTCAACGCATGAATCTAGTTAGCATGTTTGGAAATCAACCAAAACAACTTTTTTGAAAAACCAAAAAAAGTTGATTTGGTTATAAGCTGAAGCTTATTATTTTATAATTAAAATACATTTACCAAACTAATCCTAAATATTAAATATTATATCATATAAACTAATCATTATATATATATATATATATATATATATGGTGATTTAGTATTGAAAAAAAATCTTTTTCATAGAATCCAAATAAAACAGATTATTTTAAAATTACCTTTTAACTGAAGTGCTTATACAAACATGTAATTATTAAACTGATTTTAATCTTACAGTTATCCCAGAAACACACTGCTTAGAGGAAGTAACGATGAAAAAGAAGAAAAACCAATGGAGTGGTCAACTCTTGAAGGAACTCATGAAAAGACCTTATGTAGCATTCGCAGGAACCGAACCTGCTGGCTTGGGCAATGAATCAGAACCGGACATGGATCATCTTTTTTACCAATACGATCAAGTTTATAACCAACGGAATCGAGGCATGCGTGTGATACTGGGATTTAAAATAGACTTAATTTAGAGGGGGAAAAAAGAGTTTAGTTCGAGGTAATTTATTTTGGTAACATAGGTGCTACCTTAGGTGGACCTCACCTGCAAGATGCACCGCATATTCCTAACATCTAAAGGATATGATATGATGGTGTATTAATACATCATTATATATAATATGTAGCAATAATTTCTAAATTTTATCTATATGATTTGAAATTAAGCAGAATTTTATTCATATAGTTCTGAAATTGAACATAACTCTATAAATTTTGGTCATTTTTAAAATACAGTTAATTGATTACAACTCAATGGTATGACCAAATTGAAGAGTTACTACAGTATACCACAATTAATTGGTTCATCGATAAACCCTTGAGTCTTATCCATTAGATAACAAATTGTGTGGTACACCTTACGTAGTAAGATGTATTGCAGTATTCGCCATGTAATGTAATATTTGGGGCCACAACTTTTTTCGTTTGGTCAAATTACATTATTTTAAATCCAGATTTCTAAGAAAATTTACATTGCCTCCTTAGTGGTGATGTGAATTGCTCTCATGATATCCCTATGTAAATTACCACCCAAATGATAATCCTAGATTATTTTTATTATTAAAAATAAATACTATTACTTATTAATTATTATTAATCTTAATATTGATTATTTATTACTAGTGAATTGAGAGGCATGTAAAGTCCCCATCAATCCATTTTTTTTAAAAAAACTTAAATTTAAAATATGAATTCAAATATAAAGACAGTGATATTTTAAATTAAATATTTTATTTTTTGAATGCTTAAAATATAATGTAACAAACCGTGACTAATAATTTGTTTTCCAATATATCTTCTTGTCAAATTACCTGGCATAGGGACTAAGCCTTATCAAATGCAGTTTATATTTTGCCTTGAATCAAATAATGTTAAAGTACTGATGTTTTATCGGGCTTATGGTTTTATTAAACTATTTGTTTCTTACACCTCTTATATAAGATGTAACATAATATTTTACTTGGACTTAAATATATTTTTGGTTTTGATTGATATATTGAATTTTATTTTGATCTTTTTATATTTTTAAATTTTTTGAAAAATGTTTGATTTTAATCCTTGTCACATTACTTAAGTTATTAAATAGTGATATTTATAAAAATTAATAGAAGATTCTTAAAATAGTTATAAAATCAAATCCAAAATTTTCAATAACAGTAGGTACTAAATATACATTCTTAAGTATTTATAAAAATCAAATTGAACATAACATGGACTACAGCTAATTTTAAAAAAAAAAGGATAAAAAAAAAGAAAAAGTATAGTTTTTCATAGGACCAAAACTGAAATTTGCTTTTTCAATAAGGATCAAAACCATTTTTAAGTCATTTTACTTAATATTTTTTCGAGTTCTCTTAAGTAATCCTATTGTGTATTTCATTCCTTTTAATTATAACAAATATATTTATAGTCTTATGCTTCTTTTTTAGTTTTGAGTTTTTTACTTCTTCAAACTTTTTAGAAATGCTTTTGAGTTTGGATTTTTGAAGAAGAAAAGTAAGGAATAACTTATAGTTTAAGATTTTAAAATTTTAGACTAAAAGCTCTTCCTTTTCCTCTTTTATCCCCTCTAAAATAAAACCCGTAAGCATTCGCTTAAATTCTTATTTATTCTTTTATATCCCTAATTATTTACTAGTAAATTAATCTTAAATGATTATATATTTTTCTTCACATGAGAATATATATATACACACACATAGCATTCAGACATCTCTACTGAATAATTTTAGCTTTTGAGAGATGGCGTAATTCATGACATGATAATAGAGTATCAATGACCAAATCATTTTGGGGTCGGACTCTTGTAACATATCCCTCACTCAAAATTGTTAACGCTTTAAAGTCAAAAGAGATGCTCAATTTGTATTAAGAGGCGTTAGATATAAAATCAAAAGGTCCGTGAACAATAGAAAGAAGAAAAACCTAACTTTTCTTATTTGATCCGGCACACCGGCGGCAGGTGAAACCAGTGGCTGCATCGAGGTGGTGCAAAATGAAAGTAAACGTGATGTTAGAAAGGAGACAGCGTTTGTAATAGCAGCAAGGAATGGCATAGTTGAAATGGTGGAGGAAATTCTATCTGAAATACCAAATGCAATCAATGACACTGGCTCAAAGAATGAAAATGTGTTGTTGTTGGCAACGAGAAACAGGCATGCCCTCGTAGTCGGGGCACTGAAAAATAGACTGAAGAGCTCAAAACCAGAAATTTGGAATGGCCTTATTGATGGAGCAGTTGATGGCGAAGGCAACACCATTTTGCACTTGGCAGCAAAGGGTCTAAAGGAGGATCAGCTTGGGCAGATAGCTGGCTCTGCCATGCAAATGATGTGGGATACAAGATGGTTTCAGGTATCTATAAATGTTATTAGTATAATTAAGAATTTTATCAGGATTCCTGGTTTGTCTTCAATCATTGCTCCCTTTTGTTTTTGTTTTCTGATTTTATATTATGACGAAATATAAAGTAATTGCGATAATCCTTGTGGAATAAGCTAACACAATAGATTATTATTTACTAAATGTTTTTTTTTGGTGTAAACAATATACATAAGATATTAGTTTATCTTCTATTAAAAAAGATATTAGCTTGTCTATGTTTTTAGTAAAGATATCATCTTATCTATTGAAAATTCTATCATATATTAGATAAATTAATGGATAAATTAATCAGAACTTGGGACATGGGATTGTATCTTATTAGATTTAAATGTATAAGGAGTCCATCGCTATTTCCTTTTGATCTTTCTCATTTGTTTTTTTATCTTATTATTAAAATAAAAAATTATGAAAAATAAATATTGAATAATACATAATATAAGTTATAAGTGATAATTATATTTATTAAATATTAATTTATATTTAAAATAATTACAAATAAAATAAGGATATTTAAAATTGTTTATTTAAATTTATTAATATTACATTTTTTTTTGTTTCTGTTATGCTCTATGGCAGGAGGCACAAGCAAAAAAAATTTTAGAAATATGAAAGAGTATTATACATTTATTAATTTGTTATATTTTAGTAAAATAAAAAACATTTATTTATAGATAATAAAAATAAGATTTTTTTACAAAAACTATAATAAAAATCGTTCATAAATAAATGAAAAAATATTTTAAATTTATAGTGAAATATTTAATAAACTTTATTATTTTTAATATAATATTTCTTTTGCAGATTTTTGTGTTTATAATTAATTAAATTTTTTTCTAGTAGTGAAAGAATAGCATTATTTTGTATAATGTTATATCAAATATTTCATAATATTAAAATAACTTAATATTTTTTTAGTCCTTATATATATATATATATGTAATTTTGATTGTGATACTTTTTTTTTGTTTTGCTCAGAATTTCTTCAAATTGTTTGTTTTCCCTATGTACTGCATTAACCAAGTTATTAAAAAGGATTAAATTCAAAATTTCCACTAATTGTAAGTACTAATACATATTCTTAAATATGCATATGTATAGAGACCAAAACTAAAACAAGAGGATCAAAACAAAAATCTTAATAAGAGTCAAAACCAAAATTTATTATATTTTTTGAGAATTAGAAACATATTTAAGCCTTATATTTTAACAGAATTTTAATATTATTAAATCTTATATTATTAAGTCTAATCCTATCATGCACAAGCATTAATTAATTAATTGTTTTCTGCCAATATGGACATGGTTCACATGATTAACCTTAGTTTGCCTTAATCTTGAAATGAGAAGAGCTTCCTCCCATGCTAAATTTGATTCACCCAAAAGAAAAACAAAATACCATATATGTTTTGTCTCTTGAGAAATTTTTGCATGCTCTTGAAGTGCATTCAATGCGTGCTCTATAAAATAGTTTCTTCATTTAGAATATTTAGAAGTTGTACAAAATAATAATAAGAAGAATAAAATGAGTGGTTGTAAATGCTTTTGAATAATGTATTAAATGTGCTCGCGAGTGAGCAGACAACTCTTTTTCCTTGTCTTGATCCTTTTATCATTTTATCCACCTTGTTTGTTGTAGTATATTATGGACGAAGTGCCACGACAATACATTGTCACACCCAACATGCAAATGAAAACCGCAGTAGAAATCTTCAAGGTGGAACACAAAACACTCATCAAGGATAGTAGCGATTGGCTCAAGGATGCATCTGAATCATGTTCTGTTGTGGTTGCGCTTATTGCCGGTGTTTCCTTTGCTACAGCTAGCAGTGTCCCCGGTGGCACTGATAAAGGTGAGGTCCCATTGCAAGGCAAACCTGCGTTTAATGCATTCACTATCTCTTCCTTAGTTGGACTTTGGTTCTCTGTGACTGCGCTCGCAATGTTCCTTTCCATCCACACTTCCCGAAAAGAAACCAAGGATTTTCGCATTGGCTTGCCATCAAAACTTCTTCTAGGGTTAAGTTCCCTCTTCGTGTCGACTATGGCAATGTTTGTTTCTTTCTGCTCCGGCCATTTCTTTCTTATTAATAAGACCTACAAGACGTTCATATTCCCCTTATATGGAGCCTTTGCATTTCCTGTGCCTTTCTTTGCCATTGCACAGTTTCCATTATACTATGATCTCCTAATGATTACTTTAATGAATATGCCAAAGGGAAAGGGTCTTGGTCACAGTTGATAGGAACTTCTTCCTAGCGCTGGATAAAGGCTTGTTTAGTTTGCATTTTCATTCTCTGATTTCATTTTGTGTTTTCTGTTTTCATGGTTTTGTGAAAGAAAATAATGAAAACAATATCAATCTTGTTGTATGTTGGTTACGTTTTGTGTTGTTATGTTTGCATTGAAGCATAGAGGTTTCTGCATATTCTCGTTGTGATACGCCAAATCAGTGTGGTGATTAATAAATGTAATCTTCATATTATGAGCTATACGGTAAAGCTTGTGATTACTGTTGATATTTTTGTGTTACATCATTTGTATCAATTTTTTTTTATATTTCAACTTAAAGGTACATATATTCATACCAGTGCAGTACCCATGCAATGTGCATCGGTTGTTAGTCTATTTGTGTGATACACAGGAATTTCGATCTATTTTTATCTGAATTTTGAATAATTATATTTATAATAAGTAATTATAATTCAATGATTAAATCAATAAAAATATATTTCTTTCATTATATATACCAAATGAGATAAATCAATCGTAAAATAAAATCTTTATATATTTCTCTCACCCTCTCCCATCTATTAGCCTCTTGGTTAAGTAGCTGTAAACAGCAAACTTTTACAGAATCATTGTATAAAACACTCAAACAAATTTCAGTCCCTTTAGAAAATCCTAGCAAACTTCCCCCATTAAATCACGCTGTGGACAAATTTTTGTTATAATTTTCTAGGTTTGGATTGTGATTGATTGTTGTGTATTTTGATGTTATAAGACAAGTTGAATAGATAGCCAAATTGCTCTAAAGACCCATTTAATATTATCTTGTGATCCAATTTGAGTTTGATTCATCATGTGTTATTGGACTTGGGCCCAATGATGGGTGTGCAGAAAGGGTGTAAATTCCATAGTAACGAAGATATATGATAGATATAAGATCTGATTATATCATATTATTGTTTTGGACACAGTCCCCACTCCATTCTATCTGAACCTCTTGATTACTGCTGCTCCATTGATGCATTGTCTAGCATAGGAGACAAAGAAGGAGTGGAGGACTTGGCATAGGACTGATATCTGATGGCATTTTCCTCTTCCCACCATGTTCCGCGATATGCACTATTCAACCAGTCATGATAGCATCACATATCCAACATGTGTTGGGATTCGCTCCCCCTTTAGCATGTTCTCCGATCATATTCTTGAGGAGTGCCTCATCAATCGTACTGTTCAATGCATCATATATCTCATTGACTGATGGGAAGTTTTGTTGGGCCAGTAGAAAGGTCCCCTGGTCCCTCTCGAGTTTGATGGGAGTAGTCTTAACATTTTGACACTGCTTTCACATCTCGAGCTTCTGCCTATTCTCAAGGATTAAAGAGATCTCCATCTAGGGGAGGGCTATGTGGAAGGAGCCGCAGGTTCATTGGTGGAATGACACTTGCACTGGGATGCATACGCGACTTGTTCACATCATAGACTAAAACAAAAAAAAAAAAAGGAAAATCAATTTCCAGTATTGGTGGATCGGTTAAGAAAGTGAATGGAAGAGCTCCGTTCACTATCTTAAGTAATCTTAACTTATATATATATTGTTTTAAATATTGAAAATCAATCATTCTTAGGAGACAATGAAATCAAAGTCTCAATTATTGAAATGAAATGGTGCCCATTTTTCACTGTTTTCATTTGGATACTTTGTCTATACCCTTAACCTTTATATCAATTGACAATTGTAGGCATATATATGAGATCTGATGAGTTATATTCATATGAGATTTTATTCATACTCCAAAGTGTTGCTTGCTTTAACTTCTTTGCTTGTTTGCACGAAGAAAGAAAGAAATGAACGAATAAATGTTTGGGGTGGAAGAGGTGGTTATGTATTCAATGGTTTTCGATGAAGAGAAAGATTTGAGTGTCAATTTAGAAGGTACGAGAGAATCAGATTTTGGGAGAAGAATGGGAGGATGGAGATTTGGTTGTTATTGTGGTAGCCTTGAATTGCTGAATCTAATGCTGCTTGGAGACAAAGGAAGAAAGATGTGTTCCCACATTTTTATTTGCACTTAACCATGTTTAATAAAGTGTTCAAATAAAACTAATTCGTTGTCATCTAACAAACATACTGCATCCTTGTATCTTAACCATTATGCACCACTAAATCGTACACCATTCCTTGTCAAAAGCACAAGCCGTGCTAGAATGTACTTTCTTGTATATAACAATCAAACAGAAAAGGGGGAGGGGTAGGACAAAAGAAAAAGGAAAAGGAAAAGGCAGGAGAGAGTATTGCTTTAATTCATGCTCTTTTATAAAGCACGGGAATATAGGAAAACCACTTGAAACACCGTGATATGAAAAGGCTTCAACAGCTACAAATTCTTGTACTATAAGGATTAAAAATTGTGCATCAAATTTTTGTTCGATCATTTTTTTTGTCATTTTTATTACACAAGTGTAAGCTTTTTAAAGCTCATCTGATCATTCATTTTTGTTATTTACTAGCTTTATTATCGTTGGTTAAAACTCTTACAAAATAATATGATTGATGATGAGGATAGCACGTCACACTCATGTTACATGATAGAATTTTAGCCCTACAAAATCCCCTTTTTGTTCTCATAAATCGTCCTTACAAAATCCTATTGAACTACTTTATCTTTTCTTGGTGCCAATTTTGCTAGGTACGCAGTACTGAAAAAGGAAAGACAAAACTGACGACAACTTCCAATCAACACTTCCAAAAAAGGAAAAAGATAACAACAAATAAAAAATAAAATTGTGCCCAGCTCCAAATTAATTAATCAAAGCTTATCCAAACTCTCTGATTTTTATTCTTCCCTTGCCATCTACATAAAGTGATACTCACAAATGGGAAGTTGAAGCTTCACATTCGATCGAGTCTTAACCAGCTATATATATATACACCATTCATATAATAAACAGTTAATTAATTATATGCATCAACGCTCCTCCAAGTCTTGAAATTTTCCACTCTGAACAAACATGTCAGGAGACAATTTCAGTGAAGAGACAACATTGCTCGACATTTTGCCACATGAAGTGAATGAGAAACTAGCTGAGTTCACATTGGAAGCTAAATGGGAACTCGTTGTGGAGATTTACCGTAACTTCCAGAGGCACACACCGCAACGATCACCAATTACGTAGGCACAAAATCGATCAACGAGGGCACTGCCTTGCACGTGGCCATTGAGCTGGACGAAGAACAAGTTGTTGAGGAGCTTCTGAAAATAATCATCGATCACGAAGAAGAGGAGCCATCACCACCACTAGAACAAAAGATGATGATGAAGAAGAAGCCTCTGGAGATTGTGAACGAAAACGGAGATACCCCTCTACATGTGGCGGCATCAAGGGGGTTCGCGAGGCTGTGCAAGCTCATTGTAGGGGACGAAAAGGAGAGGATAGATTTGGTGAAGATGAAGAACAAGGAAGGGGAGACACCTCTGTTCCAAGCTGCTCTCAACTGGAGCAAGTATGCGTTTGCTTACCTCTCTAGTATCACATGGGACAGCATCCAGAGAGACGATCTTGTACGTGAAAATGGGGATAGTATTCTTCATTGTGCCATCAAGAGGGAATTTTTCGGTAAGCCCAAACTTCATTACTTGCTTTGTCTCTGCACATTTTAATTAGCCCTGGAAAGGGACGGAGATCTTCTGAATGATCCCAAAAAGATGATCCCTTCCCAGTCCATCCAATCATTATACTAAATTTCCAGATTAGTTTTTCAAAAATGTATTGAGGATAAATTAATCCCTTATAAGATGAAAGTTCCAATTAAAAGATGGGGCAAACAAGTTACAGTTTCTTACAATGAAAAAAGGGGAGGGATCAATTTGTCTCCTACAAATATGAGGGCCGATTTGATACTTCAAATTCTGAAAAATTAATTTGTCTCCCAGTACATTTTTAAAAGACAAATTTTAGTATTTAGTCAATTATTTATTAATATATGGAAAGATAAGAATTGAAATATATTTAAACATTTATAAGTTATGAAATATAAGTATCTATCTTTCACATGTCAATAAATAATTAAGGGACAAGAGATGGAGATTTCATAAAGTGATATTCACCAATCTTTAACTTCTATTTTTAGTTGAAATATTATTTTATTATTGGATATAAAATACATTTGTCTAGTAGTAATCTAGGAGCATGTAAGAATTTCTTACAATAAGATTAATCTTAATAGTTGAAGCTAATTGCATGTTTCATTTTAATTCTAAAATTAGAAATTAATAAGGTCAAGTGGTGAGGGATTAGATATTATGGATGTGATCCTAAGTTCAAATCTCATTGCAATTAATTTAATTTTCAAAGTAAAAAAATAATAATTAAATTGTTAATTAATTTCTTGAGTAACACTATGCAGTAAGAAAAATATGATCATTTTTTTATATATATATATAAATAATTTCTATTCATATTGCTATGCTGCAACAGATTTGGCAGTCATAATAATGTATTATTATGATTTCCTTAGCACACATACCAACAACGATGGATTCACTCCTCTCAAAGTCCTTGCCACTAGGCCGTCGGCCTTCAGAAGTGCAACCAAACTTTCATGGTGGATGCTAATCCTATACCACTGTAAGTTAGTTATACTTGCAACGACGATTCAAGTTGCATATCTAAAGTACTATGCGCATTCACACATATTATTTATTAGATATTACATATAATATTACCTATAACTATTAAGGTACAATATATATATTGAACATTGTGTTTCAAACATTTATCAAGAAAAGGTTGATTTTGATTCTTAATACGTGTATTTTAGTTAAATCCTGAAATTAAAAAATTATCAACTTAGTTATTTAAGTTGTAAAAAGTTATTCAAATTAGTTTCTATAATAATGTTTATAGGTAGAGTAACCTAGTCCAATTTGCTAACATAACCAAATCTGGAACTTGTTGAGTTGGGTTTGCGTCCTAAATTAACCTGATGCACTTTTAAATGAAGCTTAAATCATATTTTAAGTTGGTATGAAGTAATCAAATAATACTTTTAAAGTTACATTTTTTAAAATAATAATTAATGATAAATTAAAGGGTAAATTACACTTACCATCCTTGAGATTTGTGGAAATGCAACTCACACCCCTCTAATCATGACACTCACACTCACTTTTATCAAATTTTAAGTATTTATATTATAGTTTCTATTCATAACAATTTAATAAACTTAACAGGAATGACATTTTTGTAATATTAATTTTTAATTAATAAAATTATAAAAAATACATGTACCCGTCTGTTAAGTTTAAGGGTATTTTTATAAATTTATTAATTAAAAATAGTTAATATAACAAAAATGTCATTTTGTTAAGTTTATTATTGTTATATGAATGAAATGAAATTGTCATATAAATACTTAAAATTTGACAAGCGAGGGGGTAAGTGTAAGATAAATAAATAGAAGAATGAGTTGCATTTCCATAAATCTCAAAGGTAAGTGTAATTTACCCTAAATTAAAAGATTTTATGCTTCAATTAATATATTTTAAATCACTTGGTGTTATTTTGAGGAAAAACTGTATTTTAACCCCTTTAACTATAGATTATATTCACTTTAATCCCTAAACTTTAAAAATGTGTAAATTGATTTATTAAACTTTTATAAATGTTCATTTTAGCAGTAAATATGCTATACCTCTCAATTTTGAATCATGTCCAGATTGACCCAATAAACTTTTTTTAATGGCAACTCGATATCCTAAAATTTATTAAATTTGTGATATTTTTATTAATAATTGATGGAAAAATTAATAGAAAGATTAATTTGCACATTCATGAAACTGGGTCAAATTGTATAATTTTGAATTTTAGAGTTTAAAGTGTACATAATCCATAAATGAGGGAATAAAGTGCAATTTTTCTTAAAAAGGAATTTACGTTCAAAGTCGTTAACCTAGAAGCAATTTGCAGAATGACCACATATGTTGAATTATATCTACTTATTGTTCTTTCTCCTCTTTCCTAAGGTATACTTGTAGAACCATTGGATGTTGAGCGTACGATGAAGAAGCTTGAGGCCAAGATAGAGCAGCCTCAATCTATAAAAATGAAGTTCCCAAAGAATTACGCTACGTTATGTGAATTCCCGAAACTTGTGAATGTTTTTGCCGCGTTTAGTAAGTAAATGGATTCCAAAGCTATCCGTTAATTTTATTTTTTTTCAATTTATTTTGTTACTTTATTCTCAGTAGCACTCAATACTTATATACATTTTTTTGAATCGGAGGCTCAACCAACAAAATCAGGTGAGGAGTAAATTAGCATACAACCATATATAAAGAAATACTTAATTGATTACTTTATCCTATCCAATAATAAAATGATATTTTAAATGATTATATCAGTTTCTTATTGAGTAAGACACAATTCGCCTTAATAATCCATCACCAAGCAAGAATTTCTCACAGCTTAAAAAAAAAAAAAAAAAGACCTAGCAAGACCATTGTTCCAGCCAAAACTCACTCATTTTCTTTGCTTCCTCCTGCATAACCTGTTTTCTGTCAGAGATGCATCTATTCTAAACCATTTCTCCCCAGAAGTTCGAGCTGATGGGTAGATAGGTATATCAATAATTTTATACTCTAACACATTGTTCATAACACAACAAAGAACACAGTCATCCCCTGCAATTTTGCAACCTTTCAAGATTGGAAAAAGAATATCACACGTAAAAAGTAGATGTTCAAGGCTTTCCTATCTTGTTAACTGCATAAAACACAGTTTGACAAGTCCTGCTGAATATTATTATGATATTATATATTCAACTTGCTAAGTCTTTCTTTTGTGTTGAATCTGCCGAAGTGCCAATCATAACAAGCCATGCCAATATCTCTACCCATGTGAAACTATAGCTCGTTGCCTCTTAAGCATATTCATTATCATCATCTCAAAAATTTTGCGCAAAAAAATATTACACAGAAGATTCCCTTTGTATAACTGAATTCTTGCCAAGACACATGGTCTATATTATCAAGAAGATCCATTTCCCATTGAAACAATTCATCCCTCCACTGACAAATCCATATCTGGTCCATACCATCCCACAACTTCTTCGTATTTTCATTTTTGAAATCTAAGCTGCACATGTTTTCCCATAGGCCCTCCACATTTTGTTTCATTTGTTAGCTTAATTGGTTTGTCGAGCTGCATACCACTACATGATCCACATAAACCTCTTCTAAAGTGTGCATCCTTATTTTAAAACCTTCACTGCCATTTGAATATAAAGTCGTATATGAATAGCCAAAAATTAATATATAAAGTTCTATTTATTTATATATACACACATCTTTTATACTGTTTCAGAAAGTACAGCCATCTCACATATAATACACCAAACCTTGATGTATTATTTGTTCGTCCTATTTGTTTCACTATACCTTAGATACCAGAAGAAAGAGCAAAGGACTTTATTATTAATGAATCATATATATGATGATGATGGAGAGAATTATATTGCAAATTAACGCACGTCTTCCCTTTGGCCAGGGCAACCATCTTCGAAAAAGGATCAGCATGACACAGAAAACCCTCCGATAAGATTAGAGGGTGGAATTTTGCCCCCAAATTATGCTACCTTTCAACAATTTGTCGGGTCTGCATACGTGCATTCTCTAGGCCTTACGGGAGTGGGTATGTTTTCCCGATCTCTCCAAGTATATGCTAGCTAGCTAGTTACTTCTTTAATACTGATATATGTGTGATCTTTCTACTACGATTGCTCCTGTTTCAATGCATTTACTCCCTGAAGCCTTAATAAAGGAGGTAAGAAAGACAAAGAAGAAGCACCAATGGAGTAGTCAACTATTGGAGGCACTCATGAAAAGACCTTATGCAGCATTCACAGGAAGTGGGGGTATACCTCGTGGACTGGAACGTTGACACAGACATGTACAATATTCTTCGGCAAATGGATCAAGGTATGCGTGGTGATGATTGAGTAGAGTGTTGGGACAAAAGGAATGGTTTAATTAATTTATTTAGAGTAAATAACCATTTCAATTATGACAATGTTGTTTCACATCGATTAATTTGATTCTAACAAAAAATTTATATCAATTTAGTGTTACCAATTTTAATTTTGATATCAGTTAGTCATAACAATAAATTTCCGCTCACTTTCAAATATACATTCCAAGTTTGTGGAAATCCAACTTTGACTATATATTGATATTAAAAGTAAATGAGTTTAAACTAAATTGATGTAAAATTTTTTGTTAGAATCCAACTGATGTTAAAATTAAAATTATTGAGATTATTTTAATGTAAAAAAATTTGTTAGGATTAAATTAATACAAAATTGAAAATCTTAGGATGGAAAAGGTTATTTATTCATTTATTCACGTCTAACACAAACATGAATTGAATTTTAATATATTGTTAATTTAAAACTATTTTATAGATTAATTCTCTAAGTTGGTCCCTATCTAATATTGTGGAGGGCAAATAAGTCCTAAGGATTTAAATACTTTGTTTTGGTCACCCATTTTTCACAAAAGAAGACATATTATTCCTTATGTTAACTCGTCTTTTAATAATCGATTAAAAAGCACACATGGATTGTTAATTGTTGATATGGCTCCATTACACTAAAGGATATAGTTTTAACTGGAGATGAGTAAAACTAAAGGAAAAAAAATTAGAGAATGAGTGATGTTAAGGTTAGAGAATGCATAATTAATAAAAGAAATAAGACCAAAACATAGTTGTTTTGATGAAAGAGATTAATAATATCATTTTCAACCTTATCAGAAGGGCAAATCATTAAACAAGCCATATGTATTTTTTTTTGTTCAAGATATATTTGGTTGGAGAGTAAAAGTAAGAGTAAAATTTTCATCATTAAGTTTTATGTATAGTTTTACATACAAAGCTCCATCATGCAAAATTTACTTATTTTCCCTCTTCATTAACCAAACATACCTTTAGGTATTAGAATCATGAGTTAATAGAGGAATTAATATGCCCTTCTTGTGAAAAGTGAGGAATCACACGGAAACTTTCAATTCTCATATATTCGACTTTGAAAAATGTCATGTCTCATTCACCATTGGAAATTGTGTGAACTATCCTTAGATGGGGTACGGTCAACAACTCATTCAACAGTTCACGTCACATCCAATAATCCACATGTGATCTTGCAATGGATTAGATATGAATGAGTGGTGTTATTTAAACACACAAAAGTGGAATTTCATTGGGACGCTCATTTTAGGATCATTAAATGTAATGTGATAGATAGATTTGTGGGATTCACGATTAAATTTAATAGTTCTAAAGCCTTGTTTTTTGGTGTTTAAATAACATTTTCAAGGTGTGAAATGATACCAAAACAAAAAAAAAAGTTATATCTACACGGAACATATTTCTTTACCTTTTCCTTTTTCTCCTGGCCATCCAACGGCAGGTGAAACCAGCGACTTTGGGGGTTCAGGAAGAATCTTCAGCCACGCCACAGCCAGTGATAGAAAGCACAAGGGGACTCCAAGTCAACAGGACTCAAAGAAGGCAACCAAACCCGATGAAGCAAAGGATACTGAATTACATGAGTCACCGTTTTTATTAGCGGCGAGAAATGGCATCGTTGAAATGGTGACCATGATCTTGTCCAAAATACCAAGCGCCATCCATAACACTAATGCAAAGAAGGAGAATGTGTTGCTGGTGGCAGTGATAAATAGGCAACCCCTTGTTGTTGAGAAGCTGAAAATGAAGACAAAATTGGAAGTTTGGAATAACTTGATTCTGGCAGCGGATGAGAACGAGAACACCGTGTTGCACTTGGCGGGACATGCTCTAGGCGAGGAGAAGCCTTGGCAGATTGCTGGCTCTGCCCTGCAAATGATGTGGGATATAAAGTGGTATGAGGTACGGGTTTCCTATTTCTACATATGTTTTTGGGTTTTCGAGAAAAATGAAAAAGGAATTAATTGTAATACGATTGATGGTGGAAAAATCCTTTACACAGTCTGCCAATAAAGCCTTTATAACTCACTCATTTTTGCAAGTTTTGAAAATTTGAATTAGATGTGATTTGAAAATGAATCCCGTGGCAATTTTTTATTGCTTGATATTGTAAAAATAATTATACCTTCAGTGCATGGTAATTAGACTGAAAAAAAAGCTTTTCTAAGTTTTTAACATATTTAGGGACATGCATTATATACAAGTTAGTGAAGTTATTACAAAAAATCTAAATATTTTTTCTTTTCAATTTTTGTAGCAATGCTAGTTGTAAATAATCTTCTAATGCCAAATATAGCTTCTTTCTTATATAAACATACCCACAACATATCTTTTTTTACCTCAATACCTATATACATATTTTACAATTTTAAATGCTATTAAATGATCATCTTTCACATGGCAAAAGTTAAATTGATGGGACATGAAAGGGCATATGATTTGGGAACAAGAGATTTCTATACGTGTCCAAATATTTAAGTCACTTTCACATTCAAATTATATTATGTCTATACCTATATATAGTGTTTAAATCATATTTCTACCTTTTTATTACTAATTTCTAATTCTTGGTCAAATTATATACATCATGCATGCATATTTATGTCAATTTTTTTCCCTTATGTACAATAATAAAAGTGTCTCTTTTAGGCATATACAAGTTTTTTTTATTTTCTGCATAAAAAGTTTAAATTATAACATAAAAATGCAAACAATATTTATATAATAAATTAGATATATTGTATAACAATTAGTAATATCATTAAGAGTATTACCATTTTTTTGGACAATTGAATTTATCTTTTGGTCAAATTAAGAGTATTACTAACGTATATCTTTTATGGTACATTAAAAAAAAAAAAATACTAATAAAAAATAAGTATCACTTAAGAATTTAATTTTAATACACTATCAATAAAAAGTATTTTTACATAGTCATTTAATAATGTGTTGTTACACCATTAAAGTATTTGATGACTCTAGCAATAACTATTCAAAAGTCATGTGCATGATTATATTTTTTTAGTTGAAAGTGTAAAATATTTTACACTGGTAATGAATTAAAAATTAATTTCATGATATTCTTTTAAAAAATCTAAACTACATGGTTTCTTTAAATTCACTAGTAAAAGAGAAATTGTATTTATACATTTCAACGTAACACACAGTAGACATACTTCGTGAGAGAAAGAATATAAGACTGTGAATGTTGCCGGATAAAGTGTGGTGAACCCATTACATTTATTTCGTGTATGTCCATCCTAAAAAATAGATGTTTTGATATTAAATACTCCCTCTATTTTATATTAATAGTTATTCTAAAAAAATTATATTTTTTGTACATTGAAAATTTAATATATTTAACTACAATTCACTATTAATATAAAATGAATGAAGTATTTATCTAATTTTGTCCTTTGGATCTCTCATAATTAATTCTTATGGGTCATATGATATATTTGGCTTCTACCTTTTAATTAAGAAAAATGCTAGACAACTATAAATTTATCTAAAATTCTCATGTGGCATAATTATTAGCGTTTAGATAAATTGATAGATCATGCTAATTTATTCTATTTAACAATCACTATAATTTTTGTCAATGAACTTGTATATAATTTTTAAATGCATACTATTATTCTTTAAATAAATGATGAGGCTTTTCACGTGATAAAGTCATCACATAAATATTTAACATAAAAGCATCCTTTCAGGTCTATAATAAGACAATACAATAAAGTTATATTAAAATTTAAAAAATTTATTTTATCACCCTTAAATATGTTAACGATCTCCACACACATATGTGAGGATCATAGAGTGGATTTGAATGTTAATATAATATTGCTCTTGCCAATATGTCTGAAAAAAAGGTGCCAATTACATAAATCATGTTAATGACCAATCCTATTTTACCTTTCGCAGTACGTCAAAAGCATTGTGCCACAACACTTCTATTTCAGAAGCAACAAGGACGGGAAAACTGCTGGGGAAATCTTCAAGGAATCACACAAGAAACTCGTCGAAGATGGTAGCTCCTGGCTCAAGGACACATCAGAATCATGTTCCGTTGTGGCGGCGCTTGTTGCCGGCGTCTCATTCGCCACAGCCAGTGCTGTCCCCGGTGGCACCAACGACGAAGGTCAACCTCCACTAGAAGGCCAACCAGCCTTCGATGCATTTGCCATTTCATCCCTCGTTGGACTCTGCTTCTCTGTCACAGGGCTCATAATGTTCCTCGCCATTCTCACTTCTCGGAAAGAAGCTAAGGATTTCCGAAAGGGGTTGCCAACGAAGCTCCTTTTAGGTTTGAGTTCTCTCTTCGTCTCCATTGTGGCAATGTTCGTATCCTTCTGCGCCGGCCATTTCTTCATCATCAATCACAAGTACAGAAGGATCTTGTTCCCCTTTTATGCCGCCACTTCCCTCCCTGTGGCCTTCTATGCTGTGGCGCAGTTTCCACTCTACTTTGATCTTCTAACTGCTATTTTAACCAAGGTGCCTCTCGCAAGTGATAAAGGTGACAGTTTATAGGGGCTTTTCACGCGCCGTGGAACATTGTTGGAACATCACTATTGGATCTGAGTATATATATGCATAGTGGTGTCCTTGGCAAAGCTTTTGATGATTTGTTGCTTTTTGTGCCCGTGTGTGCTGGTTGTGTGATTAAACCGAATCAGTGTGATGTTTATCATTGTTGGAACTTGAATCTGCGTGTGGTGTTGAATTCGTGCATGGTAATCTTATTTTGAGCTTAATTTGGCAAAGCTTTTGAATTGTTGCTTGTGTGTGTGTGTTTTGGCTGTGTAGTAAACCAAATGACTATGGTGTTTTCATTAATAATGTAATAAACATGTTCGGAGCTAATTAGCCAGAACTTTGATTTGTTGTTATTTTGTGTTATGTTTGTGCTATTAAGTTTGTGTGCAAGAGACACGTTTTGCATATTCTTAGTATAATAGGTAATACATGATTTTCAATTAAATCTTATTGTGTGTATTCATAGGTTATATTTGTGTTTTTCTTCTGACGTTATGGTGAGTGCGTATGTAACTAGCTTTCAAGGGTGCAATGTCGTCTAGAGCTTGTTCGAAAATTATTGTCACTTTAGTCGAAAGTTATATTGTAATTGTTTGGATAAGTTGATTTTACAATTTATCAGTTTAATGCTTTTCTTAAAAAAAATTGAAATATTAAACTCTCAAAAATATTTCTGCACAATTATCTAGAAACAAGACCCGCACTTATCTTATTTTAATTTGCATCCAAAGACAAAACAATTTGGTCATTAATTACATTTTATGCGATCCTTCTTCAAAAGCCACTTTTATATAAGATATTAATTGTTAATTAAGCTATTTAATTAGCTCCGATGAAAGAAGAGAATGAATAAATAAAAGTTTACTTAATAATATAATATGTTATTTCCAATAGTTTCACCAAATTTTAAATTAGATCCCTATTATATAAAAGTTTATAATTAGGTATATAGAGACGGATCCAAGTACAATGTATTGGGGTTGCATGCCCCCATTAAAATTGAAAATTTTGTCATGAGTATATAGACATTTACATATTTTGCCACTGTTATTTTATTAAGTTGAGTCCACAATTAGGAAAAAAATTATATAAAATATCTTTGTGAATTTATGTATTATGTTTGCCCCATCACTGAACCCTTTTGGATCTGTCATTATCCTTACAGTGAATAAAATTTTGTAATCAAATTTCTGGACTCAACATTCGTAACAAAAAATGTGAGATTATAACTGAAATATTTCTTAATTTCATTTACTGTGGTTGCCAACTCTATATATATTGACTTGAACGCTTTCAAGTTTAAGAACTCAATCATGATATCAAACTCACTACAAGAAATGTTAAAATATTGATAGAAATTAGTGATCAAGTTTATTAGTCATAATCTGTGACCAAAATCAACTAACAAAAAAAATGAAAAATTATGATTGAAATGGAATCGGTAGGAAATTAATCGGTCAATAAAATGCAACAATTTATGACAAAAATAAAGCACTCACAAAGTCGGTCAAAAAGTTTTGGCGCCATTTGGTGGGAATTGAATTTTATTGGGGAAATATGAAAAAAGTGTGATGGAAACGAAATCCGTCAGAAATGTGGTCAGTAAGTGCAATAAGTAAAAGTAATGACCGATAATAAAGTGGTCACAAATTAAGAGCGCCATTTGGAGGGGAATATATTCGTGACTGATTTGTTGGTCAGAACGTATATATTAATTTTTATTTTTTTGTGAATAAATAATCAGTTACAAAATTTCAATATTATGAAAAATTATTATTCTAATCTATTTTTGGTTGTATTTAATTATTATTAGTTTTTTAGTTAACTTTTATGACCAATCTTTTCGGTTAGAAATTACTAACCGACTTTGTGACCAAAATCGACCAACAAAGAAGAAAGCTGAAAAACAGTATGATGGTAAAGGAACCAGTCACAAACATGGTTAGTAAAATGTATTAGTTTATGACCGAAAAGAAAGTGGTCACAGAT
Source organism: Dalbergia oliveri (assembly GCA_030441495.1). Taxonomy (NCBI): domain Eukaryota; kingdom Viridiplantae; phylum Streptophyta; class Magnoliopsida; order Fabales; family Fabaceae; genus Dalbergia; species Dalbergia oliveri. The sequence goes on along the minus strand of JAMLFY010000014.1, from coordinate 18,879,216 downwards.
TTAGACCGCCATTTGCAGGGGCATTGGATTTTATTTGAGGGAAATATATATGTGACCAAATTATATAAAATAACTAAAATATTTCTTATTTTATTTTGAATATTTTTATTTCAAATTAATTTTAAAATTTAATTTTGATACAATGACATTATAAAAGTATTTCATACTGTCATTCAACCAAATTCTTTCATTTATACATGATATATAATTAAATCCTTAATTCTATAGTTGTTTAAATTTATAAAGCTATATCATTTCAATAATTCACAACACTAGTTTTTGTTTAACACAAAAAATAGATTTTTGTATTTCAAAATTTTAAATTCGAAGTTAAATATTTATCAGTATCAATATGTTCTAATTTATATCTTTTAAAATATTTTTTTGAATTTACAACAAAATACTATAATTATAAGGTTTCAAAATATGGTAGAAGAATTATATTTAAGTTTTAATAATTCTTTGTCTGAAATTCTTTTGGAGTAGTTTATTTACATATTTTTAATGTAAACTTAAATAAATAAAATTTACTTGCCCCAGCAAAACAAAAAGATTTCCCACACCTTATTTACCAAGAAAAATAACTATTTGAAGCCAACCCTAATTAGTGAGTATTTCATATTCTTAACCGCTAAAGCACCTGCAACAATATGGTCTTCCACCGTCGACGCGATTTTTCCTTCCACTGTCAACATTGAACCTCAATGCGATTTTTCCTCTTCTAATAAGGTAACGGGTGCACTAAACCTTTTACCGCAAGTTTTTGATGCCATATAACTTCCAAGCCTAAACTAGAGATGGCAAAGCACACATGGCAGACATATAACTATTGAAAAAAAGTTAATTATCTATTCAATCTAAATTAGGCATTTAGTAAATTAATAATTATATTAAAATAATAACAATTAAAAATTAAAAAAATTCAATTAGCCATTCAATCTAAATTAGGTGTTAATATAATTAATTATTGAATAATTGCCAGTATATTCATATATATACTCACTGGCAAAGACTTGTAAGGCACCTAAGTTTTTATATTCCCAGTAGCATCCAAGCCTAAACTAGAGATGACAAAATGCGTAGGCCAGACACCTTGGCCTATCATATTGCACTAGAAACACACATGAAATGGGGCGGGCCAACCTTCTAAAGTAAAATGGGTTGAGAAAATGAACCCATCTCCTTTGATGTGTAAAGGGATAAAAACTTAATCAAGCTTTATGATACATGAATTTAAAATTATTATACTTTGATGTATAAAGGGATCAACAATGTAACTTAATCAAGCTTTATTAACATAATAGACATACTTAATAAAATATTTAACATTTAATATAAAATATAAGCGTATATATATAATACAAAATTATTAAATATTAAGATAATTACATTGATTTCATATTAAATTTAAGGGAAAAAGTATACAAACCCCTTGAACTTATACTCTTTTTTCAAGTGCCACCATGAATTTTAAAATCTTCTTAACTAGTCCTCAAACTTTGACTTATGACTCAATAAATCCTTCCATTAAAGAATTTGCTAAAGTACTAACATTCATAGCAAATAGTAAGTTTTTTTTTATATTCATTAATATATATATATAAACTATTGATTAATTTATGATATTATTAAACAGATTGTTCAAAATTATCAAATTTGTACTATAATATATTTTATATTTGAAATTTTTATTTTAAAACTTTTTATGTATTAATTTAGCTAATTGAAAGAAAAAAGGTTTGAACAACAAATAAATAGTTAATCAATGTTCTTTAACGTAAAATAAATGGTCAATTTACTTTTATGTGTTATTATATGATTATTATATGAACAAATTTCAAATAGAAGGGTCGATTGAAGTATTGATCAATGTTTAAGGCCTCATTGAGAAAGCTTTCGTGGCTGTGATTTGTAAAAGGGTAGAAGTTTAGTGTCATTTTATACTATTTTTTTTAAATTTATAAATATCTTGAAATTCATCTAATCTAGTAAAATGAGTATGACAACCCAATTTTTTAAAATAAAAATAAAATTTAAAACGAGACAACTCATTTTTTAAATAAAAATTATAAATGAGAGGAGCCGAATTTTTATTTTCCACTTTTATGTTAAGAGTTTCCTCTTTTACTCTCATATTATTTATTATATTTTAATTTCTATTATACTTTGATATTATGAATAAAATTATTACATGTAATAATTTTTTAAAGTTTTAAATTTTGCAATTATTCTATCGACATTAAACAAAATGTTTTATTTTAATAATATAATTATTTTACCTTAAGTTTTTATTATGTTCATAGTTAAAAATATTTTTCTTTTCCAATCGTTGCACAAATAAAAAAACACTAATATATAATGGTTAAAAATGAGTTACAATAGTAGTAATTAAAAAATTGCAATAACCACTTCCATGCTAAGTACCGAGAAATTATATGTGTGCTTTGCGATTGAAAAGTATCGAGAAATGTAGGATAAGTTAATCCATCATTTTTTTGAAGGATTTATAGGACAAAATGATCTCTAATTATTTATAAAATCATTCAAATTGGTCTTTAATAAAAATATTAACAGTAATAAATAAATCCATTTAAATAGTAAAGAATAATTAATTTGACCTATGGTTTTAATTGTGAGGGATCACAAGTGTATTTATTTTCCTTTATGGACTAATTTATTTGCTATTTTTATCAAGGTTTAACTTAGCAATTTACTCATTTTTTAAATATTTCTCCATTATTCTTATGCAACAACTCAAATAAATGAACAATTTAATTTTGTTCTAAGTTAGATATAGATTTGAGGATATGAAATTTAAGATTTGAATTTTAATAATTAGTTCAATCTAAGAGACATGTTAGTTAAATTTACATTTATAAAATTTATTTCTCTACTAGTCTTTATTTTCTATTTTATTTATTTATTTCTATTTTTTTAAAAGAATATGGTGGAGTGTCAATTTTGGAGAAGAATGGGTGGAATGTCATTTGAGCAAACCTCAAGGATAGTCTTTGTTATTTACCCTATTTTCTATAATACTTAGATGTTATTATGAATAAGATTTTTATATGTAATCATTTTTTAAAGTTTTAATTTGACAATTATTCTATCGACATTATATAAATGCTTCATTTTAATAATATAATTATTTGAACTTAATTTTTTATTATTTTCATAATTAAATAATTTTTTACAAAAATGTTACTAATAAATAGCAACATTTTTTTATCATTTAGTAACATTTATTAAATGTTATTAAAACTGAAATATGTAGTAGTGTACGTTGCACGAATTAAAAACACTAATATATAATGGAGAAGAAAATGAGTTACAACAACCATTTCCTTGTTATCCAATACATTGCAATTGAAGAAAGAACATGTCCAAACTCAGGCCTTGTCACATGACTGTTCTTGCTGGAGCGGTAAATAATTCTTTCCTCCATTTAGGGTGCACTCTAATTTTACTTTTCTTACTAAGCGAAAAAGGAAAAACAGACAAAAGAAAAAGAAAAAGGTAGAAAAGAGATTGTTTAATGTTCAGCCTGCTCGGTATGGGAAAGCCACTTGGAGCACGATGATAAAAAGGCTTAAACAGCAACAAAAATATTTTACTATAAGAATTAGAAATTGTGCATCAAATTTCTGTTTTATCATTTTTTATGTCATTTTTATTGCACATATATAAAATTTTTTAAAACCTCATTTGATCATATATATATATTTCTTTACTAGCTTTAATGGTTTATTGGGTTGTGAAGAGAAAGTGCAGGGAAAAAATAGAAAAAATGAAGAAGTTTATTTTGTTTGGATAAAGATAAATAAAAACTATATAAATATGTTATTTTTATATATAATTTTAAATATATTTTATAAATTATAATAAGTAATTTTATAATAAATATTAATTAAAAATAATAGAGTTTAATTTAAATACACTAACAATGTCATCAAATTAAATCATTTTATTTATACAAAATTTTAAACAATAAATATAAGAATTGGTCAAAATTATTGATTTGATAATATATAATTCAAAGATAGTATCAATAAATCAAAATTAAATATAAACTAGTAATTATGGTTGATTTTTTAAAATTTTCCTATAAATAAATGCTTTATAAGAAATATGAAATATAGTTTTTATTTAATAATTTTTTACTCACACTTTCTGGACCACACAGTACCTTTTCCTTCCTTCTCTCTTCTTTCTAGTCACAAAGCTAATGACAGCTTTGAATTAACACCTCCAAAAAGAAAAGGAAGAAGATAAGAAGAAACCATTGTACATGTAGGACATGGAAAGATTATTCTTTACTTGATGGAGTAAGTGATATTTTTTCCTCGGCATAGCATACATTTGGCATCAAGTCTTCTTTCACTCCTTTTTCCTCTCTCTAGCTCTTTCACGCAAAATATGAAAAATTCTTACTTCCTCTCTCCACATGGGTTTTGCACCATACAATTTGTTTTGGGAGATGTGAAAGGCGGTAGGACCCATTGAAATAAGTGGTGGATGTGAGATATGGAGTAAAACTTCTTTTCCTCCTGGAGGAGGAAGGAATTGCTCTGTAAAATACAACTGAGTTGCAGTAGGAAGAATTTCTTCCTCCATATGAAGAATGACGACTCACATGACGTGATACTTGGATCGAAAGAACTCAATGTAGTAACGTTTTATGTACATTACATATATCAGTTCCGAATCAATCAAAGCTCTCTCATCTGAATCAGTCTTCAACATCTGATCATTTTGCACTTTCGATTTTATTCTTCCCTTTTCATGTAGGTAAAGTGATATTCACACATGAGATCCACATGAGAACAATTATTAAGTTGAAGCATCATATATATATATACGAAAATGTTTATTTGTACCATGTAGAGGTCAGACATTGATCCAACTCACACCTCATTCACTATTAAATTGAACATTGACCCTATTTGAATAAGATTTATATCTCATCAAATGATCTAATGATGTGCCAAGTTCATATTCCACATAACTCTATATACATTCAATGGCAAAGCCAGAAATTTTGGAGGATGGAGGTCAAATTAATTAATATAAAACAAAATAAATCATCATATGGAAAGTATAAAATGAGTCATTATATAATATTTTTCATACAAATTATTGATAAATTAGGATTTATTTCATTATTTATTTTTTTTTCTCTTAACCAAAGAGTCAATAATTTTCTTCATAAACATCTCTTATGTTCAACATAAAAAAATATGCATATCAATTTATTATTTAACATTAAAATAAAGTATTGATCATAAATAACTAACTAGAAGGAAATTCCACTAGATAAAATGAGTTAATAAAAGGAAAATTTTAAAAAATATATTTTAAAATATTTATATATTTTATACTTTTACATTATATGTTACTATATTAAAATATTTTTATTATTTATTATATATATTATATATAAAGATGGATAGAGAGTTTTTAAGGATGTCATATATATAAAATAAATATATATACAAAATTTGATGGGACCGTGGCCCTTAGGCCCCTCCTCCGCCTCCGAATTATATTCGATGTATGCACAGTAACATAACACCGTACACATATATACCCCATAAAATTAACGAATTATACACATACATCAACGTTCCAAGCTAAGTCTTCCAATTTCCCACCTTGACAAACATGATGTCATATGTGGGACCTGATGATGAATTGCCCAACCTCTGGGGGCCCCAATGGAATGAAATACTAGTTGAGAGCACATTGGAAGGTCAATGGACAAGGTTGTGGAGATTTACAGAAAGTTCCAAGAGGCACACACCGCAACTATCAAAGAGTCTATGGGCACTGCCTTGCACGTGGCCATTGAGTTTAACAAGAAAAAATCGTCGAACAACTTGTGGAAGTCATGACCTACTTGAGGTTCTGGAGAAGGCGATTAATGGGCGCGGGGATACACCTCTACACGTGGCGGCATCAAGGGGCTTCGCAAGGCTGTGAAGCTCATCGTAGGGCCAGAAGCAGGAGAGGGCACGTTTGGTGACAGTGAAGAACTATGAGGGGGAGACACCTCTGTTTCAAGCTGCTCTTGCCGGAAGTAAAGCTTCGTTTGCTTATCTCTGCTGAGATATCCCGAGACTTTGTCAAAGACGCGAGAGATCTTGTTCGCAACAATCGAGATAGCATTCTTCACTGCGCCATCAAGAGAGAATTTATGGGTAAGAGCATTATTAATTATTAATTAAACATCCAAAATTGGGACATGATCCACTGAATCATTTTCCATGCCGTTGAAAAGTGTGGGACAGTGGAGCAATTGTTATACCTAAGAGTAGTAAAGTGAATATTTAGGGTTGTGTTAATCAACATATTGGGATTTAAAATTTCAGTAATTTTTTCTTCACAAATTAAACATAAAGTGGATACCTTAAAATATCCTATTTTGGACGTTTAAGTATAATTTGCCTTTGAATAAACACCCATCCACCTCCAATATTACTCGCTTTTTTGTCACTGCACATTCTATTCTAGTCTAGTTTTAATTGTGTTATAATTTACACGTGTGTTTATCTAATCAGTGCACTTAGGATAATTGTTAAAGAATTGAAAAGAAAATTTTCGAAGTGAAAAGTATAGTTTTTATGTTTTCAAAGCAAAAATCTACCATAAAGTTTTGATATTTACTCTTTTTAGTACCTTAACCAGTGTCACAATGGTTAACAAAACTTTTTAAACTTTAGTAAATTTTATGTTTGTAATAAATAAGTAGAGTAAATTATATGATTGAATTCAATTAGATTATTTATATATATATATATGAAAATAAATTGAATTATTTATTTTTGATTGTTTTATCATTCATTAAATTAGTAATAAGAAATATCATGTTTTAATACTCAATTAATTTTTAATAAAACATCTTCAGGAGTATTTTCAGTACATTAATTTTTAACCCTCATTAATCCACCAAGTTACTATAGTAAGTTTTACTTGTTTCGGTTTGATTTACTTTTGATCACTTTCACATAATTGAAGTCTTTATGAATTTTAAGTTCATGTCATTAATTGGTTCAAAATTAAGCAATTGAATTCAATTCTTAAATGAATTCTATTTCAAGGCTTACACCAAGTTAATTTTAATAGCAAGCTTGATTAAAAATCTCAATCTCAAGTTAATTTTTAAACACTTACAAGTTTATGAGTTTATGTTCCAAAATTGGGTTAACTCGCTTGTTAACTCAAAACTTGGATGAACTCAAATAGATTTTATAGACAAGAATAAACTCATGAGTTTACACTTTTAGTTAGAATTCAATAACTTATCATATAATAAAATATAGAATTTCACAATACGCACTTGTAATTAAACCTTCTAAAATTGAAGTTAGGATGTACTGACTTAAGTTATTTTGATTTTTTGATACAAATTTTTTATCTATTATATTTTTTAGATTTTAATTTGTATTTTATATTATATGGCTTGTATTGTTGCTTTATTATGATATTGCATCTGAAGTTTTTTATATATTTTATTTTTGTCATAAATTTATTTTATTATAATTAGATGTTATAGATATCTTTTAATCTAGTTTTAAAAATAAATAAACTCTCACAAATTTATGATGACGTTTACAATTCAATTTTATCTCAGCTTCACAAGTTTAGGCAAATTTCCAAGTTTAATAACCTTGGTAGCCAGAGTTGTTTGCATGTATCATCTTAATTTTAGTCTTAATTTTCGCCAAACAGAAATAATAATTTAATTGAGTTGGTCTTTACAATGATGTTAATTCTTAACGAATTCAACTCACTATAAGCATTAACTACAATCACATTTTACAAATTCTAGAACTAATCATTAATTTATCTATCGATAGTAAGAAAAATATAATATTTTTTAATAGAAATCATGATATACTTGCTAACTTGACAGTACCCATGCTTTGCACGGAAGAACAATATTTCAAATTATATAAATTTATTCAATACTTTATTTTAGTGCATATTAAAATAATTTTTATAATTTTACTTTTAAAATATATTGACAATAATATAGAATGAAAATTGGTTAAATTAAATATTTTTTCTCTGATAGACATTTTTATTATATAATCATATTTTCTATTTTCAAATCGTACACCTCAAATATTTTATAACAAATTCAAGTTTTATAAAAATTAAAGGTATCTTATAAAAAAAAGTTATATAAATTTGGCTAACCCATTTATATGAAATATTAAAAAAATATTAAATTAATTTAAATTATAAATTTTAAATATTAATTAAAAATATAATAAATTTTAATAATATATAATAAATTTGAGTAAATTCTTCTAATATACATCTTATTACAAAATAATCTTCTATATTTCAAAACATATACCTCAAATATTTTATAAAATATATTTGGCTAATGAATTCAAGTTTCAAAAAATTAAAGGTAATTTATATAAAATTTTGATTAACTACATTTTTTAAAAATAAAAAATCCAATAAAATAATAAATTATGAAATGATACACACACACACATATATAAAGAATCTGAAACTAATTAAATTAAAATTTAGATATTGTCTTTAGGTTAAATTTAACATACATATATTGTACTCAAAAAATATTTTAGAAATACATGGAGCAATGAAAACTTAAAATAGGAAAAAAATGCTATTAATGAATGGATGGAGAAGTATAAAATTAGTGGTGTAGTTATTTATCAAAGAATGAAAAGTATGTATGTATCTATCTATTTTAATTTATTTTACTAAAAATTCTGTTATTTAATAATTCTTTCATCTTCTAGTTGATTATATTTATAAATAATTGCAAAAAGAATTGAGTGTAATAAAAATATTATTTATGTAATAATCATTTATGCAAAATGTTTCATATTAAAGTATATAATAAATAGCTATAAAGTATATGATACTAAAATTAAAGTTATTAGCAAGGTAACAATTGAAAAACGTTTGTAGATAATTTTTATATATATATCAAGTATAAATTAACATAAATACATATTTTTTTACAATTTAATAGTTACAATATATTCATTATATTGCATAAATCAAATATTTGAGAATTTTACCATGCTTTAAAATAAATAATATGGATGTTTAAATTTTAGGTAAGTATTGCCTAAATTATTGCCACTCCCACTTAGCTAGTATCTTTTTAGTTTTCTTAAATACCTTCCTTTTGTTTGTCAATTAACACACTAATCTACTATTAAATACTTATTATAATTTATAAATTCATTTGAATTGTTCAAAATAAATTATTTTTATCATTAATTTCATAAAATAAAACTAACGTAAAAGACAATTATGGATGTGTAAATATTGAGTTATCTTTTCAAATTTTTATCAATATAATAATTATCTAAATAATATAATAATGAAATATTAAAATAATGAGCTAACGTTAATAAAAGTAAAAAATAGCATATTATAAAATATGACATATAAATCCATTATTTTGTTTAAAGTGATTAATATTTAAAATAGGACACACATATTTAATACTTATACGATACATATATAAAATACGACACACTTACAATATTTAACACAATTTTGTTATATTGAAATATCAAATTAAATTATTTAATCTATTCTAAATATAATAATTATCTAAGTACTATATATAACAATGACTAAAAATAATAAAGAAAATTAATATGTGATAATGCATGTAGTACATATCTAGTATATCGTTGAAATAAATATTTTTAATATTATTCGTAAACGTTTTAACATGTTCTATTATTTCTATTGTTGTGCCATTGCTTTTTCAATTTTCTTGAAAAAATTAATCTTTCACTTATTATTATTATTTGCATCAAATATGATAAATATATTTTTTCTCATAAAAGTGAGAAGTTTTCATTTGAGTCAATAAAATATTTTCTCAATACATTATTAAAAAAATGGCCAAGAAATGGTAAGGAAAAGGGCATTTTGGAGAAAGTAAGAAATAATAATTAAGTGGGAGTGATAACAATTATTTAGAAGTGGCAATAGCTCTTCCCTAAATTTTAATATAGATCTTATATCATATATAAATTTATGAAAATAAATGCGTGTTGCTCAATATTCTTTATATGAACCCAACATTAATTATAGACTATGTCGAGGTAATGATTAAGCCTAATAAATATTTTTGAAAGAAAATAAAGGTTGAGACTTTTAAAATTTAGAAGATAAAAAGACGAACCTTCAAAATTTTTTAGTAGTATTATTTTTAAATATAGATATAGGATATATGATATGATATGATATGATATGATGATGACATTCGAAAGGAAGAAGATTATTTAGATAAATCAAATAAAATTGAGATAAATAAATAAAATGACAGTAGACACATACAGACCATTGTTTAAGGTTTAAAAAATAATGGATCTCTTAAGTTATGTGAAGTCAAAATTTGATTTAATCTATAAACTAATTTTATTATTATGATAAATATATTTTTGTCCAATTTGATTTAATGCGCAAGTGTTTTAAAATATTTTTGTTTCATCGAAGTCTTGAAAGAATAGAAAATTTAAGTTAATCATATAAAATAATTAAACAAAGAATAGAAAATCTAAGAGCAAGTGTTTAGGAGGAAGAGAAAATTTAATATGCCAATTTTTGGAAACCAACTAATGGACAGAATATTGTGCAACTAAGTGGAGAGTTAAAAAGAAAAAGAAAATTTAATGAATTTTGGCAGAAACATTAACTTAGACTTTTGGTCTACAGAAGATGAAAAGTTAGACATTTTAGATTCTTTAATTTGTAGTAATACTTTTAGATATAGATATATGAATCATCAGTTTATTAAATTGAGCTTTAGGTTATATATAGTTATGCGTGATTTTTTAAAATGTGTATTGTGACGCTTAAACATTTTAAATAGTGCAAAACATCTCTCAACATAATTTTGGTAACTGGAAAATATAATTTATGTACACTTAATCTCTTCATATTTCTCATTTGAACAACCCTATATCTTATTTATGAATTCTTATGTGCACTTAATCCTTGATATCTTTAAATTGTGTGTAACTTGATACCTGCTATAACCTAAAGTTTTACTGTTTAAAAGTCCAAGGAAGTTTGCTGGTTCAAATATCAATTGTTCATGTTTTGAATTTAAATATTTGCTGGTTCAATAATGGTTTGGTCTTAATTCAGAGGAAAAAAATTAACTTGTTAAACTTATTAAATCCACTAAGTTATAAACCAAAATCCTTTAATTCTAATTTAATCTCCCATTTTTTCAAAACAACGATATCTTCTTCGTTCCTTCTATCCGGCATTGCGAAATTCTTTTACTAAGTACTAACTAACGAGAATACTTAATATCTTTTTATTAAAAAATATTTTTAATTTCTATAATAAAGAAGTATTAAGTGTTTTTTTTTTATTTTTGATAAAATATTAAAGACTTTTCTATTGTCTTCCTTGATTAGTGTCAATAAGGTTAATCTTGAATATGTTATGAAATAACAGTATAAATAACTGATTTGTATATATATTGCTTGCTGCAACAGATTTGGCAATCATAATAGTGATCGCTATCCTTTCCTTTGCGCACTTACCAACATCGATGGATTCACTCCTCTCAAAGTCCTTGCAACAAGGCCGTCGGTCTTCAGAAGTGGATGCAGCATTTCATGGTGGCTGCTAATCCTGTACCATTGTAAGTTATAGTATGGCATTAAAAGGAAAGGAGTTTTTCTAAGGGACTAGTTTAAGAAAAAGGTAAGAGTGCATTTGGTTTCAATTTTCAATTTTTTAGATTTTTTATGAATAAAATATTAAAAATCATGAAAATTATAAAATTCAATTTTTAGTTTTATTTTTTAAGTATTTTTTCATAAAATCCTAAAATTGAAAAAATTGAAAAGTGAAACCAAACGCATAAAATGTGGGGTTCATTAAGAAGTGCACAAACTGCTATTTGTGAAATCCTAATTAGTTCTTTATGGCACTGGTTAGATATATATATATAAAGAGAGTATATAAATTGAACTATATACGTTTAGATTATAAATATATATATATATATATATATATAGAGAGAGAAATGATATAACTAATGAAATATAGTACACACCATCTATTATTGAATAAGCTATGGATTCTATTTGAATGAGTCCAGGTCTCATCTAATAGTAGATGAGATGTAAGTCACACTTTATCCTATACACTATAATACAAATAACATTATTATTTACACACACACATATATTACTAGAGATACATATACAAACCCCTATGATTAATCGGAGACCTATTAAAAGGAAAACAAATGCGCTACCAAAGGAATGGACTCACATTCCATAAGGATGTGGGTTTTGATTATATTGCAGCACTTCATTGATAGGCAATCTCATATTTATAAGAACTTTGTAAGTATTCTGAGTCTAAGGATTTATTTTATCGTTGGATGATTGGTATCAAATTCACTTAAATTCTTTTGTAGAAAAAGAAAAGAAAGGAAACCTTAAAGTATTAATATGCATCCATGCATGTTATTAATAAGATATTACATAACTTTTTATGAACAATTATATTGACTATTGAGTTTTAGTTATTTATCGGGTATACATCATTTAAATCAGACATTCAAAGTCATCATCATTAACCCTCAAGAGTTTGCAGAAACGACCACATGCAAAATTATATGCTCATTTTTTGTCTTGTTGCCAAAGTTATACCTGTAGAACCACTGGATGTTGAACGTACGATGAAGAAGTTTTTGAAGGAGTTAGATTTGCAGCAACGTCCACCTGTCCCAATGAATTATGAAACGATACGTGAACTCTGGAAACGGTGTGTAGGTTATTCTACATTAGGTATGTAACTAGATTCCCAGCTGTCATATCCATTTCTTTATACAGTGATTCAATAATACATTGCTACATCACCCTTGCATAATAATTGACTTTTACATTTGATATTTAAAAATTCATATAAATAAAAAAATTTTAATTGGATGACAATGTATTTTATATTATCAATGCATTAAAATTAAACTTTATTTATTTTGTTAATTTTTCTTTAATAGCACTTAATACTTAGTTACTTATTAATACATTTTTATTTTCTATAGACACAAATACAACATCATATAGATATTGGCTGTTAAAGGGAATAACAATTTATCTTTGTCATAAAATATATTAAGCCTTAGTTGGCTCTTTAAAACTTCAGGTTGCGCATGATCAGAATTGTTTTTTTAAAAAAGGAAAATATTTTTTCTAGATCTCAAAGGGTGTAGGCGGTCATCATCTTGTAAGAGAAATAATAGAGAAAAAATAAATTTGGAGAAAAATAAGTGATGAATCTCATACATTTTATGAGTAAATATTTAAGTATTTGAGATAAAGGGATGCTAAAATAGGAAATAGATTCTCTCATGTGTTTAAAGTATTTTGGAGATAATTGTGTACTTTTTATCTTTTTCAAACTAAAAGAATTGAAGGGTGGAGATGAAAATATGACCCCTTTTATCTGCTTCACACATTAGAGGATCTGCCCCATTGAAATAACACTGTTGCAAAACAAATCTTTTGGTTACGCAATGAAAATGTCATATACATACCTTTTTGATACTGCTATTCAGAAAGTGGTTGCATCTCTTAACCATTTTGATCGAATACCCAACCTTGATGTAGATTATTTGTCGTTGAGAATGTCAACAAATATTAATATTAGCACTTGATAGACACGGGCTAATGGAATATAATTAAGTTATTTGTTTATCGTATATTAGAGTTAAATTTTAATATATCAATGGTGTAATTTTTTTTATATTATCATTCAATCAAATATTTTGATTTGTATGACTTTTCAAATAACAGATGTAAAATTTAACTGCCTTTGTTGATGTAACATGCATAATTAAATAATAATATTAAAAAAAATTTATATTGTGAATTTACAGAAATCAAACTCTAGACAGTAACTAAAAGAGTAGATTTTTTTGGAAAAAAAATAGGATTTATAATTCATTTAACTAAAGTAGAAAAGAACTTAACATTAATTTTTAATGAATCTATGACGATGAGAGAATTATATTGCAAATTCCTTTTGGCCAGGCAAACTGTTGTTTGGCAAAAATCCCAACAAGGACACAGAAGACCCTCGGACAAGATTAGAGGGTGGATTTTTGCCCCCAAATTATGCTACCTTTCAACAAATTTTCAAGTGTGCATACATGTTTGCTCTTGGCCTTTCGGGAATGGGTATGTTTTTTAGTATCCAAGTCTCTTCTGCCCATTATTGCTAGCTACTTCTTTAATATGATATGTATTCTCCACAAAATGTTTTACCATGCGCGATTGCTCCTTTTAATATGCATCTCCTTTCTTAAGACATAGGCAAGATAATAGAGGCAAAGGAGAAGCACACATGGAGTTGTCAACTATTGGCTGCACTCTGTCCCACGGAACATGCCTATGAAGCATACATGGGAAGGGGGGGTGACGAGATCGATTCAGACATTTTCATGCTTTTCTGGACAGAGGTATGGACAATAGTCCTTTCTGATCAGATGGCGCAAGATATTTTTGGAAATTAAAGCATAGTGTTTGTATAAAAGGAATGGTTTAATTTGTGCATTTAATTAACTTTTATGTATTATCAGTATAAAATGATTTTATATAAACATCAAATCATATATTATTATAAAAACATAACTTTCTGACTCAACTACTCATACCTTAAGTCTCATGAATAAAAGCATTTTATTGGATAATTGTGTAAAACTCTTTTACAATAGCAATATATTAAAAGTAATCTCTTAATTTATTTATGTACATATATTGTCTTTATAAAAGTGGTTTACAAGTTCAACTAATTACATCTCCACGTTAAAACAAAAAAATCACAACTCATTATATGTTTATTTTTGAAAAAATCTTATAAAAGTCAAATGCTCATAATAATGTGGTTGTACATGATGGAATAAGTGAATATAATTAATTTTTTTTCTATAAGCAGTGTATCAAAATTAAATATATAATTTAAATATAAATTTAATTTTGATAAATTGTTAATAAACGAATTTTACACAAACATCTAGTAGCATATTACCGCATTAGGCTATAATGGTATATAATTGAATGATAATAAAAAGAATTTTATAATAATGATAATATATTAAAATTAAGTTTAATGTGAAGTTACAAGAATTAAAATTTAAATTCTTAATTGAAAATAGTATCAAAAGTTGTTGGATAATTTTATATGTAGTGATAGAAGCTATTGAATTTGGATGATAGTCTTGTAGAAGTTATTATTTGATAACCTCAATTCAATTATGCATATGAACTCGAAAAAGAAATTATTATTTACAGAGAACAAAAAGCACATACAAAACAAAATCCTCTTTATCTAATAATATAATCATGTAGCTCTTATTGTTGTTTATTTTAAGTGTATATATTATGTTAAACTTTATGTACGTAAAAACCATGTAAACGATTTAGATTAATTTAAAATTTTATAGACATAATCTATATGGTGTAGCAATTACTTAAAATTATAACGGTATAACTTAATCTTTTATACACACACACACACACACACACACGCATATATATATATATATATATATATATATATATATATATATATATATCTATCTGGATGAAGAGGATCAAGTGAGAGGAATTAATTGTGAGAGTGAGAAGAGTAAATATTGACTAATAAATTTTATATTAATGATCGAGATCAAAAGAAAAATATATATTAAGATAAAACCATCCATTGTGCCTTACCCAGGTTAAGCTTTTGGATAGAAGTTGATCACATGGTAACAGAGGTACTAACAAGTCAGGTGCGATCCTTGTTATTCCTCGTTTAGGAAGGATCCAAGATGCAACTAATGAGGGTTAAAATATCACTTTTACCTTTATAATGGCATTGCGTTTAGAGAGTTCATGTCTTGTTACTATTACTACCCAAGTTATTGGCTTTAATGACCAAATAAGATATTTCTAGATCTAACTTTGGACTAGGGTGCGAATTCATTTAGGTAAAATAGTACTATCACTTTATAACAACTCACAACACCGAATAATTCAACTGACCCTTAGTCTTTAACTTTGGTCATCATAATTTCTCTTAAATTAATAATGTTGCAGACCACATATATTAAAAAGAATCATTAAAGCATTAAAAACTTCAACATCATATCTTTTTACATATTACATATATTAGTGCGTATATATATATATATATATATATATATATATATATATATTAGTATATGAGAGACGTTTAGAGTACAAAACTTGATCATAACTTAAGTCCAAAAAAGGCATTCTCATGAGGAGAATTGTGTTAGATACAAAACTATTAATGTATTTTATCAAGTAAAACTTCAAGAGTATGATTAAGAAAAACATTTACATACATTTTTTTACTTACTTGTATGCTTGACAAATAACACAGAACAACCAGTGCAAAAGGAGACTTCGAGTGAAGGCCTTAGAGGAAACGAAATTGATACACCATTGTTATTAGCCCGAGAAATGGCATATATGAAATGGTGATTGAAATATTCAAAGGAAATTACCAAATACCCTCCATGACACTAATGCAAATAAGGAAAATTTGTTGCTGGTGGCAGCGTTGAATAGGCAGCCCAGTGTTATTGCCAAACTGAAAAAGAAGATACCACCAGAAGTTTGGAGTAACTTGATTCTGGCAGAGGATAAGAAGGAGCACCATGTTGCACTTGGCAGCACGAGCTTAATCCGCTGAGAAGTATATAGATTGCTGGCTCTGCCTTGCAAATGATGTGGGATATGAAGTGGATAGGTACGAGGTTTCTTACTTTCTTATCCATACATAAGTGTTCAACATGTTTTAGAGACAAACATGATATACAAGTTACATGTGTGCATTTGGTTTTAGAATTTATATAGTCATTTAATTATATGTTATCATATCAAAAGTCATATATATATATATATATATTGATCATAGTGAAAATATTTTATATTGACAATATATTAAAATTAATCTTATTTTTTAAAAAATTTTAAGTACATGGTTTTCTTGAATTCAATAATAAAAATAAATGTATTTGTGCAAAATGTGACATTGTATAGACATTTTGTAACACCCTAATAATTAACCCAATACACCTAGGAGGATTGATTAATTACTAGACTTTACTCTTTGCTTCAGTTCCTTAATCATGCTTTGAAAATACTTAGTGAAATTACGAGCCATTTTTTTTAAACATAATTGAAAACGTGAGCCGCTTAACGTGAACGATTTAGCAAAATTTAAAAGACACATAGGAATTTACAAACATCACATCATAATATATTGGCTCCATCATACAACATCCATAATTACATATCATATAGATATTTTGCCTACCAAGAATAAGACTAAGTGTAGGCAATCTAATAAAACATAAATAATATATGGATGGAAGGACATCCATCAGGGATAGGGAATAGATATTCTAAAAATACGAGTGAACTAGCAGGATCAAGTTCAACTACCAGGTGAAAGCCTCAATGTGAATCACGAACGCTTCCTTCGTTTCTGAAGACGAGATGGAAAGAAAAATAGAGGGAGTGAGAAACTTATAAAAAGAATCTCAGTAGGTACTCACCTCATGATGCATTGTGTCATCATCATCGTCCCCAGGAACCTTGGGTTATTATGAAATAGTGAGCATGCTAAGATTGATTTATTAAGTTCGAAAATATACTTTACCGATTTGTCGGTTTTAATCATGCGTCTTATAATGCATCATAAACTTAGCATGTCATGTTTATAATGAACTTTTCCTTTTATCAACACATCGTATTCTTCATCATCATATCATAAATACTATGCATAAAAGAACATCATATTTCTCATCATCAAATCATAAATACTATGCATAGAAGAACATTATATTTCTCATCATCATATCATAAATACTATGCATAGAAGAACATCATATTTCTCATCATCATCTTATAAAATGCTATGCACATAAGAACATCATACCATAATAGCTATGCACAGACATGGTGCACATATTTATTCCTTAGTGTCCTAGGTGACTTAAACTTGTCATCATCATCATTATTTTCCTGGGCCACCCTATACTCCACCCTTTTAGGAGTAATCTAGGTTATGAGCTCATACTTACTAGTCGTCATAGCATATACTTATCCCTTTTGATAAGTTAAAGTTCCGACTCTACCCTTTTGAGAGAACGGGTTAGGGGGCTAGGATCACCTTTTCACCACCTATAGTCTGATGGGTCCAAAGGATCATTTCCTCTTACATTTAAGTCACCATTAAATCTTTGCATGTTATATCATAATTCAATTCATAATCATCATGACATTTTCTCATTTATAGTCTTATGATAGAATAATATATACTAATGAAATCATGCATCTGGGAGATTCCCAGGAAAGAGAGGTGGTCACAATGGACACGCTTAAATACCAAGTCTTTCCTAGCCAGAACCTTTCCAAATTACACTTTTATAGTACACTTTCTTCCAGGATAAGGTAATTTTTAATAAATAGAGATTATTTCTTTATTTCATGCATAAGCATTTTCATTGTTTGCAACAGCAACTATAACATGCAAGCTAGGGAATCATTCAATGGCATCAAATACTTAATAAGCATCAATTCACTTTATAGACTTATCACTTAAAACATCAAAGAGGCATCATCATAAATCCTTATCGAAAGTCTAAACAACCGAAACTCTAGAATCGGGTAACCTTAATTATTGAACTAATTAATTATGCATCTAAAGGATTTATTACCATCATTACCATAATTATAAGCCTTAGGAACATTATTAGACTATATGGGAGCATAGGCAGGAAGTTGTTCTTAAGGTTTTACGTGTGTTAGAAGTTGCGTTTTTAACCCTTTTCTTACCGTCTTTCCTACGATGCCAAAATTAATTACTAACCCAATTATGAATCATTCTCCCTTATCTAAACATAATAAAATCTGGTTCTTAAGGCCACTAAAGGTTCTGGACAGATTGCATAAATTTCATTATCTAGAGTTCTAGAAATCTTGCTTTACGTTGTTTTATATAGCTAGTTTCTCTTTAACTTGCATATAATTGTTCCCTCATCAATAAACATAATAATCACAACTTTAAACATATTAAATCATCATCATACATTGGTAATAAACTCAGATTAGAAGCAATCATGAACCTCATATAATTGTATAAAATCACATTTTAAGTGAACATAAAATATTAGTTTCCCGTAGAATCCTTGCAAAACTTTAAAACTCTTTTAGAAACTAATTCTTTTTGAAAGAATCTTCATAATTAAAATTCTCACTTAAGATAAAAGGAGCAAGTCTTGAGCTTAAGAGATTTATGTGATATCTTAGAATCATAAACATGCTATGCAACCTCATTTTAATCTTGTCATTATAAGGTGATAACTTGGAATTATAAACATGATATGCAAATCCATTTCTTTATCTTTAAGATTTAAGGTGATGACTTGAAAATTAAACATGATGCAAGAGCTTGAAATATAAACATGATGCAAGAACTGGAGTGGCGGTAGTCCATAGGACCAAGTGGAGGGAGAAGAATCTTAAGAAACGAGCCGGGAATCCATCTGACCTGAAGGGAGAAGAGAATTATTATTACATCTTTTTAAGCTCCAATCTCAAGACTTCTTAAAGAATCAATTCTTTAACTCCAATAATCTTATTTCTTTGCTTGTGATACTTGGGCAAGTCTTTGAGCTCTAGGATCTTTAGGTGATGACATAAAAATAAACATGTCATGCGTTGATTCTTTTAGCCATTATAAAATAAAGTGAGAACATAAAATAAATATGAGATGCAACTTCTTTATTATCTTTAGAGATTAAGTGACAACATGAAATATAAACATGAAATGCAAACTTGGAAATTTAAACATGAGTATGCAAGTCCATTTATTCATTCTTGAAATTTAGTGATGACATAGAAAGTAAACATGATTATGCAAGGCATAAACTTAAACATGGATGCAAGTTCATTTGATTTCTTTACTAGAGCTCCTTCAAGACTTTATAGAAATACAAATTCAACCATATATATATCTTAGCAAGACAAAGTGAGAAATACATCTTTCAAGTTCTAAACTCAAGATCATAAAAACATCATAAAAATATTATTCTTTAAAGTTTTGCATCAAGTGGAACTTTCAAGCTTTAGAGGCCTAACTTGTGATGGATTCACAACCCACCTTCAAGGTCCTCATCATCAAGCCATCATTTAGTCCCACCTAGGCCATATGGCTGAATTGGTTAAAGAAAAAGGAAGAAGAAAACCAAATGGAAAAACTAGAGAAAATCCATGAAATCATCATTTTGAACCAAGAACAACACTTAGCAAAGCATAGAAATAAACTTAAAAACAACTCCCTACCTAATTGATTTGAAGGAAAGGAAGAGAACTTGGTTTCCTTGAGTGAAATGAAAGAAAATCTCTTGAAAATGAGAGAAGAATTTCAGCCAAGAGGAGGAAGAAAGAAAGCTTTTGGTGCTTCTAAAAATAGAATTGTGTAAGTTATGAGCAAGGCTTCAAGGCTCAAGCATGCCTATTTATAGAGGAATTTAAGCTCATGTATGGACAAGAGGAGGAGGCATAATTTTTGGATTTTTCATGGGGAACAAAGGGAGGAAAATCATTTCTTGTTTAAGGCATGTTTTATGCCATGTTTTAGGGAATTTTTTTGGCATTTTGTTTTAGTGCATTATGCAATAATTCTAATGATTATGGCTGAATTATTTCGTGCATTACAGCCTCATGGAAGAGGGTTTTGTGTGTTCCATGTATTATTTAGGTGTAGGCAAGGTATTCATGCAATTTAGAGAATTTACGGTTAAGGGCTTAGGTGAATTAGTAAGCAATTTGAGTGTTTTAAAGCAATTTTAGGTTCTAATCAATTTAAATAAATAATTTTGACTCTAGATTAATAATTAGAATTTAATAAGCTTTAATTTGAGCCTAATATTGCTTAGGTTTCGTTAGACGAATCAAAAATCTCAAAATTTGTAAAACTACAAATGGGGCAAAATGGTCATTTTACTTAAAAATTGCCCAGACCACCCGAGCTTAACCAATGGTTAATCATGGCTTAAAAACACCTTTTAACACATTTTAGTGAGGTTCGGGCTTCCTACTTTGAGTTAATTGCAAGGCGTTTTGGTCATTTCGCTGTAGCTCAAAATTAGGATTCTTCTCCTCTATTAACACACATAACACAAACAATCCCTTATTAACATCAAAACATCCCCTTGAGGATGGGTGGGGCCCACGATCCTCATTTTTGAGTAAAATAACCTCAGGGGCATTTTGGTCATTTTACACGTACAGAAAATTGGGGTTTGCAATACTTGCACGAATTGCTCCTAACTTCTCTTCTAACGTTATATTCCTTTATTAAGGATTGTTTGGTCTCAAATTTTATATAATATTTACCTACGGAATTCTAATTCTGAATGACAGTAAAAATTACAGGAAAATTGGGGCGTTACACATTTGATAAGACAAAGATACATAATTGAGAGAGAAATGAATCCCACCACTTTTATATCCTGTATGTCCATGCTATCTAAATTTGTCAAAAATAACATTGCTCTTATTTAGATGTTAGTGATATATATATATAGTAAGGAAGGGAGAGAAGCAACCGTTGATAAGGTGGTCAATGGCAAACTGGAAGGAGAAGGGAGAGCGAAGAGAGAGAGAGAGAGTTTGAGAGTGAGATAGAAAGACGTTGAGAAATGGGGAGGAAGTTCAAAGGTAGGGTTATGTTTCAACGTTACCATGGGATTTTTCCTTGATTATCATGGGATTCATGGAGCTGAAACTCAACGTTTTACTTCAAGTATTCCGAGGGATTTTCCCCATGGTAATGCTCACATGAAAACAAATTGTTTCATATAAAAGGTTACCGAGGGATTTTCCCACTTTAAGTTGGATCCTAAATTGGACCATTAAGTTGAAAGATTACCGTGGATTTTTTTCAAGGTGACGAGGAACCTAAAACGTAGCGTTTATCTAAAGTATTACAGAGGGATATTATCGAGGGATAGTGTGCTCACACCCTACATGATTTTTCCCCATTGCACACCACCATTGAGGATTTTCCCTTGATAAGGGAAAAAAGCAACCAAAAAAAAGTTTGGCTAAAATTCACCTTTCCCTAAAAAATTCCTTGGTAAATTGCGTATTTCTGTAGTGTAATCCTTATCCTCATTCCCAGGATACGGCAGTGGACTTTTACCCCATCCTCATTGCTATATATGGTAAATAAATCCTCACATTTGGATCTCTGTCCATATGTGTACTCACGGATTCTCGTTTTCACCCTAATATAGGTATCCTTATATATAAGGGAGATGATTAAGTGAGAGGACTAGGAAGATGATTAAGTGAGAGGACTAATTAATATTAATTGTGAAAGTAAATATTGATCATTGCATTTTATATTACAAAATACTAAATGGCTTGAATGCAAGGGAGACAACGTATGAAAGCAATCAATTTTTCAAAAGACTTAAGAAAACTGAAAAAGTGAAACAATCAATTGGGTTTTGGCTTTCTAAATTTCTCTCTCCACAATTGACTTTTAGACTCACACGCTGATTGGTAGGCAGCATTTCGTTGCTGCTGCATAACACAAAACAACCATTATTTCAGTTCAAGTCAATACGGCTTAGAGGAAGCCAAACCCGATAAAACAAAGGACACTGACTTAAAGCAGACACCATTGTTGTTATTAGCGGCGAGAAATGGCATATTTGAAATGGTGATCGAGAATATTCTAAATAGAATACCAAGTATTCCCCCATGAAACTAACAACAAGAAGGAAAATGTGTTGCTGGTTACAGCGTTGAAACTTAGAATGAAGACAGGACAAAAAGTTTGGAATAACTTGATTCTGGCTGTGAATGAGAACGAGAACATCATGTTGCACTTGGCAACACAAGCTCAAGACCCTGAGAAGCACAGGCAGATATGATGTGGGATATAAAGTGGTATGAGGTGTAGGGGTTTCTTATCTATACATAATTGTTCAACATGTTTTGGGAGATGCATGATATACAAGTTACAAAACACTGAGGGTGTGTTTGGGTAAGTGGGGTAAAAATTATATGAATTAGTTTTATGTGTAAATAACACAAAACTCATTTATGTAATTTTTATCCTCAATTTTACCTTCCAACCAAATATACTCTAAAATGGTTTTTTTTTAAAGTTTGGATTTAATTTGAATGCACTAATACTTGCTAAAAAAAATGTTATACATTTTATCTAATCATGTAATGATTATTAGTAAATATGGTTACTTTCAATTCTCTACTACTTGAAAAATCATATAGAAGGAAATACTTGATTAGATAAGATGTAAAACCCTTTTACACTATCAAAGTATCGAAATTATTAAACTCCAAAAGTTTTCAAAAGGAATGTTATTTGTAAATAACTCTTCTATACTAAATATAACTTAGATTATCATATAAGTTTATAAAGCATTTTTAAATCTCGATACATATATTTATTGATGGCTTTAAATAGAGGCATATTGATATTGCTAATGTGAATATATTTGATTAGGTGATTGGATTAAAAATGTTTTATATTATCATTGCAGTAAAATTAAATTCAATTGATTTCCCATTTGCATTCACACTCATATTATGTTTATATTATGTTCATGCATAGTATGTTCAAATAATAATTTTAAGGAGATTTCTCTGGATCCTATAAAATTTATGGGTACTAGTATATTCTAGGCAATTTATGATGAAAAATTTACTTATATGTCCTATTAACTAAATTTATTAAAATATTTATGATTAAATCACAATCTTTAAATTGGATTGATCAAAAGGTATTGGGTTAGGGTACCAAAATAAAATCCTAATTTTAATATTTTATTATTTCTAATTCTCACTCAAGTTTCAACATGCATCTTTCTTTTATGTCATTTTTTATTTACAGTAAAATATTCTCCTTTAGATATACACCAAAAGAGTATATTTTTTGTTTTTTATATATACAAAAATTATATTTTATCCATTTAATGAATTTGATATATTATATAATTAGCAATATGATTGAGGGTTTTGCTAATGTATATTTTTATGGAACATTAAATAATTAAAAATATGAATTATAAAAAAAATAAAAGTATTTATTATTTAAGGATTTAATTTTGTTATATTATTAGTATAAAAAATATTTACAAAGTCATTTTATCATATATTAGGCTTTTGCACTGTTGAATTACCAAAAATATATATATTGTCATATCAACAATCATACAATAATATTGTCTCATTAGTTGATGATAATGTACAATATTTTATACTGAATCAAAATTAATTTCATTATCTAAAAAATTCTTAATACATGTCCATACTATTTAAATTCTTAATCCTGGAAATATTCTTTTCACAAAATGGTGATGTTGCATGCAACCATTTGATCCCACCAGGTGGTGAAAGCCTCGTGCCAGTGCTCTTATATCCATGCTATCCAAACTTTGTTAGAAATAAAATTGCTCTTTATTTAGATGTCAGTGGTGTATATATATATATGTGTGTATATATATATAATGTAATATTACTCATGTTACCTAAACAATCATTTTCCTCATTTGTTGCAGTACATCAAGAGCCTGATGCCAAAAGAATTCTATTTTAGAAGCAACGAAGATGAAAAAACCGCTAGGGATATTTTCAAGGAAACGCACGGGGAACTAGTGAAAGATAGTAACGAGTGGCTCAAGGACACATCTGAATCATGCTCTCTCGTGGCGGCGCTTGTTGCCGGTGTGTCCTTTGCCACAGCCACTACTGTCCCCGGCGGCAACGGTGACAATGGTCAACCTCCATTAAAAGGCCAACCAGCTTTCAATGCATTTGCCATTTCATCCCTTGTTGGACTCTTCTTCTGCCACAGGACTCATAATGTTCCTCACCATCCTCACTTCTCGGAAAGAAGCCAGGGATTTTCAAAGGTCGTTGCCAATGAAGCTCCTTCTAGGGTTAAGTTCTCTCTTGTCCATTGCTTCAATGTTTGTTTCCTTCTGCTCCGGCCATTTCTTCAATGTCAATCACAAGTACAAGGATATCTTGCTCCCCGTTTATGTCGCCACTTCCTTGCCCGTGACTTTTTATGCCTTTGCGCAGCTTACACTCTACATTGATCTTCTAACAACTATTTTTGGTAAGGTGCCTTTGGCCAAGGACAAAAGTGACACTATATAGGTGTCTGCTATCAAAGTACCGTACATCATTGTTGGAACATCACTTGAATCTGCATGTGATGGTGGCAAAGGTTTTGATTTGTTGTTTTTTGTTCGTGTGTTGATTGTGTAATAATTAAGCCAAATTAGTTTGGTGTTTGTAATTGTTGGAACATGGCGTGTGGTGTTGAATTCATGTATGGCAAAGCTTTTGGTTTGTTGCTGTGTGTGTCAGCGTGTGTTCTGGTCGTGTAATAAACCAAAGTATGGTGTTTTCATTAATAATGTAATAATCATGCTTGGAATAAGTTGTGCGACATAGCTTTGATTTGTTATTATTTTGTGGAAGTGGCTCATGTGTGTAATGCCACTTTCTATTAATTGCACATTTTTAAACTATTCCTCAAATGCCCCAAGCCATTTTAATAGTTTGATTTTTTTTATTCTCTCAACTAAATTAATAAGCCTTACATACCAAACAAAAAAAAGCAACTTGACAAGACAAGAATGGGCACTGTGAATACGCCTCCACTGTGCAATGATATAACTTGCAAATATGCTAGTGTAGTGAAACAAAATTAAATAACTTGAAAATTTAATAACATTTTTCAAGTCATACTAGTGCAAAAAAAAAAAAATGCTTAAAATAAATCTTGCAATATTGCAATTCAAAAAAAAAAATCATCAAAAGTCTTCATGTGACATGCATCCCTGCAATACCAAAAAATATAAAAAAAGATTGTGAGAAACTTGATTACATTAATTAGAAGACATAGTAGATAATGACATATATATTTATCTTAATAAACGAATTTTGAAAACATTGACATGAAAAAGCATATAAGACCACTATTTCTAATCAATCACCCACAACATTAAATAGAAAATTATAGTGACAATTATTAAGTCTTATTTAAATAAATTAAAGTATCAAATAAAATAAATAAAAAACACAGGCCACAAAGATGATGCATAATGCTTTTTTTAAGAGCAATTTTCATAGATAATATTAACACTTAATTTCATTTATGTTATCATTTTTATACTCTTAGTTGTTGTTTTTTCTTGTCAAGTTGCTTACTTTTTTTTTTTGTTGTATTGAAGGCTTCTTAATTTAGTTGGGAGAATAAAATAAAAAAAAAAACTATTAAAAAGGTTTGGGGATAATTGAGGAATAGTATAAAAATGTGCAAATGTTGCTATGGGTTGTTATGTTTGTGTCTTCGAGAGAGGTTTTGCATATTCTGGATGCAATACATAATGCATCAAATTATGATTTACTTCAACTTAATTTAATCTCTCTAGAGCTTAAATTATTGGATACAACATATGAATATCTTTATGTTTAATATGCGTACCACTTTTTTAACGTAGTCTTTTTTGGACTCGAAGTATTTTAAAAGAATAAAAAGTAATAAAAATCAAATTCTAGATTACTTAGTTATAAAAGCTTTATATACCATATCATAAATCATTTTAAATCCAATAATATTATTTGAATCTCCCAAAACTCATGACCCAAAAAAAAGACCCATCATTTATTTATTTTTTCTTTCTAACTTCTCTCCAACTCCCTTCTTTTCTCTATCGAGTGTTTATGTTAAAGAAATGATACATCAACAACAAACGCACACCATATGACATGGTGGCATGGTGGAACAAAAAGACAAAATCCAACTAGTGGTGCACCGTGGGGGTAAAGTGACACAGTAGACCCCACTTTAAGTCAAAAATATCAATTCCTCACTCACTCACACTCACACTCGGCGTTCCTTACTCACTCTCATTCTCCTCACTTAGGCGAAAGCTCTCAACTCTCCTCACTCTCGGTGGAAGCTCTCAGCACGCATCCACTGTCTGGCGGCCTGACTCCGATGCCTCTCTCAGTCAGTCCTTCACCCTCAGTTGGTGGCGCTGTCTCCCTATCTCCCTCACTCTCAGCACCAGCGAGTGGACGATGCTCTCTCCCTCTCTCCGTCACTATCAACTCACAGGACACCAAGGTATTAGCCTCAATTTTTAGTATTAGCCTCTGTTATTGTAGATTTGTGGCTCTAGGTTTAGGGGAAGAATGTTCTATCTTGGAGAAGATGTCGTCCCTTGAAGTTACCGTGTATGACAGAGTAGAAGGTCAGGAGGATAGCGTGTTGGGTGGTGGGGTTGGGTCTAGCTAGAGGACAAAGAGGAAGAGGAAGAGGGTAATGGTGAAGAGAGAGAAGAGTTTCTACATTTTTGTGTTTTTTTTTTTTCTACTGGGTGGAAGATTTTTTACTCATTGACTTAGTTATTACTTATTTGTTTGTGTTGTTGGTTGGTTGGGTGTTATTTGAGGGTGTTGCTCTATTTTTTCATAATGTGAATGAAAGAAAACTTGACAATGGTGATGGTAATGGCATTGCTGTGATTGTGGCCTTTTCGTTTAATTTACTTTAAATGTTTCTTTGGGCAGAAAAGTTTGTGTTTTGATCTTCATGTCGAATGTCACTTTGAAGCTTTGTTATTGAACTTTAATGATTTCTAGGGAAGAAGTGAGGTAAAATATAAAATCGTCTTTATTTGTAGTTAGCCATGATTTTTATTTTCTATAGTTGTTTGTTTGCTAATGATGGTACTCAATCTAGTCCTCTAATATTGGTAATGTTAAGAAATGACCTTCCTAGAACAAAACTTCTAGACATAGTTTGCAAATGCTAAGCTGTCAAATGAGCTTTTTCTCAGTGCCAAACCTGTACCTCATCATGATAGCTTAGGCTACAAAATCGTTCCCTTGATACACAACTTTCTAATTTTCCTGTAAGTATATACTTTTTTTTTTTTTATTCAATACATACATTTATTGATGGATTTAATTTCAAGGCATTAACAAATTTTTTTTTCACACTATCATTTAGGGTGCATTTGTTTGTAATTATTTTGTTTAATATTCAATTTTTTTGTCCAAAAAAATTGCTTTTGTATATTTGGATAATTTTTAAAAAATAATTAAAATTTTAAAAAATGTTTTTTAGTTTTTTTTTTATAAAAGTTAAAATTAGTAACTTCTGAAAAAAAAATCAATTTTCATATTTTTCAGTTATATATAAAATTTAGCTTTCATAATTAATTTTTTCAAAATCTAAAATAAATGCACCTTTAATCAAATTTTTCTGTGAGAGTAAAACTTATTCCTGATATGAATATATGTAATTAGATGGCTATATAAAAAAAGTTTTCATTGGCACTATAGCAAAATTAAACTCTATTTTTTATGCTCATTTGCACTCACATTCATATATTATATTTATATTATCCTCATGAATAATATCTTCAAATAACATTTTTTTTTCATTTTTCTTTATTATTGCTAATTCTCACTCAGTTCAAGCATCCGTCTTCCTTTCATGTCAACTTTTTTCTTCATGTGCTGTAAAAGATTCTCCTTTAGATAGATGCATATATATATATATATATATAGTTTATATTTTATCCGTTTAATGATCTTGATATATTATATAATTAATTAACAATATATATGATTAAGGGTTTTACTAGTATATATTTTCATAGTATATTAAATAATTATAAATAAAAATTATCAAATAGAAATGAAAGTATTTATTATTTAAGGGTTTAATTTTAATATATCATCAGTGTAAAAAAATTTATAAAGTCATTCAAGTATATATTATCATATTAACATTCATATATAAGATATTATCTTATTAGTTGATGATAGTGTAAAATATTTTATATTGATAATATATCAAAATTAATCTTATTATTTTAAAAAATTTAAATTATGTAGTTTTCTTGAATCCACTAGTGAAAAGAAATTATATTTCATTTATGCTTAATGACACATTGTATGACATATTTGATAAGATACATAGATGAGAGAGAAAATGAATCCCATCAATTTATATATGTCCACACTATATAACAAAAATGTTATTTTTTAATCGCACAAAATTCAAGACACTTAATATCCAATGCACAAGGCATAAAGTAATAAATGGTATTTTTCACTTTTTTTTACAATAATATTATCTTAATATCCATGTAGTGAATTGGATACTACTTTATCACCATTGAATAATGGTGCCATGCGCCCGCAACAAATTAAAAATTTATAAAGTGTCAAGTTGCACAAAAAATATAGTAGAGGGCACAGCTGAGGTCGTCTCATAAGGAGGTTACTAGCTAATTAGAAATTTCCTTAGGTTTTTGAGATTATAACAAGTAATTTAAATTTAAGGATAATAGCAACAATAGAAAAGACACTAGTGAAGGTATTCCTAGGATTGGAAATTAATTATCATTGACTAAATATTAAACTCATTGGTGGCTATTGGTAATAAATTACCGGCAATTCTACTAGTGATCAATTCGAACCTCTAGAATTTGATCAATGCAAATAACTAATAAAACAATCAATTTATTTTAGAAATCGCATCAATTTGATGAGCCAATTGCTATAGCTAACCGCCAATCGGAAAGTTAATTCTAATGTTCTCCCTCAAACATAAACCAATAGATCTATCAATTTATGCCAAAGGGTTTCCCCTAAACGACGATTTTGCCAATTTATTTATCCCAATAAAGATTATAGCAATCACCACAATAATTAAAGGAATAAAACTGGAGAACATTAATAGAAACCAATGCATTCAATATAAACAAAGGGTCTCAAATGTCATCCAATCCATCCAGGAAATCCCTGACACTAGTAAAGAATCTACACCTCCATCTCTTGGAGGATTACAACAATGAAGATAGAAGAGAACCTGGGCAATAATAGCAACAATCGTTGCCATAATCCCCAAGATAAGATACCTTCACCAATGGAACCATTAGAGAGAGAAGAGAGAAGAGAGAGAAGAGGTAGGTAGAGAAATGTGTTTTTCTAAGAGTGAGAGAATGAGAAGAGTCTGTCTTCTGAAAACTAAACCTAGATGCCGCGGACGTCCTTTCCTGCTATTTTTCCGTTCTTTTCCCCTCCAAAGGGGTCTCTGAGATTGGCCCAAATAAAACAACAACAAAAAATCAAGTTATTCAGGAGCGCCACTCACAAGAACAGGCCACCTTCAGATGAACCACTGCTATCTTGCGAGCGCTGGAGCGCCTTAAGCTTGGAGCTTATCCTCAACGGTGGGCTTTTGCTTTCAATTTCAGCTCCTGCCTTGATGCTTGCACTTAATGTAATGCTCTATGCACAAAAACCTAACACATCTAGAGACAAGTTAAGGTAACAAGATTTAACTATTCATAAATAAAAATGGAGCAATTGACATTTATTCTCAAAATCGTGCATTGAGGTTCAATTCATAAAACACTATTAATTTGCTCAATAACACATCAAAAACCCATGCAAAAACCTAAGGTTTGGAAGTTAAATATACG